>CM042696.1:259418928-260618928 GCA_023614405.1 Avena insularis
ACATGAAGTGACATCAGGGATCCATGTGTGGTCTCTAAAGAGAACACACATGCAATGACTCTGGTTGTTTTTAGTAAAAAGAACACACATGCAATGACTCCAGTTGTTGTTAGTAAAAAGAACACACACGCAATGACACTGGTGGATCCATGGGTGGATTGTGAAGAGAACACACATGCAATGACACTGGTGGATCCATATGTGGTATGTGAAAAGAACACACATGCAATGACTCTAGTTGTTGTTAGTAAAAAGAACACACATGCAATGACACTGGTTGATCCATGTGTGGTCTCTGAAGAGAACACACATTTCAATGACACTGGTGGATCCATATGCGGTATGTGGAGAGAACACACAAGCAATTACTCCAGTTGTTGTTAGTAAAAACAACACACATGCAATGACACTAGTGGATCCATGTGTGGTCTCTGAAGAGAACACACATGCAATGACTCTGGTTGTTGTTAGTAAAAAGAACACACATGCAATGACTCTAGTTGTTGTTAGTAAAAAGAGCACACACGCAATGACACTGGTTGTTATTAGTAAAAAGAACACACATGCAATGACATTGGTTGATCCATGTGTGGTTTCGGAAGAGAACACACATGCAATGTAGACTGGTGGATCCGTATGAGGTATGTGAAAAGAACACACATGCAATGACTCCAGTTGTTATTAGCAAAAAGAACACACATGCAATGACACTGGTGGATCCATGTGTGGTCTCTGAAGAGAACACACATGCAATGACTCTGGTTGTCGTTAGTAAAAAGAACACACATGAAATGACTCTGGTGGATCCATAGGTGGATTGTGAAAAGAACACACATGCAATGACTCTAGTTGTTGTTAGTAAAAAGAACACACATGCAATGACTCTGGTGGATCCATGTGTGGTCTCTGAAGAGAACACACATGGAATGACTGTAGTTTTGGTTAATGAGAAGAACACACATTTCAATGGGACTGGTGGATCCATATGTGGTATGTGAAAAGAACACACATGCAATGACTCCAGTTGTTGTTACTAAAAATAGCACACATGCAATGACACTGGTGGATCCGTGTGTGGTCTCTGAAGAGAACATACATGCAATGAGTCTGGTTGTTTTTAGTAAAAAGAACACACATGCAATGACTCCAGTTGTTGTTAGTAAAAAGAACACACATACAATGACTCTGGTTGTTGTTAGTAAAAAGAACACACATGCATTGACTCTGGTTGTTGTTAGTAAAAAGAACACACATGTAGTGACACTGGTGGATCCATAGGTGGATCGTGAAAAGAACACACATGCAATGACACTGGTGGATCCTTATGTGGTATGTGAAAAGAACACACATGCAAAGACTCTGGTTGATGATAGTAAAAAGAACACACATGCAATGACACTGGTGGATCCATGTGTGGTCTCTGAAGAGAACACACATGCAATGACTCTGGTTGTTGTTAGTAAAACAACACACATGCAATGACTCTGGTTGTTGTTAGTAAAAAGAACACACATGCAATGATTCTGGTTGTTGTTAGTAACACACATGCAATGACACTGGTGGATGCATGTGTGGTCTCTCAAGAGAACACACATGCAATGACTCTGAATGTTTTTAGTAAAAAGAACACACATGCAATGACTCTAGTTGTTGTTAGTAAAAAGAACACACACGCAATGACACTGGTGGATCCATGGGTGGATTGTGAAAAGAACACACATGCAATGACAGTGGTGGATCCATATGTGGTATGTGAAAAGAACACACATGCAATGACTCCAGTTGTTGTTAGTAAAAAGAACACACATGCAATGACACTAGTGAATCCATGTGTGGTCTCTGAAGAGAACACACATTTGAATGACACTGGTGGATCCATATGCGGTATGTGAAGAGAACACACATGCAATTACTCCAGTTGTTGTTAGTAAAAAGAACACAGATGCAATGACACTGGTGGATCCATGTGTGGTCTCTGGAGAGAACACAGATGCAAAGACTCTGGTTGTTGTTAGTAAAAAGAACACAAATGAAATGACTCTGGTGGATCCATAGGTGGATTGTGAAAAGAACACACATGCAATGACTCTAGTTGTTGTTAGTAAAAAGAACACACATGCAATGACTCTGGTGGATCAATGTGTGGTCTCTGAACAGAACACACATGCAATGACTCTAGTTGTGGTTAATGAGAAGAACACACATTTCAATGACACTAGTGGATCCATATGTGGTATGTGAAAAGAACACACATGCAATGACTCCAGTTGTTGTTAGTAAAAAGAACACACATGTAATGACACTGGTGGATCCATGTGTGGTCTCTGAAGAGAACACACATGCAATGGCTCTGGTTGTTGTTAGTAAAAATAACACACATGCAATGACTCTGGGTGTTGTTAGTAAAAAGAACACACATGCAATGACTCTAGTTGTTGTTAGTAAAAAGAACACACATGCAATGACTCTGGTTGTTCTTAGTAAAAAGAACACACATGCAATGACTCTGGTTGTTGTTAGTAAAAAGAACACACATGCAATGACTCTGGTTGTTCTTAGTAAAAAGAACACACATGCAATGACTCTGGTTGTTGTTAGTAAAAAGAACACACATGCAATGACTCTGGTTGTTGTTAGTAAAAAGAACACACATGCAGTGACACTGGTGGATCCATAGGTGGATTGTGAAAAGAACACACATGCAATGACACTGGTGGATCCTTATGTGGTATGTGAAAAGAACACACATGCAATGACTCCAGTTGTTGTTAGTAAAAAGAGCACACATGCAATGACACTGGTGGATCCATGTGTGGTCTCTGAAAAATAATACACATTTCAATGACATTGGTGGATCCATATGTGGTATGTGAAAAGAACACACATGCAATGACTCTAGTTGTTGTTTGTAAAAAGAACACACATGCAATGACTCTGGTTGTTGTTAGTAAAAAGAACACACATGCAATGACTCTGGTTGTTGTTAGTAAAAAGAACACACATGCAATGACTCTGGTGGATCCATGTGTGGTCTCTGAAGAGAACACACATGCAATGACTATGGCTGTTGTTAGTAAAAAGAGCACACATGCAATGACACTGGTGGATCCATAGGTGCATTGTGAAAAGAACACATGCAATGACACTGGTGGATCCATATGTGGTATGTGAAAAGAACACACATGCAATGACTCTGGTTGTTGTTAATAAAAAGAACACACACGCAATGACTCTGGTTGTTGTTAGTAAAAATAACACACATGCAATGACTCTAGTTGTTGTTAGTAAAAAGAACACACATGCAATGACTCTAGTTGTTGTTAGTAAAAAGAACACACATGAAATGACACTGGTGGATCCATGTGTGGTCTCTGAAGAGAACACACATGCAATGACTCTGGTTGTTTTTAGTAAAAAGAACACACATGCAATGACTCCAATTGTTGTTAGTAAAAAGAACACACACGCAATGACACTGGTGGATCCATGGGTGGATTGTGAAGAGAACACACATGCAATGACACTGGTGGATCCATATATGGTATGTGAAAAGAACACACATGCAATGACTCCAGTTGTTGTTAGTAAAAAGAACACACATGCAATGACACTGGTGGATCCATGTGTGGTCTCTGAAGAGAACACACATTTCAATGACACTGGTGGATCCATATGCGGTATGTGAAGAGAACACACAAGCAATTACTCCAGTTGTTGTTAGTAAAAACAACACACATGCAATGACACTAGTGGATCCATGTGTGGTCTCTGAAGAGAACACACATGCAATGACTCTGGTTGTTGTTAGTAAAAGAACACACATGCAATGACTCTAGTTGTTGTTAGTAAAAAGAGCACACATGCAATGACACTGGTTGTTGTTAGTAAAAAGAACACACATGCAATGACATTTGTTGATCCATGTGTGGTTTCGGAAGAGAACACACATGCAATGTAGACTGGTGGATCCGTATAAGGTATGTGAAAAGAACACACATGCAATGACTCCAGTTGTTATTAGCAAAAAGAACACACATGCAATGACACTGGTGGATCCATGTGTGGTCTCTGAAGAGAACACACATGCAATGACTCTGGTTGTCGTTAGTAAAAAGAACACACATGCAATGACTCTGGTGGATCCATGTGTGGTCTCTGAAGAGAACACACATGCAATGACACCGGTGGATCCATATGTGGTATGTGAAAAGAACACACATGCAATGACTCCAGTTGCTGTTAGTAAAAAGAACACACATGCAATGACACTGGTGGATCCATGTGTGGAATCTGAAGAGAACACACATACAATGACTCTGGTTGTTGTTAGTAAAAACAATACACATGCAATGACTCTGGTTGCTGTTAATAAAAAGAACACACATGCAACGATTCTGGTTGTTGTTAGTAAAAAGAACACACATGCAATGACACTGGTTGATGCATGTGTGATCTCTGAAGAGATCACACATGCAATGACTCTGGTTGTTGTTAGTAAAAAGAACACACATGCAATGACTCCAGTTGTTGTTAGTAAAAAGAACACACATGCAATGACACTGGTGGATCCATCGGTGGATTGTGAAAAAAAACACATGCAATGACACTGGTATATCCATATGTGGTATGTGAAAAGAATGCACATGCGATGACACCAGTTGTTGTTAGTAAAAAGAACACCCATGCAATGACACTGGTGGATCCATGTGTGGTCTCTGAAGAGAACACACATTTCAATGACACTGGTGGATCCATATGTGGTATGTGAAAAGAACACACATGCAATGACTCTGGTTGTTGTTAATAAAAAGAACACACATGCAATTACTCTGGTTGCTGTTAGTAAAAAGAACACACATGCAACGACTATGGCTGTTGTTAGTAAAAAGAGCACACAGGCAATGACACTGGTGGATCCATAGGCGGATTGTGAAAAGAACACATGCAATGACACTGGTGGACCCATATGTGGTATGTGAAAAGAACACACATGCAATGACTCTGGTTGTTGTTAATGAAAAGAACACACATGCAACTCTGGTGGATCCATGTGTGCTCTCTGAAGAGAACACACAGGCTATGACTGTAGTTGTGGTTAATGAGAAGAACACACATTTCAATGACACTGGTGGATCCATATGTTGTATGTGAAAAGAACACACATGCAATGACTCCAGTTGTTGTTAGTAAAAAGAACACACATGCAATGACACTGGTGGATCCATATGTGTTATGTGAAAAGAATGCACATGCGATGACACCAGTTGTTGTTAGTAAAAAGAACACACATGCAATGACACTGGTGGATCCATGTGTGGTCTCTAAAGAGAACACACATTTCAATGACACTGGTGGATCCATATGCGGTATGTGAAGAGAACACACATGCAATTACTCCAGTTGTTGTTAGTAAAAAGAACACACATGCAATGACACTAGTGGATCCATGTGTGGTATCTGAAGTGAACACACATGCAATGACTCTGCTTGTTGTGAGTAAAAAGAACACACATGCAATGACTCTAGTTGTTGTTAGTAAAAAGAGCACACATGCAATGACACTGTTGTTGTTAGTAAAAAGAACACACATGCAATGACACTGATGGATCCATATGTGGATTGTGAACAGAACACATGCAATGAAACTGGTGGATCTATATGTGGTATGTGAAAAGAACACACATGCAATGACTCTAGTTGTTGTTAGTAAAAAGAACACACATGCAATGACACTAGTGGAACCATGTGTGGTCTATGAAAATAATACACATTTCAATGACATTGGTTGATCCATATGTGGTATGTGAAAAGAACACACATGCACTGACTCTAGTTGTTGTTAGTAAAAAGAACACACATGCAATGACTCTAGTTGTTGTTAGTAAAAAGAACACACAGGCAATGACTCTGGTTACTGTTAGTAAAAAGAACACACATGCAATGACTCTGGTGGATCCATGTGTGGTCTGTGAAGAGAACACACATGCAGTGACTCTGGCTACTGTTAGTAAAAAGAGCACACATGCAATGACACTGGTGGATCCATAGGTGGATTGTGAAAAGAACACATGCAATGAAACTGATGGATCTATATGTGGTATGTGAAGAGAACACACATGCAATGACTCCAGTTGTTGTTAGTAAAAAGAACACACATGTAATGACTCTAGTTGTTGTTAGTAAAGAGAACACACAGGAAATAACTCTGGTTATTGTTAGTAAAAAGAACACACATGTAATGACTCTGGTGGATCCATGTGTGGTCTCTAACGAGAACACACATGCAATGACTCTGGCTATTGTTAGTAAAAAGAGCACACATGCAATGACACTGGTGGATCAATAGGTGGATTTTTAAAAGAACACATACAATGAAACTGGTGGCCCATATGTGGTATGTGAAAAGAACACACATGCAATGACTCTAGTTGTTGTTAGTAAAAAGAACACACATGCAATGATACTGGTGGATCCATGTGTGGTCTCTAAAGAGAACACACATTTCAATGACCCTGGTGGATCCATATGTGGTATGTGAAAAGAACACACATGCAATGACTCTGGTTATTGTTAATAAAAAGAACACACATGCAATTACTCTGGTTGTTGTTAGTAAAAAGAACACACATGCAATGACTCTGGTTCTTGTTAGTAAAACGAACACACATGCAATGACTCTGGTGGATCCATGTGTGGTCTCTGAAGAGAACACACATTTCAATGACACTGGTGGATCCATATGCGGTATGTGAAGAGAACACACATGCAATTACACCAGTTGTTGTTAGTAAAAAGAACACACATGCAATGACACTAGTGGATCCATGTGTGGTCTCTGAAGAGAATACACATGCATAGACTCTGCTTATTGTTAGTAAAAAGAACACACATGCAATGACTCTAGTTGTTGTTAGTAAAAAGAGCACACATGCAATGACACTGGTTGTTGTTAGTAAAAAGAACACACATGCAATGACACTGGTGGATCCATGTGTGGTATCTGAAGAGAACACACATGCAATGTAGACTGGTGGATCCATATGTGGTATGTGAAAAGAACACACATGCAATGACTCCAGTTGTTGTTAGTAAAAAGAGCACACATGCAATGACACTAGTGGAACCATGTGTGGTCTCTGAAAATAGTACACATTTCAATGACATTGGTTGATCCATATGTGGTATGTGAAAAGAACACACATGCAATGACTCCAGTTGTTGTTTGTAAAAAGAACACACAAGTAATGGCTCTAGTTGTTGTTAGTAAAAACAACAAACAGGCAATAACTCTGGTTATTGTTAGTAAAAAGAACACACATGCAATGACTCTGGTGGATCCATGTGTGGTCTCTGAAGAGAACACACATGCAATGACTCTGGCTATTGTTAGTAAAAAGACCACACATCCAATGACACTGGTGGATCAATAGGTGGATTGTGAAAAGAACACATGCAATGAAACTGGTGGATCCATATGTGGTATGTGATAAGAACACACATGCAATGACTCTAGTTGTTGTTAGTAAAAAGAACACACATGCAATGATACTGGTGGATTCATGTGTGGTCTCTAAAGAGAACACACATTTCAATGGCACTGGTGGATCCATATGTGGTATGTGAAAAGAACACACATGCAATGACTTCTGTTGTTGTTAGTAAAAAGAACACACATGCAATGACTTTAGTTGTTAGTAAAAAGAACACATGCAATGACTCCCGATGTTGTTAGTAAAAAGAACACATATGCAATGACACTGGTGGATCCATGTGTGGTCTCTTAAGAGAACACACATGCAATGACACTGGTGGATCCATATGTGGTATGTGAAAAGAACACACTTGCAATGACTCCAGTTGTTGTTAGTAAAAAGAACACACATGCAATGACACTGGTGGATCCATGTGTGGAATCTGAAGAGAACACACATGCAATGACTCTGGTTGTTGTTAGTAAAAACAACACACATGCAATGACTCTGGTTGTTCTTAATAAAAAGAACACACATGCAATGATTCTGGTTGTTGTTAGTAAAAAGAACACACATGCAATGACTCTAGTTGTTGTTAGTAAAAAGAGCACCCATGCAATGACACTGGTTGTTGTTAGTAAAAAGAACACACATGCAATGACACTGGTGGATCCATGTGTGGTCTCTGAAGAGAACACACATGCAATGTAGATTGGTGGATCCATATGTGGTATGTGAAAAGAACACACATGCAATGACTCCAGTTGTTGTTAGTAAAAAGAGCACACATGCAATGACACTAGTGGAACCATGTGTGGTCTCTGAAAATAATACACATTTCAATGACATTGGTTGATCCATATGTGGTATGTGAAAAGAACACACATGCAATGACTCCAGTTGTTGTTAGTAAAATTAACACACATGCAATGACTCTGGTTCTTGTTAGTAAAACGAACACACATGCAATGACTCTGGTGGATCCATGTGTGGTCTCTGAAGAGAACACACATTTCAATGACACTGGTGGATCCATATGCGGTATGTGAAGAGAACACACATGCAATTACTCCAGTTGTTGTTAGTAAAAAGAACACACATGCAATGACACTAGTGGATCCATGTGTGGTCTCTGAAGAGAACACACATGCATAGACTCTGCTTGTTGTTAGTAAAAAGAACACACATGCAATGACTCTAGTTGTTGTTAGTAAAAAGAGCACACATGCAATGACACTGGTTGTTGTTAGTAAAAAGAACACACATGCAATGACACTGGTGGATCCATGTGTGGTCTCTGAAGAGAACACACATGCAATGTAGACTGGTGGATCCATATGTGGTATGTGAAAAGAACACACATGCAATGACTCCAGTTGTTGTTAGTAAAAAGAGCACACATGCAATGACACTAGTGGAACCATGTGTGGTCTCTGAAAATAGTACACATTTCAATGACATTGGTTGATCCATATGTGGTATGTGAAAAGAACACACATGCAATGACTCCAGTTGTTGTTAGTAAAAAGAACACACAAGTAATGGCTCTAGTTGTTGTTAGTAAAAAGAACAAACAGGCAATAACTCTGGTTATTGTTAGTAAAAACAACACACATGCAATGACTCTGGTGGATCCATGTGTGGTCTCTGAAGAGAACACACATGCAATGACTCTGGCTATTGTTAGTAAAAAGACCACACATCCAATGACACTGGTGGATCAATAGGTGGATTGTGAAAAGAACACATGCAATGAAACTGGTGGATCCATATGTGGTATGTGATAAGAACACACATGCAATGACTCTAGTTGTTGTTAGTAAAACGAACACACATGCAATGATACTGGTGGATCCATGTGTGGTCTCTAAAGAGAACACACATTTCAATGACACTGGTGGATCCATATGTGGTATGTGAAAAGAACACACATGCAATGACTTCTGTTGTTGTTAATAAAAAGAACACACATGTAATGACTCTAGTTGTTAGTAAAAAGAACACATGCAATGACTCCCGTTGTTGTTAGTAAAAAGAACACATATGCAATGACACTGGTGGATCCATGTGTGGTCTCTTAAGAGAACACACATGCAATGACACTGGTGGATCCATATGTGGTATGTGAAAAGAACACACTTGCAATGACTCCAGTTGTTGTTAGTAAAAAGAACACACATGCAATGACACTGGTGGATCCATGTGTGGAATCTGAAGAGAACACACATGCAATGACTCTGGTTGTTGTTAGTAAAAACAACACACATGCAATGACTCTGGTTGTTGTTAGTAAAAAGAACACACATGCAATGATTCTGGTTGTTGTTAGTAAAAAGAACACACATGCAATGACTCTAGTTGTTGTTAGTAAAAAGAGCACCCATGCAATGACACTGGTTGTTGTTAGTAAAAAGAACACACATGCAATGACACTGGTGGATCCATGTGTGGTCTCTGAAGAGAACACACATGCAATGTAGATTGGTGGATCCATATGTGGTATGTGAAAAGAACACACATGCAATGACTCCAGTTGTTGTTAGTAAAAAGAGCACACATGCAATGACACTAGTGGAACCATGTGTGGTCTCTGAAAATAATACACATTTCAATGACATTGGTTGATCCATATGTGGTATGTGAAAAGAACACACATGCAATGACTCCAGTTGTTGTTAGTAAAATTAACACACATGCAATGACTCTGGTTCTTAGTAAACGAACACACATGCAATGACTCAGGATCCATGTGGTCTGAAGAGAACACACATTTCAATGACACTGGTGGATCCATATGCGGTATGTGAAGAGAACACACATGCAATTACTCCAGTTGTTGTTAGTAAAAAGAACACACATGCAATGACACTAGTGGATCCATGTGTGGTCTCTGAAGAGAACACACATGCATAGACTCTGCTTGTTGTTAGTAAAAAGAGCACACATGCAATGACACTGGTTGTTGTTAGTAAAAAGAGCACACATGCAATGACACTGGTTCTTGTTAGTAAAAAGAACACACATGCAATGACACTGGTAGATCCATGTGTGGTCTCTGAAGAGAACACACATGCAATGTAGACTGGTGGACCCATATGTGGTATGTGAAAAGAACACACATGCAATGACTCCAGTTGTTGTTAGTAAAAAGAGCACACATGCAATGACACTAGTGGAACCATGTGTGGTCTCTGAAAATAGTACACATTTCAATGACATTGGTTGATCCATATGTGGTATGTGAAAAGAACACACATGCAATGACTCCAGTTGTTGTTAGTAAAAAGAACACACAAGTAATGGCTCTAGTTGTTGTTAGTAAAAAGAACAAACAGGCAATAACTCTGGTTATTGTTAGTAAAAAGAACACACATGCAATGACTCTGGTGGATCCATGTGTGGTCTCTGAAGAGAACACGCATGCAATGACTCTGACTATTGTTAGTAAAAAGACCACACATCCAATGACACTGGTGGATCAATAGGTGGATTGTGAAAAGAACACATGCAATGAAACTGGTGGATCCATATGTGGTATGTGAAAAGAACACACATGCAATGACTCTAGTTGTTGTTAGTAAAAAGAACACACATGCAATGATACTGGTGGAGCCATGTGTGGTCTCTAAAGAGAACACACATTTCAATGACACTGGTGGATCCATATGTGGTATGTGAAAAGAACACACATGCAATGACTTCTGTTGTTGTTAGTAAAAAGAACACACATGCAATGACTCTAGTTGTTAGTAAAAAGAACACATGCAATGACTCCCGTTGTTGTTAGTAAAAAGAACACATATGCAATGACACTGGTGGATCCATGTGTGGTCTCTAAAGAGAACACACATGCAATGACACTGGTGGATCCATATGTGGTATGTGAAAAGAACACACTTGCAATGACTCTAGTTGTTGTTTGTAAAAAGAACACACATGCAATGACACTGGTGGATCCATGTGTGGAATCTGAAGAGAACACACATGCAATGACTCTGGTTGTTGTTAGTAAAAACAACACACATGCAATGACTCTGGTTGTTGTTAATAAAAAGAACACACATCCAATGATTCTGGTTGTTGTTAGTAAAAAGAACACACATGCAATGACTAGTTGTTGTTAGTAAAAAGAGCACCCATGCAATGACACTGGTTGTTGTTAGTAAAAAGAACACACATGCAATGACACTGGTGGATCCATGTGTGGTCTCTGAAGAGAACACACATGCAATGTAGATTGGTGGATCCATATGTGGTATGTGAAAAGAACACACATGCAATGACTCCAGTTGTTGTTAGTAAAAAGAGCACACATGCAATGACACTAGTGGAACCATGTGTGGTCTCTGAAAATAATACACATTTCAACGACATTGGTTGATCCATATGTGGTATGTGAAAAGAAAACACATGCAATGACTCCAGTTGTTGTTAGTAAAATTAACACACATGTAATGACTCTAGTTGTTGTTAGTAAAAAGAACACACAGGCAATAACTCTGGTTATTGTTAGTAAAAAGAACACACATGCAATGACTCTGTTGGATCCATGTGTGGTCTCTGAAGAGAACACACATGCAATGACTCTGGCTATTGTTAGTAAAAAGAGCACACATGCAATGACACTGGTGGATTGTGAAAAGAACACATGCAATGAAACTGGTGGATGCATATGTGGTATGTGAAAAGAACACACATGCAATGACTCTAGTTATTGTTAGTAAAAAGAACACACATGCAATGATACTGGTGGATCCATGTGTGGTCTCTAAAGAGAACACACATTTCAATGACACTGGTGGATCCATATGTGGTATGTGAAAAGAACACACATGAAATGACTCTGGTTATTGTTAATAAAAAGAACACACATGCAACTACTCTGGTTGTTGTTAGTAAAAAGAACACACATGCAATGACTCTGGTTCTTGTTAGTAAAAAGAACACACATGCAATGACTCCGGTGGATCCATGTGTGGTCTCTGAAGAGAACACACATGCAATGAATCTTGCTATTATTAGTTAAAAGAGCACACATGCAATGACACTGGTGGATCCATAGGTGGATTGTGAAAAGAACGCATGCAATGACAATCGTGGATCCATATGTGGTATGTGAAAAGAACACACATGCAATGACTCTAGTTGTTGTTAGTAAAAAGAACACACATGCAATGATACTAGTGGATCCATGTGTGGTCTCTAAAGAGAACACACATTTCAATGACACTTGTGGATCCATAGGTGGTATGTGAAAAGTACACACATGCAATGACTCTGGTTGTTGTTAATAAAAAGAACACACATGCAATTACTCTGGTTGTTGTTAGTAAAAAGAACACACATGCAATGAATCTGGTTGTTGTTTGTAAAAAGAACACACATGCAATGACTCCAGTTGTTGTTAGTAAAAAGAACACACATGCAATGACACTGGTGGATCCATGTGTGGTCTCTGAAGAGAACACACATGCAATGACACTGGTGGATCCATATGTGGTATGTGAAAAGAACACACATGCAATGACTCTAGTTGTTGTTAGTAAAAAGAAAACACATGCAATGACACTGGTGGATCCATGTGTTGTCTCTGAACATAACACACATGCAATGACTCTGGTTGTTGTTAGTAAAAAGAAGACACATGCAATGACTCTGGTTGTTGTTAGTAAAAAGAACACACATGCAATGACTCTGGTTGTTGTTAGTAAAAAGAACACACATGCAATGACACTGGTGGATGCATGTGTGGTCTTTGAAGAGATCACACATGCAATGACTCTGGTTGTTGTTAGTAAAAAGAACACACATGCAATGACTCCAGTTGTTGTTAGTAAAAAGAACACACATGCAATAACACTGGTGGATCCATATGTGGTATGTGAAAAGAACACACATGAAATGACTCCAGTTGTTGTTAGTAAAAAGAACACACATGCAATGACACTGGTGGATCCATGTGTGGTCTCTGAAGAGAACACACATGCAATGACTCTGGTTGTTGTTAGTAAAAAGAACACACATGCAATGACTCTGGTTGTTGTTAGTAAAAAGAACACACATGCAATGACTCTGGTTGTTGTTAGTAAAAAGAACACACATGCAGTGACACTGGTGGATCCATAGATGGATTGTGAAAAGAACACACATGCAATGACACTAGTGGATCCTTATGTGGTATGTGAAAAGAACACACATGCAATTACTCCAGTTGTTGTTAGTAAAAAGAACACACATGCAATGACATTGGTGGATCCATGTGTGGTCTCTGAAGAGAACACACATGCAATGACTCTGGTTGTTGTTAGTAAAAAGAACACACATGAAATGACTCTGGTGGATCCATAGGTGGATTGTGAAAAGAACACACATGCAATGACTCTAGTTGTTGTTAGTAAAAAGAACACACATGCAATGACTCTGGTGTTCCATGTGTGTTCTCTGAAGAGAACACCTATGCTATGACTGTAGTTGTGGTTAATGAGACGAACACACATTTCAATGAGACTGGTGGATCCATATGTCGTATGTGAAAAGAACAAACATGCAATGACTCCAGTTGTTGTTAGTAAAAAGAACACACATGCAATGACACTGGTGGATCCATGTGTGGTCTCTGAAGAGAACAGACATGCAATGACTCTGGTTGTTGTTAGTAAAAAGAACACACATGCAATGACACTGGTGGATCCATCGGTGGATTGTGAAAAGAACACAGATGCAATGACTCCAGTTGTTGTTAGTAAAAAGAACACACATGCAATGACTCTGGTTGTTGTTAGTAAAAAGAACACACATGCAATGACTCTGGTTGTTGTTAGTAAAAAGAACACACATGGAGTGACACTAGTGGATCCATAGGTGGATTGTGAAAAGAACACACATGCAATGCCATTGGTGGATCCTTATGTTATATGTGAAAAGAACACACATGCAATGACTCTAGTTGTTGTTAGTAAAAAGATCACACATGCAATGACACTGGTGGATCCATGTGTGGTCTCTGAAAATAATACACATTTCAATGACATTGGTTGATCCATATGTGGTATGTGAAAAGAACACACATGCAATGACTCGAGTTGTTGTTAGTAAAAAGAACACACATGCAATGACTCTGGTCCTTGTTAGTAAAAAGAACACACAGGCAATGACTCTGGTTGTTGTTAGTAAAAAGAACACACATGCAATGACTCTGGCTATTGTTAGTAAAAAGAGCACACATGCAAGGACACTGGTGGATCCATAGGTGGATTGTGAAAAGAACACATGCAATGACACTGGTGGATCCATATGTGTTATGTGAAAAGAACACACATGCAATGACTCTAGTTGTTGTTAGTAAAAAGAACACACATGCAATGATACTGGTGGATCCATGTGTGGTCTCTAAAGAGAACATACATTTCAATGACACTGGTGGATCCATATGTGGTATGTGAAAAGAACACACATGCAATGACTCTGGTTGTTGTTAATAAAAACAACACACATGCAATTACTCTGGTTGTTGTTAGTAAAAAGAACACACATGCAATGACACTGGTTGTTGTTAGTAAAAAGAACACACATGCAATGACTCTGGTTGTTCTTAGTAAAAAGAACACACATGCAATGACTCTGGTTGTTGTTAGTAAAAAGAACACACATGCAATGACTCTGGTTGTTCTTAGTAAAAAGAACACACATGCAATGACTCTGGTTGTTGTTAGTAAAAAGAACACACATGCAATGACTCTGGTGGATCCATGTGTGGTCTCTAAAGAGAACACACATGCTATGACTGTAGTTGTGGTTAATGAGAAGAACACACATTTCAATGACACTGGTGGATCCATATGTCGTATGTGAAAAGAACACACATGCAATGACTCCAGTTGTTGTTAGTAAAAAGAACACACATGCAATGACACTGGTGGATCCATGTGTGGTCTCTGAAGAGAACATACATGCAATGAGTCTGGTTGTTGTTAGTAAAAAGAACACACATGCAATGACTCCAGTTGTTGTTATTAAAAAGAACACACATGCAATGACTCTAGTTGTTGTTAGTAAAAAGAACACACATGCAATGACTCTGGTTGTTGTTAGTAAAAAGAACACACATGCAGTGACATTGGTGGATCCATAGATGGATCGTGAAAAGAACACACATGCAATGACACTGGTGGATCCTTATGTTGTATGTGAAAAGAACACACATGCAATGACTCTAGTTGTTGTTAGTAAAAATATCACACATGCAATGACACTGGTGGATCCATGTGTGGTCTCTGAAAATAATACACATTTCAATGACATTGGTTGATCCATATGTGGTATGTGAAAAGAACACACATGCAATGACTCGAGTTGTTGTTAGTAAAAATAACACACATGCAATGACTCTGGTTGTTGTTATTGAAAAGAACACACAAGCAATGACTCTGGTTGTTGTTAGTAAAAAGAACACACATGCAATGACTCTGGTGGATCCATGTGTGGTCTCTGAAGAGAACACACATGCAATGACTCTGGCTATTGTTAGTAAAATGAGCACACATGCAATGAGATTGGTGGATCCATAGGTGGATTGTGAAAAGAACACATGCAATGACACTGGTGGATCCATATGTGGTATGTGAAAAGAACACACATGCAATGACTCTAGTTATTGTTAGTAAAAAGAACACACATGCAATGATACTGGTGGATCCATATGTGGTCTTTAAAGAGAACACACATTTCAATGACACTGGTGGATCCATATGTGGTATGTGAAAAGACCACACATGCAATGACTCTAGTTGTTGTTAGTAAAAAGAACACACATGCAATGACACTAGTGGATCCATCTGTGGTCTCTGAAGAGAACACACATGCAATGACTCCAATTGTTGTTAGTAAAAAGAACAAACATGCAATGACTCTGGTTGTTGTTAGTAAAAAGAACACATATGCAATGACTCTGGTTGTTGTTAGTAAAAAGAACACACATGAAGTGACATTGGTGGATCCATAGGTGGATTGTGAAAAGAAGACACATGCAATGACACTGGTGGATCCTTATGTTGTATGTGAAAAGAACACACATGCAATGACTCTAGTTGTTGTTAGTAAAAAGATCACACATGCAATGACACTGGTGGATCCATGTGTGGTCTCTGAAAATAATACACACTTCAATGACATTGGTTGATCCATATATGGTATGTGAAAAGAACACACATGCAATGACTCGAGTTGTTGTTAGTAAAAAGAACACACATGCAATGACTCTGGTTCTTGTTAGTAAAAAGAACACACAAGCAATGACTCTGGTTATTGTTAGTAAAAAGAACACACATGCAATGACTCTGGTGGATCCATGTGTGGTCTCTGAAGAGAACACACATGCAATGACTCTGGCTATGGTTAGTAAAAAGAGCACACATGCAATTACACTGGTGGATCCATATGTGGATTGTGAAAAGAACACATGCAATGACACTGGTGGATCCATATGTGGTATGTGAAAAGAACACATATGCAATGACTCTAGTTGTTGTTAGTAAAAAGAACACACATGCAATGATACTGGTGGATCCATGTGTGGTCTCTAAAGAGAACACACATTTCAATGACACTGGTGGATCCATATGTGGTATGTGAAAAGACCACACATTCAATGACTCTGGTTGTTGTTAATAAAAAGAACACACATGCAATTACTCTGGTTTTTGTTAGTGAAAAGAACACACATGCAGTGATACTGGTGGATCCATGTGTGGTCTCTAAAGAGAACACACATTTCAATGACACTGGTGGATCCATATGTGGTATGTGAAAAGAACACACATGCAATGACTCTGGTTGTTGTTAATAAAAAGAACACAGATGCAATTACTCTGGTTGTTGTTAGTAAAAAGAACACACATGCAATGACTCGGGTTGTTGTTAGTAAAAAGAACACACATGCAATGACTCCAGTTGTTGTTAGTAAAAACAACACACATGCAATGACATTGGTGGATCCATGTGTGGTCTCTGAAGAGACCACACATGCAATGACACTAGTGGATCCATATGTGGTATGTGAAAAGTACACACATCCAATGACTCTAGTTCTTGTTAGTAAAAAGAACACACATGCAATGAGACTGGTGGATCCATGTGTGGTCTCTGAACAGAACACACATGCAATGACTCTGGTTGTTGTTAGTAAAAAGAACACACATGCAATGACTCTGGTTGTTGTTAGTAAAAAGAACACACATGCAATGACTCTGGTTGTTGTTAGTAAAAAACACACACATGCAATGACTCCAGTTGTTGTTAGTAAAAAGAACACACATGCAATAACACTGGTGGATCCATCGGTGGATTGTGAAAAGAACACACATGCAATAACGCTGCTGGATCCATATGTGGTATGTGAAAAAAAAACACATGCAATGACTCCAGTTGTTGTTAGTAAAAAGAACACACATGCAATGACACTGGTGGATCCATGTGTGGTCTCTGAAGAGAACACACAATTCAATGACACTGGTGGATCCATATGTGGTATGTGAAGAGAACACACATGCAATTACTCCAGTTGTTGTTAGTAAAAAGAACACACATGCAATAACACTGGTGGATCCATGTGTGGTCTCTAAAGAGAACACACATGCAATGACTCTGGTTGTTGTTAGTAAAAAGAACACACATGTAATGACACTGGTGGATCCATCGGTGGATTGTGAAAAGAACACACATGCAATGACACTGGTGGATCCATATGTGGTATGTGAAAAGAACACACATGCAATGACTCCAGTTGTTGTTAGTAAAAAGAACACACATGCAATGACACTGGTGGATCCATGTGTGGTCTCTGAAGAGAACACACATTTCAATGACACTTGTGGATCCATATCTGGTATGTGAAGAGAACACACATGCAATTACTCCAGTTGTTGTTAGTAAAAAGAACACACATGCAATGACACTGGTGGATTCATGTGTGGTCTCTGAAGAGAACACACATGCAATGACTCTGGTTGTTGTTAGTAAAAAGAACACACATGCAATGACTCTAGTTGTTGTTAGTAAAAAGAGCACACATGCAATTACTCTGGTTGTTGTTAGTAAAAAGAACACATATGCAATGACTCTGGTTGTTGTTAGTAAAAAGAACACACATGTAGTGACATTGGTGGATACATAGGTGGATTGTGAAAAGAACACACATGCAATGACACTGGTGGATCCTTATGTTGTATGTGAAAAGAACACACATGCAATGACTCTAGTTGTTGTTAGTAAAAAGATCACACATGCAATGACACTGGTGGATCCATGTGTGGTCTCTGAAAATAATACACATTTCAATGACATTGGTTGATCCATATGTGGTATGTGAAAAGAACACACATGCAATGACTCGAGTTGTTGTTAGTAAAAAGAACACACATGCAATGACTCTGGTTCTTGTTAGTAAAAAGAACACACAAGCAATTACTCTGGTTATTGTTAGTAAAAAGAACACACATGCAATGACTCTGGTGGATCCATGTGCGGTCTCTGAAGAGAACACACATGCAATGAATCTGGCTATTGTTAGTAAAAAAGAGCACACATGCAAGGGCACTGGTGGATCCATAGGTGGATTGTGAAAACAACACATGCAATGACACTGGTGGATCCATATGTGGTATGTGAAAAGAACACACATGCAATGACTCTAGTTGTTAGTGAAAAGAACACACATGCAATGATACTGGTGGATCCATGTGTGGTCTCTAAAGAGAACACACATTTCAATGACACTGGTGGATCCATATGTGGTATGTGAAAAGACCACACATGCAATGACTCTGGTTCTTGTTAATAAAAAGCACACACATGCAATTACTCTGGTTGTTGTTAGTGAAAAGAACACACATGCAATGACTCTGGTTGTTGTTTGTAAAAAGAACACACATGCAATGACTCCAGTTGTTGTTAGTAAAAAGAACACACATGCAATAACACTGGTGGATCCATGTGTTGTCTCTGAAGAGAACACATGCAATGACACTGTGGATCAAATGTGGTATGTGAAAAGAACACACATGCAATGACTCCAGTTGTTGTTAGTAAAAAGAACACACATGCAATGACACTGGTGGATCCATGTGTGGTCTCTGAACAGAACACACATGCAATGACTCCAGTTGTTGTTAGTAAAAAGAACACACATGCAATGACACTGGTGGATCCATGTGTGGTCTCTCAAGAGAACACACATTTCAATGACACTGGTGGATCCATATGTGGTATGTGAAGAGAACACACATGCAATTACACCAATTGTTGTTAGTAAAAAGAACACACATGCAATTACACTGGTGGATCCATGTGTGGTCTCTGAAGAGAACACACATGCAATGACTCTGGTTGTTGTTAGTAAAAAGAACACACATGCAGTGACATTGGTGGATACATAGGTGGATTGTGAAAAGAACACACATGCAATGACACTGGTGGATCCTTATGTTGTAGGTGAAAAGAACACACATGCAATGACTCTAGTTGTTGTTAGTAAAAAGATCACACATGCAATGACACTGGTGGATCCATGTGTGGTCTCTGAAAATAATACACATTTCAATGACATTGGTTGATCCATATGTGGTATGTGAAAAGAACACACATGCAATGACTCGAGTCGTTGTTAGTAAAAAGAACACACATGCAATGACTCTGGTTCTTGTTAGTAAAAAGAACACACAAGCAATTACTCTAGTTATTGTTAGTAAAAAGAACACACATGCAATGACTCTGGTGGATCCATGTGCGGTCTCTGAAGAGAACACACATGCAATGACTCTGGCTATTGTTAGTAAAAAAGAGCACACATGCAATGACACTGGTGGATTAATAGGTGGATTGTGAAAACAACACATGCAATGACACTGGTGGATCCATATGTGGTATGTGAAAAGAACACACATGCAATGACTCTAGTTGTTAGTAAAAAGAACACACATGCCATGATACTGGTGGATCCATGTGTGGTCTCTAAAGAGAACACACATTTCAATGACACTGGTGGATCCATATGTGGTATGTGAAAAGACCACACATGCAATGACTCTGGTTGTTGTTAATAAAAAGCACACACATGCAATTACTCTGGTTGTTGTTAGTGAAAAGAACACACATGCAATGACTCTGGTTGTTGTTTGTAAAAAGAACACACATGCAATGACTCTAGTTGTTGTTAGTAAAAAGAACAC
Source organism: Avena insularis (assembly GCA_023614405.1). Taxonomy (NCBI): domain Eukaryota; kingdom Viridiplantae; phylum Streptophyta; class Magnoliopsida; order Poales; family Poaceae; genus Avena; species Avena insularis. The sequence continues at coordinate 259,439,624 of CM042696.1, forward strand.
ACATGCAATACCACTGGTGGATCCATGTGTTGTCTCTGAAGAGAACACACATGCAATGACACCGGTGGATCCAAATGTGGTATGTGAAAAGAACACACATGCAATGACTCTAGTTGTTGTTAGTAAAAAGAACACACATGCAATGACACTGGTGGATCCATGTGTGGTCTCTGAACAGAACACACATGCAATGACTCCAGTTGTTGTTAGTAAAAAGAACACACATGCAATGACACTGGTGGATCCATGTGTGGTCTCTCAAGAGAACACACATTTCAATGACACTGGTGGATCCATATGTGGTATGTGAAGAGAACACACATGCAATTACACCAATTGTTGTTAGTAAAAATAACACACATGCAATGACACTGGTGGATCCATGTGTGGTATGTGAAAAGAACACACATGCAATGACTCTGGTTGTTGTTAATAAAAAGAACACAGATGCAATTACTCTGGTTGTTGTTAGTAAAAAGAACACACATGCAATGACTCGGGTTGTTGTTAGTAAAAAGAACACACATGCAATGACTCCAGTTGTTGTTAGTAAAAAGAACACACATGCAATGACACTGGTGGATCCATGTGTGGTCTCTGAAGAGACCACACATGCAATGACACTAGTGGATCCATATGTGGTATGTGAAAAGAACACACATCCAATGACTCTAGTTCTTGTTAGTAAAAAGAACACACATGCAATGAGACTGGTGGATCCATGTGTGGTCTCTGAACAGAACACACATGCAATGACTCTGGTTGTTGTTAGTAAAAAGAACACACATGCAATGACTCTGGTTGTTGTTAGTAAAAAGAACACACATGCAATGACTCTGGTTGTTGTTAGTAAAAAACACACACATGCAATGACTCCAGTTGTTGTTAGTAAAAAGAACACACATGCAATAACACTGGTGGATCCATCGGTGGATTGTGAAAAGAACACACATGCAATAACGCTGGTGGATCCATATGTGGTATGTGAAAAAAAAACACATGCAATGACTCCAGTTGTTGTTAGTAAAAAGAACACACATGCAATGACACTGGTGGATCCATGTGTGGTCTCTGAAGAGAACACACAATTCAATGATACTGGTGGATCCATATGTGGTATGTGAAGAGAACACACATGCAATTACTCCAGTTGTTGTTAGTAAAAAGAACACACATGCAATAACACTGGTGGATCCATGTGTGGTCTCTAAAGAGAACACACATGCAATGACTCTGGTTGTTGTTAGTAAAAAGAACACACATGTAATGACACTGGTGGATCCATTGGTGGATTGTGAAAAGAACACACATGCAATGACACTGGTGGATCCATATGTGGTATGTGAAAAGAACACACATGCAGTGACTCTAGTTGTTGTTAGTAAAAAGAACACACATGCAATGACACTGGTGGATCCATGTGTGGTCTCTGAAGAGAACACACATTTCAATGACACTGGTGGATCCATATCTGGTATGTGAAGAGAACACACATGCAATTACTCCAGTTGTTGTTAGTAAAAAGAACACACATGCAATGACACTGGTGGATTCATGTGTGGTCTCTGAAGAGAACACACATGCAATGACTCTGGTTGTTGTTAGTAAAAAGAACACACATGCAATGACTCTAGTTGTTGTTAGTAAAAAGACCACACATGCAATTACTCTAGTTGTTGTTAGTAAAAAGAACACATATGCAATGACTCTGGTTGTTGTTAGTAAAAAGAACACACATGTAGTGACATTGGTGGATACATAGGTGGATTGTGAAAAGAACACACATGCAATGACACTGGTGGATCCTTATGTTGTATGTGAAAAGAACACACATGCAATGACTCTAGTTGTTGTTAGTAAAAAGATCACACATGCAATGACACTGGTGGATCCATGTGTGGTCTCTGAAAATAATACACATTTCAATGACATTGGTTGATCCATATGTGGTATGTGAAAAGAACACACATGCAATGACTCGAGTTGTTGTTAGTAAAAAGAACACACATGCAATGACTCTGGTTCTTGTTAGTAAAAAGAACACACAAGCAATTACTCTGGTTATTGTTAGTAAAAAGAACACACATGCAATGACTCTGGTGGATCCATGTGCGGTCTCTGAAGAGAACACACATGCAATGACTCTGGCTATTGTTAGTAAAAAAGAGCACACATGCAAGGACACTGGTGGATCCATAGGTGGATTGTGAAAACAACACATGCAATGACACTGGTGGATCCATATGTGGTATGTGAAAAGAACACACATGCAATGACTCTAGTTGTTAGTAAAAAGAACACACATGCAATGATATTGGTGGATCCATGTGTGGTCTCTAAAGAGAACACACATTTCAATGACACTGGTGGATCCATATGTGGTATGTGAAAAGACCACACATGCAATGACTCTGGTTCTTGTTAATAAAAAGCACACACATGCAATTACTCTGGTTGTTGTTAGTGAAAAGAACACACATGCAATGACTCTGGTTATTGTTTGTAAAAAGAACACACATGCAATGACTCCAGTTGTTGTTAGTAAAAAGAACACACATGCAATAACACTGGTGGATCCATGTGTTGTCTCTGAAGAGAACACACATGCAATGACACTGGTGGATCCAAATGTGGTATGTGAAAAGAACACACATGCAATGACTCCAGTTGTTGTTAGTAAAAAGAACACACATGCAATGACCTTTGGTGGATGTGTGGTCTCTGAACAGAACACACATGCAATGACTCCAGTTGTTGTTAGTAAAAAGAACACACATGCAATGACACTGGTGGATCCATGTGTGGTCTCTCAAGAGAACACACATTTCAATGACACTGGTGGATCCATATGTGGTATGTGAAGAGAACACACATGCAATTACACCAATTGTTGTTAGTAAAAAGAACACACATGCAATGACACTGGTGGATCCATGTGTGGTCTCTGAAGAGAACACACATGCAATGACTCTGGTTGTTGTTAGTAAAAAGAACACACATGCAGTGACATTGGTGGATACATAGGTGGATTGTGAAAAGAACACACATGCAATGACACTGGTGGATCCTTATGTGGTATGTGAAAAGAAAACACATGCAATGACTCCAGTTGTTGTTAGTAAAAAGAGAACACGTGCAATGACACTGGTGGATCCATGTGTGGTCTCTGAAAATAATACACATTTCAATGACATTGGTGGATCCATATGTGGTATGTGAAAAGAACATATATGCAATGACTCCAGTTATTGTTAGTATAAAGAACACACATGCAATGACACTGGTTCTTGTTAGTAAAAAGAACACACAAGCAATTACTCTAGTTATTGTTAGTAAAAAGAACACACATGCAATGACTCTGGTGGATCCATGTGCGGTCTCTGAAGAGAACACACATGCAATGACTCTGGCTATTGTTAGTAAAAAAGAGCACACATGCAATGACACTGGTGGATTCATAGGTGGATTGTGAAAACAACACATGCAATGACACTGGTGGATCCATATGTGGTATGTGAAAAGAACACACATGCAATGACTCTAGTTGTTAGTAAAAAGAACACACATGCAATGATACTGGTGGATCCATGTGTGGTCTCTAAAGAGAACACACATTTCAATGACACTGGTGGATCCATATGTGGTATGTGAAAAGACCACACATGCAATGACTCTGGTTGTTGTTAATAAAAAGCACACACATGCAATTACTCTGGTTGTTGTTAGTGAAAAGAACACACATGCAATGACTCTGGTTGTTGTTTGTAAAAAGAACACACATGCAATGACTCTAGTTGTTGTTAGTAAAAAGAACACACATGCAATACCACTGGTGGATCCATGTGTTGTCTCTGAAGAGAACACACATGCAATGACACTGGTGGATCCAAATGTGGTATGTGAAAAGAACACACATGCAATGACTCTAGTTGTTGTTAGTAAAAAGAACACACATGCAATGACACTGGTGGATCCATGTGTGGTCTCTGAACAGAACACACATGCAATGACTCCAGTTGTTGTTAGTAAAAAGAACACACATGCAATGACACTGGTGGATCCATGTGTGGTCTCTCAAGAGAACACACATTTCAATGACACTGGTGGATCCATATGTGGTATGTGAAGAGAACACACATGCAATTACACCAATTGTTGTTAGTAAAAAGAACACACATGCAATGACACTGGTGGATCCATGTGTGGTCTCTGAAGAGAACACACATGCAATGACTCTAGTTGTTGTTAGTAAAAAGAACACACATGCAATGATACTGGTGGATCCATGTGTGGTCTCTAAAGAGAACACACATTTCAATGACACTGGTGGATCCATATGTGGTATGTGAAAAGAACACACATGCAATGACTCTGGTTGTTGTTAATAAAAAGAACACAGATGCAATTACTCTGGTTGTTGTTAGTAAAAAGAACACACATGCAATGACTCGGGTTGTTGTTAGTAAAAAGAACACACATGCAATGACTCCAGTTGTTGTTAGTAAAAAGAACACACATGCAATGACACTGGTGGATCCATGTGTGGTCTCTGAAGAGAACACACATGCAATGACACTAGTGGATCCATATGTGGTATGTGAAAAGAACACACATGCAATGACTCTAGTTCTTGTTAGTAAAAAGAACACACATGCAATGAGACTGGTGGATCCATGTGTGGTCTCAATGTAACACACATGCAATGACTCTGGTTGTTGTTAGTAAAAAGAACACACATGCAATGACTCTGGTTGTTGTTAGTAAAAAGAACACACATGCAATGACTCTGGTTGTTGTTAGTAAAAAACACACACATGCAATGACTCCAGTTGTTGTTAGTAAAAATAACACACATGCAATAACACTGGTGGATCCATCGGTGGATTGTGAAAAGAACACACATGCAATAACACTGGTGGATCCATATGTGGTATGTGAAAAAAACACACATGCAATGACTCCAGTTGTTGTTAGTAAAAAGAACACACATGCAATGACACTGGTGGATCCATGTGTGGTCTCTGAAGAGAACACACAATTCAATGACACTGGTGGATCCATATGTGGTATGTGAAGAGAACACACATGCAATTACTCCAGTTGTTGTTAGTAAAAAGAACACACATGCAATAACACTGGTGGATCCATGTGTGGTCTCTAAAGAGAACACACATGCAATGACTCTGGTTGTTGTTAGTAAAAAGAACACACATGCAATGACACTGGTGGATCCATCGGTGGATTGTGAAAAGAACACACATGCAATGACACTGGTGGATCCATATGTGGTATGTGAAAAGAACACACATGCAGTGACTCCAATTGTTGTTAGTAAAAAGAACACACATGCAATGACACTGGTGGATCCATGTGTGGTCTCTAAAGAGAACACACATTTCAATGACTCTGGTTGTTGTTAGTAAAAAGAACACACATGCAATGATACTGGTAGATCCATGTGTGGTCTCTAAAGAGAACACACATTTCAATGACACTGGTGGATCCATATGTGGTATGTGAAAAGAACACACATGCAATGACTCTGGTTGTTGTTAATAAAAAGAACACAGATGTAATTACTCTGGTTGTTGTTAGTCAAAAGAACACACATGCAATGACTCGGGTTGTTGTTAGTAAAAAGAACACACATGCAATGACTCCAGTTGTTGTTAGTAAAAAGAACACACATGCAATGACATCAGGATCCATGTGTGGTCTCTGAAGAGAACACACATGCAATGACACTAGTGGATCCATATGTGGAATGTGAAAAGAACACACATGCAATGACTCTAGTTCTTGTTAGTAAAAAGAACACACATGCAATGAGACTGGTGGATCCATGTGTGGTATCTGAAGAGAACACACATGCAATGACTCTCGTTGTTGTTAGTAAAAAGAACACACATGCAATGACTCGGGTTGTTGTTAGTAAAAAGAACACACATGCAATGACTCTGGTTGTTGTTAGTAAAAAGAGCACACATGCAATGACACTGGTGGATCCGTAGGTGGATTGTGAAAAGAACACACATGCAATGACATTGGTGGATCCATTTGTGGTATGTGAAAAAAAACACATGCAATGACTCCAGTTGTTGTTAGTAAAAAGAACACACACGCAATGACACTTGTGGATCCATGTGTGGTCTCTGAAGAGAACACACATTTCAATGACACTTGTGGATCCATAAGTGGTATGTGAAGAGAACGCACATGCAATTACTCCAGTTGTTGTTAGTAAAAAGAACACACATGCAATAACACTGGTGGATCCATGTGTGGTCTCTAAAGAGAACACACATGCAATGACTCTGGTTGTTGTTAGTAAAAAGAACACACATGAAATGACACTGGTGGATCCATCGGTGGATTGTGAATAGAGCACACATGCAATGACACTGGTGGATCCATATGTGGTATATGAAAAGAACACACATGCAATGACTCCAGTTGTTGTTAGTAAAAAGAACACACATGCAATGACACTGGTGGATCCATGTGTGGTATGTGAAAAGAACACACATGCAATGACTCTGGTTGTTGTTAATAAAAAGAACACAGATGCAATTACTCTGGTTTTTGTTAGTAAAAAGAACACACATGCAATGACTCGGGTTGTTGTTAGTAAAAAGAACACACATGCAATGACTCCAGTTGTTGTTAGTAAAAAGAACACACATGCTATGACACTGGTGGATCCATGTGTGGTCTCTGAAGAGAACACACATGCAATGACACTAGTGGATCCATATGTGGTATGTGAAAAGAACACACATGCAATGACTCTAGTTCTTGTTAGTAAAAAGAACACACATGCAATGAGACTGGTGGATCCATGTGTGGTCTCTGAACAGAACACACATGCAATGACTCTGGTTGTTGTTAGTAAAAAGAACACACATGCAATGACTATGTTTGTTGTTAGTAAAAAGAACACACATGCAATGACTCTGGTTGTTGTTAGTAAAAAGAACACACATGCAATGACTCCCGTTGTTGTTAGTAAAAAGAACACACATGCAATGACACTGGTGGATCCATGTGTGGTCTCTGAAGAGAACACACATGCAATGACACTAGTGGATCCATATGTGGTATGTGAAAAGAACACACATGCAATGACTCTAGTTCTTGTTAGTAAAAAGAACACACATGCAATGAGACTGGTGGATCCATGTGTGGTCTCTGAACAGAACACACATGCAATGACTCTGGTTGTTGTTAGTAAAAAGAACACACATGCAATGACTCTGGTTGTTGTTAGTAAAAAGAACACACATGCAATGACTCCCGTTGTTGTTAGTAAAAAGAACACACATGCAATGACACTGGTGGATCCATTGGTGAATTGTGAAAAGAACACACATGCAATGACACTGGTGGATCCATATGTGGTATGTGAAAAAAACACACATGCAATGACTCCAGTTGTTGTTAGTAAAAAGAACGCACATGCAATGACACTGGTGGATCCATGTGTGGTCTCTGAAGAGAACACACATTTCAATGACACTGGTGGATCCATATGTGGTATGTGAAGAGAACACACATGCAATTACTCCAGTTGTTGTTAGTAAAAAGAACACACATGCAATAACACTGGTGGATCCATGTGTGGTCTCTAAAGAGAACACACATGCAATGACTCTGGTTGTTGTTAGTAAAAAGAACACACATGCAATGACACTGGTGGATCCATCGGTGGATTGTGAAAAGAACACACATGCAATGACACTGGTGGATCCATATGTGGTATGTGAAAAGAACACACATGCAATGACTCCAGTTGTTGTTAGTAAAAATAACACACATGCAATGACACTGGTGCATCCATGTGTGGTCTCTGAAGAGAACACACATTTCAATGACACTGGTGGATCCATATCTGGTATGTGAAGAGAACACACATGCAACTACTCCAGTTGTTGTTAGTAAAAAGAACACACATGCAATGACACTGGTGGATTCATGTGTGGTCTCTGAAGAGAACACACATGCAATGACTCTGGTTGTTGTTAGTAAAAAGAACACACATGCAATGACTCTAGTTGTTGTTAGTAAAAAGAGCACACATGCAATGACACTGGTTGTTGTTAGTAAAAAGAACACACATGCAATGACACTGGTGGATCCATGTGTGGTCTCTGAAGAGAACACACATGCAATGCACACTGGTGGATCCATATATGGTATGTGAAAAGAACACACATGCAATGACTCCAGTTGTTGTTAGTAAAAAGAACACACATGCAATGACACTAGTGGATCCATGTGTGGTCTCTGAATAGAACACACATGTCAATGACACTTGTGGATCCAGATGTGGTATGTGAAAAGAACACACATGCAATGACTCTAGTTGTTGTTAGTAAAAAGAACACACATGCAATGACACTGGTGGATCCATGTGTGGTCTCTGAAGAGAACACACATTTCAATGACACTGGTGGATCCATATGTGGTATGTGAAGAGAACACACATGCAATTACTCCAGTTGTTGTTAGTAAAAAGAACACACATGCAATGACACTGGTGGATTCATGTGTGGTCTCTGAAGAGAACACACATGCAATGACTCTGGTTGTTGTTAGTAAAAAGAACACACATGCAATGACTCTAGTTGTTGTTAGTGAAAAGAGCACACATGCAATGACACTAGTTGTTGTTAGTAAAAAGAACACACATGCAATAACACTGGTGGATCCATGTGTGGTCTCTAAAGAGAACACACATGCAATGTACACTGGTGGATCCATATGTGGTATGTGAAAAGAACACACATGCAATGACTCTAGTTGTTGTTAGTAAAAGAACACATATGCAATGACACTGGTGGATCCATGTGTGGTCTCTGAAGAGAACACACATTTCAATGACACTGGTGGATCCATATGTGGTATGTGAAGAGAACACGCATACAATGACTCCAGTTGTTGTTAGTAAAAAGAACACACATGCAATGACACTGGTGGATCCATGTGTGGTCTCTGAAGAGAACACACATGCAATGACTCTGGTTGTTGTTAGTAAAAAGAACACACATGCAATGACTCTGGTTGTTGTTAGTAAAAAGAGCACACATCCAATGACACTGGTTTATGTTAGTAAAAATAACACACATGCAATGACACTGGTGGATCCATGTGTGGTCTCTAAAGAGAACACACATGCAATGTACACTGGTGGATCCATATGCGGTATGTGAAAAGAACACATGAAATGACTCTAGTTGTTGTTAGTAAAAAGGACACACATGCAATGATACTGGTGGATCCATGTGTGGTCTCTGAAGAGAACACACATTTCAATGACACTGGTGGATCCATATGTGGTATGTGAAAAGAACACACATGCAATGACTCCAGTTGTTGTTAGTAAAAAGAACACACATGCAATGACACTAGTGGATCCATGTGTGGTCTCTGAAGAAAACACACATGCAATGACTCTGGTTGTTGTTAGTAAAAAGAACACACATGAAATGACTCTGGTGGATCCACGTGTGGTCTCTTAAGAGAACACACATGCAATGACTCTGGTTGTTGTTAGTAAAAATAACACACATGCAATGACTCTGGTTGTTAGTAAAAAGAACACACATCCAATGACTCTGGTTGTTGTTAGTAAAAAGAACACACATGCAATGACTCCAGTTGTTGTTAATAAAAAGAACACACATGCAATGACTCTGGTGGATCCATGTGTGGTCTCTGAAGAGAACACACATGCTATGACTGTAGTTGTGGTTAATGAGAAGAACACACATTTCAATGACACTGGTGGATCCAAATGTGGTATGTGAAAAAAACACACATGCAATGACTCCAGTTGTTGTTAGTAAAAAGAACACACATGCAATGACACTGGTGGATCGATGTGTGGTCTCTGAACAGAACACACATGCAATGACTCCAGTTGTTGTTAGTAAAAAGAACACACATGCAATGACACTGGTGGATCCATGTGTGGTCTCTGAAGAGAACACACATTTCAATGACACTGGTGGATCCATATGTGGTATGTGAAGAGAACACACATGCAGTTACTCCAATTGTTATTAGTTAAAACAACACACATGCAATGACACTAGTGGATCCATGTGTGGTCTCTGAAGACAACACACATGCAATGACTCTGGTTGTTGTTAGTAAAAAGAACACACATGAAATGACTCTGGTGTATCCACGTGTGGTCTCTTAAGAGAACACACATGCAATGACTCTGGTTGTTGTTAGTAAAAATAACACACATGCAATGACTCTGGTTGTTGTTAGTAAAAAGAACACACATCCAATGACTATGGTTGTTGTTAGTAAAAAGAACACACATGCAATGACTCCAGTTGTTGTTAATAAAAAGAACACACATGCAATGACTCTGGTGGATCCATGTGTGGTCTCTGAAGAGAACACACATGCTATGACTGTAGTTGTGGTTAATGAGAAGAACACACATTTCAATGACACTGGTGGATCCAAATGTGGTATGTGAAAAGAACACACATGCAATGACTCCAGTTGTTGTTAGTAAAAAGAACACACATGCAATGACACTGGTGGATCGATGTGTGGTCTCTGAACAGAACACACATGCAATGACTCCAGTTGTTGTTAGTAAAAAGAACACACATGCAATGACACTGGTGGATCCATGTGTGGTCTCTGAAGAGAACACACATTTCAATGACACTGGTGGATCCATATGTGGTATGTGAAGAGAACACACATGCAGTTACTCCAATTGTTGTTAGTTAAAACAACACGCATGCAATGACACAGGTGGATCCATGTGTGGTCTCTAAAGAGAACACACATGCAATGACTCTGGTTGTTGTTAGTAAAAAGAACACACATGCAATGACTCTGGTTGTTGTTAGTAAAAAGAACACACATACAGTGACTCTGGTTGTTGTTAGTAAAAAGAACACACATGCAGTGACACTGGTGGATCCGTAGGTGGATTGTGAAAAGAACACACATGCAATGACACTGGTGGATCCTTATGTGGTATGTGAAAAGAACACACATGCAATGACTCCAGTTGTTGTTAGTAAAAAGAACACGAATGCAATGACACTGGTGGATCCATGTGTGGTCTCTGAAGAGAACACACATTTCAATGACATAGGTGGATCCATATGTGTTATGTGAAGAGAACACACATGCAATTACTCTAGTTGTTGTTAGTAAAAAGAACACACATGCAATGACACTGGTGGATGCAATGACTCTTGTTGTTGTTAGTAAAAAGAACACACATGCAATGACTCTGGTTGTTGTTAGTAAAAAAACACACATGAAATTACACTGGTTGATCCATAGGTGGATTGTGAAAAGAACACACGTGCGATGACACTGGTGGATCCTTATGTGGTATGTGAAAAGAACACACATGCAATGACTCCAGTTGTTGTTAGTAAAAAGAGCACACATGCAATGACAGTTGTGGATCCATGTGTGGTCTCTAAAAATAATACACATTTCAATGACATTGGTTGATCCATATGTGGTATGTGAAAAGAACACACATGCAATGACTCAAGTTGTTGTTAGTAAAAATAACACACATGCAATGACTCTGGTTCTTGTTAGTAAAAAGAACACACAGACAATGACTCTGGTTGTTGTTAGTAAAAAGAACACACATGCAATGACTCTGGTGGATCTATTTGTGGTCTCTGAAGAGAACACACATGCAATGACTCCGGCTATTGTTAGTAAAAAGATCACACATGCAATGACACTGGTGGATCCATAGGTAGATTGTGAAAAGAACACATGCAATGACACTGGTGGATCCATATGTGGTATGTGAAAAGAACACACATACAATGACTCTAGTTGTTGTTAGTAAAAAGAACACACATGGAATGATACTGGTGGATCCATGTGTGGTCTCTAAAGAGAACACACATTCCAATGACACTGGTGGATCCATATGTGGTATGTGAAAAGAACACACATGCAATGACTCTGGTTGTTGTTAATAAAAAGAACACAGATGCAGTTACTCTGGTTGTTGTTAGTAAAAAGAACACACATGCAATGACTCGGGTTGTAGTTAGTAAAAAGAACACACATGCAATGACTCCAGTTCTTGTTAGTAAAAAGAACACACATGCAATGAGACTGGTGGATCCATGTGTGGTCTCTGAACAGAACACACATGCAATGACTCTGGTTGTTGTTAGTAAAAAGAACACACATGCAATGACTCTGGTTGTTGTTAGTAAAAAGAACACACATGCAATGACTCTGTTTGTTGTTAGTAAAAAGAACACACATGCAATGCCTCCAGTTGTTGTTAGTAAAAACAACACACATGCAATGACACTGGTGGATCCATCGGTGGATTGTGAAAAGAACACACATGCAATGATACTATTAGATCCATACGTGGTATGTCAAACTAACACACATGCAATGACTCTAATTGTTGTTAGTAAAAGAACACACATGCAATGACACTGGTGGATCCATGTGTGGTCTCTGAAGAGAACACACATTTCAATGACACTGGTGGATCCATATGTGATATGTGAAGAGAACACACATGAAATTACTCTAGTTGTTGTTAGTAAAAAGAACACACATGCAATAACACTGGTGGATCCATGTGTGGTCTCTAAAGAGAACACACATGCAATGACTCTGGTTGTTGTTAGTAAAACGAACACACATGCAATGACACTGGTGGATCCATCGGTGGATTGTGAAAAGAACACACATGCAACGACACTGGTGGATCCATATGTGGTATGTAAAAAGAACACACATGCAATGACTCTAGTTGTTGTTAGTAAAAAGAACACACATGCAATGACACTGGTGGATCCATGTGTGGTCTTTGAAGAGAACACACATTTCAATGACACTGGTGGATCCATATGTGGTATGTGAAGAGAACAAGATGCAATTACTCCAGTTGTTGTTAGTAAAAAGAACACACATGCAATGACACTGGTGGATTCATGTGTGGTCTCTGAAGAGAACACACATGCAATGACTCTGGTTGTTGTTAGTAAAAAGAACACACATGCAATGACTCTAGTTGTTGTTAGTAAAAAGAGCACACATGCAATGACACTGGTTGTTGTTAGTAAAAAGAACACACATGCAAGGACACTGGTGGATCCATGTGTGGTCTCTTAAGAGAACACACATGCAATGTACACTGGTGGATCCATATATGGTATTTGAAAAGAACACACATGCAATGACTCCAGTTGTTGTTAGTAAAAAGAACACACATGCAATGACACTCGTGGATCCATGTGTGGTCTCTGAATAGAACACACATGCAATAACTCTGGTTGTTGTTAGTAAAAAGAACACACATGAAATGACTCTGGTGGATCCATAGGTGGATTGTGAAAAGAACACACATGCAATGACTCTAGTTGTTGTTAGTAAAAAGAACACACATGCAATGACTCTGGTGGATCTATGTGTGGTCTATGAAGAGAACACACATGCTATGACTGTAGTTGTGGTTAATGAGAAGAACAAACATTTCAATGAAACTGGTGGATCCATATGTGGTATGTTAAAAGAACACAATGCAAAGACTCTAGTTGTTGTTAGTAAAAAGAACACACATGCATTGACACTGGTGGATCCATGTGTGGTCTCTGAAGAGAACATACATGCAATGACTCTGGTTGTTGTTAGTAAAAAGAACAGACATGCAATGACTCCAGTTGTTGTTAGTAAAAAGAACACACATGCAATGACTCTGGTTGTTGTTAGTAAAAAGAACACACATGCAATGACTCTGGTTGTTGTTAGTAAAAAGAACACACATGTAGTGACACTGGTGGATCCATAAGTGGATTGTGAAAAGAACACACATGCAATGACACTGGTGGATCCTTATGTGGTATGTGAAAAGAACACACATGCAATGACTCTTGTTGTTGTTAGTAAAAAGAGCACACATGCAATGACACTGGTGGATCCATGTGTGGTCTTTGAAAATAATACACATTTCAATGACACCGGTTGATCCATATGTGGTATGTGAAAAGAACACACATGCAATGACTCTAGTTGTTGTTAGTAAAAAGAACACACATACAATGACTCTGGTTGTCGTTAGTAAAAAGAACACACAGGCAATGAGTCTGGTTGTTGTTACTAAAAAGAACACACATGCAATGACTCTGGTGGATCCATGTGTGGTCTCTGAAGAGAACACACATGCAATGACTCTGGTGGATCCATAGGTGGATTGTTAAAAGAACAAATGCAATGACACTGGTGGATCCATATGTGGCATGTGAACAGAACACACATGCAATGACTCTAGTTGTTGTTAGTAAAACGAACACACATGCAATGATACTGGTGGATCCATGTGTGGTCTCTAAAGAGAACACACATTTCAATGACACTGGTGGATCCATATGTGGTATGTGAAAAGAACACACATGCAATGACTCTGGTTGTTAATAAAAAGAACACACATGCAATTAATCTGGTTGTTGTTAGTAAAAAGAACACACATGCAATGACTCTGGTTGTTGTTAGTAAAAAGAACAGACATGCAATGACTCCAGTTGTTGTTAGTAAAAAGAACACACATGCAATGACACTGGTGGATCCATGTGTGGTCTCTGAAGAGAACACACATGCAATGCCACTGGTGGATCCATATATGGTATGTGAAAAGAACACACATGCAATGACTCTAGTTGTTGTTAGTAAAAAGAACACACATGCAATGACACTGGTGGATCCATGTGTGGTCTCTGAAGAGAACACACATGCAATGACTCTGGTTGTTGTTAGTAAAAAGAACACACATGAAATGACTCTGGTTGTTGTTAGTAAAAAGAACACACATGCAATGACTCTGGTTGTTATTAGTAAAAAGAACACACATGCAATGAAACTGGTGGATGCATTGGTGGTATCTGAAGAGAACACACATGCAATGACTCTGGTTGTTGTTAGTAAAAAGAACACACATGCAATGACTCCAGTTGTTGTTAGTAAAAAGAACACACATGCAATGACACTGGTGGATCCATCGGTGGATTGTGAAAAGAACACACATGCAATGACACTGGTGGATCCATATGTGGTATGTGAAAAGAACACACATGCAATGACTCAAGTTGTTGTTAGTAAAAAAACACACATGCAATGACACTGGTGGATCCATGCGTGGTTTCTGAAGAGAACACACATTTCAATGACACTAGTGGATCCATATGTGGTATGTTAAGAGAACACACATGCAATTACTCCAGTTGTTGTTAGTAAATAGAACACACATGCAATGACACTGGTGGATCCATGTGTGGTCTCTGAAGAGAACACACATGCAATGACTCTGGTTGTTGTTAATAAAAAGAATACACATGCAATGACTCTAGTTGTTGTTAGTAAAAAGAGCACACATGCAATGACACTGGTTGTTGTTAGTAAAAAGAACACACATGCAATGACACTGGTGGATCCATGTGTGGTCTCTGAAGAGAACACACATGCAATGTACACTGGTGGATCCATATGTGGTATGTGAAAAGAACACACATGCAATGACTCCAATTGTTGTTAATAAAAAGAGCACACATGCAATAATACTTGTGGATCCATGTGTGGTCTCTGAATAAAACACACATGTCAATGACACTTGTGGATCCATATGTGGTATGTGAAAAGAACACACATGCAATGACTCCAGCTGTTGTTAGTAAAAAGAACACACATGCAATGACACTGGTGGATCCATGTGTGGTCTCTGAAGAGAACGCACATGCAATAACTCTGGTTGTTGTTAGTAAAAAGAACACACATGAAATGACTCTGGTGGATCAATAGGTGGATTGTGAAAAGAACACACATGCAATGACTCTAGTTGTTGTTAGTAAAAATAACACACATGCAATGACTCTGGTGGATCCATATGTGGTCTCTGAAGAGAACACACATGCCATGACTGTAGTTGTGGTTAATGATAAGAACACACATTTCAATGACACTGGTGGATCCATATGTGGTATGTGAAAAGAACACACATGCAATGACTCCAGTTGTTGTTAGTAAAAAGAACACACATGCAATGAAACTGGTGGATCCATGTGTGGTCTCTGAAGAGAACAGAGATGCAATGACTCTGCTTGTTTTTAGTAAAAAGAACACACATGCAATGACTCCAGTTGTTGTTAGTAAAAAGAACACACATGCAATGACTCTGGTTGTTGTTAGTAAAAAGAACACACATGAAATGACTCTGGTTGTTGTTAGTAAAAAGAGCACACATGCAGTAACACTGGTGGATCCATAGGTGGATTGTGAAAACAACACACATGAAATCACACTGGTGGATCCTTATATGGTATGTGAAAAGAACACACATGCAATGACTCTAGTTGTTGTTAGTAAAAAGAGCACACATGCACTGACAATGGTGGATCCATGTGTGGTCTCTGAAAATAATACACATTTCAATGACATTGGTTGATCCATATGTGGTATGTGAAAAGAACACACATGCAATGACTCAAGTTGTTGTTAGTAAAAAGGACAAACATGCAATGACTCTAGTTGTTGTTAGTAAAAAGAACACACAAGCAATGAATCTGGTTGTTGTTAGTAAAAAGAACACACATGCAATGAATCTGATGGATCCAAGTGTGGTCTCTGAAGAGAACACACATGCAATGACTCTGGTGGATCCATAGGTGGATTGTGAAAAGAACACATGCAATGACACTGTTGGATCCATATGTGGTAGGTGAAAAGAACACACATGCAACGACTCTAGTTGTTGTTAGTAAAAAGAACACACATGCAATGATACTGGTGGATCCATGTGTGGTCTCTAAAGAGAACACACATTTCAATGACACTGGTGGATCCATATGTGGTATGTGAAAATAACACACATGCAATGACTCTGGTTGTTGTTAATAAAAAGAACACATATGCAATTACTCTGGTTGTTGTTTGTAAAAAGAACACACATGCAATGACTCTGGTTGTTGTTAGTAAAAAGAACAAACATGCAATGACTCCAGTTGTTGTTACTAAAAAGAACACACATGCAATGACACTAGTGGATCCATGTGTGGTCTCTGAAGAGGACACACATGTTATGACACTGGTGGATCCATATGTGGTATGTGAAAAGAACACACATGCAATGACTCCAGTTGTTGTTAGTAAAAAGAACACACATGCAATGACACTGATGGTTCGATGTGTGGTCTCTGAAGAGAACAGACATGCAATGACTCTGGTTGTTGTTAGTAAAAAGAACACACATGCAATGACTCTAGTTGTTGCTAGTAAAAAGAGCACACATGCAATGACATTGGTTGTTGTTAGTAAAAAGAACACACATGCAATGACATTAGTGGATCCATGTGTGGTCTCTGAAGAGAACACACATGCAATGTACACTGGTGGATCCATATGTGGTATCTGAAAAGAACACACATGCAGTGACTCCAGTTGTTGTTAGTAAAAAGAACACACATGTAATGACACTTGTGGATCCATGTATGGTCTCTGAATAGAACACACATGTCAATGACACTTGTGGATCCATATGTGGTATGTGAAAAGAACACACATGCAATGACTCCAGTTGTTGTTAGTAAAAAGAACACACATGCAATGACACTGGTGGATCCATGTGTGGTCTCTGAAGAGAACACACATGCAATAACTCTGGTTGTTGTTAGTAAAAAGAACACGAAATTACTCTAGTGGATCCATAGGTGGATTGTGAAAAGAACACACATGCAATGACTCTAGTTGTTGTTAGCAAAAAGAACACACATGCAATGACTCTGGTGGATCCATGTGTGGTCTCTGAAGAGAACACACATGCTATGACTGTAGTTGTGGTTAATGAGAAGAACACACATTTCAATGACACTGGTGGATCCATATGTGGTATGTGAAAAGAACACACATGCAATGACACTGGTTGTTGTTAGTAAAAAGAACACACATGCAATGACACTGGTGGATCCATGTGTGGTCTCTGAAGAGGACACACATGTTATGACACTGGTGGATCCATATGTGGTATCTGAAAAGAACACACATGCAATGACTCCAGTTGTTGTTAGTAAAAAGAACACACATGCAATGACACTGATGGATCCATGTGTGGTCTCTGAAGAGAACACACATGCAATGACTCTGGTTGTTGTTAGTAAAAAGAACACACATGCAATGACTCTAGTTGTTGTTAGTAAAAAGAGCACACATGCAATGACACTGGTTGTTGTTAGTAAAAAGAACACACATGCAATGACACTAGTGGATCCATGTGTGGTCTCTGAAGAGAACACACATGCAATGTACACTGGTGGATCCATATGTGGTATGTGAAAAAAACACACATGCAGTGACTCCAGTTGTTGTTAGTAAAAAGAACACACATGCAATGACACTTGTGGATCCATGTATGGTCTCTGAATAGAACACACATGTCAATGACACTTGTGGATCCATATGTGGTATGTGAAAAGAACACACATACAATGACTCCAGTTGTTGTTAGTAAAAAGAACACACATACAATGACACTGGTGAATCCATGTGTGGTCTCTGAAGAGAACACACATGCAATAACTCTGGTTGTTGTTAGTAAAAAGAACACACATGAAATTACTCTAGTGGATCCATAGGTGGATTGTGAAAAGAACACACATGCAATGACTCTAGTTGTTGTTAGTAAAAAGAACACACATGCAATGACTCTGGTGGATCCATGTGTGGTCTCTGAAGAGAACACACATGCTATGACTGTAGTTGTGGTTAATGAGAACAACACACATTTGAATGACACTGGTGGATCCATATGTGGTATGTGAAAAGAACTCACATGCAATGACTCCAGTTGTTGTTAGTAAAAAGAACACACATGCAATGACACTGGTGGATCCATGTGTGGTCTCTGAAGAGAACAGACATGCAATGACTTTGGTTGTTGTTAGTAAAAAAACACACATGCAATGACTCCAGTTGTTGTTAGTAAAAAGAACACACATGCAATGACTCTGGCTGTTGTTAGTAAAAATAACACACATGCAATGACTCTAGTTGTTGTTAGTAAAAAGAACACACATGCAGTGACACTGGTGGATGCATAGGTGGATTGTGAAAAGAACACACATGCAATGACACTGGTGGATCCTTATGTGGTATGTGAAAAGAACACACATGCAATGACTCCAGTTGTTGTTAGTAAAGAGAGCACACATGCAATGACACCGGTGGATCCGTGTGGGGTCTCTAAAAATAATACACATTTCAATGACATTGGTGGATCCATATGTGGTATGTGAAAAGAACACATATGCAATGACTCCGGTTGTTGTTAGTGAAAAGAACACACATGCAATGACTCTAGTTGTTGTTACTAAAAAGAACACACAGGCAATGACTCTGGTTGTTGTTAGTAAATAGAACACACATGCAATGACTCTGGTGGATCCATGTGTGGTCTCTGAAGAGAACGAACATGCAATGACTCTGGCTATTGTTAGTAAAAAGAGCACACATGCAGTGACACTGGTGGATCCATAGGTGGATTGTGAAAACAACACATGCAATGACACTGGTGGATCCATATGTGGTTAGTAAAAAGAACACACATGCAATGACTCTAGTTGTTGTTAGTAAAAAGAACACACATGCAATGATACTGGTGGATCCATGTGTGGTCTCTAAAGAGAACACACATTTCAATGACACTGGTGGATCCATATGTGGTATGTGAAAAGAACACACATGCAATGACTCTAGTTGTTGTTAATAAAAAGAACACACATGCAATGACTCTGGTTGTTGTTAGTAAAAAGAACACACATGCAATGACTCTAGTTGTTGTTAGTAAAAAGAGCACACATGCAATGACACTGGTTGTTGTTAGTAAAAAGAACACACATGCAATGACACTAGTGGATCCATGTGTGGTCTCTGAAGAGAACACACATGCAATGTACACTGGTGGATCCATATGTGGTATGTGAAAAGAACACACATGAAGTGACTCCAGTTGTTGTTAGTAAAAAGAACACACATGCAATGACACTTGTGGATCCATGTATGGTCTCTGAATAGAACACACATGTCAATGACACTTGTGGATCCATATGTGGTATGTGAAAAGAACACACATACAATGACTCTAGTTGTTGTTAGTAAAAAGAACACACATGCAATGACACAGGTGGATCCATGTGTGGTCTCTGAAGAGAACACACATGCAATAATTCTGGTTGTTGTTAGTAAAAAGAACACACATGAAATGATTCTGGTGGATCCATAGGTGGATTGTGAAAAGAACACACATGCAATGACTCTAGTTGTTGTTAGTAAAAAGAACACACATGCAATGACTATAGTGGATCCACGTGTGGTCTCTGAAGAGAACACACATGCTATGACTGTAGTTGTGGTTAATGAGAAGAACACACATTTGAATGACACTGGTGGATCCATATGTGGTATGTAAAAAGAACTCACATGCAATGACTCCAGTTGTTGTTAGTAAAAAGAACACACATGCAATGACACTGGTGGAAACATGTGTGGTCTCTGAAGAGAACAGACATGCAATGACTCTGGTTGTTGTTAGTAAAAAAACACACATGCAATGACTCAAGTTGTTGTTAGTAAAAAGAACACACAAGCAATGACTCTGGTTGTTGTTAGTAAAAATAACACACATGCAATGACTCTGGTTGTTGTTAGTAAAAAGAACACACACGCAGTGACACTGGTGGATGCATAGGTGGATTGTGAAAAGAACACACACGCAATGACACTGGTGGATCCTTATGTGGTATGTGAAAAGAACACACATGCAATGACTCTAGTTGTTGTTAGTAAAAAGAGCACACATGCAATGACACTGGTGGATCCATGTGTGGTCTCTAAAAATAATACACATTTCAATGACATTGGTTGATCCATATCTGGTATGTGAAAAGAACACACATGCAATGACTCCAGTTGTTGTTAGTAAAAAGAACACACATGCACCGACTCTAGTTGTTGTTACTAAAAAGAACACACAAGCAATTACTCTGGCTGTTGTTAGTAAATAGAGCACACATGCAATGACTCTGGTGGATCCATGTGTGGTCTCTGAAGAGAACGAACTTGCAATGACTCTGGCTATTGTTAGTAAAAAGAGCACACATGCAGTGACACTGGTGGATCCATAGGTGGATTGTGAAAGAACACATGCAATGACACTGGTGGATCCATATGTGGTATGTGAAAAGAACACACATGCAATGACTCTAGTTGTTGTTAGTAAAAAGAACACACATGCAATGATACTGGTGGATCCATGTGTGGTCTCTAAAGAGAACACACATTTCAATGACACTGGTGGATCCATATGTGGTATGTGAAAAGAACACACATGCAATGACTCTGGTTGTTGTTAATAAAAAGAACACAAATGCAATTACTCTCATTGTTGTTAGTAAAAAGACACACATGCAATGGCTCTGGTTGTTGTTAGTAAAATGAACACACATGCAATAACTCCAGTTGTTGTTAGTAAAAAGAACACACATGCAATGACACTGGTGGATCCATGTGTGGTATCTGAAGAGAACACACATGCAATGACACTGGTGGATCCATATGTGGTATGTGAAAAGAACACACATGCAATGACTCCAGTTGTTGTTAGTAAAAAGAACACACATGCAATAACACTGGTGGATCCATGTGTGGTCTCTGAACAGAACACATATACAATGACTCTGGTTGTTATTAGTAAAAACAACACACATGCAATGACTGTGGTTGTTGTTAGTAAAAAGAACACACATGCAATGACACTGGTGGATCCATATGTGGTATGTGAAAAGAACACACATGCAATGACTCCAGTTGTTGTTAGTAAAAAGAACACACATGCAATAACACTGGTGGATCCATGTGTGGTCTCTGAACAAAACACATATACAATGACTCTGGTTGTTGTTAGTAAAAAGAACACACATGCAATGACTGTGGTTGTTGTTAGTAAAAAGAACACACATGCAATGACACTGGTTGTTGTTAGTAAAAAGAACACACATGCAATGACTCCAGTTGTTATTATTAAAAAGAACACACATGCAATGACAGTGGTGGATCCATCGGTGGATTGTGAAAAGAACACACATGCAATGACACTGGTGGATCCATATGTGGTATGTGAAAAGAACACACATGCAATGACTCTAGTTTTTGTTAGTAAAAAGAACACACATGCAGTGACACTGGTGGATCCATGTGTGGTCTCTGAAGAGAACACACATTTCAATGACACTGGTGGATCCATATGTGGTATGTGAAGAGAACACACATGCAATTACTCCAGTTGTTGTTAGTAAAAAGAACACACATGCAATGACACTGGTGGATCCATGTTTGGTCTCTGAAGAGAACACACATGCAATGACTCTGGTTGTTGTTAGTAAAAAGAACACACATGCAATGTCTCCAGTTGTTGTTAGTAAAAAGAGCACACATGCAATGACACTGGTTGTTGTTAGTAAAAAGAACACACATGCAATGACACTGGTGGATCCATGTGTGGTCTCTAAAGAGAACACATGCAATGTACACTGGTGGATCCATATGTGGTATGTGAAAATAACGCACATGCAATGACTCCAGTTGTTGTTAGTAAAAAGAACACAGATGCAATGACACTTGTGGATCCATGTGTGGTCTCTAAAGAGAACACACATGCAATGACTCTAGCTGTTGTTAGTAAAAAGAACACACATGAAATGACTCTGGTGGATCCATAGGTGGATTGTGAAAAGAACACACATGCAATGAATCTAGTTGTTGTTAGTAAAAAGAACACACATGCAATGACTCTGGTGGATCCATGTGTGGTCTCTGAAGAGAACACACATGCAATGACTCTAGTTATGGTTAATGAGAAGAACACACATTTTAATGACACTGGTGGATCCATATGTGGTATGTGAAAAAACACACATGCAATGACTTTGGTTGTTGTTAGTAAAAAGAACACACATGCAATGACACTGGTTGATCCATGTGTGGTCTCTGAAGAGAACACATATGCAATGACTCTGGTTGTTGTTAGTAAAAAGAGCACACATGCAATGACACTGGTGGATCCATATGTGGTATGTGAAAAGAACACACATGAAATGACTCTAGTTGTTGTTAGTAAAAAGAACTGTCAACACCCAGATTTTTAATCCCAGATGCCCGTTATGTCATACCTCGCAATCCCAGGATTACCATTTTTGCGAGACATAACGAATTGGATATCACAGTACATCATCCATTACAAACCATACATAAGGTCTTACACAAATAAGGATCTCATGATCCAGTCTTAATACAACAAGCAGCGGAATTAAAAGATAAGCGTAGTGGTGGGGTCCATATTCAGGGGCACAGGGAATGCTGATGAAGGCAGATAGTCCTAGTTATCATAGCCGTCCTGCTGGCCATCATCTTGGTAGTCTCCTTCATAGTCTGGCCATGAGAATAGCTAGGGACAAAAGCCATGAGTACTCTTTAAGTACTCGCAAACTACCACTAACAAGTAGTATAGTTCTAAGTTAAAGTGCTAACTCTATGTTTAACTATAAAGTTAAGTTTGAAACCTAAGCTAAGTTCTGAAGCAAAGAAAGATAAAATTAAGTTCTAGAATCACTTAAGTTGGGAAGCTATTGCCATAAACACAACCCTGTTGTGGTCAAGTCAAGATTCATCATTCATTTCATAAGTTGTTTTTAAAACATCTAACAACAAAACAGTATGGCCATTCCGACTGTCCAGAACCGCGGACGTAGCTATTCGAATAGTTTGACACTCTGCAGAGGTGGTACACTTTCACCACAAGATTTGATACATCTATCAGGGATAACCCTGAATCATCATACTTAGAATGCAGATAATCAAACATAACCTTCCCTTTACACACCCTAGTATAAGCACCTCTCCTATGAGCATGGCCTCCCAACCATGACCATTAGTCATCTTGGGCACTGCATCGGTGGACAACATTGAGAGGTAGCCTCAGCTCAAACCTCTTCCGCAAGGGAACTAATCCTAATGCATATAAACTTCGGCTAAGCCTTACCCAATCCAGTTAGTGTGGTTGTACGATAAATTTGGAATGGTATCGCATCCGAATCCAACCATCAGTTTTATAAAAGGGTTAAGGCTCATGCCTCAACATTTCACCATCGTAAACCATTTGTGTTTCTCAACACATGTCAAAACATCTCAATAGAATGACTCATCATTCCAAGGTTTTCATAATTCATTTTCACCAAGTGCTCCCATCTAAAGTGACTCAAGTTTTTCTCTACTCAAAACTACTAAGTTAAGAGTGTTCACTAAAGTGGAAATGATGGGATCAATCTCATGCCATAGAATGACATCTAATGGGGTTCTAAATAGGTCAAGTTTTATACTCTTTATGCTACCTTAAAAACAAGTAGAGAACTTTGTGTAAATTAAAGGAAGTAAAGCTTGTAAATAAGACTTGGGGTAAATACTAGTCAAGTTGGTATAATCAAAGCATGCCTAAAGCATCTTTGCTAAACCATCTAGTTCAATCCTAGCTTGCTAAGCATTATACTTGCAATTGTCAGGTTGCATTGTTAATGGTGGCTTGCTAGAGTAAGTTTTGCAAGGGTTAGCTTGCCAATAATAGCTTGCCTTGGTTGGTGCAGTGGTTGAAGTTTTCTTCTTCTTCTTCTTCTTCTTCTTCTTCTTCTTCTTCTTGGTAGAACTCCTCCTCCTCGTAGACTTGGTCGGTACTATCGTCTATAAATACATACGGAGTATACAATCACCAAACAATACTTAACTAGTCTAATTAGCATTCTAAGACACACATTTGATGATCTATTATCATCACAAGCATCACAAGTTCAATTCAATAGTTTCATTCTTTTTAATTTAGAAAAGTAATTTCTACTCATTGAAAAATTAACTAAGATTTAATATTCACCACTTAAAATATGGGATCATGTGGACACATGTCATCACCACATATTCTAAAATGTGGTAATGTAATTTAACGGTTGGATCATAATTACTTTGGTTTAAGTTCATTATTTAGTGATTTAAAGTGACTAGAAATGCATATATAGCATTATTTGGGTACTAGTCCAAAGTCACTGCCTGTAAACCTTAATATTATTACATATTCAGATAGGTATGAGGAAATGTGATTTTTGAGAGTTGGAATCAACTCAAAATCTATTTTGGTTGATTTTATAAAAATGTTGCAAGGTGCAAATGCTTCTGTTTTATTATTTTTACTAGGATAGATCTATATCTCTAAATGAATAAAATCTAACGGGCTTGGATAGATATTTTCGGTAGATTTCCAACAAAATTGGAATCACTTCATTTGGATTTGTAAATCTCTCTGAATTGATTTTCAAACTAGGGGACAGAACTAAGTTTAAACTAAAAATAAATACGAATTCAAACTAACTGGGTCGCGCGGGAAACGCTAACGGGCCGGCCTAGTGTCACTCCGCAGCGCGTGGTTCAGCTGACAGGGGGTCCACCAGTCAGCGGCTCATAACACGCGAAGCGGTACGTGGTAATGTGGGTCGTTGGATTAGAGTGGGGATCAACGGCTGGGATCGTCATCGACGACGGACCTGTCGCCAGCGAGCTCTAACCCTAGCGGTTCGGTGGGGGTGTATAGGGGGCGTACCAGGGCTCCAGCCACAACGACGAGGCGGGGAAACGGACTGGTGGTCGACGACGAGCTCAGGGACGGTCGAGGCAGCTCCGGGGGTGGTCGCAATCAGCGATGCCCTTCTCCTCCAGAGGCGGATTGCTCCGGTGCAATTACGGCGAACTGCTGCTCCCCTTGCTCTGGCTAGAGGTGTGGGACGATCAGTGAGGTGAGGGAAGTTGAGTGGTGTGCTGCAAATGGCTGGGGGTGCTCTCCTTTTATAGGCTGGACGAGGGGACAGCGCGGCATGGCCAGGCAACGGTGGCGACATGGCTATGGGCTACTAGCGACATGGCTACGGGAAGCGATCGACGCGCGGTCTCCTGGCAGTGCTCTAGTACTTTAATGCGGGCTTAGGGGCGGTAGTATGCGGTCGGGCGGAGCTGGCGCTCTGGCCAGCGAGGCAGCTTGACGGGCGATGGTCGTGGCGTTGGACGGTGAATGGGGGTGTCTGGCATGCTCCCTGGGTCGTGGCGACGCGGTGGGCGCGGGCTGCAGTCGAGCGGCGGCTTGTCCACGCGTGTCGGGCGCGACGCTCTGACGCGTTCTTGGCATGGCGCAGTCGCACTGGGCGCAGGGGTTTGGCGGTGGTCCACCGCTTGGCCTGGCTCAGGGAGGGGACAATGGGCGGCGGTGAGGTGCTGGCTAGCTGCTAGACATGGAGAGAGAGGGGGAGGTCGTCTGCTGCGGCGGTGACCAAGTTGGCCGGCAAGGTGGGGCTCGGCATGGCATGGCTTTGCCAATAGGGGGTAGGGGAGTGGGGTGTAATTGCATGGTTAGATCATTAGGAGACAATGGGAGAAAATGGGGGTCAAATGGGGGACAAGTTTGGCCAGAACACTATTCAAAATAGTGAATTTGGTTTTGTTTGAAATCTGTCCAAAAGGTGTTTGATGAAATGGCCGCATGAACTTTACTTTTGAATTTTGAAAATATTTTTGGTGGGTGTGCTAGTACTAAGATTGAGACTCTGTGGGTGCTTGGGTTTTGAAAAATGAGCTGGTTTGAGTGGTTTTTGAAATAGTGGGATCTTCCCATATGAAATAGATTCAATTTTAAACTGTCAATTAAAATTAGTATTTGAATGTTTTTAGAAGATCACAAAGTGGGCCTTGGTACCTCATTATGTGTACTAGCAAGGGGTGCAAAGATCCATAAATGTTTCTGTTAAGTTTTGAGTACTAGGAATAGCCAAAGTAGGCATGATAGTTAATTTGGCCAAAATGACCATTCACTTCATTTATTCATTTTGAGTTGTTTTTCTTTGGGAAATGTTTGGGAATGATTTAGATGATGTTTATTTCACCTAAAGATTATTTTACAAGCAATGAATCACAGAACCATGGCAATTCAAATCAACTCCTAATTTAAATGCACATACACATGAATGCTTTCCTATTTTGAATTGGAAAAGTTTTTGTTAACCCTAATTTGGATGATTTGGATCTTGATAAGCTTGGATTAAAGTTTTGGGATGTTACAAACCTTCCAACCTTAAACCAAAATCTCGTCCCTAGATTTACAAAGAAAACTAGGAACTAAAGAGATCTGGGAACTCGTGCTCCCAAGTGGCTTCCTCCTCGGTATGGTTGCTCCATTGAATCTTGAGAAACTTGATGCTCCTGGTCCTGGTGGTTCTGTAGGCTTCTTCTAAGATACGGATGGGCACTTCCCGATAGGTCAGGTCATTGTTGATCTCTACAGCTCGGTGATCGATGTTCTTGAAAACTTCAGTCTTCTCCGAAACTTCTAGGCATTTGCAAAGTAACGAGATATGGAACACATTGTGGATGGCTAACATCTCTTCAGGCAGTTCTAGTTGATACGATACTTCTCCTCGACGGTTCAGGATTTTGAAGGGCCCGATATATCTGGGGGCTAACTTCCCTTTCAGACTAAAGCGTTGGGTTCCTTTTAATGGCGAAACCTTGAGATATACAAAATCTCCGACATTGAAAGTGAGGTCTCTCCTTCTCTTGTCAGCATAACACTTATGTCTGGATTGGGCTGTCTTGAGGTGCTCACGGACTTTGTGAACCTTCTCTTCAGCTTCTCAGAGAATGTCGGGTCCAAAGATCTGACTCTCTCCTACTTGCGACCAATTCAAAGGGGTGCGACACTTTCTTCCGCATAGGAACTCAAATGGTGCCATCTGCAAACTAGCTTGAGAACTGTTGTTATATGAGAATTCTGCGAAAGGCAGGCTGTCTTCCCATTTTGATCCGTATTCCAACACACAAGCTCTAAGCATGTCCTCTAGGATCTGGTTGACTCTCTCAGTCTGTCCATCAGTTTGCGGGTGATAAGCGGTGCTAAAGTTCAACTTGGTTCCCAGTCCTTCCTGAACTTTCTACCAAAATCTCGAGGTAAACTGGGTTCCTCGATCTGATTCTATGGTCTTGGGGGTTCCATGCAGACTAACAATCCTAGCAATATCTGATTCTGCTAACCGCTTTCTGGTAGGTAGTCTTGACAGGTATAAAGTGAGCTACCTTGGACAGTCTATCAACTATGACCCAGATTGAGTCATTTCCCCTACTGGAAGTAGGCAAACCGGTGATTAAGTCCATTCCCATGGAATCCCATTTCCATTCCGGAATCTGCAATGGTTGCAACAGTCCTACGGGCCTTTGATGCTCTGCTTTGACTCTTTGATAGATGTCACATTTGGCGATGTAGCTTCCGATTTCTCTCTTCATCTTGTGCCACCAAAATTGCTCTTTCAAATCCTGATACATCTTCATTCCTTCGGGGTGGATAGAATAAAGAGTATCATGAGCTTCCTTCATGATAACTTGCTTCAGCTTCGAATCTGCTGGCAAACAGATACGTCCTTTGTACCACAGTATTCCTTCTTCGTCTTCCGTGAATCCAGGTACCTTTCCTGTACCAATACGACGTTTGATTCTGTCGATACTTTCATTCCCCTTCTGGGCTTCCTTGATTTGGCTAATCAAAGTGGGTTGAAGTTCAATGCTAGCTAAGAATCCTTTGCTAACCAATTCAGTCCTAAACTGCTCCTACTCCTCATACAAACTTGGCTGCTTCTCCTTGATCATAGTGTTAAGCCCACACGGCAATCTGCTAAGAGCATCCACTACCACGTTGGCTTTGCCGGGGTGATAGTGAATGTCAAGGTCATAATCCTTGATTAACTCTATCCATTTCCTTTGCCTCATATTCAGGTCCTTCTGAGTGAAGATATACTTTAAACTCTTGTGATATGAGTAAATCTCACAGCGATTACCCATCAGATAATGACGTCATGTCTTCAATGCCAAAACTACGGTTGCTAGCTCAAGATCATGGGTCGGATAGTTCTGCTCATGCTGCTTCAGTTGTCGAGACAGATACGCGATAAGTTTGCCTTCTTGCATCAATACACATCCAAGACCTATCTTGGATGCATCACATACACATCAAACGGTTTCTTGATGTCTGGCATGATCAATATTGGGGCTGATATCAATCTCTTCTTCAGCTCCTGGAAACTGGCTTCACATTTGTCAGTCCATTCAAACTTCTTGTCCTTCTTCAACAATTGGGTCATGGGTCGGGCTATGCTCGAGAATCCTTCTACGAACTTGCGGTAGTATCCCGCTAATCCGAGAAATGCACGGACTTGGGTTTGAGTGGTTGGGGCTTCCCATTCTTCGAAATCTTTGATCTTGGCGGGATCAACAGAGACTCCTCCGGCAGACACAATATGTCCAAGGAATCCTACTTCTTTCAGGAAAAACTCACACTTGCTGAACTTGGCATATAGCTGATGATCTCCCAGGGTTTCTAGGATGATTCTCAGATGTTTCTCATGCTCTTCTTCTAACTTGGAGTAGATAAGAATGTCGTCGATAAACACAACTACAAACTTTGCTAGGAAATTCATAAAGATCTTATTCATGAGATTCATGAAATAAGCAGGGGCATTGGTTAATCCAAAAGACATAACCGTATACTCGTATAAACGATAGCGAGTAGTAAAGGCGGTCTTCGGAATATCCATTGCACGAATCTTAAGTTGGTGATAACCAGTCCTAAGATCAATCTTTGAGAAAACCTGTGCTCTAGTCAACTGATCAAATAGATCCTCTATCTCAGGCAAGGGGTACTTGTTCTTGATGGTGACGTCATTCAATTTTCTGTAATCGGTGCACAAACGATTGCCTCCATCTTTCTTGTCGACGAATAACACTGGTGATCTCCATGGCGATGCGCTTGGCCGAATCAAGCCTGTTGCTAACATGGCATCTATCTGCTTCTTCAGTTCCACTAATTCTGAGAGGTTCATGCTATAGGGTCTCTGGGCTATGGGTCCGGTTCCGGGGATTAGTTCAATGATGAACTCAATATCCCTATCCGGGGGCATACCTGGCAATTCATCTGGGAACATGTCGGGGTATTCGCAGACTACTCTGACTTGGTCTATGGTGGGTAGGGCTAGACTCTTGTTGCACTTGAATTGACGGGGTAAGGTTTCAGAGATATGCTCTACTGTGACTCCAGAGCTACTGGTCATGGTGATGGCTTTCTTAGCACAGTTTATCAGTCCTTTATGCTTTGACATCCAGTCCATACCTAGTACTACTTCCAATCCTTTGGTTCCAAGTACAAATAGGTTGGCATAAAAATCTATCCCATGTATTCTGATAGGCACAACTTTGCAAATATTTCTAGCTTTGGTGGTTGAACCAGGGATTTGAACTATCATGACATGCTTCAGGTTGGTTGGGTGAATCTTACTAGTGCATGCAAATTCTTCGGTGATAAATAAATGCGATTATCCCGAATCAAACAATACTCTTGCTAAAACTGAGTTGACAGAAAACATACCCAGCACTACATCTGGCGCTTCTTGGGCTTTTTCGGCGTTCATGTGGAAGAGACGACCGTTGCGGTTATGAGGGTTCCCTAAGGCAAATCTTCTTCCTGGTTGAACACGACACTGCTGTTGAGCTAGGGCATTCACATTGGCATTGGCGGCAGTCTTCTTGGGACGCTCATTGGACTAGTGACCCTTCACTCCACACTCAAAACAAGTGATCTGGGACTTGTCCTTGACTGCGACAGGCACAGCATTGCTGCTAGTTCTGGGTGCAGTGTTGTTGTTGTTATTGTTGTTTCTCTTGGGAGGTGCACAATTGAAATTGTTGGCATTGCCGGAGTTGTGATGGTTTCCTTCGGACTTCCCATTTCCTCCGCTACGATTGGGGTAGCTTGGGCGAGACGTTGGGGGTCGGTTATTCCTTGGTGCATATCCCGATGAGGGGTTGGGATGGTACTTTTGGTGATTGTTGGCTCCTGATTGCTGCATCATACGACGCTTGCGGTTGTCGTTTGCCTGGTTAATCTTCCCTTCCATCTGAATGGCAGAGTCGACTAGCTCTTCGAGATCCTCGGCGAGATGTTAGCGAGGACGGTTGCATTCATCATGCAGTCCGTTGAAGAATCTCTCCTTCTTCTTGGCCTCCGTGTTGATCTCATCAGGTGCATATCTGGCAAGTGACAGGAATCTGTCACGGTATTCTACCACAATCATTCTTCCTTGCTTCAATTCGCGGAACTCATTTCTCATTTGGTTGACTAGACCCTACGGCACGTTGGTGCGTCTGAACTTTTTTTTTGAGCTTAAGACTGTGACGCAAACGCCCCACAACAATTTATTAAAAAACAAAAAAAAGAGTAGTTACAAGGGGGGGGAACTAAAAATACCTACCCACACTAACACACTAGGGGGGGGAACAGATGAAACCTATACAAACTCCACACACTGGTCTGCTGTAAAACTCATATACAACAGCTATACAAAACTCTTAATTACGGAAGAGCATTAATCCAAGTCAACAACCTAGCTTTGTGCTTAGTCTTGATTCTGTGCTGTAACAGGCTCATATCATTTGTAAAATTTCCTCTCCATTTGGGAAAAGTGGGTATTTCTTTGTTGAAGATTTTCCCATTTCTTAGTAACCAGATATTCCAGCATGTCGTGATAAGTACCTCCATGAAGAAAGGATGACCAAAGGACTTTTTTGCATCCACTAAGGTCTGTTGTAAAAGTGCGGCTGAACTTGACTTTGAAAGCTTCCCATGTCATCACTTGACCATGGTTCATATTGCGGATACTAGTCCACCAAGCTCTTGCATCTCCCGCCAGATAGTGGGTGGCGAAGAGAACTTTCTCGTTTTCATCAACTCCTGCAACTTCTAGGTTGTTTTCCATTGTCTGTAACCAGTCATCAGCATCTAACGGGTTTTCAGATTGGTTGAAGATTGGGGGATTGGTATTCTGAAATTTTTTGAGTTTGGATCCATGGTGATCCTGATTTCCATGCCCTTGGTTGTTGAGAGCCATCTGGGCGATCTGTTGAAGTGTTGCTAAGTTGGCTTGGCGCTCTGCCCTGCTTGCTTCACGGTCTGCGATGAGATTCGGCAAGATCTACAGCATTGGGTCTTGCGACGAGCTGCTCCCTCCTTAGTTTCCCCGAATCATCTAAAGATTGAGATATATATAGGGGTAAGTGGGAAATTCTAAGGTTCATGGTTTTGGTTTCAAAGCTAAAACTTTGAGTTAGACTCAGGTTTTGCAAGTAACTTCATTTCATTCATGCAAACAAGCACACGATACAACACACACCACAACAATCAAAGGGAAAACATATAGTTTGAAGAACCATTCTACAAGCTACGATACAGTGGGACCGATACATATCATGCTACGATAGTGCTCTAGTGTATCTACTCATCATCGATGAAGTCGGAGTTCTCATCATCAGTGTAGAGGTCCACAGCATCCTCCTCCAGTAAGTCATCATCGTTGCTGAGGTAAGAATCCATGTCTCCCTGGATGTCTTCACCCTCCTCTTCTTCCTCCTTTGCAGCAAGCTGAGCTTCTTGCTCCTTGACGTTCTTCTCGAGTTCGGCCACCTTCTTGCAAAGACGGGCGATGGTGCGATCCTTCTTTGCACGCTGGCGGCGAAGAGACTGGCGATCCTGGATGAGCAGTGCGAAAGTCTGGGCCTTCTGGTCGGCAATGGCATAGTTCTGGTTGGCTAACTCTCTAGCATTGTCCAGTTCCTGCTGTCTGTCGTGTAGCAAGAAGTCAATATTCTCCACTTGATGCCTCAACTCTGGGTGACTTGGCATCTCTGTCGGCATCCCCATGAAGTCACGTCTTGCATAGTGAACAAAACGGGTTCCTTGGAGTTGGTTGACGCTGAGGGCACATAGACGTGCGAGAGATTCATGCATTGCCCTAGCTAATCCATCTAGCCAGTTGTTCTCTCTCACGGAGAACTGAATTCTCCCAGAAGTTGGTGCTTCGATGCTTCCTCTAAGATCCACGGTGACTAGTCACTGTAGGTCTCCTCCTGGGGGTCCTGGAAGTTGAGCTCCAAGAAACTCCGGATGTGGGCGTCCCAGTAACTCCGACAGTGAATCCAGATCCCTCTCAAAGATCAGCTGACTTCCGTTTCCCAACTGGTAAAACTTGCTGAACTCAGTCTCCATCTACAAGAATTTAGGATTAGAAAATTAGTGAAGTGATCAAGTGTGTCAAATTTTAAGTATTAATTTAAGAATTTTGAGGAACATGAATTTTTGAGAAAGAATGAATTCACAAGGATAAGAGAGGAGATAGTTTTTCGTAAATACTCACTTTCGTTTTGAAACTAAGTTTTTGTTTGGACGTCCATTCTAACTAGGGTCTCCTATGGTCAGGATGGCTCTGATACCAACTTGTCAACACCCGGATTTTTAATCCCAGATGCCCGTTATGCCATACCTCGCAATCCCAGGATTACCATTTTTGCGAGACATAACAGATTGGATATCATAGTACATCATCCATTACAAACCATACATAAGGTCTTAAACAAATAAGGATCTCATGATCCAGTCTTAATACAACAAGCAGCGGAATTAAAAGATAAGCTTAGCGGTGGGGTCCATCTTCAGGGGCACGAGGCAAATCTTGTGAGATAGTCCTAGTGATCATAGCCGTCCTGCTGGCCATCATCTTGGTAGTCTCCTTCATAGTTTGAGAATAGACAGGGACAAAAGCCATGAGTACTCTTTAAGTACTCGCAAACTACCACTAACAAGTAGTATAGTTCTAAGTTAAAGTGCTAACTCTATGTTTAACTATAAAGTTAAGTTTAAAACCTAAGCTGAGTTCTGAAGCAAAGAAAGATAAAATAAAGTTCTAGAATCACTTAAGTTGGGAAGCTATTGCCATAAACACAACCCTGTTGTGGTCAAGTCAAGATTCATCATTCATTTCATAAGTTGTTTTTAAAACATCTGACAACGAAACAGTATGGCTATTCCGACTGTCCAGAACCACGGACGCAGCTATTCGAATAGTTTGACACTCTGTAGAGGTGGTACACTTTCACCACAAGATTCGATACATCTGTCAGGGATAACCCTGAATCATCATACTTAGTACGCAGATAATCAAACATAACCTTCCCTTTACACACCCTAGTATAAGCACCTCTCCTATGAGCATGGCCTCCCAACCATGACCATCAGTCATCTTGGACACTGCATAGGTGGACAACATTGAGAGGTAGCCTCAGCTCAAACCTCTCCCGCGAGGGAACTAATATTAATGCATATAAACTTCTGGCTAAGCCTTACCCAATTCAGGTAGTGTGGTTGTACGGTAAATTTGGAATGGTATCGCATCCGAATCCAACCATCAGCTTTATAAAAGGGTTAAGGATCATGCCTCAACATTTCACCATCATAAACCATTTGTGTTTCTCAACACATGTCAAAACATCTCAATAGAATGACTCATCATTCCAAGGTTTTCATAATTCATTTTCACCAAGTGCTCCCATCTAAAGTGACTCAAGTTTTTCTCTACTCAAAACTACTAAGTTAAGAGTGTTCACTAAAGTGGAAATGATGGGATCAATCTCATGCCATAGAATGACATCTAAAGGGGTTCTAAATAGGTCAAGTTTTATACTCTTTATGCTACCTTCCAAACAAGTAGAGAACTTTGTGTAAATTAAAGGAAGTAACGCTTGTAAATAAGACTTGGGGTAAATACTAGTCAAGGTGGTATAATCAAAGCATGCCTAAAGCATCTTTGCTAAACCATCTAGTTCAATCCTAGCTTGCTAAGCATTATACTTGGAAGTGTCAGGTTGCATTGTTAATGGTGGCTTGCTAGAGTAAGTTTTGCAAGGATTAGCTTGCCAATAATAGCTTACCTTGGTTGGTGAAGTGGTTGAAGTTTTCTTCTTCTTCTTCTTGGTAGAACTCCTCCTCCTCGTAGACTTGGTCGGTACTATCGTCTATAAATACATACGGAGTACATAATCACCAATTAATACTTAACTAGTCTAATTAGCATTCTAAGACACACATTTGATGATCTATTATCATCACAAGCATCACAAGTTGAATTCAATAGTTTCATTCTTTTTAATTTAGAAAAGTAATTTCTACTCATTGAAAAATTAACTAAGATTTAATATTCACCACTTAAAATATGGGATCATGTGGACACATGTCATCACCACAATATCTAACATGTGGGAATGTAATTTAGGGGTTGGATCATAATTACTTTGGTTTAAGTTCATTATTTAGTGATTTAAAGCGACTAGAAATGCATATATAGCATTATTTGGGTACTAGTCCAAAGTCACTGCATGTAAACCTTAATATTATTACATATTCAGATAGGTATGATGAAATGTGATTTTTGAGAGTTGGAATCAACCCAAAATCTATTTTGGTTGATTTTATAAAAATGTTGCAAGGTGCAAATGCTTTTGTTTTATTATTTTTACTAGGAGAGATCTATAACTCTAAATAAATTAAATCCAACGGGCTTAGATAGATCTTTTCCGTAGTTTTCCAACAAAATTAGAATCACCTCATTTGGATTTGTAAATCTCTCCGAATTTATTTTCAAACTAGGGGACATAACTAAGTTTAAACTAAAAGAAAAATCCGAATTCAAACTAACTGGGTCTTGCGGGAAACGCTTGAGTCGGCCAGTGTCACTCACATGTGCTGTGATGCGTGGCAATGTAGGTCGTTGGATTAGAGTGGGGATCAACGGCTGGGGATCATCGTCGACGACGGACCTGTCGCCGGCGAGCTCTAACCGTAGCGGCTCGGTGGGGGTGCATAGAGGGCGTACCAGGGCTCCAGCGACGATGGTGAGGCGGGCAAACGGACTGGTAGTCGACGGCGAGCTCAGGGACGGTCGAGGCAGCTCTAGGGCTGGTCGCAATCAGCGGCGCCCTTCTCCTCCAGAGGCGGCCTGCTCCGGTGCAATTCTGGCGAACTGCTGCTCCCCTTGCTCCGGCTAGAGGTGTGGGATGATTAGTGAGGTGAGGGAAGTTGAGTGGTGTGCTGCAAATGGCTGGGGGTGCTCTCCTTTTATAGGCTCGACGGCGGGACAACGCGGCATGACCAGGCGACGGTGGCGACATGGCTACGGTGGCGACATGGCTACGTGCTACTAGCAGCATGGCTGGAGGCGGCGATCGACGCACGGTCCCCTGGCAGTGCTCTAGTACTTTAATGCGGGCTTAGGGGCGGTGGTATGCGGTCGGGCGGAGCTGGCGCTCTGAGCGGCAGAGACGGCGGCTTCGACGGCGAGCGGTGGCTATGAGGCGTTGGACGATGAATGGGGGTGTCTGGCGTGCTCCCTGGGTCGTGGCGACGCGGTGGGCGCGGGCTGTGGTTGAGCGGCGGCTTGTGCACGTGTGTCGGGCGCGACGCTCTGGCGCGTGCTCGGCATGGCACAGTCGCACTGGGCGCGGGGGTTTGGTGGTGGTCCACCACTTGGCCTGGCTCGGGGAGGGGACAGTGGGCGGCGGCGAGGTGCTGGCTAGCTGCTAGACATGGAGAGAGAGGGTAAGGTGGTCTGCTGCGGCGGTGACCAAGTTGGCCGGCGAGGTGGGGATCGGCATGGCATGGCTTTGCCAATAGGTGGTTAGGGAGTGGGGTGTAATTGCATGGTTAGATCATTAGGAGACAATGGGAGCAAATGGGGGTCAAATGGGGGACAAGTTTAGCCAGAACACTATTCAAAATAGTGCATTTGGTTTTGTTTGAAATCTTTCCACAAGGTGTTTGATGAAATGGCCGCATGAACTTTACTTTTGAATTTTGAAAAGATTTTTGGTGGGTGTGCTAGTACTAAGCTTGAGACTCTGTGGGTGCTTGGGTTTTGAAAAATGAACTGGTTTGAGTGGTTTTTGAAATAGTGGGATCTTCCCATATGAAATAGATTCAATTCTAAACTGTCAATTAAAATTAGTATTTGAATGTTTTTAGCAGATCACAAAGTGGGCCTAGGTACCTCATTATGTGTACTAGCAAGGGGTGCAAAGATCCATTAAATGTTTCTGTTAAGTTTTGAGTACTAGGAATAGCCAAAGTAGGCATGATAGTTAATTTGGCCAAAATTACCATTCACTTCATTTATTCATCTTGAGTTGTTTTTCTTTGGGAAATGTTTGGGAATGATTTAGATGATGTTTATTTCACCTAAAGATTATTTTACAAGCAATGAATCACAGAACCATGGAAATTCAAATCAACTCCTAATTTAAATGCACATACACATGAATGCTTTCCTATTTTGAATTGGAAAAGCTTTTGTTAACCCTAATTTGGATGATTTGGATCTTGATAAGCTTGGATTAAAGTTTTGGGATGTTACAAGAACACACATGCCATGACACTGGTGGTTCCATATGTGGTATGTGAAAAGAACACACATGCAATGACTCTGGTTGTTGTTAGTAAAAAGAACACACATGCAATGACACTAGTGGATCCATGTGTGGTCTCTTAAGAGAACACACATTTCAATGACACCGGTGGATCCATATGTGGTATGTGAAAAGAACAGTCATGAAATGACTCCAGTTGTGGTTAATGAAAGAATACAAATTTCGGTGACAATGGTGGTTCCATATGTGTTCTGTGAAAAGAACACACATGCAATGACTTTAGCTGTGGTTAATGAGAAGAATACACATGCAATGACACTGGTGGATCCATAGGCGGATTGTGAAAAGAGATTTTCCCTCTCTCTCGGTCACAAATCTCACAAAATCCCAAACGTGTGCTCACTCTAGGTGTTACGCCCTGATTGGATGACACAGATGTCATGCGGATCGTGTCCACCAACTGTTGATCCTATGTGTTCCAACGGGCAGGATAACCCCTCCCTTCTCCACTTTTTTATGCATGGTCAATCCGTGCCACCGATACTTTACCTCCATAAACAAGTGAAAATCCATCTATCTAACTAAAATAAATAAAATAAATGATCATATTTCGAAGAAGCCATCATCTTCGTCTTCCGGTTCGTCCTCGTCTTCATCAACGCCATGGTCCCTGCCATCGCCACCGTCGGTGTCCTCCTTTGACAACTCGACACCGCCCCTTCCTGGAATAAGTGCGCTATCTCCTTGTCGGAGTCCTCCTTCTCCTCCTCTTCGTAGTCCCATGGGTCCATGTAACTCTCCTCCGCTTCTGCCTCCAACTGATCGATGAACGCCTCCTTGTTGGCCGAGTCAGACTCTTCCAAATAGCTATCTCCTCTCTTCTTCCTGGTCTTCTTCTCGTTCCTATTATTGTCCGTACTCGCCGGTGCAACACGCGCCCCCGTCCTGGCTGCTGCTTTGTGCTCGTCCAATGCTGCAGGTACCCCATGCTCCTCCTGCGTGGCTGGTACGAGCTTCGACGTCACGGTGTCCTCGAGTGCCGATGTCGATGGATCCTGGCGTGGTCGGACACGACATGCTGCCTCAGCAGGCGACTCACGGCCTTGACGATGCAGCGGAAGAGCGGTCAGTGGACGGCTTGGACCTGCCATTGCCACAGTGAGGGGGCATCATGCTCGACGTAGTTGCTCCGAATGGTCGATGGCGGGTACACAGAGTGGGGTGTCGATCTGATCAAGGATGAGCAACGGTTTCGTGCGTCATGTCCATGCATGCATTTGTCGATTATCAAAAAAAAGAAGAAAGAAGTAATATCTCGCGTACTGAACATAATTTGATCACAAAAAAGTGGCACGGCATATTCTAGACTCGTAAATATCGCGTGTGTGCCTGTCACGTGGAGTTTGACGGAGTTCGACGTGCCGACGTGATCGTGCAGCAGTTGCGCGCGTCATTGCCCCATCAACACGTGACACACGCACGCGGGATGTGCGCGTGGATTCCCGTGATGACCACCCGACTCGCACTCCCCTTATTATATGCTGGATTTTGGGCGGCGCCGAAGACCATTGAAGTGTCCATCACAATAAAGACAAGTCCCATCGATTCCCTACCCTGCCTCCCTAGCTTCTTTGAGAAGGTAGAACGTACACGGTGGTCTTGTATAATAGTACTAGTACTACTGGACCACGGCCTGTACTCTTTGACTCTTCTCCCACACTAATCACTATCTCCTTCCTCCTGCCGCCGCCACCCTCACCCTGCAAGCCATGGCTCCA
Source organism: Avena insularis (assembly GCA_023614405.1). Lineage (NCBI taxonomy): Eukaryota > Viridiplantae > Streptophyta > Magnoliopsida > Poales > Poaceae > Avena > Avena insularis. The sequence continues at coordinate 259,478,848 of CM042696.1, forward strand.
CTGAGGAGGGGAGAGGCCGGTCAACGATCCGCACGGAGAAAAGGGAGAGAAATCGCTGCGAGGCACTTCTTGCTCTACCAGCCGCTCAAGCCCACCCTCTCATCGAGGCCCAATCTCCCCCGACAATGGCGCCGAGTGTTCTAGCAGGTGAGGGCTCCTCCCGGTACGGTCTTCTTGTTCTACTTCTTCTCCATCTCCCTCTCCATCATGATCTTATTCAGCTTCTTCTTGTTTTTCTTCTTCTTCTTCTTCTTGCTCTTCCTCTTCTACGCATTACAGGCCGGCTGTGGAGCCCGAATCCACCACGACAGAGGCGTTGCAGGACCCGTTCGGCCCCGTTCCATGTCTCAATGAGGTAACAAATCTCCACGCTGTTATTTCTCCGAGTTGTGATGTGGATTTCTTAGATCCTGTCCGCCCTGCATTTGTTTTTCTTCTTCTTTTGCGAGTTGTATTAGTTTTCATGAATATGACTGGATCTCTTGGTCTTTCCTTGATACCGCTGTTCATAGATTCACTATGGATTTTTTGTGATTAGGATTAGCTTATCGTGGTCATGAATAGATCTCTAGGTCCATTTTTTAACACTACAGTCAATAGATTCAATGGGGATTTTTTTGATCTGTATTAGTATTTACCTGGAACCTAGAGTGTAATTATATAATTCCTATTTCAATTAACATGAATGATGTAGCGATCGAAGGCCGAGTACCGTGACAAGGTGGCCGCGATCAGTTCCAAGATTGTCAACCAACATGAGCTTGCATGCTCCCTCACCCAAGCTAAAGGGAGCCTATGCAAGCAATTATCTATGCAGAAGGAGATCTCGCTAGATTTTGCACGTGACGTCGTTAGGCTGCAGAAAGTGCTCGACCATAACTTGAACAGGCAAGAACATGCCATCAAGATAATCAACGAGCTCATGGAGGAGAAGAAGAATCTCGTGGAAAGGTGCATTCTCCTGCAGGACGAAGTCAGCAAGGCACTCAGAGGACACGTCGAGGACACCAAGGCTACCATCCGAGCCTACCATGACAAGAACCGTTGCCTAGATGCAGTGAAGGAGATGAAGGAGGACATGAGTAGAGGGATCACCGTACTCGAGGGTGTTCGGAAAGAGAATGAGGAGCTAAGGGCATGTCTGGAGACGTATCAGAGCAATGCCCAAGTCTGATTCCTGTTAGCAGGGACACGAATATCAGTTTGTCCTCCACTCCTTTTGTAATGTTTAGGGTTCAGGGAGCAATTCCCAAGTCTGCTTCCCATTATAGGGTGCAATAAGAATCCTAGGGCAACTCCTTATCTATCTGGACATGTGTTGGTGTTCATGTTCATGAATGCACACCATCTGCTCTTTCCATTATGTATCTGGACATGGGTTTCTGCATTATGAGTTTGCCACTCTCCCACTACTATTTGGTGATATTGGGAAAAACCCATAGCACACTAAACTGCAGATAAATCTTATTTGTCTTTGAAATTGAAATTATGACAGTGCCACTAGTCGATTCATAAAATGTTGATTAGTCCTAGATTGCTTCTTCCTTGAAATTATGATAGTGCCACTAGTCGATTCAGTTAATTATGGAAACTAACCAGCTTGTCCTGGTGAACTGAACAAACCATACTATGTATTTTTTGTTGCAGGGAAAGAGGCAAACGATCGACCAGGACCTGGCGACCTGGCTAAATGACAAGATAGCAATCCAAAGGGAGAAGCCGAATTCCTAGAAACTGGCGTTTGACCACCTGCGCGCTGAACTCGCGGTCCTTTCTGATAAGTGCTAGAAACTGAAGGAGTTAAACGTTGGCTAGGCGAAGCTACACAGTGAAGGTTGCACCTCGGCTAGGAAGCAGATGGAGATCATGAAAGGGATCTTGAAGGAAAATCGTATGGCTATGGACAAACTTCTCCAATCCGTGACCGAGCGCTAGAACCTACAGCTGAAGCATGACATAGTCCTGAAGGAGCTGGCCGATCTTAGGGAGGAAAACAGGCAGCTCCGGGCCAGGCTCGCTTGAACACCACATATGTCTATTTAGTACTGAACTGCCTGGTTTATCCTCTGCAGTGGTGATTTTGTAAGCATGAACTTAACTCTATGCACGATATGTGTGTTCGTCTAAAATTAGTTTGCTCTAGGATTGAGTTTGGGTTAGTTAAGAAAGCGCCACTGCAAGTCTTACAGTTAGCTAGTTTCAGGCATTAGCACAACATAGATTATTCATCTCGAATTTCCTTTATCCTCTATAGTCTGTCCTTGTTCACCCTCGCGCGCCTTCTTTAGTTCCTTCAACAGATCCGCAATGCAGTACTCTAGCTTCTTCTTGTCTTCCCTGAGCTGATCCCTCTCCTTTTCTGCATTATGAATCAGCAACATGTGACTATCCTAAAGCTTCTTGAAGTTCCAACAACCAAGCTCCCATCGATTTCATCAGTTAGCTCTGACTGCAAATTCTCGCGATTTCTTGTTCCAGCTCCTTATTTCGTACCGATAGCTCGTAATTTTTTTCAGCTGCATCACTTACATCAGTAAATCTCCCCGACCTTTCCAACTCATACATCTCCCATAAATATGCCAAACATTTCTTAAGTGCATCTGGCCAATCAAGATCCACCCACTCTACTGCTTTACACACCGGGCCAACCTAAAACACACACACTATAGTGTTATGAACATGCACGATACATTTTACTTCATGTCACAGTTGCACATAATGTAAACAAACCTGATTTATACAGCCCAAAAACCTTCTCCCAGTGTTACTTCCTTCGAATGCAACATATCTCCTCAATTTTAGCCCATGGTCACATGGTACTTCTCCATCGAGATCTAGGCCCTCCCATTCAGAGTTGTAGATCATCCGTGGTACCTATAGGTAAACACAAAGATGAAATCGAACATGATTGCATGCACATATGGAGCTCAGATCGAGAGATTTACCATTGCCTAACCCTAGCCCGAGAAAATAGAGGAACTCACATCGTGGAAGGAATACTCGATGTCAGAGAGAAGGTCATTCGCTGCTCATTGGTCGTCCTCGCCGTTCAAGGAAGACATGGCGATGCATGTCATGCCGATAAGCGTCGACATCGATCGGCGAGAGAGAGAGAGAGAAAGAGAGAGAGAGAGAGTAGCCCTTCTACCGCTGCAATAATGACTAAATTGGCATGTTACAATAGTTTAATGGATACCATGCCCTTTCCCTGGATTACTGTCTCCTGCCTAATATGGATTCTCTTCATACATTCTCATTTCAAATATTAAACCTGCACTCCCTCCATCCCAATTTCATTTCCTAACAAAAACATACCAGTATATTACATCATGTAAAGAAACAAAATCATGTCAACTACAAGGTACTTATGCATCACTTCTTCAGTCATGGTTTCACAAAACATTACATTACAATCTCTCAACAAACATAATCACATCATGGTTTCACAAAACATCACATTACAATCTCTCAACAAACGTAATCACAGAATCAAGTATATTACATCAACTCAAGAAACAAAATCATGTCGACTACAAGGTACTTACACATCACTTGTCCTGTCATGCTTTCACAAAACATTACATTACAATCTCTCAACAAACAAAATAACAGAAACAAGTATAGTACATCATCTCAAGAAACATAATCATGTCAACTACAATGTATTTATGCATCACTTGTCCAGTCATGGTTTCATAAAACATTACATTACAATGTCCCAACAAACATAATAACAGAAACAAGTACGGTACGTCATCTTAAGAAACATAATCATGTCAACTACAATGTACTTATGTCTTATTACAACAACGATGATTTCAGTGAGTGAGATGTCCGAAAATCTCAATAGCTCGCACAACATTATATCGCAATCTCTCAACAAACATAATCACAGAAACACGCTCTAAATGCAACAGCAGTCAATATTACAAATACAGGCAGGGGAACCCCACGGTCCATATGACAAGCCTAGGGTAGCAGCTCTCATCAGATCTCATCAACGTCGACCACCTCATTCTGTTTAGCCACTACAGGGGCATCTACATCCACTATAACCTGTTCAACAACATCAGAAATGGTACCAAGGAAGAACACTTTCCTGGTTCGCTTCTTTCGTCGCATAATTTGCATAAGATCTTCAGTATCCAAAACATCTATGAATTGCTGCTTCTTATGATGCCACCACCGGATTTTTGCCATCTGCTTAGGGCCTATACTGATTTCCTTACCAATCATCTCTCTCATTTCATCAAGAGTTATGTTTTTGGAATCGACAGTGATCTCCACAGTACATGAAGAAACTGGCTTATTAACTCCCTCATCATGTTTTGCCATGTATGAATCCACCTCTATGCGTATACTGAACTTATCTAGATCAGCATCTATTGGTCCGTATTCTCTAGGAGAAGAAGCTCTGGCAGCAAGATCTCTAGCATCTGCATACATATCATCAATCATCGCTTCAACTTTCACCTTACGACCAGCTGCACAACACTCCCAAACCATCTGAAGCTCATGGGAGTGCTCAATTTGCTGATAGGTATCATTCATGTTGCGCCACACCAATTTTGTCCTCTGTCTAGAACCCCAGGGAATTCTAGCGGCAAGCATATCTACCAGCTGCGAAACAGACACAACCTCTTTCCAATTCACAAGCAGATGCACATCTTACCCGAACACAACCCTCTCGCAACCAAAGTCAAGTTTTGCAGTGTACTGCTGAACATGAAATGAGAACTCATATAGGTCCCTTGTATCAAAGATGTGCCTAATTTGATTAAAAAGGGGAACTTTTCAGTTCATTCGATTCTATTATGTTGTAACTAATCTACTTGCAAGATAAGGCATAGATAAGAAAATTCACCTCTCGCTCTTCTCCCAGGTTTTTTCTTCGAGATCTAGGTGCTGCATCCGCCCACCGGAGCCAAACAATCCGCCACCGGCCTTGCTTTTCTCTTCAACCTGCTCCTCGTAGGTACATTGGGAGCAGAATCCTTGCTGGCCGCCTCGCTAACCGAGGCTAAAGACCTCGCCGCTGCTACATGTTGAGCCCCAGACTCGGGCCCCGACGGACCCGAATCAGTCGGCGACGTAGCTGCAACCTTCGCCTTGCAAGACATGTTGGGCCACCGCCGTCGGATTCAGTGTCAGGGGAGGGAGGAAAAAGGTCCTCCGCTGCCGGCATATTTAGGGTCGGGGAAGGGAAGAAAAGGGACCACCGCCGCCGCAACAAGATTCAGTGTCGAGAGTTAGGAAAGTACAGTAATGGATTTACCCCTACGACATATGCAGGGTGGCTAAGAAGAGTGACCGGTGAAGAAGGGGCATAGCAGGACCTAGTGTAATGGAATATCCTGACTTAACGGACACAATTTGAAAATATTGGGTTTGGCCATCATTCACTCGAAAGACCCCTCTCAGCAATTGGCGCCCCAACTTTTCGAATCGCGGTGATAGAAATCAACTTGGGTACCGCGTTGCCTGGGCGCCCCAACTTTCGGGCCGCAAAATGATATTCTCCTCTCTTTCGCTGTTGTCCTCGTTTCGTATGCCGCCTCTCGCCGCTACAGTTCGTGCTTGCCGGCGTAGCTCCAGTGACCAGCCAGTAGCAGTGCGGCCATATTTAGGTAGCCAGCGATGTCCCGGTTCGAACAAGACCTATCGCGCATGCTGGCTCGCCTCGTGCCGCTGCTGGTGACCACCGTCCGACGTGGACGCGATGGTGACTTCACCATGACGTCATCTTTGGTGTGTGGCCGTGGCTTGGCGTGGCGGGCCCAGCTGACTCAACTAGCTTCAGGATCGGGTGAGAAAAGTAATAGATGCTCCTGCTGATGTCAACCTTGTGTCATGCTGACGCAATAACTGTTTTATTTTGGTTTAATAAATCCAAAAAATGGTTTAATTCATGTAAAATCAATAACTTATTATTTATAAGTCATAAAAATGTGTATAATATATCAAAATGTTCAGAAAAATGAGATCTTTACAATAGAATCATAATCATTCATTGTTAAACAACTTTAATTGCAAGTTTAATTAGAGAACTAAATGAACCCACATAGGTGATTCTGAAGTCTCTCCTGTATTAGGGTTTGCACCCCTCGGACTCCGCTTAAATTGCCAAGCATGCTTTAGGGTTTTATTTCAATACTATTAAACTTGTCATATCATCATCCTTGCTTGAGCATTGCATCGATGCCATGTGTTTATTGTTGTTTCCCCTTTCTTTCTGGTGTTTGGTTCTTTCCGGTAGAATACGATATCGAGATCAAGATTGAAGACTGAGATTAACACCATAGAAGATCGATGAACAATACTTGACCAACTATAATCAATTCAAGTACAAGGCTTCCGAAGATCTATATTTGGGTATCAACAAACAAGGCAAGCATAGCCGTACACATAAAAGAATCCTATGCTTTCAAAGTATTTCATTCTTGCCATGTTGCATACGATTCTACTGTGGTCTTTTATCGATAGGTAGAGTATCCTATATGTTGCATTACTCCCTTTGAGCTTATATTACCTGATCCACTGCTCCTAGCATAACTAGGTTTGGATTATGTGCACTGCTAGAGCTTATATCTGTGTCTTGCTTAGCCATGCTTAGCTGTTAGTTCTGGTTCATCCAGATGATGTACCAAGGGCAGAGAATCTAGTATGATAGGAGAACGAGGTATACTGATGAGGTAAGATCAGTGGTAAAGGTTACACATGGTAAGGCTTGAATGGGAGGCCACAGTGGGATGTGGTTTTTGTAGTCCCATGCTCGCCACCACTAGGACCCGAGTTCTAGACTCTTGAACCAAGACGAGCATACAACCACACGGGGCCTAGAAAACCTCACGAGTAACTAACTTGCCTAGTAGATTCCATGAGTCACATAGTTTAGGCGTTCCATTCGACATATGCATTCTGGTTGTTCTCGAAGGCGGTGAAGGAGGTGCATTCATACAGGTAGGTAAGCGTAGCTGGGGTTGCTTGGGGTGGATGGAGCCCCAGGTAAACCAACCTTTCCTCACATCTCTAGGGACCGGCTTCGGGATTTGACCCGTTATGGCGGAACCCTCCTTAGGGAGTGACTCATGGTCTCGGCGAAAGCAAGGCAAAGGTCGTGTCCAACCACCCTCTGTCGGCCTTACAAGGAAGAGGCCTAATCATTGTGGCATTAAGAGTCGGTTGGTACGTGTGGGTAAAGTTGTACACCCCTGCAGGGTTAAATCTTTTCAAAAAGCTGTGTCCACGGTTATGCACGACTTGGGAATGAATGTGAAGATCATAGAGAACTTTAACCTAATCGTAAAACTTGGCAGATCAACGTGTGATGCTTCCTCATGGGTACAAGGGGGTGATCCTAGTTGTGAGATGAGGATTACTTTGGTGGATATCAAGACGATGATCAATTCTTCAGAGATGTCGTTCTCTTATATCCTCTTTTTAAACATTCTGAATAGACGAGCTTCTTCTCCCCCTTGTTTTACAAATAAAGATGGCTTTATGCAAAATAACCCCACCAGCCATAAGTCTTGTGGAGTACACCCTATAATCACCCTTGCTTTGTTGATACTTTTGTAGTAGAGTAAGTGTTCCCTTGAAGACGAGTTTGGTACGACATCGACACCGACGAGTAGCTTGGGGTTCCCGGCCGACATCCTGGAATCTATGGGCTGGGACGTCATCGTTATGCTTCAGGCCTCTTAGGCCATTTGCTAAGTTTGCTATACTTAATAGCATAATTTGCCTTCCGTTGTTTGATGTTCGTGGTCAGTGAGCTCTGCTGTAATAATTTTTGTGTCATAGGGTTACTGTTGTGTTACCGATTTCTCACTGAATATCCTCGAGCTCTAGGTTAAGCTTATGTTAGGATAATGTCTGGGATTTGTTTAACCCCTATCCAGGGGGTGTTACAATAGGAAACATACCAAAGGTGACATCGTCAACTTTGGTCTTCTATGAATAATTCATCATTGATATCCGAGATTTTCTGATCCTGGGATGTGATCCTTCGATCACGTTCTTCGGTGGCCATGGAGGAGGATTCGAGGACTTGTGCAATGCTACGCTCGTGATCTGCCTTAAGATTATTTAGCTCTCGACATAAGTCGGTGTTCTCCACGTCTAGGGTGTTAAGATTCTCGGCCTCATCACTCATTGCACATGATTCTTTGACCAGTGTTGAAAAGGAAAAGAACAACAGTTGAATAGAAAATTCGACTATGAAAGCAAAAAGAGCAGGGTTAAGGACTGAAATGATTACCAACCTCATCCCATGATACCTTCAATTGAGCATTTTCAAGCTAGAGAGATCTAATCTCTCTCCGCTTGTTACAAATATGCTTCAATAATTCCTAGTTATAAGCATTAATTTTCTGTAAGTCTGAGTAATACCCAGAGTCAGAAGTCTATCAAAGACTCGATCTAATATTTTAACTAATATTAGCACAAGCCTTGGGGACTACACTAGTCCATTCTCTGGCATCCTATGAAAGCATAAATCCGGATTGTCTATCCAACTTCATTCTTAGGGGCTAGAGGATATGATATGAAATAAAGTAAAAAAAGGTGAGTTGGAAATCCGACTTACATGTTGTTCATGATTAAGCTTGCTTAAGCTCATGTTCACCTCGGTGGTATCCTTATCAGCGAGGGTCAGCGGGTTTACTGGTGGTGGAGGATCCACATCGGCTTTAGCCTCTCGTTGTGAAGACGGATTTGCTCAAGAAGTTCGGAGTACTTGACGTCCTCTACTTCTTGTGCCTCTTCCTCGGCGGTGATATTTTGGCTCGAAAGGCACTACTGAGCCAGCCTTTGTATCTCTTTAGTAGTTTTCCATGTAATGCCAAGTCTGGCAATGCCCGGATTACTGAGAAGGTTATTGGCAACAAGACCGCGACGCCAACAGACTCCCACTCTACTCCACCCTGATGGACAACAACGTCACAGCCGATGTCGCGGTCGCCAAGCTCGACGTCTAGGGAGTCGGCGCGCTGTAGATCCAGTATGTCAAGGCCCTACACGCCAGGGCCATCGAGAAACAAGCCGCAGGAGTCGACCCGCGGGGTCGGATATATTCTCGCTCCTCAGCAAGCAGGGCGGCCTCAAGTGGCCACCCCACCATCGCGAACGCCATGACCTGCCCACCACCGCAACTACTAGCGAACCAGCCGCGGGCCGCCAACCCTGCACTCTCCACCAACGAACCGCGACCGGTGAACAACATGGTCGCTGCCAACAGGCAGCCCATCGATGCTCGCACGCACACCGTCAACAACCAGGCCTGGCGGGCACACCAGCCCAACGACTTGAGGCACACCCTCAGTAATTGCGGCGACCCCAAACCCAGGGGCTCGCTGAGCCGAGTCGGCCCCCAATGCTTTGGGCCTATGATCAGAGGGGAAAAGTACCCCGCCAACTTCAAGGCGCCCAAAGAGATCAAAAAGTACGATCCAACGTACAACCAAGCAGTGTGGCTGGACGCATACCTCATGGCGATGGGAATCTCCGGCCACACCGACCTGCTCCCCGCTCACTACCTGCCCCTGATGATGGAGGGTGCGACCTAGCAATGGATGAACACCCTCCCCGCTGACAGCATCGACTCCTGGGAGGAAATGCGGGATGCCTTCGTCAGGCACTTCGAGGGCTCCTACACCCACGCCACCACCATCAAAGACCTGGAGCGATGCATACAGGGACAATGCGAGTCGACCCGCCACTGGATTCAAAGGTGGCAAGAACTATGGATCAATGCTTCCGGCATCCACCGGGACACGGTGACACATTGTTTCAAGAACGCGTGCCGGTACGAACCCCTGGTCGCTAAGATCAAGCGGGTCTACCGGACGCTCGACAACATCCCCGACCTCCTCGAGATCACCAGGCGCTACACGAAGGAGGACCCTAACCAAGTATCTGATGACGAGTCGGGAGGAAGACGTTGCACCAGCGGCCACGACAGCGGGTGACAGCGCGACATGCGCTACAGCAGCACCCGCATCACCGGCAAGCGCTGCACGGACGGGCGAGTCAAATTCGTCGCTAACGCCGGCTATGGCCAACGGGATCCCAAAAGCTACCGCCGTGATGGAGGAAATTACCGCGACAACAGAAACTACCGCGCCAACAACACAGCGAGGCCGAAATTCGACCCCGCTGCCCTGCTCAACCAGCCCTGCGTCTACCACAGCAGGGAGGGGAACCCGCCACCCACACCACCGCGGACTGACACTCTCTCAAAGAGATCGAAAAGGCAAGGCGAGCAAGGGAAGACCCCAACAACAACCCACCTCGGGATAACAGAAACGCCGGCGGCTTCGGCAACACCGTCGTCTTGCTACACACCTTCACCGGGCTCGGCACCAAGCGCGAGAGGAAGGTGCTCGCTTGCGTAGTCGCCGGCAATGCGGTGACATAGGTCGACATCCCACGCTTCCTCAAATGGTCTGAGCAGAGCATCACCTAGAGTCGCCAGGACCATGCTCCCAAGATCGAGTACCCAGGGCGACTCCCCCTGGTGGTTAGACCCAAAGTGGCCGACTATTGGCTGCCAAAGACACTGATGGATGGCGGGAGCTCCATCAACATCATAATTCTGGACACGTTCAAAAGGCTCTAGCTCCCGGAGTCGGCAATCCAGCCGACCCTGACAACCTTCCACGACATCGTCCCCGGTCGGAAGGCATACCCGATCAGAAAAGTGACACTACCGGTCACCTTCGGCACACCAGCAAACTACCACACCGAGCGAATCGAGTTCGAGTTGGTGAACTTCCATAGCCCCTACCACTGCGTCCTGGTATGCCAAATGTTTGCCAAATTTATGGCGATCCCCCACTACGTGTACAACATGATGAAGCTCCCAGGGCCAAGCGGCATCATCACCGTCCATAGCGACCCCAATATGTCCATGGAATGCAAGGACAAAGGCGTTGAGCTCGCCGTCGCCATCATCGCCGCAGAGACTGACCATGCGGAGGAGCTCGCGAAATACGTGGGCAACATCAACAAGGACGACCCCACCATACTAAAGAAGCCAACCGCCGCGAACTCCACATTCGAGGCAACCACGCATACCCGCATCGTCGAGCTCGTCCCGAGTGACTCCAGACAGGCGGTCACCATTGGGGTGCATATGAGCCCCGCATAGGAAAGTGCGCTCATCGAGTTCCTCCATGAGAACCGCGACATCTTCGCATGGAAACCTTCCGATATGCCAGGTGTCCCGAGGGAACTCGCTGAGGACAAACTACACGCCGACCCCAAAGTTCGACCGGTAAAGCAGTCGCTGTGGCCCTTGAATGAAGAGCGCCGCCGAGCAATCGCCGAAGAAGTGCAACGCTTCATTTGGCCAATAAAACACTCCAAGTGGCTGGCAAACCCGGTCCTGGTCCTGAAAAAGAACAACCCATGGAGAATGTGTATCGACTACACCAACTCTACCGCGCATCGATCAGATCATCGACTCTACCGCGCGCTCGGAGTCGCTGTGCTTCCTCGACACTTACTCTTGCTACAACTAGAGCAAAATGGTGGTCGAGGATGAGGCGAAGACGGTGTTCATCACGCCATTTGGCGCCTTATGCTACACGGCCATGACGTTCAGCCTCAAGAACGCCGACGCCACATACCAAAGGTGCATGCAGGAGTGCCTCATGAACCAAATTGACCGCAACATTCACGTCTACATCGACGATGTGGTGGTAAAATTCACCCGCCTGGATGACCTGCTCGCCGACCTGGCCGAAACCTTCACAAATCTGCGGAGGTACAACATCAAGCTGAACCCAGGAAAGTGCACCTTCGATGTCCCCACCAGACAGCTACTAGGATACGTAGTCTCCAAGCGAGGCATCAAAGCCAACCCCACCAAAATCGACACCATCGCGCGACTCAGAAAACCCGAGTGCCTGCGCGACGTCCAGAATTTGGCCAGGCGAGTCGCGGCTCTCAGTCGCTTCATCCCCTGACTAGGCGAGAAGGCCATGCCCCTCTATCGCCTGATACGCAAGAACCCCATGTTCCAATGGGACGCGGAGGCAGACGATTCACTCAAAGCACTCAAAGAAGTACTACTCGTGGCTCCACTACTTGCCGCTCCAACCGATAAAGAGCCCATGCTCGTCTATGTGGCGGCCTCCAATCGAGTCGTCAGCGCCGTGATGGTCATCAAACGGCTAGCGGAGGGAAAGGAGCGCCCCATATAGCGCCCCATCTACTACATGAGCGAAGTCCTGATGGACTCACGACAGTGCTACCCACAGTATAAGAAACTGGTGTACGCGGTATTCCGAGCTCAGCGGTGACTCCCCCATTATTTCCAAGAGCACCCAATCACGGTGGTCTCATCCTCACCGCTGCAGGACATAATACGCAATCATGAGGCGACTGGGCGAGTCGCCAAGTGGGCCATCGAAATCGGCGTTCACAAAATCTAATACGATCCCCGCAAAGCAATCAAATCACAAGCCCTAGCTGATTTCCTCGCAGATTGCAAAGAAGCGCAGCAGCCAGAGAAGCTACCATATCTCCACTACTGGTCGCTACACTTAGACGGCTCCAACAATGCTGACGGTGCAGGGGCCATGGTCATACTGACCTCCCCCAAAGGGGACAAGCTCCGATACGTGCTCCACCTCAACTTCAAGCCCTGCACCAACAACATGGCAGAATACGAGGCCCTCCTACACGGCATGCGGGCCGCCAAGGAAATGAACATCAACCGCCTACGGTGCTCCGGCGACTCCGACCTAGTCGCCAGCCAGGTCACCGGAACATGCGACGCCGTCTCTCCAACAATGATCGCGTACCGCCAAGCGGTAGACCAGCTGGGAGGACACTTCGACGGCTATTTCGTCGAGTGGATCGACAAACGCAAGAACGAGGAGGAAGACGCCCTTTTCTGCATCGGGTCAGCCTGACAAACGCCACCAGCAGGCCTCTTCCTCGACATCATCCACAAACCTTCGGTCTTCCCACCGAAGGAGATCGACGTAGGGATACCACTGCAACCAGAGCCGGCCCTAGTCGCCATGGTTGTGGAGCCTAGTGACTGGACGACACCATACGTTGCCTTCCTCGAGCACAAGATCCTCCCAAGAAACAAGACGGAGGCGCGAATGATCATGCGCCGCTGGAAATCCTTCATCATTATCAACGGCGAGCTCCACAAACGCAGCATGACTGGCGTGTTTCAGTGCTGCGTACAGCCAGAAGAAGGCCGCAAGATCCTCCAGGACATTCACGCCGGCGCCAAGTCGCCAAGGCCATGCGACACGGCTTCTACTGGCTCACCACGCACACCGACACCACCAACATCGTCCAACGATGTGTCGGGTGCCAGAAGTACGCCAACCAGACGCACCTCCCTGGTTCGGCACTCAAGACCATCCCCATCACATGGCCATTCATTGTATGGGGCATGGACATGGTAGGCGCATTCAAGAAGGCCCCATCCGGCTTCACCCACCTCTTGGTTGCGGTCGACAAGTTCACCAAATGGGTCAAGGCCAAGCCAATCAAAAAGTGTGACGGCAAGATGACCACCAAGTTCTTACGCGAGCTCATCTACCGGTACGACTACCCGCACAGCATCATAATGGACAACGGCACCAACTTCGCCAAAGGGGCCATGGTGGAATTCTGCAAAGAGCACGGCATACGACTCGACCTCGCCTCAGTCGCCCACACGGAGTCGAATGGCCAAGTAGAACGCGCCAACCAGAGCGTCCTCCACGGGCTCAAGCCACGACTCCAGGTGCCCTCGAGCGCACCCCAGGATGCTGGGTTGAAGAGCTCCCTTCAGTCATATGGGGGATCCGCACGTCAGTCAATCTCTCCACCGGGTTCACACCCTTCTTCATGGTGTACGGCACCGAAACCGTAATGCCAACAGACCTGGAGCACGACTCACCTCGAGTCGCCAATTACGTGGAGGCGACAAACGAGACCGCCCGCCAAGACAACATCGACCAAATCGACGAGGCACGCGACCTGGCTCTCTCCCGCACAACCATCTACCAGCAGGGACTCTGCCGCTACCATAGCCGCTGAGTTCGGACTCGCACCTTCCAGGAGGGCGACCTGGTACTACGACTGGATCAAGACAAGAAGTGCATGCACAAACTCTCCCCCCATGGGAAGGGTCGTTCGCCATAGGGCGAGTCCTCGGTAATGATGCCTACTACCTCATTGACATACGAGGCGACGACCAACTCGAGGTTGGGAGGCCATGGAATGTAAACCTCCTCCGAAAGTTCTATACATAGAACTGAAACATGTACTCAGCTAACATATATAATGAAATTCATTCGGTTCACAAAATTGTGTCTACTCGCCATATCCTTGTGCCACTCACACTCGTACAATCAGCAATACGCTACCCACGGAAGTCAACTTTTGGTCGAGCGACTGGCACGGCTAAGTAGTGCTGTCCAAGGGCACCGAAAATACTCGGGCCTTGGGATGTCCACGAATACGCCAACCCGGAGCCACCATCAGAGTCGCCTAGCTGGACTGGCCCACTGGGCCAAGACGACCGTTATACGCTTCTCACAACGTCCTGTCCTTCCCATACTCGCGCAAAGCGACTCGAACGGTTAAGTACCACACACGGGGACTCCGCAAAACACGGCTAAGCACTACGCTCGGGGACTCGTCTACAAACAAACCCACTCGCGCTCGGGGACTAGCCCCTTCAGGAGACGCAAGGGACAAACAGTGCACCATAAAATAAAAACACATATGTATACAATCGAGGTATACCCCACTAAAGGGCAGACGTGCTCGGGGACTCGCTCAAGCAAATATAAACACACCACACAATCACGGTCGCATTGCAAGTTGATTGACTCCTCTTACTCAAAATATTGTTCATATTACAAACTGCCCAACGATACTATCTATTTTGCAGGCCCTGACGAAGAAGCATCCCCACCACCCTTGACACGAATGAAAGGTTGCCATGGGTTCGTCGGGTAGGTCATTAGCGACTTCGACATCGCCGACCGGAAGGGTTGCTTCGACTTAATGTCGTGATGCTCCGGCTCGGGGTCGCCAGGCGCCAATACCGTCTCCTGGTATGTCAGAAGGTCCCCCATAGCCAACACCTAATATGCAAAAGGGGCGGCCTTGGCAGTCAGCTTCACCACCTCTGACATCTCCACCATACCAATCGCCGAAGGATAGCCGCTGGTGATGTCGTCGAGGTCGAAATCGTCGGGGAACTGGGCAAGACCCAGGCTCAATGTTGTGGTGGCCCCGCGCCTGAAAGCTGAGCGTGCCATCCATTCCACGATGCCAGGCACCTCCTCCAGATAATGCCACACTTCTGTAAGTCCCCTAGGAATAACCTCGGTGGGGGACATCCCTTGAAGGACCGCTTGGACGCACAATGTCGAGGCAGTGGTTGCGTTCACCACGGCAGTCACACACTACGTAGCGTTGAAGGTCTGAACCATCGGGTCATTTTTCCCTATCATAGATGCAACATCATACGTCGGTGACACTATGGATCTCCCCACTCGGGGACTCGCCAAACATGTTAAGCAAAAAAGAGAGACTCACCAAGAAGCTTGCGACAGTTCTCGGTGACGTGCTTCTCTAGGGAGGCGTGATCGTTCTGCAGCCCTAGGATGATCGAGTCCGCGGCCTTGCGCTCCTCTTCAGCCGCAGTGCCTACAGCCTTCGCTCGATCCTCAGAAGAAATTGAGGCCGCTTTCGCCTCCTCCAACTCCTGGATTAGCGAGGAGATTCGCCCATTCGCCGCGTCCAGCTCGGCAACTAGAACGTACCCTTCACGGGCCTTGGAAATCGCAGCCGGAAGACCATCTGAAAAGAAAAGAGATAAATCATCAACACGCCAGCACACCAACAGTTCAGAGCCGAAAAAATGAATCAAGTACTTACCAATAGTCTCCTGCAGTCGCCGGTTTGCTTCCTGTGGCACGTACAGATCCCGCTCTAGACGCTCCTTCGCGGCATGTCGATCGGTCGACTCCCTCTGCAAACCCTGCAAGAGTAACAAAACTTAGTACTTACCAAAAACAATATTCAGTTCCTAGCGGCTAAAATTCAGCGACTAGGAACTCGAGGATTGGAGAGTAGAAGAAACTCAGTGCCTAGCCGCTGAAATTCAGCAGCTAGACACTCGGGGACTGGACGTACCTGAATGGCGGCACCAAGCATCTTGTGAAGCTCTCCGGCGTCAGTCGATGGGACCGTGAAGGAGGTGCGCCCATGAAGGCACCCAACGTCTTCATCAACGATCTCTGGGCTCTGTGGAGACTGGTTGTCTGCCACGCCTGGAAATCCCCTCGCCATGAAGCGTGGGAATGTTGCCGACGTTCTAGCTGGGGCACTGGTCGTCGGAGCCGGCGCTTCCGTCGCAGGAGCGACCATGACGGCCTCCGACCGTGCCGCCACCACTTCTTCGATGATTGCAGCGAGATCGCACTCCTTGGCGCTATCCATCGCCACGACATCGTCGGCACCGCCCTTCTGCCTCTTCGCGCCCTCCACAGTCGCCGCATCTTCAGCAGATTTCCTCTTCTTGGGGAGGTTGCCCTCTCCAGTGGTGGCGACTAGCGGAATCTTCGCCACTGAAGGGCGACCAATCTTCTTGGCTCCAGACCTGCCAAAACCTCTAAAGTCAACACAGGGACAGCACAAAAACGAGACGCGACTTGGAATGGAGAAGTTAATCCTTACTTGTGGACTGGGAGAACGCGCAGCCTGGTGCTGATGTCGGCGGGCTTGTCTAGTTCTGGCCCCAGCTTGCACGTGAGACCCCTCTCAAAGACATATGAAGCCCATGACATCGCAGGCTTCCTTGATGACGAAGCCGCAGTTGCTAGAATTTCCGGCTCCGAATTCGCGGCCGCCTTGAAGTTTGCGGTGATTTAGACGACACCGGCCTCATCCGCCTCCTGCTTGGCACCCTCGAAGCGGTAGTCTCGCAATCACCGCCAGAGGAACTTCTACCGCCGCCTCGGTGTCCTCGTCCCCCAATCCCTTCATTGGATCGCATCCTCTGGGATCTTGTGCGAAGAATCGAGGGCATCATCATCATTGGAGTCGTCATCAGACTCAAACACCACCGCCGACCTTGGCAGCGACACTGGCTTCTTTGCTGGCAACTTTGGTTTGCACGCAGGCTTCGCCGGCGTGGCTGTGCGCCAAGACGTGTGCTCTTGCATGATCTCGTCCCCCTTCATGTTCATCGATGTTGTGACTCGCCTCGAACTCGCGCTGCTTCTGCATACGAGTCTTGCGAGTCGTAGGCGATGGGGGGAGGAACCTCCTCATCCTCCTCATCGCTTCCGAAGGAATCTCCCTTGGAGGCCTCTTCGAGCTCCCGGGGAACCTCTTCGTCAAGCGGAGGGAGCCAACCCTCCAGCACCTGGAACAACTGAGAACAACCACCAATGAGTATCGAACGATGCAACTGCGAGTTACATTGCAGAGATTGCGACTGGAAGGAAAAACATACTTTGGGGCTTCGTTCTTCACGGGAGTATACGGGGCGAGCCCGACCGATGCGGTCGTGAATTCCGCATTGGTGATCTTCTTTAGGGAGGCCTTGTAATCTTCAGTCTCCCACGACTCTTTGCTGGTCTGGGAGGGATCGTGCTTCCCACCATACTCATACATCCAGTGCGGCCGAGCCGCTAGCGAAACCAGACGGCGCCCGAGCCAGCAGTTGTAGAGGTTGATCGCAGACAACCCCTGGTCCTTCAACCTCTGGATCTGGTCCATCATCTCCGTGACGGCCATCCTCTGGTCTTCGGGGAGTTTCTTCGGTGCCAGCCGGCAAGGCTCACTCCTTTCGGCGATGAACTCGGGAAGCGCCACTTTGCCAGAGGGAGTGGATTCCATCACATAGAACCAGCTCTTCTTCCACTCGCTCGCGGCCTTCTTCGGCAGTAGGAGCTTGACAATGTTGGCCTTCGGCTTCAATTGGAACGTGACGCTACCGACCGCCAGCATTAAGCCGCCGGACGCCTCGCGCCCGATGTGGCCGTGCAAGAGATCTAGCCACAGCGGGAAATACGACCTGCAACCGAGCTAGCATTCGCAGAAGGCGACAAAGATCGCCAGCTGCTCAATGCTGTGCGGACCGAGATCCGACGGCTTGATTGTGTAATACGCACATAAGCGCCGGAAGAAGAGTGAGGTGGGCAACCCCAAACCCCTCTCTAGGTGGCTGGGGATGCAAATGAACTCACCGGCTCGCTCTTCGGCTCGGTCTTGGAGGGAGCGGGAACCCGCCAGTTCCCCTTGCAGAGAACTCCGGCATCCTCGAAGGATTTAAGCTGGGTCGTGGTGCACTTGGATTTCCCCCATGAACCTTTTGGAGGTGCCATTGGGAGGGATGTGGAGTCGCTTGTTGTGAAAGGATCGAATCAAAGGAAGACAGGAAAAATGAATGCGCGAGAATGAAGAATCCGGGAAGGATCTGTAAGGCTGATTCATCACTCCCCTTATAAGGGGGGGCTACCCACCAGATTCGGGATAGCCGTTACCTGTGGTAATTACGCCAAAGTTACTGTTGGAAAATCCAACGGATAGTTTGACCAAGTTGACGGTCCAAGTTCTCCGTTCCACTAGCTGGCAACTGGCCCTGTCCACTCGCCGAAGCAGTGACTTGGCAGCCGTGACATTTGCCGAAGAAGCGACTGGGAGCCTGGGGAAAATTTCCTTGGTTTCAGTGGAGTCCATCACCGATTCTTCTGGGCGTCCAAATTGGACTCGCCTACTCCGACCGCCAAATGACCACCTGCGTCTGATTGAACGATGGCCTTGGGGACTACTGATGGGGATATGCCGAATGGGGTATGCCCAGCAGGGCGTTCCGATTGGGCCAAAAGGTCTCACGAGTGGGCCTGCAGGACGGCGACTGGAATGCGACTAAGGGGAAGGCCCGACGACTGGAGACTGGAGGCCCAGAAGCGTACCAGAAGCCTAGTTGGATTAGGTCAAAGCCTCCGAATCCATATCTTGTTCGGTCGTAACTTGTAAATCCTAGCGAGGTGCCTCATATATAAACCTACCTAGGTTATCCTGAGGACGTACGTTCCATCATACACCCATTGAAGCGACTCGCTGCTTAGACGCCGAGCTCGCCACCCATGTAACTCGCTCTCCAATAATCTAATCTAGCAGGAGTAGGTCTTTACCCTTCGGGGGCCGAACCTGGGTAAACCCATGTGCATCCACCCCCATCTCACACCGCAGATGGCCACCAGCTCTTGCCCCCGATTCAATCAATCGCTGCCTACTGCAGCGACTGTCGTGGCTATTTCCATGACACCTCTGCCGAGGGATCATTACTCTTTGAGGGTTCACCCTTATCAACTGCCGAGTAACCCATGGTGATGTCGGTTTGTGAATCAAGGTTTGCTGGCTCAGAATGAAGAGTCGGATCTTCTGCGACGGACAGAGATGGAGTAATCTCCGACATTGTAGAAGGCTACAAGGCAGGAGTCGGAGGTGTTGTGGCTGGAGAACTCAAATTTAACTTTGACTAGCGCAGGGGCTTCGATGAGCCTCCTTTCCCCTTTCCCTTGGTGAGTTGTTTAGCTCTGAGGAGGTAATAGAACAAAGATCATTACACTTCAGAAAGAATGAGTAATAAAATATAGAGACCTTGTGAAGAAAGTTACGTCTTCACAACGGGAACTTCCTTTCTGCCGATGGAAACTGTCAGAGCCTTACGCTTTCGAGTTAGGGTCTTCTGCAACGGGACCAGTTCTCCATCATCCTGAGAGATCTCAGGAGGATATCCCTCGAGAGGAGCAAGCTCCGACTCAGGGAGGTCAGCAAGCTGAAAAGAAGAAATATCTCGGTATTGCAGAAAGAAACAATAATGTATAGATGAAAACATAATTCGAGTTATTGCTAGAAAACTTATTGGTATAATAGGATCATCAGCCGTGTGCATGTGCAGGGACAGCTCCGGGATATTCCTCTCAATCCGCTCCCTTATCAACCACCTAATTTCAAACTCGTAGTCCTTTTCTGAGTAAGAACGGGAGCAGATCCGGAGAGAGTCCGTCTTGCTCTTGGTGATAGAGTGCATAAGCTGATCACCATGGTGTTGAAGAGGCTGGATCCAGCGTGCAAGCCAGTAGTAGACCAAATCGGATCCTTTTAGACCCTTGTGCTTCATCAGATATTCGATGTGCGTCTTAGCAAGAAGCAGATCGTCTGTGAGAACTGGAGGATCCGCGTCCCAGGACTCTTGGGGCATGGCTGTGCCATCAACAAAAACCGACAAAGTAGATGCTTTTCCCGGAGCCGGTATGTCCTTATGATAGAAGAATGTGGACGACCATTGCTTCACCGACTCGCTAGCCTTAATCCTAAGATAGATTCGCTCTCTCCTAACAGAAAAGCTAAGAGTTCTAATAATATAAGGATTACCGGTGGTGATAGAATTTCTCTAGGTATGGAAGTAATACCGAAAGAGAATAAGTCTCGGCGTAATACCAAGATACCCCTCACACAAAGATGCATAAGCGCTCATTTCTAAAATAGAGTTTGGGGGGAGATGGTGGAGTTATACACCATAGTGATCTATGACCTCAGAGAAGAAGCCTGAGGGAGGAAAGCTCAAACGTCTGTCAAGATGAGTGCCGAAGTGCACTTGCTCATTGGTGTTGGGGAAGGGGATGGTTTGTTCGAAGCCTCTCCGCCAGTAGCCGGCATGGAGGAGACCTTCATTCTCGACGACGAGGAGCTTGGCGTCATCAAGGATGCCACGGAACTTCTCCTTCTCCGCCGCAAGTGCTATCACCACCGTCGCCGCTGCAGCAGAACATGAAGCCTCAGCCATTTTTTGGGCGCCGGTGACCTAGGGTGGGCGGCACTGTGGGATTTGGGGGAGGCATAGGAGATATTTTTGTAGGAAACGTCAAGAGGAAGGATGAGGGACTGTCACTGATGAGGAGGAAGGAATAAATCTGAACCCCTTATATCCTTCACTTGCACCAAGATTCGTGCAAAGTAAACAGTAACCGTGCCACGCGTCGTGGAAGGAGCTGGGTAAACCCCTCGCAATGATTACGCCGCCTCGATATCCATGCACGCATTAAAATAATGCCTCGGTTCCACGAAAGGTGGACCCACCAACGGTTGTGCTGATAGGAATGTCTAGCAGTGACATGACTTGACCTTGACTGATGTCAGGTTACATCAGAGACCAAGTTCCAGCTTAGTTTGAATTTCAAGCTGGAAACCCGAATAACGTATTCATATGTCCGGCTTGTTTTGAGACCCGGATCCTATCCTTTCTTTTGAAGTTTCAGGAACCCTTCAAGATTCTTCAAGCCGAAGATAGATCAAGCTAGACGATGTGGTAATCCTACTATGGATCTTGGAGGCTTTCGAGGGCTGCTGTTGGGGATATACTTTCCAGGTATCTCCACTATTCCTCAAAGACCCGAGTGGCCCACTTCGGGTTAGAGATTTGCTTCACGGGCGACCCAGTCAGGGAGAAGAGACAAAGTCTAGTCCGGCTACGGGAAGGCCCAGAAGACATACCGACATAGGCCTGTTATGTTACTTGTAGTTCAATATGTACTTTGTAACCGACTCTTAGTCGTAGCCGGATAGGTATCTCCTGTAAACCCTATGCCGGATATCTATATAAGCCGTCCTAGGGAAAGCCTTTAGGGCACCTCACAATAGTATACAATCTTAACTTGCACATGCGAAACACTTGTAACCCATATTCTGGATCTACCGTATTACTAGATTGCCAGCAGGAGTAGGATCAGTCCAAAGCCGACGGATTCGAACCTGGGTAAACTTGTGTGATCAGTGTCCTGGAACACCGTACATCTCAGACCCGTCTCTTCCCCATGCCTTGAGGACCCCCTCATGGCGTACTTGTCATCAATCCGACGACAACTGGTTAACTACCAAAGAGGACACCGGCAAGTTGGTACGAACATGTCTTGGGTGTCAGTTTTACGCAAGACAAACAAGTGTTCCAGCTAAAAAAATTCCAACCATACTAATAACTTGGCCGTTTGCAGTCCGGGGGCTTGACATGGTTGGACCTTTGCAAACAGCACCTTGTGCATTTACACATTTGCTAGTTGTAGTGGATAAGTTCACAAAATGGATTGAAGCTAAACCCATTAGAAAGATCGATGGGGCAACAACCCTAAAATTTATCAGGGATTTGGTGGTGAGATTTGGTCTCCCACATAGCATCATCACCGATAACGGCAGAAATTTTCTCACGGAGAATTTGAGGAGTACTGTCATGAAAAAGGCATCCGCCTTGACCTAGCATCTGTGGCACCTCCACAGTCAAATGGGCAAGTTGAATGGGCCAATGGATTAATCTTTCAAGGAATCAAGCCACGCTTAGAGGCACCTCTACATAGAGCATATGGAGCCTAGGCGGAGGAGTTTCCATCTGTGTTGTGGAGTTTACGAACAACACCCAACAGATCTATCGGCTTGACCCGTTTCTTCATGGTTTATGGAGAAGAAGCTATCCTACCATCCGAAATCCTCCACGATGCACCATGAGTCGCTGCCTATGATGAATATGACACTGAAGAATCCAGACGCTTATCTGTGGACCTACTCGAGGAGGAGCACGTGCTGGCATGCCAGATCTCTGCCATCTACTAGCAGAAGTTGTGTGGCTACCATAGTCGCGGCGTTAAGCGTCTCTCGTTTAAATAGGGGGATCTGGTGCTTAGACTCAATAAGGAAAAATTACACAAATTATCCCCGCCTTGGGAAGGACATTCGTCAAAAGAAAAGCATTGCTCAATGGTTCCTATTACCTCGTTGATATTCGCGAGTTGAAAGATAGGAGAAAAAATCACAAGCGCAAGCAACGTGACTCCGATGATGATTTCCTGGAGACAGATCGGCCATGGAACATAGCACAGCTACGTCCCTTTTACACTTAACATATTTATATTATGTAACAAGTATCGTATATGATCAGTGAAATAAAGCATTTTGTTCACTCATATTTTCTGAGTTTTTTCCTCCTTTAGTTGTTCATTTTTGGATCATATAAACCCTTTATGCGCAAGTTTGCATTTGCACTTGTGAAAATTCTTCCTACGGGTGTTAGCTTAAGTTTTCTGGTCTACAC
This sequence comes from Avena insularis, assembly GCA_023614405.1. Classification (NCBI taxonomy): domain Eukaryota; kingdom Viridiplantae; phylum Streptophyta; class Magnoliopsida; order Poales; family Poaceae; genus Avena; species Avena insularis. The sequence goes on from CM042696.1 coordinate 259,501,973, forward strand.
GTTTTCTGAAGTTCTTATGTGGATTCTGGAGTAGTGACTTTTCGGCACTCAAAGCCGGTGATTTTGCTCTTAGCTTCTTGACGGTGCTATTAAGAATCATCGCCAGAGAGCATAATTCTATGCTACGAGTCTTCTGTCTCATGAAAGGTCAAGCATATGAACCAGAATAATGGATAAGCCAACACTTGCTTAAAAAATATATACACGCTGGAAACAGATAAGTAGCAGGAAACTTGAGTACAAGTTATCCGCCTTAGTTCTACAAGTTTTTTTGCATACACATTGCAGAGATGCATTTAATACAAACAATGTTTTTATGGATCTGTTGTAGGAGAGTTCGTGGCTGCATCATCGGCAATAGGAGATCTAGGCCTAGAGAGTTCCTCAAACTCGGAGGGGCCAGGGCTAGACTCAGAAGATGCCAGGTCATCATCCATCCCCTCGGCAGGCACATACACGTCTGCCTTGACCATCTTGGCAACCTTGGTGTCGTAGCTAGCAAGGGAGTTCCAAATAACATCACTATCGATCTCTTTCCCTTCTTCATCAAGCTTCGGCATGCCGGGGGTTACCAGATCAATGTCGGCGTTGTCGTAGTGCGCCTTGACCAAGGATAAGCTCATCCTTACACCAGCCCAAACGTAAGAGGCTTTCCAGTCCTTGACTTTCTCGGGGGCTAGGCGCAGGATTTCTGAGTACTTGGCTGCTAATTCTGCCACCTTGATATTGATGCCCAGGGGTTGCGCTATCTCCTTGGCCTGGGTGATGGCAGTGTTGATGAAGTTGCCAGCAATAATCATGCATTCCTTTGGATCTGGAGCACCTTCACCCATATTGGTTAAGCCAATGGGAGTTGTGTTTTCGTTAGAGACAAGGGGTATGAGTATAACAAGTACAAATGTTGACCTTACAGAATTGAAAAATACGGATGAAAAGTTACCAAAGATGCTCGTCTCCGCTTGCTTGCAGATCTCCGCCAAGATGTCATGCTCCTGTTGGACTTTCTTGTACACCTCAAGGTTCCGATCATTCTACTATTTGGCAGCTTGGTTTTGACCGTCGAGCTGTTCAATCTTGTCCTTCAGACATTGCATCTCGGCGTCGGCAAACTCTTGCATAACCTTCGTCGCTTGTTCCTGGCCCTTGACAGCATCATCTAGGTCTTTGTTCAAGATTTTATATTCATCATCGAGCTCCAGAATATGTTTGGACTGCTCGACGATGCTCTTGGGTTTTGCAATGGCTTTTGTAAGGCGGAACACAAACAATATTGTGAGAGTTTGGAAGAAATAGACCCATGAGAAAGATACAAAGTTGTTAAAAGAAAACACACGCTTGCTATTTTTGATTTATTCCTTCAGGATGGCTGTTTTATCCTATTCAAGGTCTAGTTCCTTCCGCAAGTTGGAAAATCTCTCATTGGCAGCCCTTCTCCGGCTATTCTCATTCTGCCAAGAAAACAAAATTCTTAGTTTCTCTAGAGCTTCTAGTCAGAACTATACAGTTTCAAACAAACGCTCGGGGGCCACAGTATCAGATTTTAATCAACAAGTGTTCCCTCTTAGAGTGTCTTGTCGGAATTATCATTCTAAACTAGAAACTCGGGGGCTATGCTGACAAGTTCTACACTTAGTTCTTTGGATCACTCATGCCAAAAGACAATGGTATTCCGGCTAAGAGCTTGGGGGCTACAGTGGATATATGACAAAGTAAAATAAGTGAAGTTCAGAAATTTACAATGGCAATAACCTTCAGATTGTTTCCCATATGTGTGTATGCGTTATGTAAGGTCTGGTCATTGTTGTACACAAATTCTTCCTGCTTAATGAGATCATCCAGGCACAAAGTTGGAGGAGTCGAAGCCAGAGGAGCTATCGAAGCCGGAGGCATGGATGAAGCCCTGGCCACCTACTGTGTTATAATGACAGTTGATGGCTCAAGGGCTCCCGCCTCGTTCATTTTTGTGGTTACCTCCGCCTCCTCTCCCTCCATTGCTTGTTTTCCTTTCTCGATGGCATCCTTAGCCGGAGCTTCAGCCATTTTAGAGGAGGTACTCTCCTATGTTGCCTGGTCATTGGGCACAATATCCATGCCGACAGAGCCTGAGACATCCATCAACGGATCGACGTCAATCTCCACGACGACGGTCTCAGGGATGATGGGGTATGAAGGACCAGTGGGACCTATTATAGGCTTGGCGACAGGGCTCAGGGGAGCAGCAGCGGGAGACGACTTGTCGCGAATAGTTCTGGTACCCCCAACATCTTTGGAGGTCCGCTTCAAACCAACACCAGAATTCTTCCTGAAACATACACAGTATATGTACATGAATTTAATATGTGCAATGAAAATTAAAGACGGAGAATGAATATGCTTACACTACAGCAGATGACCTAGCTAAGGGGATGCTGGTGGACTTTTTCTTCTCTGCCTCTAAGGCGGTAGTGGATTTTTTGGAGATTCCACTCTCCGTTTTCTTTTTCTTCTTGCCCTCGGCAGCAACTTCAGAGGTGGAGCTCTTACGCTTTCGTGCTGCCAGAGCCAGATGATCCTTGGAGGCATCATCGTCAGGCAGTACCTTGATATCCTTCAGCTTGGGATCATTGCCTGGGAGGCCATTTGATCCACTGCCAAGGTCGCTAGCTGTAGAACAAAGGAACGTTAGTTCGATGACTTCAAGATGGAAAAGCTTTAGAGTATATGTAACGAGCAACAAAAGAAACAGAAGCTTCCTCTGGGCACTTGCCGCATTCGAACATGTCAAAGATGATCTTGAAGACATGCTTCCTGTCCTTCACCTTGACAATGTCCTTTAGTCGAAGCTTGATGGAGTCATTTGAGAAGTTATCCTTCGAGATACGCATAGCATCCTTCCGGCTATTGGAGTACATGCACATTAGCTCGGTGCAGTGCTGAAGAGGTTGGATCCGCCTAGTGAACCAGCACATGGATAAGTCCAAGCCGGTCACACCTCCGTCTACGAGCCATTCAATCTGCCTTACAGCATGGTTGGCTTCTTCATCGGATGGAAGGGAGGCTTGGGACCTCTAGGTGGGAGCTTCCACGGCAGCCCCATCGACAAATTCGGGGTACGTATTTTGCCGGCCGGGAAGAGGAATGTATGGGCCATAAAAATATGTGTGCTACTAGTTCTTGCAAGACTCATGGCCCACGATGTCTGGGAAGCGCCGGCTAAGCCGGATCTTAAAGCTAATGGTTCCATAGATCCACAGCTCATCCTTAGATTCTACGGACTCTCTCTTAATGGTAAAGAAGTAGATAAACATATCTAACCTAGCTTTAATTCCTAGGTATCCTTCTCACAAAGCTATGAAATTGCTGAGTACGAGGATGTTGTTGGGAGAAAGATTGTGGGGGAGTAACCAGAAGTAACGAAGGACGTCCAGGAAGAAGTCGGAGACTGAATGGCTTACGCCATGTACCAGCTGAGCTTTGACGTACACCTTCTCTCCGGCTTGGGGGGAAGGAGTCACCTCGTCAGTCGGTGCTGGCTGCCAGGCCGGTGCTGGCTTGGAGGGAAGGAGATACCCCTCGGCGATGAGCTCCTGCAAATCTTTAGTGGAGAGGTCGGAACCCCTCCATACTCCCTTGTGAGAGTCACCATCTTCTTCTGCAGCATCTGGCGCCACCCGTTTTTGGTCACCGTTGGTGGTTTCCACCATGGTGGAGACGGGAATGATAACCCTCTCCGGTGGGACGGTTACTCCCTGGGATGACTCCGTTCAATCCTCGGGGGTCGCTGCCGTTGAGGGAGCATTGTTGCTGCAGGCCATTGCGTAGGTGGCCGGAGATGGTGAGGAGAGAAGGCTCTAGTTAGGGTTATCCATTGAAGAGCTCGAAAGGTCACGCAGCTGGAGGAAGAAGAATATGTAGGGAAGAATGCGGGTAAAGAAAATATTCCAACCGCAGTTAAAAATATATTGACCCCAGCGTCAAGATTCGTGCAAAAAGATCTGATGGATGTAGCATTGCCAATGTGCAGATGAGCGTGCATGGTACTGTAGGATGCAGCCTACATCATCTTCTGACCGTTGGAGTGGAGTAGTCACATCTGAAGATTCCATCAAAGAAGGAAGATAGCCGACTCTAGAAATAAAGACTTACAGAATCTTTGGGTACATTACGAAGACGAAGAAGACTGCAGGGTTCTTTGGGGATACCTTTGAGATTTTGCTTGAAGAATTGCCTGCATATTTGCCAAAAATCTCTCTTATCCCACGTAGGAGTCACCGACATGCTCGAAGCCTTGGAGTACCAGACATGATGATTAGTTAGTATTAGTGTAGGACTCTTTAACTTGTTCGACAAGGTCCTTTCCATGTAACCCTAGGTTCTAGCGCCTTTATCAGCCGGACCTATGGGATCCTTTAGGGCACAACATACAATGATTCACAACAACCTCGCACAGCGAACCAATCTCTGTAACTCGGTGTATTGCCATTATAGTGATTTATTGCAGGAGTAGAATTCTGCCATCATTGTGGGACTTGAACCTAGGTAAGCTGTGTTACCTCGTACTCGCCTACTCTCCGCCTTACCCCACGTCTCTAAACACGCTCTGTGAGGACCCCTCCATGGCATACTCGTCGTCAATACCACGATATATCCCATGAGAGAAAATAGAGCCATGGGCTATGTATGTACTTAAGCAAAATATCTTTTTTGGTATATCTTTTGACTTTCTCTTGGATATCATATATTCTTATTTTTATTAACCTCTTATGTGTGGATGTTTGTTTGTGGATTACTCTCATGTTTTGTCTACTCATAAACTTATATACACTAGAGTGTTAATCTCTCGCCTTTATATCCTTGCTCTTTGTCGACCATCTCTCTTATCCTCTTGGTTTTTAATGGTACTGGTAAGGCCTTGATTTATGAGTGTGCTCATTTTACTTTGATTGCATCTTCACGCACTAATATCTCATATTGATTTATATCTATACTCCCTGTATCTTCTTTTGGACTTAAGCTTGTCTTGACAAGGGTATTGATTTATATCTATACTCCTTGTATCTTAGTTGTGTTCGAAATGATATAGGAGTGAGGATTCCATGTTTGTGCATATTGTATTCAAATGAAACAACTATTTTGTGCACAAACCTTGGGGAGCTTTTTTATTTCATTTAGAGCATTATTTGTCCATTTGATTTTTTTTGGATCTTTCGATTGCCTGCTTCATCCGTTGAAGTTTCTTCACCTTGTTATCCTTTTAGCAATTTTTGATCCTCAATATAGTTTGATTTCCTCCAAGTATTTGTCATTGAATAAGTTCATTTCATTTCACCCATATTATCAGAAATGCACACCTTGGGGAGGAACTCAAACTATATTGGCCTTCTAACTTTGTCATCCATTTTGGCACTTATTGTCAATGGGGTAGAATTTTAGAGGGTTTTAAGGGACTGGTTTTGTACTTAAGATTGGTTTGTCCTTAAGTGTTTTCCTTTCATACATTGCATTTGTATTATGTTTTGCATGGTTGAATATATAGTGTAAACTCTCCCAAAGGTCATGCTTTACAATGTATGCAATGAAATTCAAGTTCATCACAAGTGTATATATTGTGGGGGAGTTTTCTCTATACATGTTGGTTCTAGTCACATCTCCTGCATTAGTTGTAGTTTGTGTGAGTAGAATAAATTTTGATATGGTTTAGTATCTTTGTGTTAATTAACCATATCAAATACAACCTCTTGTATACAACTTATTCTCAGATAAGCTGCGTACTTGTTTCTAATATTCATTATATAAATCATCTTGTCGTGATTGTCATCAATTACCAAAATGGGGGAGATTGAAAGGGTAATTTCCCCTATTTGTGGTTTTGGTGATTAATGAAAATCCCTATGGTCAAAAGTTTTCCTTGATCTTTATATGAAGGAATATTCCATAGGTCATGCTTGTTGTCCATGTGTTGGATTAAAGTATGGATGCCATGAAGATAAAGATATACCTTGAGTATTGTCATCAATATCATTGAGTTGAAGAGAAGAATATGGTGTTGAGATGGAGCATGAGAAGATACATGGTTGACCAATACAAAGAGTGAAGATTAGGTTCAAGTTTGGTTAACACATGAAGGATAAAGAATGTACCACATGGATCTTGTGGTATGGTAAGCTTGTCAATTATGATTCATGAACTAACCCATTATATATTTGCCTTTGTGTTATCTATATTGGATAGGTATTTTTTCATGGGCATGCATCGAAAGTAAACATCTAATATATCCCATGAGAGGATGAAAATAAGTGGTGGTCGTCATCAAGGTTGAGAAGGGCAAGTTCAAGATAAGCATCTCGAGAAGATCATTTGCTTGAACCTTTCCCTCCATATTGGTGATAATGGACATGTGAAGACATGTCTTAATGAAGCTATCCCATAGTGGTGTATGGGGAGCAAATTATGAGTCTTCACGAAGCAACAATGATCAACTGATGCATTCTGGCTTGGATGGAGCTTGAAGCATTGTCATCAAGATCAAGCGGGATGCACAAGGCAAAGGTATGGCCTTTATAGGTTTTCCTTTTACCGGTTTCAAAGGAGGTTGTTGGTAGACCGGGTTATAGGATAGATAGCCGCACTATCAAGAGGGGCTTTCGGTTGGGTAACTTGATCACATCATTGTAGGGAGCTCAATCCTTTGCATAATCTGCATCTTCCTATTTTGTTGCTTCTTGGTGTTTCTCCATGTGAGGTTCTTGAGATTGTTTCTAGCTCTTCAACAAGCCTAAGTTCATCTAAAACAGAATTCATATCCATCTTCTATGGCATTTTTGAGCTTGAAGGGTTTACCTGTTTTTCTCATAGGGGGGCTCTATACCTTTCTTCATTTGGTTCTATGCTCCTTTGTTGTACTATGATGTTTTTACACACCATCTTGTATAGATTGTATTACTCATCAAAACAAGTCCAAGATCATCGAAATCAGAGTCCGGATGCAAAAGTTATTGCATTTTTTGTGAAGTCTGTTTCATCCCACACCAGACGGTACGATGCCAGCGCTGGTAGACCGGATCTTCCAGTTTTTGCGACTGAATCTATTCCGAGTTTATTCCAAGATGGTATACTGAACCGTTCTGGTTTGTAGGCCGGTCCACCGGCCTGGGCACCGAGTTTCCCGCTCCCAGGATCAGTCCAACCGAATTTTAAACTAAGTTTTTGCAGGAATCCTCCCAACAGCTAGATTTGCTTTCCCATATAAGGGGGGTTCTTCCCCAACATATTTTCGTGTTCTTGAGATCTAAATTTACGTCCTTTGTTGAATCGCTTGAGCTTGCTTCCTCTCCCTTCCCTCCTAGGATTCTTGTATATTTTTTAGGGCTTTAGAAGAGGATATCTAGATCTACAATCACCACCAATCAATTCCTCCTCTAAGTTAGGGAAACCCTGTGGATCTAGATCTTGGAGTTATTGGTTGACTTCCACCATTGTTCTTTCTCTCTAATTTCTCCCTAGCACTTGTTGTTTTGGTGGGATTTGAGAGTGAAGGATTTGAGCACCCTTGGTATTCTTGCTTTGCATTCTTGCATAAGTGTTGAGCTCTCCACTATGATTTCTTTGAGTGAGAGACTTTGAGCTTGTTACTCTTGGAGGTGACCTCCTAGTTGGCTTGACGGTTGATGCCGCGGTGTCCTCTTCATGGAAGATTGTGAAGAGAGACGGGCTTCTCCTTCGTGGAGCTTGTGAAGTGGTTGTGGAGCTTGCCATCTCTGGAGTGGAGGAAAAGCTAGCCATAGGGAAAGGGCCTATTCCTTCGTGGGATAGACTTAGAGAAGAAGGTGAGCCTTCTCGTCATTGGGAAATCCTTCGTGGAATCCCACACCTCTCCAACACGACTTACCTTCTTGTAAGGGAACATGGGAATACATCTTTGTCTCCGCGTGCCTCGTTTATCTCTATACCCGATCTAACTTTCCTTATGATAGCCATCGTGCTTGAAGTACTTATATATTGCTTATCACTTGTGCTATATTTATCTTGTGCTATCTTGCTTAGCTTAACTTGTTGTTGGTGAACTTAGTTGAGCCTAGTGTATTTAGGTTTTGTGCTTGTAAAATAAATGTTAGTTTAATTCCGCATTCTATCAAGCCAAAACTGTAATAGCTTTGAAATTGCATATTCACCCCCCCCCCCTCTGGGCGACATCTCTATCCTTTCACTCTCTAACTATGATACCCGTGTAACTTATGCTGACAAGTTGTAGATCTCTGTTCAGCAACGATGCGAACTTCCTCGAGTATATTGAGGTCATCTTGTATTGTTTGCCATCCTCTTCAGCCTATATAGTGAGTCGGGAGAAATATGGATTAGGTCACTCGGAAGTATTGCCTTTGCACCATAGACCTACAAGAAAGGAGTATATCTAGTTGACTTGTTTTGAGTAGTGCGCAAGTTCCATATAGTCACATGACAATTCATCCGCCCAATCCCCCAGAACACAGTGAAGTGGTGCTTCGAGGCGAGATCATAGGCCTTATAAAATAAGAAGGTTAGACCTTTAAACTTGTCCAATGTCTTGTCCATGTGCAACTGATCCAAATCGAGCCGCGTCACTTGCTCTTCAGAAAATTCCACGAGTTCTCCAATTGAGAAGTTGATCCCATTTTCTGTGATAATGCTATGTGGATAGCCAAATCGGATGACGACATCCTCGATGAACTTTCTGGCTAAGGATCCATCGCAACTTCTTACGGGTTTAGCCTCAGTCCATTTGGTAAACTTATCCACCATCACTAATGGGTGGGTAAATCTAGTTGGTGCCTGTTTAAACGGCCCTACCTTTCAAGCCCCCAGACCGCAAAGGGACATGTAATCAGAATTGTGCGCAGCTGACCAACTAGAACATGGGCTTGCTTGGCGTATTTGGCACCCTTTGCACGTCTTGGCCAGTATCTCGGCATCTGCCGTAGCTATAAGCTAGAAAAATCCGTGTTGGAAATCTTTTGCCACCAAGGATCTGGCTGTGGCATGATGGCCTCATTCCCTTTCATGGATTTCCCTTAGGATTTCCACTCATTTCGGAGAAACACAACATTGAAAGACCCTTGACACACTCCGCTTATAGACATCACCATTGACTATTGTGTAGGATTTTGCTCGTCGCACTATCTGCTAGCTCATAACCTCGTCTTCGGGTAATTTTCCATCTACCAAGAAACAAAGGTAGGGATTTATCCAGCTGGGAATAACAGCCACAACTGCTATGAGTAGTGAGTTGTATTTGGTCAAGTACTCCTCATCAACTCATGTGATAGAGGGAACTTTGAGATGGTCTAGAAAAGCACCGTCCGGGGCCTGTTTTCATGTAGAGCCTAATCTTGATGGTGCATATGCTTCCTCGTTTTCTTCTCTAGGGATGTGTTGAACCTCAAACACTTTGAACAATTTAGATAATTCAACCATGACGGCTCGATAAGCCACCCGGTGCTCGTTTGCTTTACATATAGTGATCAGATATTTGCTGAGCAACTAAATCTGAGTCTCTGTAGCACATGACTAAGAGAACACCAATGTATTTAGCGATCTGAAGTCCATGTAATAGTGCTTCATATTAGGCAACATAATTGGTTGTCGTGTAGTGAATCTGCAACACACGGAACAACTTATCTCCTTGGGGTGATTTGAGCACCATGCTAGCCCCCGAGCACTTTCGACCCATCAAAGTGGAGGGTCCAGTATTCTGACCCTAGGGTACTAGTGTTTTCTGTTGTCTCTGTCTAATCATTGACAAAGTCGACAAGTATCTAGAATTCTATAGCTGCCCATGGCTTGTACTCAATGTCAAATACTACTAGCTCGATTCTCCACTTCGCAACACATCATGTGGTGTCCCTATTGTTGATTATATCTCTCATGGGAAACAAGTAGCTGGTTGGTGGCAAAGAATATGCCATAGGCTAACTTATGATAATATGGATATCTTTGTTTTGACTGAGTCAGGACCTCTAAGAGATAGTAAGTCCGATGTTGCACCAAGTGCTCTTTTGTTTCCCATTTTTGCTCCACCACCGTGACAACACTAATGACCTTGTTTGTCGTAGCAATGTAAAGCAACATGGGTTCCTGAGATTCCAGTGCTACAATAACAGGGCTGGATTAGAGTACTGCTTTCAGGTCTTCGAGGGCATCTTCCGCTTCTTCTGTCCAGACAAACTTGTCAGTTTTCTTCAAGAGCTTTTATAATGGTGCAGCTCTTTCACCAAGCCGGCTGATAAACCGACTCACTGCTGCTATGCAAGTAGTGAGCTGTTGTACGTCTTTTAGATGAGTAAGCCTGGTGATGTTGATTAAAGCCTTTATCTTGTAACATTTCACTTCTGAGCTAGAAATTATTGTTTCCTTCTTTTTGGTCATTACCGCAATATCGTCCACATATGCATGTACATTGCGTATGGTTTGATCATGGAGGCAACATGCGTAGTGCGCTGGTATGTTACTCCTCCGTTTTAGGCTGAAAGGCATGTGTACATAGCAGAAGGTTCCAGACGGTGTGATGAACAAATTCTTTAGCTTATCTGACTCCTTCATACGTATTTTGTGGGGCCCTAGATTAATCCTTCGACAATTCATGTTATGCATATCACCATGATCCCATGATCAGTCTGTCGTGGCACATAACCAACAAGTATCAAAGTAAACATCCATTACTTAAGCGGATACAAGTCATACCTCAATTTCCATTATGGCTACATCGATCATCATGAACGGAACTTTAGTACAACGTCGATCCCGAGCCATGCCTTAACCTAAAGGAAACTGACTAGGAGAACGTCCTAGCTCGCATAGTTGTCAACGTCACCTTCTTCTTCACCTCACTTCTCAAATCTGACCAAGTTAATAGCCAAGGACAATTCCTGTGAGTACCTTGAATGTACTCGCAAACCACCTTAAGAGTGAAACAATAAAGGATATGCAATATGGCTATGGTAGTAGGAGGGATCCAAGAGAGGTTCTTTTCTAAAATAGTTTCTCTTGTAGATATAATAGGTCAATATTTTTGTTGAAAATTTTTGCAAAACATCTGAAAAGTTTTGGAAAATACTAGGATTGGGTCACCCAATTTCATCTCACAGTCCTACTTCGATCGAGATTTTCATCTTCTAGGATCCTCCGATATCACCTCTCTTCCTCTTTAGTCACCTCAGACCAACCTTTTCAGAAAACTCTTTCCTTTCTGAAATCCTTTTTAGAAATAAAAACCATCACCGCTCTACAGTAGTTTGTCCAACTGTATAGGACTACAGTCACGGATATTCGAATATATTTACACTCTATAGAGGTTGTACAATTTACCCACATCATCCGGGTACCCTGGCCTGATCCTGTATGGATCGTGAGCCAAGTAACCAATCAAGACTCTCAGGATGCCACTTGAGCATAGGACCTACCCTGTCAGTTGTTCCTCTCAACACCGGGACATCGGGATCCATGGACCAACCGAAGTGTATTGTGACTCCTCGAGAGTGGGCACTTTTAATGAGAGGTTCATAGTATTGTCTGGCTGCTCCTGAAGGCAGTTCGCATCTCCTCTGGGTCAGTATTTAACAAATGACATTTAGTCTCCATAGATTCATCATGCCAAGACAATACTTGCTTGGAGAACATGGTGCTCGCATCCTGGTGACGTCCTTGTCGGCCAGGCCACGCATTCGCTGAGTCGCTGACCGGTGGGTCTTGGCCAACGCGCTATGGAGCAATACGAGGGAACCCCAATCTCATCACACCGACAGAATCCCCGGGCGAGGGCTAGGAACTTGCAACACTGGTCGTGGTTCGACGAAGAGGCCGTTGTCGGGCTTCTCCCTTCAATAGCGCATGGGCCCAGTCCTTGTCATGGGGAGCGCGACATGAATGGATGGCACGCTGTCCCATCCTGCAGAGCTGGCGTGCGTGCACCTGCGCACTCAAGTGGTTGTGGGACTACCGGGCCACACCTTGGCTTCCATGGCGGCCTGCATTGACTGCGCCCGCTTCGATTCCTGCAAAATAATTTTTGTGGGGCGCGATTGTTGCCCTCCCACGAGCCGGCAAGGTAGGCAGCAATCATTCCCCCTCCTTGTTTGTTATAAAAGGGAGGGAAGGTGCGGGGCTGTGACTTACTCTCTAATTCACCCGTAGGCTTTCCCTTCCAACTCCCTGCTCGGTGGTCACGACGATCGCGTCAGGCAGCTCCGGTCACGACGATCCTCCTTCTCTAGTGGGGTAGATGGCTCCGGCCTCATCGGAGTAGGCGCAGGAGCCAAGGACGCCGCATCTCCTCTGCCGCTGGCACAAATCTCCTGCAAACGCATGCTAAGGCCCTGCCCTACCGTGGCTATCGGGGAGGTGGTAGCGGAAGGGGAGGCCCTCCCGGTCGCTCTTCTCCTTCTCCAAAGCGGACGCAACCCCCTGCGCCGGGGTCGCTATGGATGGTGGGATCCTGACGGGTACTCTCCTCCCCCGTCGCTCCGTCGATGGGAAAGTGATGATGAAACGGTGGGCCTTATTGGCTTTAAGTTTCTCATCTTTCTTCCAATGAATTTCGAGTGGTGGCTATGCGTGTGAGACTTGTTCGCTGAGGAGCTCAGAGAGAACCCCTTGTACAAGCTCCGGATGCACGAGGCTAGCAGCGATCAACCCATATGGGACTTGTAGAGGTGGGTAGATGGCGCCGGCATACTGTACCTGTGTGATGGGTGCCCGGACAACGCAACCCACTATGAGATGAAGGTTGGCAACACCCTAAAGTTCCACTATTGCAGCAAGGGCCACCTGTCGATGAAGATCTTCGACGACACCCTCTTCCACCGAATCTATTACCCGCCGCTTATTTTCGACTCGGACCTTAGTGACTCCTGAGGCGGGGCACCGTGCTGCGCGAGTGACGTAGTCGTGCACGAGGTGGAGGAGGGTTTTCCGGGCTCCTTTCTTGTGCCGTCGACTTGCAACTCTCTCCTTTACACCCGGAGTCCTCCCCGAGACAGTTTCTGCATTGAACATTTCTTAAATGTAAAGCCAATTGGCTATTATTGTGGGCTCCCCGGATTGTTCATCCGAGAAATCCCTGTTATGCATACATCCATGTTCCCATGATCAGTGAGTCGTGGAACATAACCGACAGGTACCATTACAACATCCAAAACATAGAATTTACAAGACTTCCATAGATGCCCTTATGGCTACATCATCATTAGCAGCGGAAGATCATCAAGCGCAGAGCCCAATCGTGCCTCAACCTATAGGCAGCTGACTGGGAAGATGGCCTAGCTTGCTGGATGTCACCTTAAACTCCTGAAAGTCTAGCCAAGTAAATAGCCAGGGACAAAGCCGTGAGTACTTTTGAATGTACTCGCAAACCACCTAGATAAGTGAACAAAGGAAATGCAAGATGGCTATGGCGAGATAGCTCTATCTGGGGTTGCTTTTGAAAAAGCCTAAACTAACTTTTGAAGTTATGGCATCTCCATATCTTTGTTGAAAAAGAGTTTCGAAAACATGCTTCTGTTTTATAAATCCAGACATCCCCATGTCTTTGTTAAAAAAACATTTTGAAAACCATTTTTGTCGTAAAAACCCTTTTTAAACATCTTCGACCCCATGGGTCAAAACAAAGCTTTTCGAACTCGGGTTCCCCCAGAACCTTGATCCTGAGAGTACTTGTTTCCCAAACAAGCATAGTTTGGGTACTCCTAGACAACACCTTTACAACCGTCCTTGACCGTGGACACGGCTATTCAAATAGGTTATACCCAGCAGAGTTTGCACACTTTACCCACAAGAATCAATACATCCGCCGGGATACAACCACGGCCCACTACCACCGTAGATGGGGGTCCGAATAATCAAACCTAACTTTTCTCTTGTCTACACTAGCAAAGGCATGCTTTTCCTCTTGGGTTTGTTCTCCCCGGCAACGAGTATGTGGCTCCCAGCCATAGTCCTTCGTTCCATACCCGTGCATACCCAAGCCGCAGCTTGGCGTATACCTTAAATCTAGAGACTCCACTTCCTTCCTTACTTCCTAAGTCATACCGTCCGCGGGAGACCCAATTGTTGCACCGGCCTCCTGCCAGGTCAGGCTCACTCTTGCCGAAGCAAGCGGCAGGCTTCAGATCCGTGATCTGGGATGCCTGCCCGGTCTTCCAGGGATTTCTCCCTATAATCATGGTAGAAGTGCCTCGGCTAATGCGGACAAACTACGGGTTAAGCCCCAACAACCTAGGGTAATGTGGTTGCACAGATAAAAATTGTTCTAGTAAAGGCGTAGAACATCCCATCATTTTTCCACTTCTTCTCATCACCATTTCTTTTGTTAAAACTTCCACTGGGAACGATGCCTCTTCCCAGGGTTTTACAAAGCCGTTTTTGAAACATTTGTAGTGGGGAAAATCCCAAAACAGTTTATTTTCTCAAGACCGAGGCTTTCCAATGGGGTGAGATGCTAATCATCATACTCCCGATCTAAGGGGATAAAATGGTAGGTACATCGGGGTGGTGCCTCGAAGGACACGAAATCATAACTTGGAGGAGCCAAGTTACTACCGCAGTAGTTGTAAAACATGACATGCAGGTAAATAATGCAATTTATAAAGAGGATACAAAAGCAGGTAAAAGAGAGTAGGACATATATCAGAGTTCGGGAAATGGTGGCTTGCTTGTGATCAGCAATAAGTCCCTGGACTTCTTCAGATGACCAAGAATACCCAAAAATGTAAATAAAGAAATCCCGTCCTTCTTGTCATCAGACACTCACACTATTGTCGTCATTGGTACACATGCAAGCAGACCACATCACAATCAATACAAGGCATACCACATCAAATCATACAACAAACAAACATAAAGATTACTACTGGACTTGGGAGGGTTTGGGAGAAGTTGGATATGGGTGGTGGAAATGACAAGATCGCCACTTATGTGTTTTCTCTTGGAAGATAGTTGTCTAAGCTAATGACAATGGGCTTGGATTATGGTTATGTGGTCAGTAGGTTATCAAGGGATAACCATGACATTGTCAGATAGGTCCTGTCAACACAAAACCATCACAAGTGGTTTCACTTGAAAATCAATTTCCTAGAATTAGTTATGCTTTTTAGAGTGAATTAAACTCTAGTTTGAGGAAATAATTCACCAGAAAAGTTCTGGAACTCCAAAAATTATTTCCTTGGATGGTTAGGTAGTACTTGCTGTACTGAACCACCTAGAGTTGGAATAAAGTCAAAATAATTACTAGAATACCCTCAGGAAAATCCCAAAGATAGTTCTATATGATTCTTCTTTTATTTACCAGATTAAATCTACAGGAGATATTGAGTTGGTTCCAAGGGCAGGTGATAGGCATGTCCATTACCTTTCTGTAGGATTTGGATTCACCATTTTTGGAGTTGCCAAACTCCTGGAGTGATTTAATTAGTGAAAATACTCATCACAGAAGTATTTAATTCACTAAAATTCATCCAGAGCTCAATAAATTCTGAGCTGCTGGGCTTTGGTGGGTATTGATAATCGGAGGTACTGGGAAGTGGAATCAGGTCAAAACCACATTTGGTTAGACCTGGGGAATTTATCTAAGACAAAAAGTTGTTGGTTTTGTTATTTTTACTGAAGGCATCCTACTGTTCACCTTGGTATAGGACCAGTGCAGGGTGATAGGTATTTCAAATGCCTTCCAACAGTTCTTTGGTTCATCTCAAATGGAGATGTAGAACTCTCTGTGGAAAATTATTTAGTGTATCAGATACTTGCTAGCATAATAATTACTAGGAATTATTGGAAACTGATTTGACCCTAGGGTTGCCTTAGCATGTTTGAGAAAACATTAGAGAACAATCAGAAAAATAGATCTAGGCATTTGGATTAGGTTTGCCATTTTATTTGGATTTAAACCAAACAGAAACATTTTCTGGAATAAAGGATATGCTAAAAGAAAAAAGAAAAAGATGTGCAATGGGCCGGATCTGAGGAGAACTGGGTCGGCCTGGAGGGAAACAGCCCACGACGCACGAGGCGACACGCGGGAGGTGGAGCTCGAACCTGCCAGGCGGGGACTGGCAGTCAGCGAGAGGAGGGGGGCGAAGGGGTATCGACCAGATCTGGTCGTCCGTCTAAGTGGCGATGGACGGACCAGGGTCGTAATCTACGCGAACAGAAGGTGGCCGGCGACGAGAACCCTATGCAGAGCAGGGAGGAGCAGGGAGGATACCTGGGGCTCGGCGGAGGTCGAGGAGGCGGCAGGGCAACGCGGTGGTCGACGACGAGTCGAAAGAGGGGCGACACGAGGGGATCTGACGCCGGGAGGTAGCTGGTGCGACGGCGACCAAGGATGAACTCGTCGGAGCTCAACGGCAATGACAGAGGAGAGGGTCCTGGCAAAAAGAAAAGCACCATCAGGTAGAGGAGATCTAGGGGAGCTCGGGGACTGACATGCAGAGAGAATGGAGAAGAGGGGGAGGTGCCTTGCTCGATTTTTGAGAGGAGGCCGAGAGCTCCTCTCCTTCTTCCTTCGGATAGCACAGAGCAGGGGAGAGGGTGGGGGTGCTCGGGGGAGGCAAGTGGGGGTGAGAGAGGGCAAATGAGGGGCCAGAGGCTAGCTGGGGTGGCCTCTAGCCATATATACCAAGGTGGAGGAGGGGTTGAGGCAATTTACCAAATTGGACATGGGGGAGAGGGGATGCTGGCCAGTGATTGGTCTAGGGGGAGGTGGAGAGGGGTATTGTTGGTACTTGGTCGTGCTGGACCAGAGAGGGAGGCTGTGGTGATTAGTGGATAAGATCCTTGTAAGAATTGGGGTTAAATCTCCTCTTACCACTAGTACAAGGGTACAATGGGGATTTGTTGGGGTGTAGCTCCAGTACTAGTCGACCAGTGGTGTGTCTTGATTTTGAGGATAAGCTTGGATCAAGATTGGATGAGGTTTGGAAGTGATTAGAGTGGTGGTTTGCTTAATTGCCAAATACTGATCTAATAGATGGTTGTGAAGGAAGTCCAACTTCTTGTGTGCAAAACCATTATGGACAAGTCGGTTGGAGGAGGATCTAGCCAAAGCCAAATGTGGGCCTTGTTAGTCCTTAGGATGGTTAACAAGATGGTTCAAGTGCATTTCCAATAATGCATATGGTTTGAGGAGAGGAGGCTTTCAAAAAGGTGATACTAAAACCGTTTCCAGACTTAGCCAAATTTGGCAGTTTTGAGGAGTTTGACTAGAGTAGGAGAGGGAATGTTCTTGGAGGAGTTGAAAGGTAATAGAGCTTTACTAAAGGGGTGATATGGAAGTGTAGAGTGAGTATAGGAGACCCATGCTTGATATTGGTCTCCAAGGACTTGAGAACATCTAGAAGAGAAATCCTCAGAATAGATCTAGTTGAGGGTTTTAGATGATCACCTAATGGCTAGGGATAACAAGGTTGGCTTTCTTTCTTAGGGATTGAGGTTTTGGAAAACATCTTGATCCTAGTGATGAGCTCCTAGGGTGGCACATACTACTTCCTAAGCAAACAAGTTAATCAGCAGATCAAAACAATTCATTAGACAACAGATCAAGGCAACTCATCTTATAACTATTCCAACTACTACTAGGGTTACCATCAAGCCTAGCTTGGGTAAGGTTAGGGCATTTGAAGAGGTTGAGTTTTGAATAAGATGAGGGTTCTTGGTATCTCTACCAAGAGTAGAATTCAAATGCTTTTGGAAAGAGTTTTTGAGAGCACTAGAGATAAGGTTAGTTGAGTGTTCTGTCTTGAAAACATAAGGAGATTGTATTATATATCTCTCCATAGTTTTGTTAATAGAAGCTACCAAAATAGTGTTGGTTCCAAAGACATCTTGGCTCATGTTTTGAAATGCCAGAACATTTGAGAATATGTAAAGTAAGACAAGATAGGTTTTGGTAAATAGCTTTTGTCAACTGAGGTTGAGGTAAGGAGTATCCTAAGATACACATCATAAACACAAGTGCAAGAAAACAACAAGCAAGCACTACACCAAAGCACAAGAAAAAGTTTTTGTTCCCCTTGATTTTTGAAATCTGGACAACTAATCAGGGTTGCTGAAATTGGGATGTTACAATTATTAACATTATTTACCTTTGCCTTCGTATCGTGCTTATGGTTGTCCTTGATTCGTCTGCCCTTTGCCTCCTTTATGCCACCGCGGGGCCCGTGGGGGCATTGTTCATTCCAACCTTGCGGTCGACTCATGCCTTGCATGCGGGGCTAGCCGCTCCCCCAGCCGCGTGGTCGCTGCTACTCCAATCTAACGGTGAGCCTTACACCCTTGTCAAGACCTTGCCTCAGCCTCTTCTTGCTCATCAATGTTCTGCTCATCCTAAAACACAATGAACACACCTTACGTCATCTTAACCATGCCTTAGGTTTAAAACAGAGTGTCGTGTGCAAGATTGTGGTGCACGGTGTTTCCAACTAGAGGGCCTAGCGTGGGAGGTGTGTCTTCACGATTTAGTGCTCTTCAGCAATGCCTAGAGCACAACACTCATACGTCAGAGCGAATCATGAGAGTACGATGTTTCCTGGCCTGAAAGTCTCCTTACCCACGTCTGGTCTTGAGAAAATCCAAAGGAATGCAAAATCCCGAAAAAGGCTCGGCAAATTAAAAAGGGTGGAAGAACGAGAGCAACGGGATTCTCATTCCAAAATGGGGGCAGCCCCCGGGTTACAAGAAGTTTACACATAGGCGGGCCTAGGCAGATACACTAGAATTCATCACATTTGCCGGGAGTACTACACTCACTCCCGGGCTTTTGGTTGCCCAGAGCACCACACATGCTCCCGGACTTTCAGATGCCGGGATAACCTCCACTCACACCCAGGCTTTAAAGGTTGTCGGGAGCATCACACATGCTCTCGGGCTTTCATATGCCGGGGGAACCTCCACTCACACTCGGGCTTTTAAGATTGTTGGGAGCACCATGCTAGATCCCCGGATTTTTAGTTGGTAGAGTGGATGCGAGAAGTTTTTAGCTTAGTCGGAGAGCCACCACTACCAAAATTGTCATTGGAACTATGTTCCGGAAAGGGTCGCAGCCTTTTCGCGGGCGAGCCGGGAATTGGGGCGAAAGGTTGGTCCGAGTAGAACAAGAGTCAGTGTGAGTCACAGGAAAAGTTGTGGTTTCTAGTTTAAATAGTGGTTCAGAGAAGAACATGGCGTCCCTATATCATCTTTGATGGTCAAGGTCCCCCATGAGGAGGGAAGCTTGAGTGAGTTGTAGGCATGGTGGGAGACCACCATGAACTTTGCCAAGGCAGGGCGACCTATTATGCCATTATATGGCAGGGCAATGTCCACAACATCGAAGATGATGTTCTCAGTGTGGTAGTTGTCTTGAGTACCGAATGTGACAGGCAGTTTGATATTCCCCCACGGCTAGATAGCTCCTGGGCTTACGCCCAAAAAAGACCTTGTAGGGGCTAATTGGTCCTCCGTGATCTGGATCTTATCTAGTAGCTTTGCCGGGAGGATGTTGATGCCAGCCCCTCCATCCACTAGCATCTTGGTAACTTTGAAGTTCTTTATGATGGTGGAGACCACCAGGGTAGCATACCAACCCCGGTGATGCGATCCAGGTGATCTCCCGCATCAAAGGTAATCGGCACATGAGACCATCGAAGTGGCCGCTGTG
The DNA here is from genome assembly GCA_023614405.1 of Avena insularis. NCBI lineage: Eukaryota > Viridiplantae > Streptophyta > Magnoliopsida > Poales > Poaceae > Avena > Avena insularis. The sequence continues at coordinate 259,521,612 of CM042696.1, forward strand.
CCTTGGGGCTGGGATGTATGACGCATAGTTCATGGGAGAAACGCTTAAACTCTCCGTGGGAAGTCATGGCGTAGGCTCCTCCATGTGCGCCCACGTAGTCCTGTACTTGTCGGTACTGTCTGCACCCATCATTGTCGCCGCCCAGGTTGCCAGTAGGGTTGTTGTCACGCGGTTGACGGGTTGCATTGTTGTGGCCCCTCTGCACCCCGCTATTTTACCGTCTCCACTGCCTCCATCTCTTCCTCGTGTAGCAATCACGTTGCCCCTGCGACGTCCGGTGGGGGCGCCTAAGCCAGGCTGGACAAGGAAGTCTTTTGCATGATGGCCGGCCTTGTTGCGGTGGTAACAGTTCCCAAAGGTACCGTTAGTCCCCTGCTTAGCGATGCGCCACTTCTGTCCCTTAGTGTAACCGAGGATGGAGCTACAGTTCCGAGCGTCATGCTCGTCAGACTCGTGCACAGGGCACCACTTCCTTATGGTGGGCTTGGCAGCCGCTACTTCTTCCTTTGGTTTAGTCTTCTTTTCAGCCCTAGTGGGAGCACTAGGCTCCACAGCCAAAGCCTGTCAGAGGCCCCACTTACACGAGACACTCTTCTTCGCAGCAGTGCTTCCCGATTTTGCTGCTGCAGCGGCTTCTCGGGCAGCGTCCTCGGGTGCAAGGCATCCTTCATCTGCTAAGGAGCAGAGGTTAGCCAACACCCACAACTCATGGGTGCTCTTGACGGGATGCATGTTAAGAAGTTCGCGCATCTTGTTGTCACGCACATTCATGGTGAACGCGCCAATAATGGCGGAATCCTCCACCTCCGGGATAGTGTGTGTGATCTGCAAAAATCCCAGCATGAAGTCCCATAGCCGCTCACCACTCCCCTGGACCACTGTGTGGAGCTGAATGAGTGTTCTCGGGCGCTCGAAGGCTCCCTGGAACGCACTCACAAAGCGGGTACACAACTCGGCCCAGGAGCGAATGGACTCCTTAGGTAGATGCATGAGCCAGGACAAGGTCGTGCCCTTTAGGGCCATTGGAAACCAATTAGCCATGACCTTGTCATTAGCACCCGCAGCCACCATTGTAGTGGAGTAGATGGCCAGAAACTCCTTCGGGTTGGTATGCCTTCAAACTTGACGGGGACAATGGGACGGAATTTCGGTGGCCATGCCACCTGCCGTAAGGCAAGAAAGAAGTAGGGGTAGCTTCTTCTGTATCCCAAAGTCATGCTCCCTACCTCAGCTATGCCCTGCGGGTTAGGGATGGCTGCAACTGCAGCCTGTTGATGCAGCCATAGTAGGTAATATCTAACTAGCACCTCGTTCACCACGGTGGAATCGCCTCAGTGCCTGTTGGCGAGCCTCTGCGCGGGGTCAGCAGATGACCCCATAGATACATGATCTTGTTCTTCAGGTCTCAGGGCGCCAGCCCCCAAGTGGCTCGTGGCTTGGTTGTCGGTTCTACTTCCACCGTCGCGGGGTCTAGCAGCCCCTAGCCCGGGGGCAGCGTTTCGGGAACACAGCCTCAGGGCAGGGTTTTGCATGGGCCCTGCGGTGGTGCTGGGAGCGTGCTCCGCCCCATGCCTCGACCCCAGGTTGGATTGGGAACAAGCACGGGCTGACTCCTGATGCAGCTTGATGAACTCTAGTTGCATATCGAGGTCGTTCCTTGATGCCGCATACTCCGCCGTCCTAGAAGCTGTTGGGTGCCGAGATATGGCACGGGTAGCAGGGACTTCTTCCCCCAAAGTTCGGTTCCCAGAGCGGTGGAACTGGGGTTGGCGGCTAGTACCTGGCACGGTGAGGCGAGTCTCGGTGCAAGCTAGGGTCCCGGTGTGATTCCTCCTGACAAATGGCCCCCTCCGGCTGCATCTCCTACACCACCGGGGAAACACACTCCACCGGTGGTGCCTCTTGTGCCTCCGGCGAAGGGGTCTTCGAGTACGATGCCTCCTGTGTTGCCTAGTTGTGGTACCTCACGTGCAGTGGTGCCTCCACCAACATGCTCGCCTACCTTAACTGCAGGGTGCGGTTGCGATGACGGTGGCGGTGGTACAGTTGCGCTTGGCCCTAGACGCGGGTCGGCTCCTATGACGGTAGTCACACGCTGTGCGTGAGGCTTGGCATACAAGCCCCCAGTCATGGGAAGGGCATGGGAGCGAGTCCGTGCAGTGGGCGAGTCTACCCTGGCACCTCTCTTTAGCGCCATGGCTGGCAAAGGCACAATCGATATCGATGTTGAACACGAAAAATAAATTGACACCGGTGATGATGACGATGATGATGATGAAGCTGATTGTCGAAGTAGAAACACAAGTGCCCCCCTACCTTGCATGCTAGCTATTGCGTCTCGCCTACACTGACATCGAGGATGTTGGGCACCCCCTATTTGTTCGGCAGTGGGCATGAAGGCATTCTAGCCTCAACTTCGATGAAGGAACCTGCTAACAAGAGCACACAACACACAGAGCACACATAGTCATTTTTTACCCATGTTTAGGCCTCCCTTTGGCTAACAACCCTACGTCCTGCTTTTGTGGATTATCTAGGGTGGATCAAGGTACAAGAAGATGATCTCTACGATGCCGGGGAGTGGCTTTCCCTCTAGCTTCTACACTTCCCGGGATTCCTCTTTCTTTCTTCTCTCAGTTTTATACATCTCTTCCTTTTCTCCGGCACGGAGGAGGATATCAACTCTATCTCTCTCTGTCTGCTCTTCATGAACTCTCTTCTCCTCTCCCAACTCTCAAACCCTTTGATCTCTGAGAACTCCAACCCCCTTTGGTCTCTCCCTAAAAATCTCCTCCAAACCTCTCCAAAAACATCCCTCCAAGAACTCCGAACCCTCCTTTTCCTACGGCCAAGTGTCTCCTTTTATACTCCAAGGGGTCACTACAAGAGCCAACGTGGAGCACTGCCAAGGCCGTTCCCGGGATCAATCGTGGTGTGCCACACGGTCTTCAGCAGATAGGCGGTGCCTGTGGCCAATGGATGGCCGAGGGTGGTGCACAGACGCACTTGATGACTGAGTGACAGCTGAGGCTTCGAGATGTCACTCCTGTTGGTGGAGCGTTGTATTAGACTGTAGCGCCATGATGATGTCCAGCGGCGCTAGTGCATCGCTAGTTCCCAAGGCCAGGTCTAACACGTCTTGTCGGGCTCAGTGGACTCCGGTTCCCAGGCCGCGCCTAGCCCAGGAGAAGCGTTCCCATGGTCCTTTCGGGGCTCAGTCGAGGCCACTCCTTGTCTTTGCTTCCCCCAATCATGCCTTTACCCTCCTTCCGGGCACCCCCCGGAAGGATGGGTCAGGCTGTCTTCTGTGCATCATTGTCTTTTTCTCCTTGTCCGTGCCTAGCTGGCGGATCGAGCCTTGTCGCGTAGAGTTCATCTAATCCAACGGCACCTATATCATAGTTGACATTTAGTCTCCATCGATTCATCATGCGAAGACCATACCTGCTTGGAGCACACGGTGCTCGCATCCTGGCGACGCCCTTCTCGGCCAGGCCATGCATTCGTTGAGTCGCTGACCGGTGGGTTCTAGCCCACGCGCTATGGCGCAATGTGAGGGACCCCCAATCTCATTACGCTGACATCCTGGTACTCCTCGGTGGTTAGCATGTCTTTGGCAAAGGAGGCAACTCCGTCTTTGCACTCTCACGCTTTCTTCGGGTTTCCCCGGATTGTGATGATGTTGTGGGGAACCGAAAGATTCATCATGTTATTGATGTAATATGGAGATCCATGAATTTACAATAGGCCAGACGCACGAAGATGGCATGGTATGCGCTCTTGAACGATACCACTTTGAAAGACAATGGTTCAGTCTGGTATTTTCCGGTGTTCCGAAATTAACGTCAAGACTAATCGTGCCCAGAGAGTTCGCATGTCTCCTTGGGACTATGCCACGGAAAACCAGATTGATGTAGTTCAGCTAGGTTTATGATATCTTCATGTAGTGTAGCGTTTCGATGTAGAGGATGATGATACTACTACCACCGTCCGTAACTGTTTTGGAGAGCACATAGCTGTCAATAAGTGGATTAACGACCGTCCTTCGCTTGGCCCTGTAGCTAGTGGTTTCGTAATTCTTGAAGTCATCATTGAAACCGACATTCGTCATTTCTATGGGAAGATCCCCCGTTCGCGTCCAAGAGATGCACATATGGGTTATTGGCAATGTCGGCCCATGAGTAGGTCTGCCATGGACCCGGGAAACTTCACGAGGTCGTCCCCGGCCGCCTCCGCGCCCTCTACGACCTCTAGAACTTGAATTTGCATTAATAGCTACATTTTCCGGGTTGGGATTGTCTTGAGAGGTGTTCTTGTGCTTCTGAGACTTCTTCTACTTCAGGTGTTTTGACGAGTTTGGCAAAGCCAAGCCATTTAGCAGGACCCCCGTGATGAATCATCAGCGGCATCAACATGTTTTGTTATCATCTCAATCATCTCGCCCAATTCGGTAACCTTTTCACACTTTAGCTAGTGGCACAACAATCTGACTAGGAGCCCATGCGATGAAATCTTCAATCTCGGTTTGGTCATTTACACCTTCACAGGAGTTCTTCGTGCTGATCCATCATCCGAGGTACTTGATGGGGATATACCAAAGGGGGTATGCTCAGCAGAATGTTCTGATTGGGCCGAAGGGCCTGCGGGTGCGTCTGAAAGATAGCGACTGGACCATGAAGAAAGGAAAGGCCCAGCGACTGGCGACTGGAAGCCTAGGAGCGTAGCAGAAGACCAGTCGAGGTAGGTCAAAGGTCTCCGGATCCATATCTTGTTCGAAGGCAGCTTGTAAACCCTAGCGAGGTACTTCATATATAAACCTCCCTAGGTATCCTGGAGACTTACGTTCCATCATACACCCCCTCAAGCGACTCGCTGCCTAGCCGCCGAGCTCGCCACCCTTTTAACTCGCTCTCTCATAATCTAATCTAGCCGGAGTAGGTCTTTACCCTCCGGGGTGCCGAACCTGGTAAACCCATGTGCATCCGCCCCCATCTCGCACGGCAGATGGCCGCTAACTCTTTCTCACAAAACACTCAATCGCTGCCTATGGCAGCGACTGCCGTGGCCATTTCCATGACAGTGGCGCCCACCGTGGGGCATAGCGGGACTGGCAAGACCCTATTCGCCGATTGAGCGGCCACTCGCCACAGGCCGCATGATCGCTATCGGCGGGATCTTGCAGATCCTGCCTAGCAGCTACATCCCGGCGTCGCGCCTGGTCACACACGCCGCGGTGATGCCGATCGGCTCCATCAACCTCTTCATCGGCTTCACCGGCGCCATCGATCTAGCCGCGACGATGATCGTCGGCGGGTCGCCTCCACACCGCGACCTGCTTTCGGAGGAGCAGGTCCGCTCCATCAGGGGCCTCGTCACCGAGTACGACTCGGCCGCTAGCGATGCGGCCGAGACTAACGCCGCCACCAACGACAACGCCGATTCCGCGACCCCTGCATCGGTCAACGGATCCATCACCGCCGCGTCACGGGAGGACTCCATCACGCGAGTCTCCAACCCCGAGGATTTCGAGGATCCCTCCATCCTGGGGATCTTCGACTCCGACTCCGGCTTGGAATCCCCGGAGGATTTTCGCGCCAGATCCAATCGCTTCAACGCGATTTACATGGCGGGTATCACCGCCGCCCCGCCAGATCCGTTCTCCACGCCGATCCCGCCGACCGTGATGGCCACGGAGGTGGAACAAGCCCGCCTGCGGCTCTAGGAGGCGCAACGCAATGAACTCGCCGAGCGCGAGAAATACCGCCTCGAACGAGAGACGGCAAAGGAGTTGTCACTGTATCACCAACGCCGCATCAGGACTCGCCTGAACCCTGATGTTCAGGGCCGCGTCCTGAACTTCAACGACGAGGGCGACCCCACGCGCTCCGCCAAGCGCGAACACGGCGAGAACATGCCGCAAGGAGGAGGCAACCCCGCGAGACCACCACCCGGGGCACCGGCGACTAGGGCCCCTCCACCACCCATGGGCCATGCGCCCCTACCAGACCAACCTCGGATCATGATCTCACCTCAAGCCCGAGACTCCAACGGGTTGCCTCTATACTCCACCCCAATGGACAATGTCGTCGCGGCCGATGCCACGATCACCAACCTTGATGTCCAAGGCGAAGGCGCGCTACAGATCCAGTATGCCAAGGCACTACTCGTCAGGGCTATCGAGCAACAGGCCGCGGGAATCGACCCGCGGGGCGGATTGTATTCCCGCTCATCAACAAGCAGGGCGGCATCCAGCGGCCAGCCCACCGTGGCTAACGCAATAGTTTGCCCACCACCCCAACCCCTGGCGAACCAACCACGGGTCGCCAACCCCGCGTTGTCGACCAACGAGCCGTGACCTGTGAACAACACCGTCGCCGCAAACGGGCAACCCCTCGACGCCCGAACGCACATCATCAACAATCAGGCGTGGCGGTCGCGCCAGCCCTACAACCTGCGACACACCCTCGCCTATCGCGGCGACCTGGAGCCAAGAGGCTCGCTCAGCCGAGTCGGGCCACAATGCTTTGGACCCATGATCCGCGGGGAAAAATACCCTGCCAACTTCAAGTCCCCCAAGGAGATCGAGAAGTACGACCCGACGTACGACCCCGCCGTCTGGCTGGACACATATCTCATGGCAATGGGGATCGCAGGACACACCGACCTGCTCGCCGCTCGCTACCTCCCCTTGATGATGGAGGGTGCGACCCGGCAATGGATCAATACGCTACCCGCCGACAACATCGATTCTTGGGAAGAAATGCGGGACGCCTTCGTCAGGCACTTCGAGGGCTCCTACACCCGTGCCACCACCATCGAGGACCTGGAGCGATGCATCCAGGGACAACGCGAGTCAAACCGCCGGTGGATCCAAAGGTGGCAAGAACTATGGATAAAAGCCTCCGGCATCCACCCAGACACGGCGATACACTGCTTCAAGAACGCGTGCTGGTACGAACCTCTGGTTGCCAAGATCAAGAGGGTCTACCACACGCTTGATAACATCCCTGACCTCCTCGAGATCGCCAAGCGCTACGCGGAGGAGGACCCCAACCAAGACTCCGACGATGAGTTGGCAGGAAGACGGCGCACTAGCATCCACGACAGTGGGCTCCTACGCGACATGCGCTATAGCAACACTCGCATCACCGGCAAGCGCCGGACCGACGGGCGAGTCGACTTCGTCGCCAACGCCGGCTACGGCCAACGTGACTCCAAGAACTACCGCCGCCATGGAGGAAACTACCGCGACAGCGGGAACTACCGCGCCAACAACGCGACGAGGCCGAAATTCGACCCCGCCGCTGTAACACCCCATCCACTTCTGGGCCCAGGGGGTGTCACTCCTGGCAGCTTAATAGGATATCTAGACTGGCCCCACATACCAACACTAGTCTTTTCTGTGCACTTTGTCCACACTCGTGCGCACCCGGTTACCCACTTCCCGGTCGGTCACCCATGCTAGAATTTCTCTAGGCCAAGCATGCTTAACCTTAGAGTTCTTTTCGAATGAGATTCCGGAAAAGAAGTTGCAACTTGTTGATATGGGTATCCTATCAATCCTATTAAGCCATGTGCCTGGATGTCACATACACCCACCCTTTAGAAGATCGATGCCCTCATCGATAAGGCACACCCCAGGAATGTTCCCTCTTGGCACGTGTCTGTGCTTCCAGTGCCGGCACATGTGCCATGTCGTGTGCACTCCGGGCCACACGCGCCATGCTCCACATGTCCCGCCACTAACTCGCACACACCCGTTTAACCGCGAGGTCGGCTCTGATACCACTTTGTAACACCCCATCCACTCCTGGGCCTAGGGGTGTCACTCCTGGCAGCTTAATAGGATATCTAGACTGGCCCCACAGACCAACACTAGTCTTTTATGCGCACTTTGTCCTCACTCATGCGCACCGGGTTACCCACTTCCCGGTCGGTCACCCATCCTAGAATTTCTCTAGGCCAAGCACGCTTAAACTTAGAGTTCTTTTCGAATGAGCTTCCGAAAAAGAAGTTGCAACTTGTTGATATGGGTATCCTATCAATCCTATTAAGCCATGTGCCTGGATGTCACAGCCGCCCTGCTCAATCAGCCCTGCATCTACCACAGCAGGAAGGGAAAACCTGCTACCCACACCACCGCCGACTGCCACTCCCTAAAAGAGATCGAGAAGGTGAGACGCGCAAGGGAGGACCCCAACAATAACCAACCGCGGGACAACAGCAACGGCGGCGGCTTCGGAACCGCCGTCGGGTCGCTACATACCTTCACTGGGCTCAGCACCAAGCGTGAGAAGAAGGAAGGTACGCCCGCGATCGTCAATGCGGTGACGCAAGTCGACATCCCCCGCTTCCTAAACTGGTCCGAGCAGAGCATCACCTGGAGTCGCCAGGACCACGCGCCAAGAATCGAATATCCAGGGCGAGTCGCCCTGGTGGTCAAGCCAATGGACGGTGGGAGCTCCATCAACATCATGTACCTCGACACCTTCAAAAGGCTCTAGCTCCCAGAAACATCCATCGAGCCAACACTGACGACCTTCCATGGCATCGTCCCCGGTCGGATGGCATACCCGAACGGGAAGGTGACGCTGCCAATCACCTTCGGCACCCCAGCAAACTACCGCACGGAGAGAATTGTCTTCGAGCTAGTGAACTTCCGCAACCCCTACCACTGTGTCCTGGGCCGCCAGGCATTCGCAAAGTTCATGGCGACCCCACACTACGCCTACAACATGACGAAGCTCCCTGGGCCGAGCGGCATCATCACCGTCCACGGCGACCCCGATATGGCCGTGGAATGCGAAGAAAAAGGCGCTGAGCTCGCAGACGCCGTCATTGCCGTGGAGACTGACCACGCGTAGGATCTCGCAAAATATGCGGGCAACATCAACAAGGATGATCCCACCATCCTGAAGAAACCAATCGTTGCGAACTCCACATTCGAGGCGACCACGCACACCCGCACCGTCGAGCTCGTCCCAGGCGACTCCAGACGGTCACCATCGAGCGCACATCAGCCTGCGCCAGAAGCGCGCTCATCGGGTTCCTCCGTGAGAACCGCGACATCTTCACATGGAAGCCATCTGACATGCCAGGTGTCCCGACGGAACTTGCTGAACACAAACTTAATGCAGACCCCAAAGTGCGACCAGTAAAGCAGTCGCTACGGCCCTTCAATGAAGAGCGCCGTCGAGCAATCGCGGAGGAAGTCCAGCGCCTGCTAGCCGCAGGCTTCATCCGACCAATCAAATACTCTAAGTGGCTGGCAAACCCAGTCCTGGTTCTCAACAAGAACAATACCTGGAGAATGTGTATCGACTACACCAATCTCAACAGCGCCTGCCTGAAGGAGGAGTTTGTCCTACCACGCATCGATCAGATCATCAACTCGACCGCGGGATCGGAGTCGCTGTGTTTTCTTGACGCCTACTCTGCTTACAACCAGATTAAGATGGCGGTCGAAGACGAGGAGAAGACGACGTTCATCACGCCATTCGGCGCATTCTGCTACACGGCCATGACGTTTGGCCTCAAGAATGCAGGCGCCACATACCAGAGGTGCATGCAAGAGTGTCTAGCGAGCCAAATTGGCCGCAACATCCATGTCTACATCGATGACGTGGTGTTGAAATCTACCCGCAAGGACGATCTGCTCGCCGACCTAGCAGAAACCTTCGCAAATCTGAACCGGAAAATGCACCTTCGGCGTACCCACCGGACAACTTCTGGGGTACGTAGTCTCCAAGCGAGGCATTGAGGCCAACCCCACCAAGATCGACACCATCGCACGACTCGGGAAACCCGAGTGCCTGCGCGACGTCCAAAAGTTGGCAGGGCGAGTCACGGCTCTCAGTCGCTTCATCCCCCGACTAGGCGAGAAGGCAATGCCCCTATATCGCCTGATGCGCAAGAACCCAACGTTCCAATGGGACGCAGAGGCCGACAACGCACTGAAAGCACTCAAAGAAGTGCCACTCGAGGCTCCACTACTCGCCGCGCCACTCAACAAAGAGCCCATGCTCGTCTACGTCGCGGCCTCCAATCGGGTCGTCAGCGCCGTGATGGTCGTCGAACGACATGAAGAGGGCATGGAGCGCCCCATACAGCGCCCAGTATACTACATTAACGAAGTCTTAACAGACTCACGACAGCGCTACCCGCAATACCAAAAACTGGTGTACGCGGTGTTCCGAGCACAACGGCAACTCTCGCACTACTTCCAGGAGCACCCAATCACGGTGGTATCCTCCGTGCCCCTGCAAGACATCATCTCACGCCATCGCGAGTCATGGGGCCGTCAAGATCGGCGTCCACAACATCAAATCTGAGCCCAGCGATCAAAGTCGCAAGCCACTGGCTTATTTCCTCGCCCGGGAAGAAGCAGCCGAGAAGCTCCCATACCTCCACTACTGGTCGCTCCTTCGAGCTCCAACAACTGCCAGAACGGGCGGCTCGAGGGCTAGGAGCTGAGGTCATACTGACCTCCCCCAAAGGAGACAAGCTCCGCTACGTGATCCACCTCAACTTCAAACCCTGCACCAATAACATTGCAGAATACGAGGCCCTCCTCCACGGCATGAGAGCCGCCAAGGAGATGAACATCAATCGCCTACGATGCTACGGCGACTCCGACCTAGTCGCCGACCAAGTGGCCGGTACATGCGACGTTTTTTCCCCAACAATGATAGCGTACCGCCAAGCCGTCGACTAGTTGGGAGGACACTTCGATGGTTATTCCGTCGAGTGGATCGACAGGCACAAAAACGAGGAGGCAGACGCCCTCTCCCGCATCGGATCGGCTCGACAGGAGCCACCAGTAGGCGTCTTCCTTGACATCATCCACAAACCCTCCGTCAGCCCACCGAAGGAGATCGACGTCGGGATCCCACTACAACCAGAACCATCCTTAGTCGCCATGGTTGTGGAACCTAGCGACTGGATAGCACCATACGTCGCCTTCCTGGAACACAAACTCCTACCGAAACAGCGAGGCAGGGCGCGAATGATGCGGCGCTGAAATCGCCGTCATCATCAACGGTGATCTCCACAAGCGCGGCGTGACCGGCGTGTTCCAGCGATGCGTACAGCCAGAAGAAGGCCGCAAGATCCTCCAGGACATTCACGCTGGCGACTGCGGCCATCACGCCAGTGCCAAGTCGCTAGTCGCCAAGGCCATGCGGCACGGTTTCTACTGGCTCACCGCACACGCCGATGCCACCGACGTCATCCAAAGATGCATTGGATGCCAGAAGTACGCCAACCAGACGCACCTTCCTGGTTCGGCACTCAAGACAATCCCCATCACGTGGCCATTCGCCGTATGGGGCATGGACATGGTCGGCCCGTTCAAGAAGGCCCCATCCGGCTTCACTCACCTCCTAGTCGCAGTCGACAAGTTCACCAAATGGGTGGAGGCCAAGCCGATCAAGAAGTGCGACGGCAAGATGACCACCAAGTTCCTTCGCGAACTCATCTACCGGTATGGCTATCCACACAGCATCATCACAGACAACGGCACCAACTTCGCCAAGGGGCCATGGCGGAATTCTGTGAGGAGCACGGCATACGACTTGACCTCGCATCAGTCGCTCACCCGGAGTCAAATGGCCAAGCAAAGCGCGCCAACTAGAGCATTCTCCACGGTCTCAAGCCGCGACTGCAGGTGCCCTTCGAGCGCACCCTAGGATGTTGGGTCGACGAGCTCCCCTCTGTGTTATGGGGGATCCGCACCTCCGTCAACCGATCAACCGGGTTCACGCCTTTCTTCATGGTGTATGGCGCCGAAGCCGTAATGCCAACAGACCTGGAGCACGACTCCCCTCGAGTCGCCAACTACGTCGAGGCGGCCAATGAGACCACCTATCAAGACAGCGTCGATCAACTCGACGAAGCACGCGACCTGGCTCGCTCCCGCACCGCCATATACCAGCAAGGACTTGCCGTTATCACAGCCGCCGAGTGCGAACTGGTCCTACAATTGCCCCAGGACAAGAAGGGCATGCACAAGCTCTCCCCCCATGGGAGGGGCCATTCGCCATAGGCCGAGTCCTAGGTAATGACGCCTACTACCTCATCGACATACGGGGTGATGGCCAGTTGGAGGTCGGGAGGCCATGGAATGTAAACCTCCTTAGAGAGTTCTACACTTAGAACCATACAATGTACTCTGTCGGAATATACAAATGAAATTCATTCGGATGGCACAAATTGTGCCCACTCGCCATATTCTTGTGCCACTCGCACTCGTATACGCAAGCAATACGCCATTCACAGAAGTCAACCTCTGGTCGAGCGACCGGCACGGCAAAGTAGTGCGACACAAGGGCACCAGAAGTATTCGGGCCTTGTGTCGTCCACGAAAAACGCCAACCCGGAGCCGCCATTAGAGTCGCCTAGCCCGACTGGCCCACCGGGCCAAGACATCCGATACACGCTTCCCACAGCGACCTGTCCCACCCTCGAGCAAAGCGACTCGAACGGTTAAGTACCACGCACGCGGACTCCGCAAAACGGGAACCCCACGTGACTCGGGAACACACCTAGTAAGAGAGCTGCCTAGGGCTCGCCAAGCGACTGGCTCTCCGGGCCAGGGAAGGAGACGCGTTACAAACAACGCATTCACAACCTACAATAGGTTCACGACCAATATGGTTGAGCACAATGCTCGGGGACTCGCTCATAAGTGAACCCTACTCGCGGTCGGGGACTCGCCTCTCATGAGACGCGAGGGGTAAAAACAAACGCGAAAACAAATCAAACACATAGAAATACACAAACGAGTTATACCCCACTAAAGGGCAGACGCGCTCGGGGACTCGCTCAAATTGTTGAACAAAACATTTCTTTAATCATAACACGAGTCGACCAAGTCCCCGAGACATGAGTTACAAAAACATCATACAACGTTCGCCACTTGGCACCTATTACAACTATTACATTTGTTTACTCCACAGGCCCTGACGAAGAAGAAGCGCCACCACCCTTAACACGCACAAAGGGCCGCCGCGGGTTTGCCGGGTACGTGGTCAACGACGACCGGAAGGGCTGCTCCGACTTCATGTCGCGGTGCTCCGGCTCGGGGTCGCCAGGCGCCAACACAGCCTCCTGTTACGGCAGAAGATCCCCCATCGCCAAGACACGATCGGCATAAGGAGTGGCCTTCACAGTCAGCTTCAGCACCTCCAACATCTCCACCGTGCCAGTCGCCAAAGGATAGCCACTCGTGACGTCGTCCAGATCAAAGTCGTCTGGGAAATGCGCGAGACCCAAGCTCAACGCTTTGGCGGCCCCGCGTCTGAATGCGGAGCGCGCCATCCACTCCACCACCGCGGGCACCTCCTCCAGATAGCGCCACACCTCCGTGAGCCCACCAGTGATGACCTCAGTGGGAGACATGCCCTGAAGAGCCGCCTGGACACACAACGCCGAGGCCATGGCTGCATTCACCACGGCAGTCACGCACTGCGAGGCGGTATAAGTCTGTACCACCGGGTCGCTTCGGCCAACCACAGCTGGAAAGTCAGATGTCAGTTAAACAATGAAACCCCCAAAGCGGAGACCCGCCAAAAGGATAAGGAAAATGACAGAAACCCACCAAGAAGCTTGCGGCAATTCTCCTTGACGTGCTTCTCCAAAGCGGCTTGCTCGTTATGCAGCCCCACGATGATGGAATCCGTGGCCTTGCGTTCCTCTTCAGCGGCGGCGACGGCAGCCTTCGCCCGTTCCTCCGAAGAAACTGAGGCCGCCTTAGCACCCTCGAACTCCTTGACCAAGGAGGCCACTCGCCCATTCGCCGCGTCTAGTTCGGCGAGTGGGACATACCCCTCACGGGCCTTGGAGACCTCAGCCGGTAAACCATCTGCAAGTGGAGATGTCAGAGTACTGCACAAAACCAGCTCACAACAAGCAAAGAAGAACAACGCCAAAAACTCACTGATCCTCTCCTGAAGCTGTTGGTTCACCTCTTGCGCCTCGCGCAAGTCACGCTCCAGGCGCTCCAGAGCAGCCTGCCGATCAGTCGACTCCCGCTGTAACGCCTGAAAAACAACGAGCCTAGTTAAGCATTGGAAGAAAAAGAAAAACCAGTTCCTAGCCGCTGAAATTCAGCGACTAGGAACTCGGGGACTGGAGAAGGAAGAAAAACAAAGACCAGTTCCCAGCCGCTGAAATTCAGCGACTAGGGACTCGGGGACTGGAGAAGGAAGAAAAACAAAGACCAGTTCCCAGCCGCTGAAATTCAGCGACTAGGAACTCGGGGATTGGAGAAGATAGGAAAATAAAAACAATTCCCAGCCGCTGAAATTCAGCGACTAGGAATTCGGGGACTGGACATACCTGAATAGCAGCGCTGAGCATCTTGTGAAGTTCAGCAGGGTCAGTCAACGGGACCGTGAAGGATGTGCGCCCGCGGCGAGCCCCAATCTCCGTGTCCATGATTTTCGGGAAGTGCGGAGACTGCGCATCCGCCACGCCTAGAAACCCCTTCGCCATAAAGCGAGGGAATGTCGTCGGCCTGGTAGAGGCGGCTGGACTGCAGGTAACGGCACCCTCAGCTGACGTGGTCTTGGCTCTGATCGCGTCGCCGCCCCCTCTTCGACAAGCGGCACAGCAGCTGGCTCCGCGACGCTTTTCCCGGTCGCGGCATCATCAGTTCCCTCCTTCTGCTTCTTCGCGACTTCAGCAGACGCGACATCCTCAGAGGCCTTCCTCTTCTTGGGCAGATCGCCCTCCTCCACGCCAGTGGCCGGTGGAATCTTGGCAACTGAAGGGCGGCCAATCTTCTTTGCCTCCGACCTACACGAGCCCTTCCAATCAGCACAACCATGACACGAAAGAAGCAAAGCAAATTGGAATAAGGAAGCACAACTTACTTGGTGACTGGAAGAACACGAAGCCCGGTACTGATATGGGCAGGCTTGTCCAACTCGGGACCCAGCTTGGTGCTGAGCCCCCGCTCGAAGACATCTGAAGCTCACGAAACCGAGGGCTTCCTTGACAACGAAGCCGCAGTAGCCGGGATCTCCGGCTCCGACGCCGCTGCTTTCGACGGCTGTGGCAACTTGGGCGGTACCGCTTCGGCCGCTTCTTGGCTCGGGACCCCCGAGGTCGACAGCGCGATCGTCGCCAGGGGCACGTC
The DNA here is from genome assembly GCA_023614405.1 of Avena insularis. NCBI lineage: Eukaryota > Viridiplantae > Streptophyta > Magnoliopsida > Poales > Poaceae > Avena > Avena insularis. Next base: position 259,536,751 of record CM042696.1, read on the forward strand.
TACCACCACCTCCGTGTCCTCGCCCTCCAACCCCTTTGTCGGGATCACGGACCTTGGGGCCTTGTGCGAGACTTCAGGAGATCCTTCGTTGTCAGAGTCGCCGTCCGACCCGAACACCACTAACGACCTGACCGGTGATGCAGGCCCTTTTGCCGGCGACTTGGGCCAGCGTGGGGGCTTCGAAGGTGTAGCAGTGCGTCGGGACGTCTGCTCCTGGGCGACCTTGTCGCCTTCTTCGAGCTCGTCGAGGCTGCAGTTCGCTTCGACCTCTCGCTGTTTCTGCATTTGGGTCTTGCAGGCCACAGGCGCTGGGGGAGGGACTTCTTCTTCTTCCTCGTCGCTATCGGAAGGATCCCCCTCGGAACCTTCCTCCAGTTCCTGGGGAACTTCTTCGTCGAGTGGAGGGAGCCAACCCTCCAATACCTGGAAAAGCTGAGAACCACTACGAGTCAGAACACGCCAAGCGAAAAGACTGAAATTGAGATACGGACGTAGCGATTGGAAAGGAAACTTACTGTGGGGGCTTCGTTCTTCACGGGAGTATATGGGGCGACCCCGACCGCCGGGCCCGTGAACTCCGCGTCAGTAATCTTCTTCAGGGCGGCCTTGTAATCTTCGGCCTCCCACGACTCCTTGTTGGTCCGAGATGGACCATGCTTCCCGTTGTACTCATACATCCAGTGTGGACGAGCCACCAGCGGAACCAGGCGCCGCCTGAGCCAGCAATTGTAGAGGTTGATCAGAATCAACCCCTGGTCCTTTAGCTTCTGGATGTGATACATCATATCCGCGACAGCCATCCGCTGATCTCCGGGGAGCTTCTTCGGTGCCAGTCGGCAGGGCTCGCTCCTCTCGGCGACGAATTCAGGAAGGGAGACCTCACCGGAGGGAGTAGCTTCCTTGACATAGAACCAGCTCTTCTTCCATTCGCTGGAGGCCTTCTTCAGCAGGAGGAGCTTGACGAAGTTGGCCTTCGGCTTCAACTGGAAGGTGACCCCTCCTGCAGCTAGCATCAAGCCGCTGGACGCCTCGCGCCCGATGCGGTTGTGGAAGAGCTCCAGCCACAGCGGGAAATATGGCCTATAGCCGAGGTAGCACTCGCAGAAGGCGACAAAGATCGCCAGCTGCTCGATGCTATGTGGACCAAGATCTAAGGGCTTGATCGTGTAGTATGCGCAAAAGCGGCGGAAGAAGAGCGAGGTAGGGAACCCCAAGCCCCTCTCGTGATGGCTGGTGAAGCAGATGAACTCGCCGGGTCACGGTTTTGGCTCGGTCTCGGAGGAGGGGGGGACACGCCAATTTCCCTTGTGGAGCAACCCGGCGTCCTCAAAGGACCTGAGCTGGGTCGTGGTGCACTTGGATTTCCCCCATGAGCCTTTGGGAGGCGCCATCGAGTAAGAAGTGGGATCGCGTGACGCGGGGAGAGTAAGTCGGGAGGAAGCAGAAAGAAAGAGCAAATGAAGAAGGATGAAGAGTGCAAAGCAGGATCGTGAAGCTGATCCATCATTCCCCCTTATATGGGAAACGTCACCTGCCAAAATTGGGATAGCCGATACCCACGGTAATTGCACCGTAGTTACCATTGGAAATTCCAACAGATAGTTTGACTGAAGTTGATGGTCCAACTCCTGTGGTCTACTCGCCACTCGCCAGTCTTTCTTTTCGCCGAAACGACGACTAGGCAGCAATGATGTTTGTTGAAGTGACGAATGGGGCTATGGAGAAATTCTCCTCGGTTTTAATAAAGTCCGTCACCGACTCGACTGGACGCCCAAATTGGGCTCGCCTACTTCGAACACCAAAAGGACGCCCACGCCTACGCCAACGATGGCCTCGGGGACTACTGATGGGGATATACCAAAGGGGGTATGCTCAGCGAGCGTTAGATTGGGCGAAGAACTGCGGTCGTCTGAAAGACAACAACTGGACCATGAAGAAAGGAAAGGCCCGGCGACTGGTGACTGGAAGCCCAGGAGCGTAGCAGAAGCCCAGTCGAGGTAGGTCAAAGGTCTCCGGATCCATATCTTGTTCAGAGGCAGCTTGTAAACCCTAGCGAGGTACTTCATATATAAACCTCCCTAGGGTATCCTAGAAACACCCCCTCAAGCGACTCGCTGCCTAGCCGCCGAGCTCGCCACCCTTGTAACTCTCTCTCTCATAATCTAATCTAGCATGAGTAGGTATTTACCCTCAGGGGGGCCGAACCTGGGTAAACCCATGTGCATCCGCCCCCATCTCGCACCGCAGATGGCCGCCACCTCTTCCTCATGAAACACTCAATCGCTGCCTATGGTAGCGACTGACGTGGTCATTTCCACGGCAGTACTCTTGACAAGTTTCTCCGGGGCGCTGGACACAACCCTGCAAGTCTCTGACACTACAAGGCCTCCTGTAAGTACCCTCGAAATTCTGAAAGAATGCACTTTTCATATCATACCAGTTGTGGATGGTGTTTCCAGGAGTTCATTTCCCCATGATTGAGACGTCTTCCTCAACATCCGTGGGAGATACCAAACTACGACCAGGCTGTTTCTGCCTTTGGCAATGCATCAAGCATGGAAAAAACCTTGGATCCAAGTATCTGGCTGAGCCACTCCATCGTAAGCTTGTATGAGCCCCAAAATAGTGAAGCCCTATGGAAAGTCTATCTTGCGGATCCATGGCCCAAAGAACTTATGGCCCACGTAAATGTCATTCGACCCATAGCACCCACGCCTCTATGTTTGAGTTAATCATGTTAATGGCATCGCTTGGTGACAACGAACCACGTCTCGGATGTTCATTGTGCATACGGGGCTGTGTAGTCAAAAACCTGCTTCTCCTACCAACCCCTCCACCCCGGCACCCTCCCTGGATCCCATGAGAGCCATTATGGTCACTGCCTGGTGGGGATGGAGGTTCTGGTGTGTTGTCTCCGGCTGAACACCGTCCTCCTCCAGGGGCCTGATGATGTCGGCTTAGAGGCGGGTCTTCGTCATGACGGCCACAAAGCCAGCTTGGGCCGGCATAGTTTTTGGTGTCCATTTGTCTCATGTTATCTTCATTGTGACAAGGTTTAGCCTAACGACTTGTGTGCCCGGGAGGTGGCATTTGTTGCCGGTATCGTTCCTCACGTCGCGCTTCTTCATCTCCATGGTGTCTACATTGTTGACGAGGTGGGTATCAGGGTGCAAGCACCACGTCATGTGATGTGATGACTGCAAGATCACAGTTCGATTATAGCTAGGTTTGATTGTAGCTATTTGGTTAAGGTCTTTATGTCCCTCATCACTATCTACCAAAGGATACTTGTAAGCTACCTTTGGTTTCAAGTAAAGGGTGCTTGAACAGTTATGTAGTTTTTTGCAAGAAAGTAATAAAATCAAGAAAAGTAAACAAAAATGAAAGCGTTGGGAAATGGTGTTGGAACTCAATAAAGGCTAAAGCGTTCTCGGGGATGTAGGATACTAAAAGGAATATGCCCAAGAGGCAATAATAAATGGTTAATATGTTCTTCCAAGTTTATAATAGATGTTTATTTATCATGCTATAATTGTATTAAAAGGAAATGTTAATACATGTGTGTTTAATAAACAAATATAAGGTTCATAGTGATGCATCTCATTACACTAGCTTATTGATTAACAGATGACCAAGGTTTCCTGATCATGACACTAGATGTTGTTAATAACAAGGTCACAAACATTGGTGGAATTATTTGATGAACAAGATCCCAAAAGTCTAGTAATACGATCTTGCCATTATGTTTACACTACTATAATGTCACTCAAAGTGACCCTAATCCTTAGATCAAGAGTATTTTGATTACATCAAATGACACTTTGTAAAAGGGTGATTATAAAGGTGTCATTGGATACTTGGAAAGTGTCATTTGAGGCTCGTGGACCAAGAGTGGGATTTGTTCATCCTGATGATGAAGAGATATACGCAAGGCCCTCTTAGTGATATCACATTAACATAGCTTGCAAGCAAGTGATAACAATCACTAAGAATGTTATATCACGAGAACAAGAAAAGAATACTTTCCAGTAACGGGATCGAACTAGGTATGGATGATACCAAATGATCAGATCCCTGAAAAGTAAAATATCACGAGCCAAAAGGAATTGGTTACTACGAATAAAGGTTCACTAGTTTATTGTTTGAGCTGGTGGAGTCATTATGGATCTCCAGGTCCCGCTAATGATTTTTGATCAGAGAGTGTCTCGATCATGTCCAGTCAGCTCGTGAACCCGTAGGGAGACACACTTAAGGGTAGTCGACGCATTTTAGTGGATAGGGAACACTGGAGAAAATACTGGACAGTGCAAGAATTGTTCTGATTATCAATGTGTTCATTAAATGAAGTGTTCATTAAATGAGAAGCATTAAATCAAGTGAAGTAAAAGGGAGCTTTTAATTGCATGACAGTAGATTTTGAATGGAGATTAATCATGAGAATTTGGAGTTGAATTTGGAGTGAGTGGAGCCTCCACCCACATGAATGAGGGAGTGGTGGGGGCACCCACCTTGGAGGTTGGACATTGCAAGGGGCTGCCCCCTCCCCTAGAAAAGGTGTGGTGGAGCTCCTCTCACTCACACACTCATCCCTCTCCTCTCATATGCCCTTTGGTTGGCAGGTTCCTCCCACTTCTAGCCTTGTCCATTTCCACAAGTATGGTGCTTAGGCGAATCCCTGCTCAAGATCATCTCTACCTCCACCACAACCATGTCATAGTGTTGGCGGAGTTCCCAGGGATCGACTACTTCCGCTGCCATGTTGGAGCGGAAGACCGAAGTGGTTGGCACACCGTACATGTGACCGATTACAGAGGTGTTGCACTTGTGGCATTGGGTCATTGCGTCCTTGAGGACAGTCGTCTACACTCTACAACAGCCACGTTTGTTTTCATGAAGGTTATCATATGTTATGGTCTTTGAGGGTGAGTTTATCTAAAGTTGTTACAAGTATCTCCTAGATATGATCTTAGTAGTTGCAACCGTACGATTTTTTTGTATTTCATGCAATGAACCCCAACAGTGGTATTAGATCTATGTCTATGCGTAGATGCTTTGTACGTTTAGAACACATAGATATGTGGGTGTTGATATTCTTGTTATTTCATACTTTCATAAATTTTTACCATGGTAGCATGTTGGGATGAAGCGGCTCGGACTAACTTTACATGTCCTCGCACATCAGACCTGTCCCACGCTTGACGTGCAACTCTTATTGCATAAGTGGCTCCACGGGTTTCTGTCTCTCCCAACATAGTAATGATCTAATTTACAATGGTTTGCTAATAACTTGATTATCAACGTTGTGGCTAAAATTCGTAGGTAGAGCGGTTCTCTCCTAAAAAGCCCAAAGCCACATAAAATATGCAAAAAAAATTAATTAGAAGACATCTAACTTGTTTTTGCAGGGCATGTGATGTGATATGGTCATTGTTACAAAAATTGTTGGATGCAATGAGATTTATGGTAAGTTAAACAACCGACATGAGCCATATAGTTGTCTTTATCTTTTATGGCATGCGTGTTTGATATGTTGCTAACGTATCTATAATTTTTGATGTTCCATGCTTGTTTTATATCTACTTTCTTATGTTTTGTCCATACTTTGGAGTATTTTTATACACTTTCTAGGACTAACCTACTGTTTTTGGTTCTAGAAAAGTCAGAAAATGAATATTCTCGGAATTGGACGGGACAAAAGCCAAAGTTAATATTTTACCAGAAGACTCACGGAGCGAGAAGACGAGACGGAGGGGGGCCACATGGCGGCCACACCCCCCTTGGCGCGGGCAGCCCTAGGCCGCGCCAGGGCATGGTGTGGGCCCCCTGGCCGGCCACCGACCTTGCCCCTTCGCCTATAAGAAGCCCCTGGGACGAAAACCCTAAATCGAACAACCTCCAGCCACGAAAAGTTCCACAGCGCCACCGCCACCAAAGGGGAGATTTGGGGGACAAAAAGTCTCTGTTCTAGCACCCTGCCGGGATGGGGAAGTGCCCCCGGAGCCATCTCCATCGATCTACACTACCATCTCCATCGTCGTTGCTGATTCCCATGATGATGAGGGAGTAGTTCTTCCTCGAGGATAAGGGTTCTACCGGTAGCTATTTGTTCATCTCTCTCTCTATGCATGATCATATTGTGATCATGAGCTTTGTAATCAAGTAGATCTACTTTGCTTCTCAAGTGCTTTAATAGATCTCTGCTCTCCCCATGTGTGTGAAAGTGACAGCGTCCACACCATGGTGGCACTTAGGCTAGAGATTACAAATACTTGTTATGAGTTATATTTGGAGTTGGATGTCTCTATGAAGTTGTGGTGTTTGTTGGAACTATCTAGAGTTCAAGTTGACAGTGTGGGGTTATCTAGATGGGGAAAGCGAACTTTGAGGTGTGCTGTTATAGCCCTACCATGGATTAGAGTGTCCAACCAGAGAGTAGTTAAGAGTAGTATCATAAAGAGAAGATATTTATATGAGAGTGCTCACTAGTGAAAGTATGATCCATAGGCCTTGTTTCTAAGCATTGAAACACCGTTTGCTACTAGATATGTTACATGTTTGCTTGCTTCCATCTTTATTTCAGTTTGCCTTTAGTCGTTTCCACGCCATCAAGCTATTTTCTAGCACCGTTGTCTTATATCCATACCACTTGTATTTCACTATCTCTTTGCCGAACTAGTACACCTATACACCTGACAAGTGTATTGGGTGTGTTGGGGACACAAGAGACTTCTTGTATCTTGATTGCAGGGTTGTTTGAGAGGGGATACCTTTGACCACTTCCTCCCTAAGTTCGATAAACCTTGGGTAATCCACTTAAGGGAAAACTTGCTGCTGTTCTACAAACCTCTGCACTTGGAGGCCCAACAACTATCTACAAGAATAAAAGTGCGTAGACATCAAGCTATTTTATGGCGCCGTTGCCGGGGAGGTAAGGTAAAAGGTACTCACATCCTCCGGTGTGAGTGCTCAAAGTTTTTTCCTTTAGATTCTGCAATTTTGTCTTTTTGTTTCTTGTTTTCACTAGTTAGGCTTAATGGAAAACAACAAAAAATTAGAGAGCTTTTTAGTATTTTTCCTAATGTAGAACATGAATTGTTTGAAAAGAAAATTAAAAAACCCATGGAACTTTCTTTGCATGCTAATAGCAATGTTATTAGTATGAATCTTTTGAACACCTTTTTTACTAATGTTATGGAAACATCTAAGCTTGGGGAAGTTAGTTTTTATGAAAATGATCTTTTTAGTTTCCCAGCTTTAAAGAAGAAAATTTGCTATGATGATACTTTATCTCCCATATGTGGTAATTCTAATGATACTTGTGATATTTTAAATCCACGTAATGAAAGCATCTCTTTTAAAATACCTACAAAAATTATTGAATGTGTTATGAACAACTATTATTTGGGAGATAGAATTGTCCATCCTGGTGATCATTTACTCTTTATACACGAATTATGCGAGTTGTTCAAGTGTGTAGGTATTTAGATGAACCAAGTTAAGAGGAATCTATTCCCTTTTTCACTTAAGGGCAAAGCAAGGGAGTGGTATGAGCTACTAGATGATCCTCATCATTTGGAGTGGAAGGAACTTGAATCTCTCTTTTACTCTAAATTTATCCTCCTCATGAAATTCATAAAGATAGGAATTACATTTATAATTTTCATCCACATGATGGAGAAAGTATTGCCCAAGCATGGGGGAGATTGAAGTCACTAATGCTCAAATGTCCCATTCATGAGCTCCCTAGTAATATTATTATTAATAATTTTTATGCAAGGCTTTCTGGACATTTCAAGGACTACTTAGATACTTGTTTAGAGGGATCCTTCACAAAAGGAGGTCAGAGCTAAGTGGGATCTTCTTGAAACAATTCAAAGCAATACCAAATATTGGGATAACGACAAAGGTAAAGAACCAGGTATAAACTATGAGTATGATTGCATTAAGTCTTTCGTTGAAACTGCTGATTTTCAAGAGCTTAGTGCTAAATATGGTCTTTATCCTCAATTTTTTGTTGATTGTTGTAGAGCCTTTGCTTCTCATATTAATGCTCCTAAAGAAAAATGGGACATGTATCATGAGCATTTTAAAGACACTTGCATGGAAAATTAAATTGTTATTAATGATAGCAATAAACATGCTCAAACCTCTAAAAGTACTATTTCTTATAAGCATGTTAATTTTTGTGGAATACATAGACCTTGTGAGAATAATCAAATTGAAGAAGAATATTGTATCACCCACAGGAATGAAAAAACTAGAATGTGGTATAGGGCTTTAAATGATCTTGGTAAAAAAGTTTGTGCCCTTTATCCGTTTATTTGTGAACTTTACTTTGAAGTGGGTCATTTCAATTTTCAATGCTCAGGACATAATAATAGCCCTTCTAATCCAATGAGTACTGCAAGTTTGTATTGTGATGACATGATCACTCCTAATCATCATGATGAACTTACATTATTTTTGGGGTGTGAAGAGTTATCAAGAAAAACCTCTTTGGTAGATATGGGTGCTTTTGATATGAATAGTGTCCTGCATGGTTGTCATCTTTATTGTGTTGATAATTGCCACACAAATACTTACATACAAAATATAATAAAAGATGAGGTTTTACCAAAAGATGACAGGACTAATATGTGTTTTGATCTTATTAATAAAAAGAAGGAATCCTCCAAAGTTTCTTCTATTGTCTCTAACAATAAACCAGGGTGTATGGAGAAGCTTGCTTTCAAGCCTCTCCCTCCTAAAGAGAAGAAGAAAAAGAAGAAAACGAGGAGTAAAAGGAGAGAGGAAATGGTATGTTCCCCTAAGCATGTTGCTCCTATTATAGTTTTTGATGAGTCTGAACTTGATGATGTTCATATGCCTATTACCTATAGTAGTGATCATGATTGGGAAAAGCACATACTTTTGATATTGAAAATTCTTCGGTACTAATTCTAAAAATCATGAAGTTAATAATTGCTGCACTATTAGTACTATCCATGTTCCTTCCAATGATGATATGTTTACAAATGAACACACTTTGGAAGATAACTATTATATTGCTTATGATGATACTATACCTCCAATATATGATGATTACAATGATGAATATGATATTTTCAGTCCACCTACTATTGAGGAGAAAATTAATTATGATTACAATATGCCTCCTATATTTGATGATTATGGTGATGAGAATAATAATGATAGCTATTTTGTTGAATTTACTCCCACTACAATTAATAAAAATGACTATGTTTATGTGGGGAGTATTAATTATTTTATGCATGTGGCTCATGATAAGAATATTTCATATGATAGTTATATTTTTAATTTTATTCATGATGCTACTGAAAGTTATTATGAGAGAGGGAAACATGGCTTTATGTATCTCAACAATATTAAGTTTCCCCTCTTTGTGTTGAAAATTTTGAAGTTGCACTTGTTTTGCTTTCCTATGCTTGTTGCTTTGTGCTTTCATGATTTGTTTCTTTACAAGATTATTTTTCATAGGAAGTGGGTTAGACTTAAATGTCCTTTGAATTTTTTTCTTGATGCTCTCTTTTACTTCAATTCATATTTCTTATGTGAGCATCTTCTCAAACTATCATGCCTAACTTAAAGGTGTTAAAGAAAAGTACTTCTTGGGAGATAACCCAATAGTTTTCTTGAGTCTTGGAAGTTATTGCCTCAGTAATAACCTCTCCTTATCATTTTTGTGTGATTTTTGTACCAAGAGTAACCTCTAATGAGAGAGAAGTAATGCTTGGGAAAGTTGCTATCCCAAAACAGATTTTTGTGCTTCGCTGTAAACATTCGTGAAATATCTCTGTAGGTTGGTTTGAGCTGTTATTTTTTGTGCTTATGCCCCAGGTTGTTATCTAACTTTCGTTAGATCAACACTTTTTGATTTGAGTAACATAAGGTCTTCGAAAAAATTGGTTTTTACCTGCTGGTCTGTTTTGACAGATTTCTGCCATTATTTGCATTTGCTTCTTGTTGGTTCCTTTTTGAGTTCTCTTTGGGGAATTGAGCTTTTCAAGGTAAGTGCTTCAGTATCTTGTTTTTAATGGAAGTTTATTGGTGTTTAAACTTAACTCAAAGACTTATTATCTTGAGTGCACTAATGTTGCTAATAAAGATTGTGTGAAGGTTTGTATGAAGGAAAAATTTCAGGTGTATGGAGAGAATGATGTAATGAGATGAAGAATGGACTAAAGCTCAAGCTTGTGGATGCCACGCGTGTCACCCCAAGAAATATGCAAGAAGTACAAGCATCAAAGCTTGGGGATGCCCAAGGTATCCCCTTCTTCATCAATAAAAATCTGAGGTTTCTTCCAAACACTTCATTTTTATTGTTTCATGCACAATTGTGTTGTTCTTGGAGCGTCTTTGTTTTTGTTTTTGGTTTTCGTTTGCTTAATTTTCTTAGTTTTCTTGAATAAATTGGTTGGACCCCCCTCATTCATACATTAGTTTTCAAATAAGATTGGTTTGGATTGGAAAATACTGGGAAAAAGTTCATGCTTAAGTGGTAAAAAGGAGCTTGTTTTTTACTGTGGCCTATGCTTTGTCATGTCATGCTTCATATTGTTTTGGCTTTATGCTTAGTGATTATTGCTGTAGCATGACTTGTTACAAACAATTGAGATTGCTTAATGTGTCTTGAAAGAATCATTTGTTGTTTTAGCATATTAAAGCATAGTATTGTGGTATTCTCCTTTGATGCTTTATTTGGGTTGACTTGGCGCATGCTCACACCATGTTATGACTATTCCAAGTCACCATAGCCTTTATTATCCTTTAGTATTCGACTTGTAATATCACTTTATGCTTTAATTAATAATGTTTTGTAGCTCTGCATGATTATGGCCATTATTGCTCTCTTAGTTGGTCACTCCCAGTCTTTTGCTAGCCTCCATAACCAAGTATGAGTCCCACTCATGCATCCAACTCCAAATAAAACCAAGTTATTCCAAAGAGTCCACCATACCTACCTATTAGCATTTGCCATTCCAAGTATATTCATGTTTTTATCTACCTTCCGAATTAAACTTGTTATGAGAAAACTAGTGATTAAAGCTCTCACAAACTTGATGGCACACTTTACTTTTCTTGCCCCTAATAAATTGAACCATCGTGTCGTCTATGTTGTATATGCTTGAACTTATATGTTGGGGATTAGCAGAACCATGCTATCATGGGGAAGGCTTTCAACATTGCACTTGTACATTGTACCCAGTTGATATCATGCTCTTTTGTCTATGGATGTCGTCGGTGTGAAATGAAAGGGGAGCGTGTAAGTCCATGGAGTTATGTATGTGTGTTAGAGAAACACCTAGGCCGCTGGTCTAATCCATGCCTAATCATGTTGGAAACCTGCAACGTAACCATAATGAGCAATCAATGAATCATTCTTCTTATAAAAAAGAGATAGAGATTGAGAAAAAGAGAAAGAAAAAAGGGATGAGAAAAGAGGAAAGAGAGAAAAAAGCACCATTTTCCCATGGTAAATAAGAAGATTGCTGAGATGCTCGTTGTATGCTTGCCTTGTCATTTTGATATGGGGATTCTTCCGTATCATCGGGCAAGGGGTACCCCGTTGGCGGTTCTCTATGATACACATGTACTTACTATGACAAGAACTTACCGGTAACTAAACTTGAGTAGCATGAGGAGCGGCCCTCGTTTTCAAGGGACATGAGATTTCCAACTTATACTTTGTCAAGCATATACTCCATAGTTTGTTCACTTTAACCTTAATGACTCAAGATGCTTACGATAGGGGAAATGAGAGCTGAAAGCTAATAAGTACCATAATTTTTGGAAGCTCTTTATGAGACTTGAATCCCTGCTTCCTTCTATGAAGGACTTTCTTTTACTTTTATGTTGAGTCTCCACCTTCTATCTTTATGCACCTATTGAGAGACCATAGTGGCCATTCTTAGTTCTATGTGCATTGTCCCAAGACTTGTTGATTGATGCATAACTTTGATATTGCTTGTCCTTAAACTATTTGTATCTAGTAACCCTTATGAACTTTGAAGGTATCCTATGAATTTGCTACTCTATGAGGGACAAGGTGAATGCCATTATGGTATGTTTTCTTTATGTGAAACAAACAAACGTCTTGCAAAGCATTGTTATTCATGAATCTTTTGCTTGTACCTTTTCATGTGTGTTCTTTTCACAAACCATATCTAGAGTCATTGCATGTGTGTTCTTCTCACAAACCACATATGGATCCACCAGAGTTCATTGCTTGTGTGTTCTTTTCACAAACCACAGCTAGAGTCATTACATGTTCGTTCTTCTCACAAACCACATAAGGATCCACCAGAGTCATTACATGTGTGTTCTTTTCACAAACCACATCTAGAGTCATTGGATGTATGTTCTTTTCACAAACCACATATTGATCCACTAATGTCATTGCATATGTGTTCTTTTCACAAACCACAGCTAGAGTCATTGCATGTGTGTTGTTTTCACAAACCACATATAGAGTCATTACATGTGTGTTCTTTTCACAAACAACATATTGATCCACCAGTGTCAGTGCATGTGTGTTATTTTCACAAACCACATCTAGAGTCATTGCATGTGTGTTCCTTTCACAAACCACATATGGATCCACCAGTGTCATTGCATGTGTGTTCTTTTCACAAACCACATATGGATCCACCAGATTTCATTGCATGTCTGTTCTTTTCACAAACCACATATAGAGTCATCGCATGTGTGTTCTTCTCACAAACCACATATGGATCCACTAGAGTTCATTGTATGTGTGTTCTTTTCATTAACCACAGCTATAGTCATTGCATGTATGTTCTTCTCACAAACCACATATGGATCCACCAGAGTTCATTGCATGTCTGTTCTTTTTACAAAACAAATCTAGAGACATTGCATGTGTGTTCTTCTCACAAACCAAATCTAGAGTCATTGCATGTGTGTTCTTCACACAAACCACATATGGATCCACTAGAGTTCATTGCATGTCTGTTCTTTTCACAAACCACATCTAGAGTCGTTGCATGTTTGTTCTTATCACAAACCACATATGGATCCACCAAAGTTCATTGCATGTGTGTTCCTTTCATAAACCACATCTAGAGTCATTGCATGTATGTTCTTCTCACAAACCACATAAGGATCCAGCAGAGTCATTGCATGTGGGTACTTTTCACAAACCACGGCTAGAGTCATTGCATGTGTGTTCTTTTCACAAACCACATCTGGAGTCATTGCATGTGTGTTCTTATCACAAACCACAGCTAGAGTCATTGCATGTCTATTCTTTCAATAAACCACACAAGTATCCACCAGAGTCATTGCATCTCTATTCTTTTCATTAACCATAGCTAGAGTCATTGCATGTGTGTTCTTCTCACAAACCACATCTAGAGTCATTGCATGTGTCTTCTTCTCACAAACCACACATGGATCCACCAGGGTCATTGCATGTGTGTTCTTTTCACAAACCACACTTAGAGTCATTGGATATATGTTCTTTTCACAAATCACATATTGATACACCAGTGTCATTGCATGTTTGTTCTTTTCACAAACCACATCTAGAGTCATTGCATGTGTGTTCTTTTCACAAACCACATATAGAGTCATTGCATGTGTGTTCTTTTCACAAACCACATATGGATCCAGCAGTGTCATTGCATGTGTGTTCTTTTCATTAACCACAGCTAAAGTCATTGCATGTCTGTTCTTTTCACAAACCACATATGGATCCACCAGTGTCATTGCATATGTGTTCTTTTCACAAACCACATCTTGAGTCATTGCATGTCTGTTCTTCTCACAAACCACATATGGATCCACGAGTTCATTGCATGTGTTTTATTTTCACAAACCATAGCTAGAGTCATTGCATGTCTGTTCTTTTCACAACCCACATAAGGATCCACCAGAGTCATTGCATGTGTGTTCTTTTCACAAACCACATCTAGAGTCATTGCATGTGTGTTCTTTTCATTAACCACAGCTAAAGTCATTGCATGTCTGTTCTTTTCACAAACCACATATGGATCCACCAGTGTCATTGCATATGTGTTCTTTTCACAAACCACATCTTGAGTCATTGCATGTCTGTTCTTCTCACAAACCACATATGGATCCACCAGAGTTCATTGCATGTGTGTTATTTTCACAAACCATAGCTAGAGTCATTGCATGTCTGTTCTTTTCACAACCCACATAAGGATCCACCAGAGTCATTGCATGTGTGTTCTTTTCACAAACCACATCTAGAGTCATTGCGTGTGTGTTCTTTTCACAAATCACACATGGATCCACCAGTGTCATTGCATGTGTGTTCGTTTCACAAACCACAGCTAGAGTTATTGCATGTGTGTTCTTTTCATTAACCACATCTAGGGTCATTGCATGTGTTCTTTTCACAAACCACATATGGATCCACCAGTGTCATTGCATGTGTGTTCTTTTCACAAACCACATCTAGAGTCATTGCATGTGTGTTCTTCTCACAAACCACATATGGATCCACCAGAGTTCACTGCATGTGTGTTCTTTTCACAAACCATAGCTAGAATCATTGCATGACTGTTCTTTTCACAACCCACATAAGGATACACCAGAGTCATTGCATGTGTGTTCTTTTCACAAACCACAGCTAGAGTTATTGCATGTGTGTTCTTTTCATTAACCACATCTAGAGTCATTGCATGTATGTTCTTTTCACAAAGCACATATGGATCCACCAGTGTTATTGCATGTGTGTTCTTTTCACAAACCACATCTAGAGTCATTGTATGTGTGTTCTTCTCACAAAGCACATATGGATCCACCAGAGTTCATTGCATGCGTATTCTTTTCACAAACCACAACTAGAGTCATTGCATGTCTGTTCTTTTCACAAACCACATAAGGATCCACCAGAGTCATTGCATGTGCGTTCTTTTCACAAACCATAGCTAGAGTCATTGCATGTGTGTTCTTTTCACAAACCACATATAGAGTCAGTGCATGTCTGTTCTTTTCACAAACCACATATGGATCCACCACTGTGATTGCATGTGTGTTCTGTTCACAAACCACATTTAGTGTCATTGCATGTGTGTTCTTTTCAAAAACCACATATGAATCCACCAGTGTCATTGCATGTTTGTTCTTCTCACAAACCACATATGGATCCACAAGAGTCATTGCATGTGTTTTCTTTTCACAAACCATAGCTAGAGTCATTGCATGTGTGTTCTTTTCACAAACCACATCTAGAGTCATTGTATGTCTGTTCTTCTCACAAACCACAGCTAGAGTCATTGCATGTCTATTCTTTCAATAAACCACACAAGGATCCACCAGAGTCATTTCATCTCTATTCTTTTCATTAACCACAGCTAGAGTCATTGCATGTGTGTTCTTCTCATAAACCAGATATGGATCCACCAGAGTTCATTGCATGTCTGTTCTTTTCACAAACCACAGCTAGAGTCAGTGCATGTCTGTTCTTCTCACAAACCACACGTGGATCCACCAGTGTCATTGCATGTGTGTTATTTTCACAAACCACAGCTAGAGTCATTGGATGTATGTTCTTTTCACAAACCACATATTGATCCACTAGTGTCATTGCATGTGTGTTCTTCTCACAAACCATATCTAGAGTCATTGCATGTGTGTTCTTTTCACAAACCACATCCAGAGTCATTGCATGTATGCTCTTTTCACAAACCACATATGGATCCACCAGTGTCATTGCATGTGTGTTCATTTCATTAACCACAACTAGAGTCATTGCATGTCTATCCTTTTCACAAACCACATATGGATCCACTAGTGTCATTACATGTGTGTTCTTTTCGCAAACCACATCTAGAGTCATTGCATCTGTGTTCTTCTGACAAACCACATACGGATCCACCAGAGTTCATTGCATGTGTGTTCTTCTCACAAACCACATATGGATCCACCAGAGTTCATTGCATCTATGTTCTTTTCACAAACCACATCTAGAGTCGTTGCATGTCTGTTCTTCTCACAGACCACATATGGATCCACCAGAGTTCATTGCATGTGCGTTCCTTTCATAAACCACATCTAGAGTCATTGCATGTCTATTCTTCTCACAAACCACATAAGTATCCACCAGAGTCATTGCATGTGGTTTCTTTTCACAAACCATAGCTAGAGTCATTGCATGTGTGTTCTTTTCACAAACCACATCTAGAGTCATTGTATGTTTTTTCTTCTCACAAACCACAGCTAGAGTCATTGCATGTCTATTCTTTCAATAAACCACACAAGGATCCACCAGAGTCATTTCATCTCTATTCTTTTCATTAACCACAGCTAGAGTCATTGCATGTGTATTCTTCTCATAAACCAGATATGGATCCACCAGAGTTCATTGCATGTCTGTTCTTTTCACAAACCACAGCTAGAGTCAGTGCATGTCTGTTCTTCTCACAAACCACACATGGATCCACCAGTGTCATTGCATGTATGTTATTTTCACAAACCACAGCTAGAGTCATTGGATGTATGTTCTTTTCACAAACCACATATTGATCCACTAGTGTCATTGCATGTGTGTTCTTTTCACAAACCATATCTAGAGTCATAGCATGTGTGTTCTTTTCACAAACCACATCCAGAGTCATTGCATGTATGCTCTTTTCATAAACCACATATGGATCCACCAGTGTCATTGCATGTGTGTTCTTTTCAATAACCACAGCTAGAGTCATTGCATGTCTGTCCTTTTCACAAACCACATATGGATCCACTAGTGTCATTGCATGTGTGTTCTTTTCACAAACCACATCTAGAGTCATTGCATCTGTGTTCTTCTGACAAACCACATATGGATCCACCAGAGTTCATTGCATGTGTGTTCTTTTCACAAACCACAGCTAGAGTCATTGCATGTCTGTTCTTTTCACAACACACATAAGGATACACCGGAGTCATTGCATGTGTGTTCTTTTCACAAACCACAGCTAGAGTTATTGCATGTGTGTTCTTTTCATTAACCACATCTAGAGTCATTGCATGTGTGTTCTTTTCACAAACCACATATGGATCCACCAGTGTCATTGCATGTGTGTTCTTTTCACAAACCACATCTAGAGTCATTGCATGTGTGTTCTTCTCACAAACCACATCTAGAGTCATTGCATGTGTGTTGTTCTCACAAACCACATATGGATCCACCATAGTTCATTGCATGTGTGTTCTTTTCACAAACCATAGCTAGAGTCATTGCATGTGTGTTCTTTTCACAAACCACATCTAGAGTCATTGTATGTCTGTTCTTCTCACAAACCACAGCTAGAGTCATTGCATGTCTATTCTTTCAATAAACCACAACAGGATCCACCAGAGTCATTTCATCTATATTCTTTTCATTAACCACATATAGAGTCATTGCATGTGTGTTCTTTTCACAAACCACAGTTAGAGTCATTGGATATATGTTCTTTTCACAAATCACATATTGATACACCAGTGTCATTGCATGTTTGTTCTTTTCACAAACCACATCTAGAGTCATTGCATGTGTGTTCTTTTCACAAACCATATATAGAGTCATTGCATGTGTATTCTTTTCACAAACCACATATGGATGCAGCAGTGTCATTGGATGTGTGTTCTTTTCATTAACCACAGCTAAAGTCATTGCATGTCTGTTCTTTTCACAAACCACATATGGATCCACCAGTGTCATTGCATATGTGTTCTTTTCACAAACCACATCTTGAGTCATTGCATGTGTGTTCTTCTCACAAACTACATATGGATCCACCAGAGTTCATTGCATGGGTGTTATTTTCACAAACCATAGCTAGAGTCATTGCATGTCTGTTCTTTTCACAACCCACATAAGGATCCACCAGAGTCATTGCATGTGTGTTCTTTTCACAAACCACATCTAGAGTCATTGCATGTGTGTTCTTTTCATTAACCACATCAAGAGTCATTGCGTGTGTGTTCTTTTCACAAATCACACATGGATCCACTAGTGTCATTGCATGTGTGTTCTTTTCACAAAACACAGCTAGAGTTATTGCATGTGTGTTGTTTTCATTAACCACATCTAGGGTCATTGCATGTGTTCTTTTCACAAACCACAAATGGATCCACCAGTGTCATTGCATGTGTGTTCTTTTCACAAACCACATCTAGAGTCATTGCATGTGTGTTCTTCTCAAACCACATATGGATCCACCAGAGTTCACTGCATGTGTGTTCTTTATACAAACCACAGCTAGAATCATTGCATGTCTGTTCTTTTCACAACCCACATAGGGATACACCAGAGTCATTACATGTGTTTTCTTTTCACAAACCACAGCTAGAGTTATTGCATGTGTGTTCTTTTCATTAACCACATCTAGAGTCATTGCGTGTGTGTACTTTTCACAAAGCACATATGGATCCACCAGTGTTATTGCATGTGTGTTCTTTTCACAAACCACATCTAGAGTCATTGTATGTGTGTTCTTCTCATAAAGCACATATGGATCCACCAGAGTTCATTGCATGCGTATTCTTTTCACAAACCACAACTAGAGTCATTGCATGTATGTTCTTTTCACAAACCACATAAGGATCCACCAGAGTCATTGCATGTGTGTTCTTTTCACAAACCATAGCTAGAGTCATTGCATGTGTGTTCTTTTCACAAACCAGATATAGAGTCATTGCATGTGTGTTCTTTTCACAAACCACATATTGATCCACCAGTGTCAGTGCATGTGTGTTCTCTTCACAAACCACATCTAGAGTCATTGCATGTGTGTTCTTTTCAAAAACCACATATGGATCCACCAGTGTCATTGCATGTCTCTTCTTCCGACAAACCACATATGGATCCACCAGAGTTCATTGCATCTATTTTCTTTTCACAAACCACATCTAGAGTCATTGCATGTCTGTTCTTCTCACAAACCACATATGGATCCACCAGAGTTCATTGCATGTGCGTTCCTTTCATAAACCACATCTAGAGTCATTGCATGTCTGTTCTTCTCACAAACCACATAAGTATCCACCAGAGTCATTGCATGTGTTTTCTTTCACAAATCATAGCTAGAGTCATTGCATGTGTGTTCTTTTCACAAACCACATCTAGAGTCATTGTATGCATGTTCTTCTCACAAACCACAGCTAGAGTCATTGCATGTCTATTCTTTCAATAAACCACACAAGGATCCACCAGAGTCATTTCATCTCTATTCTTTTCATTAACCATAGCTAGAGTCATTGCATGTGTGTTCTTCTCATAAACCAGATATGGATCCACCAGAGTTCATTGCATGTTTGTTCTTTTCACAAACCACAGCTAGAGTCAGTGCATGTCTGTTCTTCTCACAACACACATATGGATCCACCAGTGTTATTGCATGTGTGTTATTTTCACAAACCACAGCTAGAGTCATTGGATGTATGTTCTTTTCACAGACCACATATTGATCCACTAGTGTCATTGCATGTATGTTCTTTTCACAAACCATATCTAGAGTCATTGCATGTGTGTTCTTTTCACAAACCACATCCAGAGTCATTGCATGTATGCTCTTTTCACAAACCACATATGGATCCACCAGTGTGATTGCATGTGTGTTCTTTTCATTAACCACAGCTAGAGTCATTGCATGTCTGTCCTTTTCACAAACCACATATGGATCCACTAGTGTCATTGCATGCCACATCTAGAGTCATTGCATTTGTGTTCTTCTGACAAACCACATACGGATCCACCAGAGTTCATTGCATGTGTGTTCTTTTCACAAACCACAGCTAGAGTCATTGCATGTCTTTTCTTTTCACAACACACATAAGGATACACCGGAGTCATTGCATGTGTGTTCTTTTCACAAACCACAGCTAGAGTTATTGCATGTGTGTTCTTTTCATTAATCACATCTAGAGTCATTGCATGTGTGTACTTTCACAAACCACATATGCATCCACCAGTGTCATTGCATGTGTGTTCTTTTCACAAACCACATCTAGAGTCATTGCATGTGTGTTCTTCTCACAAACCACATATGGATCCACCATAGTTCATTGCATGTGTGTTCTTTTCACAAACCACAGCTAGAGTTATTGCATGTGTGTTCTTTTCATTAATCACATCTAGAGTCATTGCATGTGTGTACTTTCACAAACCACATATGCATCCACCAGTGTCATTGCATGTGTGTTCTTTTCACAAACCACATCTAGGGTCATTGCATGTGTGTTCTTTTCATTAACCACATCAAGAGTCATTGCGTGTGTGTTCTTTTCACAAATCACACATGGATCCACTAGTGTCATTGCATGTGTGTTCTTTTCACAAAACACAGCTAGAGTTATTGCATGTGTGTTGTTTTCATTAACCACATCTAGGGTCATTGCATGTGTTCTTTTCACAAACCACAAATGGATCCACCAGTGTCATTGCATGTGTGTTCTTTTCACAAACCACATCTAGAGTCATTGCATGTGTGTTCTTCTCACAAACCACATATGGATCCACCAGAGTTCACTGCATGTGTGTTCTTTATACAAACCACAGCTAGAATCATTGCATGTCTGTTCTTTTCACAACCCACATAGGGATACACCAGAGTCATTACATGTGTTTTCTTTTCACAAACCACAGCTAGAGTTATTGCATGTGTGTTCTTTTCATTAACCACATCTAGAGTCATTGCGTGTGTGTTCTTTTCACAAAGCACATATGGATCCACCAGTGTTATTGCATGTGTGTTCTTTTCACAAACCACATCTAGAGTCATTGTATGTGTGTTCTTCTCATAAAGCACATATGGATCCACCAGAGTTCATTGCATGCGTATTCTTTTCACAAACCACAACTAGAGTCATTGCATGTATGTTCTTTTCACAAACCACATAAGGATCCACCAGAGTCATTGCATGTGTGTTCTTTTCACAAACCATAGCTAGAGTCATTGCATGTGTGTTCTTTTCACAAACCAGATATAGAGTCATTGCATGTGTGTTCTTTTCACAAACCACATATTGATCCACCAGTGTCAGTGCATGTGTGTTCTCTTCACAAACCACATCTAGAGTCATTGCATGTGTGTTCTTTTCAAAAACCACATATGGATCCACCAGTGTCATTGCATGTCTGTTCTTCCGACAAACCACATATGGATCCACCAGAGTTCATTGCATCTATTTTCTTTTCACAAACCACATCTAGAGTCATTGCATGTCTGTTCTTCTCACAAACCACATATGGATCCACCAGAGTTCATTGCATGTGCGTTCCTTTCATAAACCACATCTAGAGTCATTGCATGTCTGTTCTTCTCACAAACCACATAAGTATCCACCAGAGTCATTGCATGTGTTTTCTTTCACAAATCATAGCTAGAGTCATTGCATGTGTGTTCTTTTCACAAACCACATCTAGAGTCATTGTATCCATGTTCTTCTCACAAACCACAGCTAGAGTCATTGCATGTCTATTCTTTCAATAAACCACACAAGGATCCACCAGAGTCATTTCATCTCTATTCTTTTCATTAACCATAGCTAGAGTCATTGCATGTGTGTTCTTCTCATAAACCAGATATGGATCCACCAGAGTTCATTGCATGTTTGTTCTTTTCACAAACCACAGCTAGAGTCAGTGCATGTCTGTTCTTCTCACAAACGACACATGGATCCACCAGTGTTATTGCATGTGTGTTATTTTCACAAACCACAGCTAGAGTCATTGGATGTATGTTCTTTTCACAGACCACATATTGATCCACTAGTGTCATTGCATGTGTGTTCTTTTCACAAACCATATATAGAGTCATTGCATGTGTGTTCTTTTCACAAACCACATCCAGAGTCATTGCATGTATGCTCTTTTCACAAACCACATATGGATCCACCAGTGTGATTGCATGTGTGTTCTTTTCATTAACCACAGCTAGAGTCATTGCATGTCTGTCCTTTTCACAAACCACATATGGATCCACTAGTGTCATTGCATGCCACATCTAGAGTCATTGCATTTGTGTTCTTCTGACAAACCACATACGGATCCACCAGAGTTCATTGCATGTGTGTTCTTTTCACAAACCACAGCTAGAGTCATTGCATGTCTTTTCTTTTCACAACACACATAAGGATACACCGGAGTCATTGCATGTGTGTTCTTTTCACAAACCACAGCTAGAGTTATTGCATGTGTGTTCTTTTCATTAATCACATCTAGAGTCATTGCATGTGTGTACTTTCACAAACCACATATGCATCCACCAGTGTCATTGCATGTGTGTTCTTTTCACAAACCACATCTAGAGTCATTGCATGTGTGTTCTTCTCACAAACCACATATGGATCCACCATAGTTCATTGCATGTGTGTTCTTTTCACAAACCACAGCTAGAGTTATTGCATGTGTGTTCTTTTCATTAATCACATCTAGAGTCATTGCATGTGTGTACTTTCACAAACCACATATGCATCCACCAGTGTCATTGCATGTGTGTTCTTTTCACAAACCACATCTAGAGTCATTGCATGTGTGTTCTTCTCACAAACCACATATGGATCCACCATAGTTCATTGCATGTGTGTTCTTTTCACAAACCATAGCTAGATTCATTGCATGTCTGTTCTTTTCACAAACCACATAAGGATCCACCAGAGTCATTGCATGTGTGTTCTTTTCAAAAACCACATATGGATCCACCAGTGTCATTGCATGTCTGTTCTTCTCACAAACCACATATGGATCCACCAGAGTTCATTGCATCTATGTTCTTTTCACAAACCACATCTAGAGTCAATGCATGTCTGTTCTTCTCACAAACCACATATGGATCCACCAGAGTTCATTGCATGTGCGTTCCTTTCATAAACCACATCTAGAGTCATTGCATGTCTGTTCTTCTCACAAACCACATAAGTATCCACTAGAGTCATTGCATGTGTTTTATTTTCACAAACCATAGCTAGAGTCATTGCATGTGTGTTCTTTTCACAAATCACATCTAGAGTCATTGTATGTCTGTTCTTCTCACAAACCACAGCTAGAGTCATTGCATGTCTATTCTTTCAATAAACCACACAAGGATCCACCAGAGTCATTTCATCTCTATTCTTTTCATTAACCACAGCTAGATTCATTGTATGTGTGTTCTTCTCATAAACCAGATATGGATCCACCACAGTTCATTGCATGTCTGTTCTTTTCACAAACCATAGCTAGAGTCAGTGCATGTCTGTTCTTCTCACAAACCACACATGGATCCACCAGTGTCATTGCATGTGTGTTATTTTCACAAACCACAGCTAGAGTCATTGGATGTATGTTCTTTTCACAAACCACATATTGATCCACCAGTGTCATTGCATATGTGATCTTTTCACAAACGACATCTAGAGTCATTGCATGTGTGTTCTTTTCACAAACCACATCCAGAGTCATTGCATGTATGCTCTTTTCAGAAACCACATATGAATCCACGAGTGTCATTGCATGTGTGTTCTTTTCATTAACCACAGCTAGAGTCATTGCATGTCTGTCCTTTTCACAAACCACATATGGATCCACTAGTGTCATTGCATGTGTGTTCTTTTCACAAACCACATCTAGAGTCATTGCATCTGTGTTCTTCTGACAAACCACATACGGATCCACCGGAGTTCATTGCATGTGTGTTCTTTTCACAAACCACAGCTAGAGTCATTGCATGTCTGTTCATTTCACAACACACATAAGGATACATCGGAGTCATTGCATGTGTGTTCTTTTCACAAACGACATCTAGAGTCATTGCATGTGTGTTCTTTTCACAAACCACATCTAGAGTCATTGCATGTGTGTTCTTCTCACAAACCACGTATGGATTCACCCGAGTTCATTGCATGTGTGTTCTTTTCACAAACCACAGCTGGAGTTATTGCATGTCTGTTCTTTGCATTAACCACATCTAGAGTCATTGCATGTGTGTTCTTTTCACAAACCACATATGGATCCACCAGATTTCATTGCATGTCTGTTCTTTTCACCAACCACATATAGAGTTTGTGTTATTCTCACAAACCACATATGGATCCACCAGCGTTCATTGCATTTGTGTTCTTTTCATTAACCATAGCTATAGTCATTGCATGTATGTTCTTCTCACAAACCACATATGGATCCACCAGAGTTTATTGCATGTCTGTTCTTTTCACAAACCACATATAGAGTCATTGCATGTGTGTTACTTTCACAAACCACATATTGATCCACCAGTGTCATTGCATGTGTGTTCTTTTCACAAACCATAGCTAGAGTCATTGCATGTGTGTCCTTTTCACAAATCACATATGGATCCACCATTGTCATTGCATGTGTGTTCTTTTCACAAACCACATCTAGAGTCATTGCATGCCTGTTCTTCTCACAAACCACATATGGATCCACCAGAGTTCATTCCATCTATGTTCTTTTCACAAACCACATCTAGAGTCATTGCATGTGTGTTCTTTTCACAAAACACATATGGATCCACCAGTGTCATTGAATGTGTGTTCTTTTCATTAACCATAGCTAGAGTCATTGCATGTCTGTCCTTCTCACAAACCACACAAGGATCCACCAGAGTCATTGCATGTGTGTTCTTTTCACAAACCATTGCTAGAGTCATTGCATGTGTGTTCTTTTCACAAACCACATCTAGAGTCATTGTATGTTTGTTCTTCTCACAAACCACGGCTAGAGTCATTGCATAGCTGTTCTTTCAATAAACCACACAAGGATCCACCAGAGTCATTTCATCTCTCTTCTTTTCATTAACCACAGCTAGAGTAATTGCATGTGTGTTCTTCTCACAAACTAGATATGGATCCACCAGAGTTCATTGCATGTCTGTTCTTTTCACAAACCATAGCTAGAGTCATTGCATGTCTGTTCTTCTTACAAACCACACATGGATCCACCAGGGTCATTGCATGTGTGTTATTTTCAGAAACCACAGTTAGAGTCATTGGATGTATGTTATTTTCACAAATCACATATTGATCCACCAATGTCATTGCATGTGTGTTCTTTTCACAAACCACAGGTAGAGTCATTGCATGTGTGTTCTTCTCACAAACCACATCTAGAGTCATTGCATGTGTGTTCTTTTCACAAAACACATATGGATCCACCAGTGTCATTGAATGTGTGTTCTTTTCATTAACCATAGCTAGAGTCATTGCATGTCTGTCCTTTTCACAAACCACATATGGATCCACCAGTGTCATTGCATGTGTGTTCTTTTCACAAACAACATCTAGAGTCATTGTATGTGTGTTCTTTTCACAAACCACATATGGATCCACTAGTGTCATTGCATGTGTGTTCTCTTCACAAACCACATCCAGAGTCATTGCATGTGTGTTCTTCTCACAATCCACATATGGATCCACCCGAGTTCATTGCATGTGTGTTCTTTTCACAAACCACAACCATAGTAATTGCATGTGTGTTCTTCTCACAACCCACATACGGATCCACCAGAGTTCATTGCATGTGTGTTCTTTTCACAAACCACAGCTAGAGTCATTGCATGTCCGTTCTTTTCGCAAACCACATAAGGATCCACCAGAGTCATTGCATGTGTGTTCTTTTCACAAACCACATCTAGAGTCATTGGATATATGTTCTTTTCACAAACCACATATTCATTCACCAATGTCATTGCATCTGTGTTATTTTCACAAACCATATCTAGAGTCATTGCATGTGTGTTCTTTTCACAAACCACATATAGAGTCATTGCATGTGTGTTCTTTTCACAAACCACATATTGATCCACCAGTGTTAGTGCATGTGTGTTCTTTTCACAAACAACATATGGATCCACTAGTTTCATTGCATGTGTGTTCTTTTCACAAACCACATATGGATCCACCAGTGTCATTGCATGTGTGTTCTTTTCACAAACCACAACTAGAGTTATTGCATGTGTGTTCTTTTCATTAACCACATCTAGAGTCATTGCATGTTTGTTCTTTTCACAAACCACATATGGATCCACCAGTGTCATTGCATGTGTGTTCTTTTCACAAACTACATCTAGAGTCATTTCATGTGTGTTCTTCTCACAAACCACATATGGATCCACCAGAGTTCATTGCATGTGTGTTCTTTTCACAAACCATAGCTAGAGTCATTGCATGTCCGTTCTTTTCACAAACCACATAAGGATCCACCAGAGCCATTGCATGTGTGTTCTTTCCAGAAACCACATCTAGAGTCATTGGATATATATTCTTTTAACAAACCACATATTGATCCACCAATGTCATGGCATAGTGTTCTTTTCACAAACCATAGCTAGAGTCATTGCATGTGTGTTCTTTTCACTAACCACATATAGAGTCATTGCATGTGTGTTCTTTTCACAAACCACATATTGATCCACTAGTGTCAGTGCATGTGTGTTCTTTTCACAAACCACATCTAGGTTCATTTCATGTGTGTTCTTTTCACAAACCAAATATGGAACCACTAGTGTCATTGCATGTGTGTTCTTTTCACAAACCACAGCTAGAGTCATTACATGTATGTTCTTTTCATTAACCACATCTAGAGTCATTCATGTGTGTTCTTTTCGAAAACCACATATAGAGTCATTGCATGTGTATTCTTCTCAAAAACCACATATGGATCCACCAGATTCCATTGCATGTGTGTTCTTTTCATTAACCACAGCTATAGTCATTGCATGTATGTTCTTCTCACAAACCACATATGGATCCACCAGATTTCATTGCATGTCTGTTCCTTTCACAAACCACATCTTCAGTCATTGCATGTGTGTTCTTCTCACAAACCACATCTAGAGTCATTGCATGTGTGTTCTTCTCACAAACCACAAATGGATCCACCAGAGTTTATTGCATGTCTATTCTTTTCACAAACCACATCTAGAGTCATTGCATGTGTGTACTTTTCATTAATCACATCTAGAGTCATTGCATGTGTGTACTTTCACAAACCACATATGCATCCACCAGTGTCATTGCATGTGTGTTCTTTTCACAAACCACATCTAGAGTCATTGCATGTGTGTTCTTCTCACAAACCACATATGGATCCACCATAGTTCATTGCATGTGTGTTCTTTTCACAAACCACAGCTAGAGTTATTGCATGTGTGTTCTTTTCATTAATCACATCTAGAGTCATTGCATGTGTGTACTTTCACAAACCACATATGCATCCACCAGTGTCATTGCATGTGTGTTCTTTTCACAAACCACATCTAGAGTCATTGCATGTGTGTTCTTCTCACAAACCACATATGGATCCACCATAGTTCATTGCATGTGTGTTCTTTTCACAAACCATAGCTAGATTCATTGCATGTCTGTTCTTTTCACAAACCACATAAGGATCCACCAGAGTCATTGCATGTGTGTTCTTTTCAAAAACCACATATGGATCCACCAGTGTCATTGCATGTTTGTTCTTCTCACAAACCACATATGGATCCACCAGAGTTCATTGCATCTATGTTCTTTTCACAAACCACATCTAGAGTCATTGCATGTCTGTTCTTCTCACAAACCACATAAGGATCCACCAGAGTCATTGCATGTGGGTTCTTTTCACAAACCACAGCAAGAGTCATTGTATGTGTGTTGTTTTCACAAACCACATCTAGAGTCGTTGCATGTGTGTCCTTATGACAAACACCAGCTAGAGTCATTGCATGTCTGTTCTTTCAATAAACCACACAAGGATCCACCAGAGTCATTGCATCTCTATTCTTTTCATTAACCACAGCTAGAGTCATTGCATGTGTGTTCTTCTCACAAACCACATCTAGAGTCATTGCACGTGTCTTCTTCTCACAAACCACATATGGATCCACCAGTGTCATTGCATGTGTGTTCTTTTCACAAACCACATCTAGAGTCATTGCATGTGTGTTCTTCTCACAAACCACGTATGGATTCACCCGAGTTCATTGCATGTGTGTTCTTTTCACAAACCACAGCAAGAGTCATTGCTTGTGTGTTCTTCTCACAAACCACATATGGATCCATCAGAGTTCATTGCATGTGTGTTCTTTTCACAAACCACTGCTAGAGTCATTGCATGTCTGTTCTTTTCACAAACCACATAAGAATCCACCAAAGTCATTGCATGTGTGTTCTTTTCACAAAACACATATTGATCCACCAATGTCATTGCATGTGTGTTCTTTTCACAAACCACAACTAGAGTCATTGCATGTGTGTTCTTCTCACAAACCACATCTAGAGTCATTGCATGTGTGTTCTTCTCACAAACCACAAATGGATCCACCAGAGTTTATTGCATGTCTATTCTTTTCACAAACCACATCTAGAGTCATTACATGTCTGTTCTTCTCACAAACCACATATGGATCCACCAGAGTTCATTGCATGTGTGTTCCTTTCATAAACCACATCTAGAGTCATTGCATGTATGTTCTTCTCACAAACCACATAAGGATCCACCAGAGTCATTGCATGTGGGTTCTTTTCACAAACCACAACAAGAGTCATTTTATGTGTGTTCTTTTCACAAACCACATCTAGAGTCGTTGCATGTGTGTCCTTATGACAACCCACAGCTAGAGTCATTGCATGTCTGTTCTTTCAATAAACCACACAAGGATCCACCAGAGTCATTGCATCTCTATTCTTTTCATTAACCACACCTAGAGTCACTGCATGTGTGTTCTTCTCACAAACCACATCTAGAGTCATTGCATGTGTCTTCTTCTCACAAACCACATATGGATCCACTAGTGTCATTGCATGTGTGTTCTTTTCACAAACCACATCCAGAGTCATTGCATGTGTGTTCTTCTCACAAACCACATATGGATCCACCCGAGTTCATTGCATGTGTGTTCTTTTCACAAACCACAGCCATAGTAATTGCATGTGTGTTCTTCTCACAACCCACATATGGATCCACCAGAGTTCATTGCATGTGTGTTCTTTTCACAAACCACAGCTAGAGTCATTGCATGTCCGTTCTTTTCGCAAACCACATAAGGATCCACCAGAGTCATTGCATGTGTGTTCTTTTCACAAACCACATCTAGAGTCATTGGATATATGTTCTTTTCACAAACCACATATTGATCCACCAATGTCATTGCATGTGTGTTCTTTTAACAAACCATATCTAGAGTCATTGCATGTGTGTTCTTTTCACAAACCACATATAGAGTCATTGCATGTGTGTTCTTTTCACAAACCACATATTGATCCACCAGTGTTAGTGCATGTGTGTTCTTTTCACAAACCATAGCTAGAGTCATTGCATGTCCGTTCTTTTCACAAACCACATAAGGATCCACTAGCCATTGCATGTGTGTTCTTTACACAAACCGCATCTAGAGTCATTGGATATATATTCTTTTAACAAACCACATATTGATCCACCAATGTCATTGCATGTGTGTTCTTTTCACAAACCATAGCTAGAGTCATTGCATGTGTGTTCTTTTCACTAACCACATATAGTCATTGCATGTGTGTTCTTTTCACAAACCACATATTGATCCACTAGTGTCAGTGCATGTGTGTTCTTTTCACAAACCACATCTAGGGTCATTTCATGTGTGTTCTTTTCACAAACCAAATATGGAACCACTAGTGTCATTGCATGTGTGTTCTTTTCACAAACCACAGCTAGAGTCATTACATGTATGTTCTTTGCATTAACCACATCTAGATTCATCCATGTGTGTTCTTTTCACAAACCACATATGGATCCACCAGATTTCATTGCATGTGTGTTCTTTTCGAAAACCACATATAGAGTCATTGCATGTGTGTTCTTCTCACAAACCACATATGGATCCACCAGAGTTCATTGCATGTGTGTTCTTTTCACAAACCATAGCTAGAGTCATTGCATGTGTGTTCTTTTCACTAACCACATATAGAGTCATTGCATGTGTGTTCTTTTCACAAACCACATATTGATCCACTAGTGTCAGTGCATGTGTGTTCTTTTCACAAACCACATCTAGGTTCATTTCATGTGTGTTCTTTTCACAAACCAAATATGGAACCACTAGTGTCATTGCATGTGTGTTCTTTTCACAAATCACAGCTAGAGTCATTACATGTATGTTCTTTGCATTAACCACATCTAGAGTCATTCATGTGTGTTCTTTTCACAAACCACTTATGGATCCACCAGATTTCATTGCATGTGTGTTCTTTTCGAAAACCGCATATAGAGTCATTGCATGTGTATTCTTCTCAGAAACCACATATGGATCCACCAGAGTCCATTGCATGTGTGTTCTTTTCATTAACCACAGCTATAGTCATTGCATGTATGTTCTTCTCACAAACCACATATGGATCCACCAGATTTCATTGCATGTCTGTTCCTTTCACAAACCACATCTTCAGTCATTGCATGTGTGTTCTTCTCACAAACCACATCTAGAGTCATTGCATGTGTGTTCTTCTCACAAACCACAAATGGATCCACCAGAGTTTATTGCATGTCTATTCTTTTCACAAACCACATCTAGAGTCATTGCATGTGTGTACTTTTCATTAATCACATCTAGAGTCATTGCATGTGTGTACTTTCACAAACCACATATGCATCCACCAGTGTCATTGCATGTGTGTTCTTTTCACAAACCACATCTAGAGTCATTGCATGTGTGTTCTTCTCACAAACCACATATGGATCCACCATAGTTCATTGCATGTGTGTTCTTTTCACAAACCACAGCTAGAGTTATTGCATGTGTGTTCTTTTCATTAATCACATCTAGAGTCATTGCATGTGTGTACTTTCACAAACCACATATGCATCCACCAGTGTCATTGCATGTGTGTTCTTTTCACAAACCACATCTAGAGTCATTGCATGTGTGTTCTTCTCACAAACCACATATGGATCCACCATAGTTCATTGCATGTGTGTTCTTTTCACAAACCATAGCTAGATTCATTGCATGTCTGTTCTTTTCACAAACCACATAAGGATCCACCAGAGTCATTGCATGTGTGTTCTTTTCAAAAACCACATATGGATCCACCAGTGTCATTGCATGTTTGTTCTTCTCACAAACCACATATGGATCCACCAGAGTTCATTGCATCTATGTTCTTTTCACAAACCACATCTAGAGTCATTGCATGTCTGTTCTTCTCACAAACCACATAAGGATCCACCAGAGTCATTGCATGTGGGTTCTTTTCACAAACCACAGCAAGAGTCATTGTATGTGTGTTGTTTTCACAAACCACATCTAGAGTCGTTGCATGTGTGTCCTTATGACAAACACCAGCTAGAGTCATTGCATGTCTGTTCTTTCAATAAACCACACAAGGATCCACCAGAGTCATTGCATCTCTATTCTTTTCATTAACCACAGCTAGAGTCATTGCATGTGTGTTCTTCTCACAAACCACATCTAGAGTCATTGCACGTGTCTTCTTCTCACAAACCACATATGGATCCACCAGTGTCATTGCATGTGTGTTCTTTTCACAAACCACATCTAGAGTCATTGCATGTGTGTTCTTCTCACAAACCACGTATGGATTCACCCGAGTTCATTGCATGTGTGTTCTTTTCACAAACCACAAGCAGAGTCATTGCTTGTGTGTTCTTCTCACAAACCACATATGGATCCATCAGAGTTCATTGCATGTGTGTTCTTTTCACAAACCACTGCTAGAGTCATTGCATGTCTGTTCTTTTCACAAACCACATAAGAATCCACCAAAGTCATTGCATGTGTGTTCTTTTCACAAAACACATATTGATCCACCAATGTCATTGCATGTGTGTTCTTTTCACAAACCACAACTAGAGTCATTGCATGTGTGTTCTTCTCACAAACCACATCTAGAGTCATTGCATGTGTGTTCTTCTCACAAACCACAAATGGATCCACCAGAGTTTATTGCATGTCTATTCTTTTCACAAACCACATCTAGAGTCATTACATGTCTGTTCTTCTCACAAACCACATATGGATCCACAGTTCATTGCATGTGTGTTCCTCTCACAAACCACATCTAGAGTCATTGCATGTATGTTCTTCTCACAAACCACATAAGGATCCACCAGAGTCATTGCATGTGGGTTCTTTTCACAAACCACAACAAGAGTCATTTTATGTGTGTTCTTTTCACAAACCACATCTAGAGTCGTTGCATGTGTGTCCTTATGACAACCCACAGCTAGAGTCATTGCATGTCTGTTCTTTCAATAAACCACACAAGGATCCACCAGAGTCATTGCATCTCTATTCTTTTCATTAACCACACCTAGAGTCACTGCATGTGTGTTCTTCTCACAAACCACATCTAGAGTCATTGCATGTGTCTTCTTCTCACAAACCACATATGGATCCACTAGTGTCATTGCATGTGTGTTCTTTTCACAAACCACATCCAGTCATTGCATGTGTGTTCTTCTCACAAACCACATATGGATCCACCCGAGTTCATTGCATGTGTGTTCTTTTCACAAACCACAGCCATAGTAATTGCATGTGTGTTCTTCTCACAACCCACATATGGATCCACCAGAGTTCATTGCATGTGTGTTCTTTTCACAAACCACAGCTAGAGTCATTGCATGTCCGTTCTTTTCGCAAACCACATAAGGATCCACCAGAGTCATTGCATGTGTGTTCTTTTCACAAACCACATCTAGAGTCATTGGATATATGTTCTTTTCACAAACCACATATTGATCCACCAATGTCATTGCATGTGTGTTCTTTTAACAAACCATATCTAGAGTCATTGCATGTGTGTTCTTTTCACAAACCACATATAGAGTCATTGCATGTGTGTTCTTTTCACAAACCACATATTGATCCACCAGTGTTAGTGCATGTGTGTTCTTTTCACAAACCATAGCTAGAGTCATTGCATGTCCGTTCTTTTCACAAACCACATAAGGATCCACCGGAGCCATTGCATGTGTGTTCTTTACACAAACCGCATCTAGAGTCATTGGATATATATTCTTTTAACAAACCACATATTGATCCACCAATGTCATTGCATGTGTGTTCTTTTCACAAACCATAGCTAGAGTCATTGCATGTGTGTTCTTTTCACTAACCACATATAGTCATTGCATGTGTGTTCTTTTCACAAACCACATATTGATCCACTAGTGTCAGTGCATGTGTGTTCTTTTCACAAACCACATCTAGGGTCATTTCATGTGTGTTCTTTTCACAAACCAAATATGGAACCACTAGTGTCATTGCATGTGTGTTCTTTTCACAAACCACAGCTAGAGTCATTACATGTATGTTCTTTGCATTAACCACATCTAGATTCATCCATGTGTGTTCTTTTCACAAACCACATATGGATCCACCAGATTTCATTGCATGTGTGTTCTTTTCGAAAACCACATATAGAGTCATTGCATGTGTGTTCTTCTCACAAACCACATATGGATCCACCAGAGTTCATTGCATGTGTGTTCTTTTCACAAACCATAGCTAGAGTCATTGCATGTCCGTTCTTTTCACAAACCACATAAGGATCCACCAGAGCCATTGCATGTGTGTTCTTTACAGAAACCACATCTAGAGTCATTGGATATATATTCTTTTAACAAACCACATATTGATCCACCAATGTCATGGCATTGTGTTCTTTTCACAAACCATAGCTAGAGTCATTGCATGTGTGTTCTTTTCACTAACCACATATAGAGTCATTGCATGTGTGTTCTTTTCACAAACCACATATTGATCCACTAGTGTCAGTGCATGTGTGTTCTTTTCACAAACCACATCTAGGTTCATTTCATGTGTGTTCTTTTCACAAACCAAATATGGAACCACTAGTGTCATTGCATGTGTGTTCTTTTCACAAATCACAGCTAGAGTCATTACATGTATGTTCTTTGCATTAACCACATCTAGAGTCATTCATGTGTGTTCTTTTCACAAACCACTTATGGATCCACCAGATTTCATTGCATGTGTGTTCTTTTCGAAAACCGCATATAGAGTCATTGCATGTGTATTCTTCTCAGAAACCACATATGGATCCACCAGAGTCCATTGCATGTGTGTTCTTTTCATTAACCACAGCTATAGTCATTGCATGTATGTTCTTCTCACAAACCACATATGGATCCACCAGATTTGATTGCATGTCTGTTCCTTTCACAAACCACATCTTCAGTCATTGCATGTGTGTTCTTCTCACAAACCACATCTAGAGTCATTGCATGTGTGTTCTTCTCACAAACCACAAATGGATCCACCAGAGTTTATTGCATGTCTATTCTTTTCACAAACCACATCTAGAGTCATTACATGTTTGTTCTTCTCACAAACCACATATGGATCCACCAGAGTTCATTGCGTGTGTGTTCCTTTCATAATCCACATCTAGAGTCATTGCATCTATGTTCTTCTCACAAACCACATAAGGATCCACCAGAGTCATTGCATGTGGGTTCTTTTTACAAACCACAGCAAGAGTCATTGTATGTGTGTTCTTTTCACAAACCACATCTAGAGTCGTTGCACGTGTGTCCTTATGACAAACACCAGCTATAGTCATTGCATGTCTGTTCTTTCAATAAACCACACAAGGATCCACCAGAGTCATTGCATCTCTATTCTTTTCATTAACCACAGCTAGAGTCATTGCGTGTGTGTTCTTCTCACATACCACATCTAGAGTCATTGCACGTGTCTTCTTCTCACAAACCACATATGGATCCACCAGTGTCATTGCATGTGTGTTCTTTTCACAAACCACATCTAGAGTCATTGCATGTGTGTTCTTCTCACAAACCACGTATGGATTCACCCGAGTTCATTGCATGTGTGTTCTTTTCACAAACCACAGCAAGAGTCATTGCTTGTGTGTTCTTCTCACAAACCACATATGGATCCATCAGAGTTCATTGCATGTGTGTTCTTTTCACAAACCACTGCTAGAGTCATTGCATGTCTGTTCTTTTCACAAACCACATAAGAATCCACCAAAGTCAATGCATGTGTGTTCTTTTCACAAAACACATATTGATCCACCATTGTCATTGCATGTGTGTTCTTTTCACAAACCACAACTAGAGTCATTGCATGTGTGTTCTTCTCACAAACCACAAATGGATCCACCAGAGTTTATTGCATGTCTATTCTTTTCACAAACCACATCTAGAGTCATTACATGTCTGTTCTTCTCACAAACCACATATGGATCCACCAGAGTTCATTGCATGTGTGTTCCTTTCATAAACCACATCTAGAGTCATTGCATGTATGTTCTTCTCACAAACCACATAAGGATCCACCAGAGTAATTGCATGTGGGTTCTTTTCACAAACCACAACAAGAGTCATTTTATGTATGTTCTTTTCACAAACCACATCTAGAGTCGTTGCATGTGTGTCCTTATGACAAACCACAGCTAGAGTCATTGCATGTCTGTTCTTTCAATAAACCACACAAGGATCCACCAGAGTCATTGCATCTCTATTCTTTTCATTAACCACACCTAGAGTCACTGCATGTGTGTTCTTCTCACAAACCACATCTAGAGTCATTGCATGTGTCTTCTTCTCACAAACCACATATGGATCCACCAGAGTCATTGCATGTGTGTTCTTCTCACAAACTCGATATGGATCCACCAGAGTTCATTGCATGTCTGTTCTTTTCACAAACCATAGCTAGAGTCATTGCATGTCTGTTGTTCTCACAAACCACACATGGATCCACCAGGGTCATTGCATGTGTGTTATTTTCAGAAACCACAGTTAGAGTCATTGGATGTATGTTATTTTCACAAATCACATATTGATCCACCAATGTCATTGCATCTGTGTTCTTTTCACAAACCACAGCTAGAGTCATTGCATGTGTTCTTCTCTAAACCACATCTAGAGTCATTGCATGTGTGTTCATTTCACAAACCACATATGGATCCACCGGTGTCATTGAATGTGTGTTATTTTCATTAACCATAGCTAGAGTCATTGCATGTCTGTCCTTTTCACAAACCACATATGGATCAACCAGTGTCATTGCATGTGTGTTCTTTTCACAAACCACATCTAGAGTCATTGTATGTGTGTTTTTTTCACAAACCACATATGGATCCACCAGTGTCATTGCATGTGTGTTCTTTTCACAAACCACATCCAGAGTCATTGCACGTGTCTTCTTCTCACAAACCACATATGGATCCACCAGTGTCATTGCATGTGTGTTCTTTTCACAAACCACATCTAGAGTCATTGCATGTGTGTTCTTCTCACAAACCACGTATGGATTCACCCGAGTTCATTGCATGTGTGTTCTTTTCACAAACCACAGCAAGAGTCATTGCTTGTGTGTTCTTCTCACAAACCACATATGGATCCATCAGAGTTCATTGCATGTGTGTTCTTTTCACAAACCACTGCTAGAGTCATTGCATGTCTGTTCTTTTCACAAACCACATAAGAATCCACCAAAGTCAATGCATGTGTGTTCTTTTCACAAAACACATATTGATCCACCATTGTCATTGCATGTGTGTTCTTTTCACAAACCACAACTAGAGTCATTGCATGTGTGTTCTTCTCACAAACCACAAATGGATCCACCAGAGTTTATTGCATGTCTATTCTTTTCACAAACCACATCTAGAGTCATTACATGTCTGTTCTTCTCACAAACCACATATGGATCCACCAGAGTTCATTGCATGTGTGTTCCTTTCATAAACCACATCTAGAGTCATTGCATGTATGTTCTTCTCACAAACCACATAAGGATCCACCAGAGTAATTGCATGTGGGTTCTTTTCACAAACCACAACAAGAGTCATTTTATGTATGTTCTTTTCACAAACCACATCTAGAGTCGTTGCATGTGTGTCCTTATGACAAACCACAGCTAGAGTCATTGCATGTCTGTTCTTTCAATAAACCACACAAGGATCCACCAGAGTCATTGCATCTCTATTCTTTTCATTAACCACACCTAGAGTCACTGCATGTGTGTTCTTCTCACAAACCACATCTAGAGTCATTGCATGTGTCTTCTTCTCACAAACCACATATGGATCCACCAGAGTCATTGCATGTGTGTTCTTCTCACAAACTCGATATGGATCCACCAGAGTTCATTGCATGTCTGTTCTTTTCACAAACCATAGCTAGAGTCATTGCATGTCTGTTGTTCTCACAAACCACACATGGATCCACCAGGGTCATTGCATGTGTGTTATTTTCAGAAACCACAGTTAGAGTCATTGGATGTATGTTATTTTCACAAATCACATATTGATCCACCAATGTCATTGCATCTGTGTTCTTTTCACAAACCACAGCTAGAGTCATTGCATGTGTGTTCTTCTCACAAACCACATCTAGAGTCATTGCATGTGTGTTCATTTCACAAACCACATATGGATCCACCGGTGTCATTGAATGTGTGTTATTTTCATTAACCATAGCTAGAGTCATTGCATGTCTGTCCTTTTCACAAACCACATATGGATCAACCAGTGTCATTGCATGTGTGTTCTTTTCACAAACCACATCTAGAGTCATTGTATGTGTGTTTTTTTCACAAACCACATATGGATCCACCAGTGTCATTGCATGTGTGTTCTTTTCACAAACCACATCCAGAGTCATTGCATGTGTGTTCTTCTCACAAACCACATATGGATCCACCCGAGTTCATTGCATGTGTGTTCTTTTCACAAACCACAGCCATAGTCATTGCATGTGTGTTCTTCTCACAAACCACATATGGATCCACCAGAGTTCATTGCATGTGTGTTCTTTTCACAAACCACAGCTAGAGTCATTGCATGTCCGTTCTTTTCACAAACCACATACAGATCCACCAGAGTCATTGCATGTGTGTTCTTTTCACAAACCACATCTAGAGTCATTGGATATATGTTCTTTTCACAAACCACATATTGATCCACCAATGTCATTGCATGTGTGTTCTTTTCACAAACCATAGCTAGAGTCATTGCATGTGTGTTCTTTTCACAAACCGCATATAGAGTCATTGCATGTGTGTTCTTTTCACAAACCACATATTGATCCACCAGTGTTAGTGCATGTGTGTTCTTTTCACAAACAACATATGGATCCACTAGTGTCATTGCATGTGTGTTCTTTTCACAAACCACATATGGATCCACCAGTGTCATTGCATGTGTGTTCTTTTCACAAACCACAACTAGAGTTATTGCATGTGTGTTCTTTTCATTAACCACATCTAGAGTCATTGCATGTTTGTTCTTTTCACAAACCACATATGGATCCACCAGTGTCATTGCATGTGTGTTCTTTTCACAAACCACATCTAGAGTCATTGCATGTGTGTTCTTCTCACAAACCACATATGGATCCACCAGAGTTCATTGCATGTGTGTTCTTTTCACAAACCATAGCTAGAGTCATTGCATGTCCGTTCTTTTCACAAACCACATAAGGATCCACCGGAGCCATTGCATGTGTGTTCTTTACACAAACCACATCTAGAGTCATTGGATATATATTCTTTTAACAAACCACATATTGATCCACCAATGTCATTGCATGTGTGTTCTTTTCACAAACCATAGCTAGAGTCATTGCATGTGTGTTCTTTTCACTAACCACATATAGTCATTGCATGTGTGTTCTTTTCACAAACCACATATTGATCCACTAGTGTCAGTGCATGTTTGTTCTTTTCACAAACCACATCTAGGGTCATTTCATGTGTGTTCTTTTCACAAACCAAATATAGAACCACTAGTGTCATTGCATGTGTGTTCTTTTCACAAACCACAGCTAGAGTCATTACATGTATGTTCTTTGCATTAACCACATCTAGATTCATCCATGTGTGTTCTTTTCACAAACCACATATGGATCCACCAGATTTCATTGCATGTGTGTTCTTTTCGAAAACCACATATAGAGTCATTGCATGTGTATTCTTCTCATAAACCACATATGGATCCACCAGAGTCCATTGCATGTGTGTTATTTTCATTAACCACAGCTATAGTCATTGCATGTATGTTCTTCTCACAAACCACATATGGATCCACCAGATTCCATTGCATGTCTGTTCCTTTCACAAACCACATCTTCAGTCATTGCATGTGTGTTCTTCTCACAAACCACATCTAGAGTCATTCATGTGTGTTCTTCTCACAAACCACAAATGGTTCCACCAGAGTTTATTGCATGTCTATTCTTTTCACAAACCACATCTAGAGTCATTACATGTTTGTTCTTCTCACAAACCACATATGGATCCACCAGAGTTCATTGCGTGTGTGTTCCTTTCATAATCCACATCTAGAGTCATTGCATGTATGTTCTTCTCACAAACCACATAAGGATACACCAGAGTCATTGCATGTGGGTTCTTTTCACAAACCACAGCAAGAGTCATTGTATGTGTGTTCTTTTCACAAACCACATCTAGAGTCGTTGCACGTGTGTCCTTATGACAAACCACAGCTAGAGTCATTGCATGTCTGTTCTTTCAATAAACCACACAAGGATCCACCAGAGTCATTGCATCTCTATTCTTTTCATTAACCACAGCTAGAGTCACTGCATGTGTGTTCTTCTCACAAACCACATCTAGAGTCATTGCATGTGTCTTCTTCTCACAAACCACATATGGATCCACCAGAGTTCATTGCATGTCTGTTCTTTTCACAAACCACATCTAGAGTCATTGCATGTCTGTTCTTCTCACAAACCACACATGGATCCACCAGGGTCATTGCATGTGTGTTCTTTTCACAAACCACAGTTAGAGTCATTGGATATATGTTCTTTTCACAAATCACATATTGATCCACTAGTGTCATTGCATGTGTGTTCTTTTCAAAAACCACATCTAGAGTCATTACATGTGTGCTTTGTTCACTAATCACATCTAGAGTCATTGCATGTGTGTTCTTTTCACAAACCACATATGGATCCACCAGTGTCATTGCATGTATGTTCTTTTCACAAACCACATCTAGAGTCATTGCATGTGTGTTCTTCTCACAAACCACATATGGATCCACCCGAGTTCATTGCATGTGTGTTCTTTTCACAAACTACAGCAAGAGTAATTGCATGTGTGTTCTTCTCTCAAACCACATATGGATCCATCAGAGTTCATTGCATGTGTGTTCTTTTCACAAACCACAGCTAGAGTCATTGCATGTCTGTTCTTTTCACAAACCACAAAAGAATCCACCAGAATCATTGTATGTGTGTTCTTTTCACAAACCACATCTAGAGTCATTGGATATATATTCTTTTCACAAACTACATATTGATCCACCAATGTCATTGCATGTGTGTTTTTTTCACAAACCATAGCTAGAGTCATTGCATGTGTGTTCTTTTCACAAACCACGTATAGAGTCATTGCATGTGTGTTCTTTTCACAAACCACATATTGATCCACTAGTGTTAGTGCATGTGTGTTCTTTTCACAAACCACATCTAGGGTCATTGCATGTGTGTTCTTTTCACAAACCAGATATGGAACCACCAGTGCCATTGCATGTGTGTTCTTTTCACAAACCACAACTAGAGTCATTGCTTGTATGTTCTTTGCAATAACCACATCTAGAGTCATTGCATGTGTGTTCTTTTCACAAACCACTTATGGATCCACCAGATTTCATTGCATGTGTGTTCTTTTCGAAAACCACATATAGAGTCATTGCATGTGTATTCTTCTCAGAAACCACATATGGATCCACCAGAGTCCATTGCATGTGTATTCTTTTCATTAACCACAACTATAGTCATTGCATGTATGTTCTTCTCACAAACCACATA
Source organism: Avena insularis (assembly GCA_023614405.1). Classification (NCBI taxonomy): domain Eukaryota; kingdom Viridiplantae; phylum Streptophyta; class Magnoliopsida; order Poales; family Poaceae; genus Avena; species Avena insularis. Next base: position 259,577,537 of record CM042696.1, read on the forward strand.
TGGATCCACCAGAGTTCATTGCATGTCTATTCCTTTCACAAACCACATCTTCAGTCATTGCATGTGTGTTATTCTCACAAACCACATCTAGAGTCATTGCATGTGTGTTCTTCTCACAAACCACAAATGGATCCACCAGAGTTTATTGCATGTCTATTATTTTAACAAACCACATCTAGAGTCATTACATGTTTGTTCTTCTCACAAACCACATATGGATCCACCAGAGTTCATTGCGTGTCTATTTCTTCATAAACCACATCTAGAGTCATTGCATGTATGTTCTTCTCACAAACCACATAAGGATCCACGAGAGTCATTGCATGTGGGTTCTTTTCACAAACCACAACAAGAGTCATTGTATGTGTGTTCTTTTCATAAACCACATCTAGAGTCGTTGCATGTGTGTCCTTATGATAAACCACAGCTAGAGTCATTGCATGTCTGTTCTTTCAATAAACCACACAAGGATCCACCAGAGTCATTGCATCTCTATTCTTTTCATTAACCACAGCTAGAGTCATTGCATGTGTGCTCTTCTCACAAACCACATCTAGAGACATTGCACGTGTCTTCTTCTCACAAAGCACATATGGATCCACCAGTGTCATTGCATGTGTGTTCTTTTCACAAACCACATCTAGAGTCATTGCATGTGTGTTCTTCTCACAAACCACATATGGATCCACCCGAGTTCATTGCATGTGTGTTCTTTTCACAAACCACAGCAAGAGTCATTGCATGTGTGTTCTTCTCACAAACCACATATGGACCATCAGAGTTCATTGCATGTGTGTTCTTTTCACAAACCACAGCTAGAGTCATTGCATGTCTGTTCTTTTCACAAACCACATAAGAATCCACCAGAGTCATTGCATGTGTGTTCTTTTCACAAATCACATATTGATCCACCAGTGTCATTGCATGTGTGTTCTTTTCACAAACCACATCTAGAGTCATTGCATGTGTGTTCTTCTCACAAACCACAAATGGATCCACCAGAGTTTATTGCATGTCTATTCTTTTCACAAACCACATCTAGAATCATTACATGTTTGTTCTTCTCAGAAACCACATATGGATTCACCAGAGTTCATTACATGTGTGTTCCTTTCATAAACCACATCTAGAGTCATTGCATGTATGTTCTTCTCACAAACCACATAAGGATCCACCAGAGTCATTGCATGTGGGTTCTTTTCACAAACCACAACAAGAGTCATTGTATGTGTGTTCTTTTCACAAACCACATCTAGAGTCGTTGCATGTGTGTCCTTATGACAAACCACAACCAGAGTCATTGCATGTCTGTTCTTTCAATAAACCACACAAGGATCCACCAGAGTCATTGCATCTCTATTCTTTTCATTAACCACACCTAGAGTCACTGCATGTGTGTTCTTCTCACAAACCACATCTAGAGTCATTGCATGTGTCTTCTTCTCACAAACCACATATGGATCCACCAGAGTTCATTGCATGTATGTTCTTTTCACAAACCACATCTAGAGTCATTGCATGTCTGTTCTTCTCACAAACCACACATGGATCCACCAGGGTCATTGCATGTGTGTTCTTTTCACAAACCATAGTTAGAGTCATTGGATATATGTTCTTTTCACAAATCACATATTGATCCACCAGTGTCATTGCATGTGTGTTCTTTTCACAAACCACATCTAGAGTCATTGCATGTGTGCTTTTTCACTAACCACATCTAGGGTCATTGCATGTGTGTTCTTTTCACAAACCACATATGGATCCACCAGTGTCATTGCATGTATGTTCTTTTCACAAACCACATCTAGAGTCATTGCATGTGTGTTCTTCTCACAAACCACATATGGATCCACCCGAGTTCATTGCATGTGTGTTCTTTTCATAAACCACAGCAAGAGCCATTTCATGTGTGTTCTTCTCACAAACCACATATGGATCGATCAGATTTCATTGCATGTGTGTTCTTTTCACAAACCACAGCTTGAGTCATTGCATGTCTGTTCTTTTAACAAACCACATAAGAATCCACCAGAGTCATTGCATGTGTGTTCTTTTCACAAATCAGATATTGATCCACCAGTGTCATTACATGTGTGTTCTTATCACAAACCACAACTAGAATTATTGCATGTGTGTTCTTTTCATTAACCACATCTAGAGTCATTGCATGTTTGTTCTTTTCACAAACCACGTATGGATCCACCAGTGTCATTGCATGTGTGTTCTTTTCACAAACCACATCTAGAGTCATTGCATGTGTGTTCTTCTCACAAACCACATATGGATCCACCAGAGTTCATTGCATGTGTGTTCTTTTCACACACCACAGCTAGAGTCATTGCATGTACGTTCGTTTCACATACCACGTAAGGATCCACCAGAGCCATTGCATGTGTGTTCTTTTCACAAACCACATATAGAGTCATTGGATATATATTATTTTCGAGAACCACATATTGATCCACCAATGTCATTGCATGTGCGTTCTTTTCACAAACCATAGCTAGAGTCATTGCATGTGTGTTCTTTTCACAAACCACATATAGAGTCATTGCATGTGTGTTCTTTTCACAAACCACATATTGATCCACCAGTGTCAGTGCATGTGTGTTATTTTCACAAACCACATCTAGGGTCATTGCATGTGTGTTCTTTTCACAAACCACATATGGATCCACCAGTGTCATTGCATGTGTGTTCTTTTCACAAACCACAGCTAGAGTCATTGCATGTATGTTCTTTGCATTAACCACATCTAGAGTCATTGCTTGTCTGTTCTTCTCACAAACCACACATGGATCCACCAGGGTCATTGCATGTGTGTTCTTTTCACACAGCATAGTTAGAGTCATTGGATATATGTTCTTTTCACAAATCACATATTGATCCACCAGTGTCATGGCATGTGTGTTCTTTTCACAAACCACATCTAGAGTCATTGCATGTGTGCTTTGTTCACTAACCACATCTAGAGTCATTGCATGTGTGTTCTTTTCACAAACCACATATGGATCCACCAGTGTCATTGCATGTGTGTTCTTTTCACAAACCACATCTAGAGTCATTGCACGTGTGTTCTTCTCACAAAGCACATATGGATCCACCCGAGTTCATTGCATGTGTGTTCTTTTCACAAACCATAGAAAGAGTCATTGCATGTGTGTTCTTCTCACAAACCACATATGGATCCATCAGAGTTCATTGCACGTGTGTTCTTTTCACAAACCACAGCTAGAGTCATTGCATGTCTATTCTTTTCACAAACCACATAAGAATCCACCAGAGTCATTGCATGTGTGTTCTTTTCACAAATCAGATATTGATCCACCAGTGTCATTGGATGTGTGTTCTTTTCACAAACCACAACTAGAATTATTGCATGTGTGTTTTTTCATTAACCACATCTAGAGTCATTGCATGTTTGTTCTTTTCACAAACCACGTATGGATCCACCAGTGTCATTGCATGTGTGTTCTTTTCACAAACCACATCTAGAGTAATTACATGTGTGTTCTTCTCACAAACCACATATGGATCCACCAGAGTTCATTGCATGTGTGTTCTTTTCACACACCACAGCTAGAGTCATTGCATGTACGTTCGTTTCACAAACCACGTAAGGATCCACCAGAGCCATTGCATGTTTGTTCTTTTCACAAACCACATCTAGAGTCATTGGATATATATTCTTTTCACAAACCACATATTGATCCACCAATGTCATTGCATGTGTGTTCTTTTCACAAACCATAGCTAGAGTCATTGCATATGTGTTCTTTTCACTAACCACATATAGAGTCATTGCATGTGTGTTCTTTTCACAAACCACATATATATCCACCAGTAATAGTGCATGTGTGTTATTTTCACAAACCACATCTAGGGTCATTGCATGTGTGTTCTTTTCACAAACCACAAATGGATCCACCAGTGTCATTGCATGTGTGTTCTTTTCACAAACCACAGCTAGAGTCATTGCACGTATGTTCTTTGCATTAACCACATCTAGAGTCATTGCATGTGTGTTCTTTTCACAAACCACTTATGGATCCACCAGATTTCATTACATGTGTGTTCTTTTCGAAAACCACATATAGAGTCATTGCATGTGTATTCTTCTTAGAAACCACATATGGATCCACCAGAGTCCATTGCATGTGTGTTCTTTTCATTAACCACAGCTATAGTAATTGCATGTATGTTCTTCTCACAAACCACATATGGATCCACCAGAGTTCATTGCATGTCTGTTCCTTTCACAAACCACATCTTCAGTCATTGCATGTGTGTTCTTCTCACAAACCACAACTAGAGTCATTGCATGTGTGTTCTTCTCACAAACCACAAATGGGTCCACCAGAGTTTATTGCATGTCTATTCTTTTCGCAAACCACATCTAGAGTCATTACATGTTTGTTCTTCTCACAAACCACATATGGATCCACCAGAGTTCGTTGCATGTGTGTTCCTTTCATAAACCACATCTAGATTCATTGCATGTATGTTCTTCTCACAAACCACATAAGGATCCACCAGAGTCATTGCATGTGGGTTCTTTTCACAAACCACAGAAGCAGTCATTGTATGTGTGTTCTTTTCACAAACCCAATCTAGAGTCGTTGCATGTGTGTCCTTATGACAAACCACAGCTAGAGTCATTGCATGTATGTTCTTTCAATAAACCACACAAGGATCCACCAGAGTCATTGCATCTCTATTCTTTTCATTAACCACAGCTAGAGTCATTGCATGTGTGTTCTTCTCACAAACCATATCTAGAGTCATTTCATGTGTGTTTTGTTCACTAACCACATCTAGAGTCATTGCATGTGTGTTCTTTTCACAAACCACATATGGATCCACCAGTGTCATTGCATGTGTGTTATTTTCACAAACCACATCCAGAGTCATTGCATGTGCGTTCTTCTCACAAACCACATATGGATCCACCCGAGTTCATTGCATGTGTGTTCTTTTCACAAACCACAGAAAGAGTCATTGCATGTGTGTTCTTATCACAAACCACATATGGATCCATCAGAGTTCATTGCATGCGTGTTCTTTTCACAAACCACAGCTAGAGTCATTGCATGTCCGTTCTTTTCACAAACCACATAAGGATCCACCGGAGTCATTGCATGTGTGTTCTTTTCACAAACCACATCTAGAGTCATTGGATATATATGTTCTTTTCACAAACCACATATTGATCCACCAATGTCATTGCATGTGTGTTCTTTTCACAAACCATAGATAGAGTCATTGTATGTGTGTTCTTTTCACAAACCACATCTAGAGTCATTGCATGTGTGTTCTTTTCACAAACCACATCTAGAGTCATTGCATGTGTGTTCTTTTCACAAACCACAACTGGAGTCATTGCATGTATGTTCTTTGCATTAACCACATCTAGAGTCATTGCATGTGTGTTCTTTTCACATACCACTTATGGATCCACCAAATTTCATTGCATGTGTGTACTTTTCACAAACCACATATAGAGTCATTGCATGTGTATTCTTCTCATAAACCACATATGGATCCACCAGACTCCATTGCATGTGTGTTCTTTTCATTAACCACAGCTATAGTCATTGCATGTATGTTCTTCTCACAAACCACATATGGATACACCAGAGTTCATTGCAAGTTTGTTCCTTTCACAAACAACACCTAGAGTCATTGCATGTGTGTTCTTCTCACAAACCACATCTATAGTCATTGCATGTTTGTTCTTCTCACAAACCACATATGGATCCACCAGAGTTCGTTGCATGTGTGTTCCTTTCATCAAACCACATCTAGAGTCATTGCATGTATGTTCTTCTCACAAACCACATAAGGATCCACCAGACTCATTGCATGTGGGTTCTTTTCACAAACCACAGCAGCAGTCATTGTATGTGTGTTCTTTTCACAAACCCAATATAGAGTCGTTGCATGTGTGTCCTTATGACAAACCACAGCTAGAGTCATTGCATGTATGTTCTTTAAATAAACCACACAAGGATCCACCAGAGTCATTGCATCTCTATTCTTTTCATTAACCACAGCTAGAGTCATTGCATGTGAGAAGAAGACACATATGGATCCACCAGAGTTTATTGCATGTGTGTTCTTTTCACAAACCACATCTAGAGTCATTAAATTCTGGTCTTTTGACAACCCACATAAGGATACACCAGAGTTATTGCATGTGTGTTCTTTCCACAAACCACAGCTAGAGTTATTGCATGTGTGTTCTTTTCATTAACCACATCTATAGTCATTGCATGTATGTTGTTCTCACAAACCACATATGGATCCACCAGAGTTCATTGCATGTATGTTCTTTTCACAAACCACATCTAGAGTCATTGCATGTGTGTTCTTCTCACAAACCACATGTAGAATCATTGCATGTGTCTTCTTCTCACAAACCACACATGGATCCATCAGAGTTCATTGCATGTGTATTCTTTTCATAAACCACATCTAGAGTCATTGCATGTCTGTTCTTCTCACAAACCACATATGGATCCACCAGAGTTCATTGCATGTGTGTTCCTTTCATAAACCATATCTAGAGTCATTGCATGTATGTTCTTCTCACAAACCACATAAGGATCCACCAGAGTCATTTCATGTTGGTTCTTTTCACAAACCACAGCTAGAGTCATTGCATGTGTGTTCTTTTCACAAACCACATATGTATCCACCAGTGTTATTGCATGTCTGTTCTTTTCATTAACCACAGCTAGAGTCATTTCATGTCTGTTCTTTTCACAAACCACATATGGATCCACCAGTATCATTGCATGTGTGTTCTTTTCACAAACCACATCTAGAGCCATTTGCATGTGTGTTCTTTTCACAAACCACATATGGATCCACCAATGTCATTGCATGTGTGTTCTTTTCACAAACCACAACTAGAGTCATTGCATGTTTATTCTTTGCATTAACCACATCTAGAGTAATTGCATGTGTGTTCTTTTCACAAACCACTTATGGATCCACCAGATTTCATTGCATGTCTGTTCTTTTCACAAACCACATATAGAGCCATTGCATGTGTGTTCTTCTCACAAACCACATATGGATCCACCAGAGTCCATTGCATGTGTTTTTTTCATTAACTACAGCTATAGTCATTGCATGTGTGTTCTTCTCACAAACCACATATGGATCCACCAGAGTTCATTGCATGTCTATTCTTTTCACAAACCATATCTAGAGTCATTGCATGTGTGTTCTTCCCACAAACCACATCTAGAGTCATTGCATGTGTGTTCTTCTCACAAACAACATATGGATCCACTAGAGTTCATTACATGTTTGTTCTTTTCACAAACCACATCTAGAGTCATTGCATGTTTGTTCTTCTCACAAACCACATATGGATCCACCAGAGTTCATTGCATGTGTGTTCCTTTCATAAACCACATCTAGAGTCATTGCATGTGTGTTCTTCTCACAAACCACATCTATAGTCATTGCATGTTTGTTCTTCTCACAAACCACATATGGATCCACCAGAGTTCGTTGCATGTGTGTTCCTTTCATCAAACCACATCTAGAGTCATTGCATGTATGTTCTTCTCACAAACCACATAAGGATCCACCAGACTCATTGCATGTGGGTTCTTTTCACAAACCACAGCAGCAGTCATTGTATGTGTGTTCTTTTCACAAACCCAATATAGAGTCGTTGCATGTGTGTCCTTATGACAAACCACAGCTAGAGTCATTGCATGTATGTTCTTTAAATAAACCACACAAGGATCCACCAGAGTCATTGCATCTCTATTCTTTTCATTAACCACAGCTAGAGTCATTGCATGTGAGAAGAAGACACATATGGATCCACCAGAGTTTATTGCATGTGTGTTCTTTTCACAAACCACATCTAGAGTCATTAAATTCTGGTCTTTTGACAACCCACATAAGGATACACCAGAGTTATTGCATGTGTGTTCTTTCCACAAACCACAGCTAGAGTTATTGCATGTGTGTTCTTTTCATTAACCACATCTATAGTCATTGCATGTATGTTGTTCTCACAAACCACATATGGATCCACCAGAGTTCATTGCATGTATGTTCTTTTCACAAACCACATCTAGAGTCATTGCATGTGTGTTCTTCTCACAAACCACATGTAGAATCATTGCATGTGTCTTCTTCTCACAAACCACACATGGATCCACCAGAGTTCATTGCATGTGTATTCTTTTCATAAACCACATCTAGAGTCATTGCATGTCTGTTCTTCTCACAAACCACATATGGATCCACCAGAGTTCATTGCATGTGTGTTCCTTTCATAAACCATATCTAGAGTCATTGCATGTATGTTCTTCTCACAAACCACATAAGGATCCACCAGAGTCATTTCATGTTGGTTCTTTTCACAAACCACAGCTACAGTCATTGCATGTGTGTTCTTTTCACAAACCACATATGTATCCACCAGTGTTATTGCATGTCTGTTCTTTTCATTAACCACAGCTAGAGTCATTTCATGTCTGTTCTTTTCACAAACCACATATGGATCCACCAGTATCATTGCATGTGTGTTCTTTTCACAAACCACATCTAGAGCCATTTGCATGTGTGTTCTTTTCACAAACCACATATGGATCCACCAATGTCATTGCATGTGTGTTCTTTTCACAAACCACAACTAGAGTCATTGCATGTTTATTCTTTGCATTAACCACATCTAGAGTAATTGCATGTGTGTTCTTTTCACAAACCACTTATGGATCCACCAGATTTCATTGCATGTCTGTTCTTTTCACAAACCACATATAGAGCCATTGCATGTGTGTTCTTCTCACAAACCACATATGGATCCACCAGAGTCCATTGCATGTGTTTTTTTCATTAACTACAGCTATAGTCATTGCATGTGTGTTCTTCTCACAAACCACATATGGATCCACCAGAGTTCATTGCATGTCTATTCTTTTCACAAACCATATCTAGAGTCATTGCATGTGTGTTCTTCCCACAAACCACATCTAGAGTCATTGCATGTGTGTTCTTCTCACAAACAACATATGGATCCACTAGAGTTCATTACATGTTTGTTCTTTTCACAAACCACATCTAGAGTCATTGCATGTTTGTTCTTCTCACAAACCACATATGGATCCACCAGAGTTCATTGCATGTGTGTTCCTTTCATAAACCACATCTAGAGTCATTGCATGTATGTTCTTCTCACAAACCACATAAGGATCCACCAGAGTCATTGCATGTGGGTTCTTGTCACAAACCACATCTAGAGTCATTGCATGTGTGTTCTTTTCACAAACCACATCTAGAGTCATTGCATGTGTGTTCTTATCACAAACCACAGCTAGAGTCATTGCATGTACATTCTTTCAATAAACCACACAAGGATCCACCAGAGTCATTGCATCTCTGTTCTTTTCATTAACCACAGCTAGAGTCATTGCATGTGTTTTCTTCTCACAAACAACATCTAGATTCATTGCATGTGTCTTCTCCTCACAAACCACATATGGATCCACCAGAGTTCATTACATGTCTGTTATTTTCACAAACCACAGCTAGAGTCATTGCATGTCTGTTCTTCTCACAAACCACACATGGATCCACCAGGGTCATTGCATGTGTGTTCTTTTCACAAACCACAGTTAGATTCATTGGATGTATGTTCTTTTCACAAATCACATATTGATCCACCAGTGTCATTGCATGTGTGCTCTTTTCACAAACCACATCTAGAGTCATTGCATGTGTGTTCTGTTCACAAACCACATCTAGAGTCATTGCATGTGTGTTCTTTTCACAAACCACATATGGATCAAGCAGTGTCATTGCATGTGTGTTCTTTCCATTAACCACAGCCGGAGTCATTGCATATCTGTTATTTTCACAAACCACATATGGATCCACCAGTGTCATTGCATGTGTGTTCTTTTCACTAACCACATCTAGAGTCATTGCATGTGTGTTGTTCTCACAAACCACATATGGATCCACCAGAGTTCATTGCATGTGTGTTATTTTCACAAACCAGAGCTAGAGTCATTGCATGTCTGTTCTTTTCACAACCCCCATAAGGATCCACCAGAGTCATTGCATGTGTGTTGTTTTCACAAACCACATCTAGATTCATTGCATGTGTGTTCTTTTCATTAACCACATCTAGAGTCATTGTGTGTGTGTCGTTTTCACAAACCACATATGGATCCACCAGTGTCATTGCATGTGTGTTCTTTTCACAAACCATAGCTAGAGTTATTGCATGTGTGTTCTTTTTATTAACCACATCTAGAGTCATTGCATGTGTGTTCTTTTCACATACCACATCTAGAGTCATTGCATGTGTGTTCTTCTCACAAACCACATATGGATCCACCAGAGTTCATTGCATGTGTGCTCTTTTCACAAACCACAGCTAGAGTCATTAAATTCTGGTCTTTTCACAACCCACATAAGGATACACCAGCGTCATTTCATGTGTGTTCTTCCCACAAACCACAGCTAGAGTTATTGCATGTGTGTTCTTTTCATTAACCACATCTATAGTCATTGCATGTATGTTGTTCTCACAAACCACATATGGATCCACCAGAGTTCATTGCATGTATGTTCTTTTCACAAACCACATCTAGAGTCATTGCATGTGTGTTCTTCTCACAAACCACATGTAGAGTCATTGCATGTGTCTTCTTCTCACAAACCACACATGGATCCACCAGAGTTCATTGCATGTGTGTTCTTTTCATAAACCACATCTAGAGTCATTGCATGTCTGTTCTTCTCACAAACCACATATGGATCCACCAGAGTTCATTGCATGTGTGTTCCTTTCATAAACCACATCTAGAGTCATTGCATGTATGTTCTTCTCAAAAACCACATAAGGATCCACCAGAGTCATTTGATGTTGGTTCTTTTCGCAAACCACAACTAGAGTCATTGCATGTGTGTTCTTTTCACAAACGTCATCTAGAGTCATTGCATGTTTGTTCTTATCACAAACCACAGCTAGAGTCATTGCATGTCTCTTCTTTCAATAAACCACACAAGGATCCACCAGAGTCATTGCATCTTTGTTCTTTTCATTAACCACAGCTAGAGTCATTGCACGTGTGTTCTTCTCATAAACCACATCTAGAGTCATTGCATGTGTCTTCTTCTCACAAACCACATATGGATCCACCAGAGTTGATTGCATGTCTGTTCCTTTCACAAACCACATCTTCAGTCATTGCATGTGTGTTCTTCTCACAAACCACATCTAGAGTCATTGCATGTGTGTTCTTCTCAGAAACCACAAATGGATCCACCAGAGTTTATTGCATGTCTATTCTTTTCGCAAACCACATCTAGAGTCATTACATGTTTGTTCTTCTCACAAACCACATATGGATACACCAGAGTTCATTGCATGTGTGTTCCTTTCATAAACCACATCTAGAGTCATTGCATGTATGTTCTTCTCACAAACCACATAAGGATCCACCAGAGTCATTGCATGTGGGTTCTTTTCACAAACCACAGCAGTCATTGTATGTGTGTTCTTTTCACAAACCCAATCTAGAGTCGTTGCATGTGTGTCCTTATGACAAACCATAGCTAGAGTCATTGCATGTATGTTCTTTCAATAAACCACACAAGGATCCACCAGAGTCATTGCATCTCTATTCTTTTCATTAACCACAGCTAGAGTCATTGCATGTGTGTTCTTCTCAAAAACCACATCTAGAGTCATTTCATGTGTGTTTTGTTCACTAACCACATCTAGAGTCATTGCATGTGTGTTCTTTTCACAAACCACATATGGATCCACCAGTGTCATTGCATGTGTGTTATTTTCACAAACCACATCCAGAGTCATTGCACGTGCGTTCTTCTCACAAACCACATATGGATCCCCCAGTGTCATTGCATGTGTGTTCTTTTCACAAACCACAGAAAGAGTCATTGCATGTGTGTTCTTCTCACAAACCACATATGGATCCATCAGAGTTCATTGCATGTGTTCTTTTCACAAACCACAGATAGAGTCATTGCATGTCCGTTCTTTTCACAAACCACATAAGGATCCACCGGAGTCATTGCATGTGTGTTCTTTTCACAAACAACATCTAGAGTCATTGGATATATGTTCTTTTCACAAACCACATATTGATCCACCAATGTCATTGCATGTGTGTTCTTTTCACAAACCATAGATAGAGTCATTGTATGTGTGTTCTTTTCACAAACCACATCTAGAGTAATTGCATGTGTGTTCTTTTCACAAACCACATCTAGAGTCATTGCATGTGTGTTCTTTTCACAAACCACAGCTGGAGTCATTGCATGTATGTTCTTTGCATTAACCACATCTAGAGTCATTGCATGTGTGTTCTTTTCACATACCACTTATGGATCCACCAGATTTCATTGCATGTGTGTTCTTTTCACAAACCACATATAGAGTCATTGCATGTGTATTCTTCTCATAAACCACATATGGATCCACCAGACTCCATTGCATGTGTGTTCTTTTCATTAACCACAGCTATAGTCATTGCATGTATGTTCTTCTCACGAACCACATATGGATACACCAGAGTTCATTGCAAGTTTGTTCCTTTCACAAACAACACCTAGAGTCATTGCATGTGTGTTCTTCTCACAAACCACATCTAGAGTCATTGCATGTGTGTTGTTCTCACAAACCACATATGGATCCACTAGAGTTCATTGCATGTCTGTTCTTTTCACAAACCACGTCTAGAGTCATTACATGTTTGTTCTTCTCACAAACCACATATGGATCCACCAGAGTCCATTGCATGTGTGTTCCTTTCATAAACCACATCTAGAGTCATTGCATGTATGTTCTTCTCACAAACCACACAAGGATCCACCAGAGTCATTGCATGTGGGTTCTTTTCACAAACCACAGCAAGAGTCATTGCATGTGTGTTCTTTTCACAAACCACATCTAGAGTCATTGCATGTGTGTTCTTATCACAAACCACATCTAGAGTCATTGCATGTATATTCTTTCAACAAACCACACAAGGATCCACCAGAGTCATTGCATCTTTGTTCTTTTCATTAACCACAGCTAGAGTCATTGCATGTGTGTTCTTCTCACAAACTACATCTAGATTCATTGCATGTGTCTTCTCCTCAAAAACCACATATGGATCCACCAGAGGTCATTGCATGTCTGTTCATTTCACAAACCACAGCTAGAGTCATTTCATGTCTGTTCTTCTCACAAACCACACATGGATCCACCAGGGTCATTGCATGTGTGTTCTTTTCATAAACCATAGTTAGAGTCATTGGATGTATGTTCTTTTCACAAATCACATATTGATCCACCAGTGTCATTGCACGTGTGCTCTTTTCACAAACCACATCTAGAGTCATTGCATGTGTGTTCTGTTCACAAAGCACATTTAGAGTCATTGCATGTGTGTTCTTTTCACAAACCACATATGGATCCAGCAGTGTCATTGCATGTGTGTTCTTTCCATTAACCACAGCCGGAGTCATTGCATATTTGTTATTTTCACAAACCACATATGGATCCACCAGTGTCATTGCATGTGTGTTCGTTTCACAAACCACATCTAGAGTCATTGCATGTGTGTTGTTTTCACAAACCACATATGGATCCACCAGAGTTCATTGCATGTGTGTTATTTTCACAAACCACAGCTAGAGTCATGTCATGTCTGTTCTTTTCACAACCCCCATAAGGATCCACCAGAGTCATTGCATGTGTGTTGTTTTCACAAACCACATCTAGATTCATTGCATGTGTGTTCTTTTAATTAAACACATCTAGAGTCATTGTGTGTGTGTTGTTTTCACAAACCACATATGGATCCACCAGTGTCATTGCATGTGTGTTCTTTTCACAAACCACAGCTAGAGTTATTGCATGTGTGTTCTTTTCATTAACCACATCTAGAGTCATTGCATGCGTGTTCTTTTCACAAACCACATCTAGAGTCATTGCATGTGTGTTCTTCTCACAAACCACATATGGATCCACCAGAGTTTATTGCATGTGTGTTCTTTTCACAAACCACATCTAGAGTCATTAAATTCTGGTCTTTTGACAACCCACATAACGATACACCAGAGTAATTGCATGTGTATTCTTTCCACAAACCACAGCTAGAGTTATTGCATGTGTGTTCTTTTCATTAACCACATCTATTGTCATTGCATGTATGTTGTTCTCACAAACCACATATGGATCCACCAGAGTTCATTGCATGTATGTTCTTTTCACAAACCACATCTAGCGTCATTGCATGTGTTCTCTTCTCACAAACCACATGTAGAGTCGTTGCATGTTTCTTCGTCTCACAAACCACACATGGATCCACCAGAGTTCATTGCATGTGTGTTCTTTTCATAAACCACATCTAGAGTCATTGCATGTATGTTCTTCTCACAAACCACATATGGATCCACCAGAGTTCATTGCATGTGTGTTCCTTTCATAAACCATATCTAGAGTCATTGCATCTATGTTCTCCTCACAAACCACATAAGGATCCACCAGAGTCATTTCATGTGGGTTCTTTTCACAAACCACAGCTAGAGTCATTGCATGTGTGTTCTTTTCACAAACCACATATGTATCCACCAGTGTTATTGCATGTGTGTTCTTTTCATTAACCACAGCTAGAGTCATTGCATGTCTGTTCTTTTCACAAACCACATATGGATCCACCATTATCATTGCATGTGTGTTCTTTTCACAAACCACATCTAGAGTCATTTGCATGTGTGTTCTTTTCACAAACCACATATGGATCCACCAATGTCATTGCATGTGTGTTCTTTTCACAAACCACAACTAGAGTCATTGCATGTTTATTCTTTGCATTAACCACATCTAGAGTAATTGCATGTGTGTTCTTTTCACAAACCACTTATGGATCCACCAGATTTCATTGCATGTCTGTTCTTTTCACAAATCACATGTAGAGGCATTGCATGTGTGTTCTTCTCACAAACCACATATGGATCCACCAGAGTCCATTGCATGTGTGTTTTTTCATTAACCACAGGTATAGTCATTGCATGTGTGTTCTTCTCACAAACCACATATGGATCCACCAGAGTCCATTGCAAGTTTGTTCCTTTCACAAACCACACCTAGAGTCATTGCATGTGTATTCTTCTCACAAACCACATCTAGAGTCATTGCATGTGTGTTCTTCTCACAAACCACATATGGATCCACCAGAGTTCATTGCATGTCTGTTCTTTTCACAAACCACATCTAGAGTCATTACATGTTTGTTCTTCTCACAAACCACATATGGATCCACCAGAGTTCATTGCATGTGTATTCCTTTCATAAACCACATCTAGAGTCATTGCATGTATGTTCTTCTCACAAACCACATAAGGATCCACCAGAGTCATTGCATGTGGGTTCTTTTCACAAACCACATCTAGAGTCATTGCATGTGTGTTCTTTTCACAAACCACATCTAGAGTCATTGCATGTGTGTTCTTATCACAAACCACAGCTAGAGTCATTGTATGTATATTCTTTCAATAAACCACACAAGGATCCACCAGAGTCATTGCATCTCTGTTCTTTTCATTAACCACAGCTAGAGTCATTGCATGTGTGTTCTTCTCACAAACAACATCTAGATTCATTGCATGTGTCTTCTTCTCACAAACCACATATGGATCCACCAGAGTTCATTGCATCTCTTTTATTTTCACAAACCACAGCTAGAGTCATTGCATGTCTGTTCTTCTCACAAACCACACATGGATCCACCAGGGTCATTGCATGTGTGTTCTTTTCACAAACCACAGTTAGATTCATTGGATGTATGTTCTTTTCACAAATCACATATTGATCCACCAGTGTCATTGCATGTGTGCTCTTTTCACAAACCACATCTAGAGTCATTGCATGTGTGTTCTGTTCACAAACCACATCTAGAGTCATTGCATGTGTGTTCTTTTCACAAACCACATATAGATCTAGCAGTGTCATTGCATGTGTGTTCTTTACATTAACCACAGCCGGAGTCATTGCATATCTGTTATTTTCACAAACCACATATGGATCCACCAGTGTCATTGCATGTGTGTTCTTTTCACTAACCACATCTAGAGTCATTGCATGTGTGTTGTTCTCACAAACCACATATGGATCCACCAGAGTTCATTGCATGTGTGTTATTTTCACAAACCAGAGCTAGAGTCATTGCATGTCTGTTCTTTTCACAACCCCCATAAGGATCCACCAGAGTTCATTGCATGTGTGTTCCTTTCATAAACCACATCTAGAGTCATTGCATGTATGTTCTTCTCACAAACCACATAAGGATCCACCAGAGTCATTGCATGTGGGTTCTTGTCACAAACCACATCTAGAGTCATTGCATGTGTGTTCTTTTCACAAACCACATCTAGAGTCATTGCATGTGTGTTCTTATCACAAACCACAGCTAGAGTCATTGCATGTACATTCTTTCAATAAACCACACAAGGATCCACCAGAGTCATTGCATCTCTGTTCTTTTCATTAACCACAGCTAGAGTCATTGCATGTGTTTTCTTCTCACAAACAACATCTAGATTCATTGCATGTGTCTTCTCCTCACAAACCACATATGGATCCACCAGAGTTCATTACATGTCTGTTATTTTCACAAACCACAGCTAGAGTCATTGCATGTCTGTTCTTCTCACAAACCACACATGGATCCACCAGGGTCATTGCATGTGTGTTCTTTTCACAAACCACAGTTAGATTCATTGGATGTATGTTCTTTTCACAAATCACATATTGATCCACCAGTGTCATTGCATGTGTGCTCTTTTCACAAACCACATCTAGAGTCATTGCATGTGTGTTCTGTTCACAAACCACATCTAGAGTCATTGCATGTGTGTTCTTTTCACAAACCACATATGGATCAAGCAGTGTCATTGCATGTGTGTTCTTTCCATTAACCACAGCCGGAGTCATTGCATATCTGTTATTTTCACAAACCACATATGGATCCACCAGTGTCATTGCATGTGTGTTCTTTTCACTAACCACATCTAGAGTCATTGCATGTGTGTTGTTCTCACAAACCACATATGGATCCACCAGAGTTCATTGCATGTGTGTTATTTTCACAAACGAGAGCTAGAGTCATTGCATGTCTGTTCTTTTCACAACCCCCATAAGGATCCACCAGAGTCATTGCATGTGTGTTGTTTTCACAAACCACATCTAGATTCATTGCATGTGTGTTCTTTTCATTAACCACATCTAGAGTCATTGTGTGTGTGTCGTTTTCACAAACCACATATGGATCCACCAGTGTCATTGCATGTGTGTTCTTTTCACAAACCATAGCTAGAGTTATTGCATGTGTGTTCTTTTTATTAACCACATCTAGAGTCATTGCATGTGTGTTCTTTTCACATACCACATCTAGAGTCATTGCATGTGTGTTCTTCTCACAAACCACATATGGATCCACCAGAGTTCATTGCATGTGTGCTCTTTTCAAAAACCACAGCTAGAGTCATTAAATTCTGGTCTTTTCACAACCCACATAAGGATACACCAGCGTCATTTCATGTGTGTTCTTCCCACAAACCACAGCTAGAGTTATTGCATGTGTGTTCTTTTCATTAACCACATCTATAGTCATTGCATGTATGTTGTTCTCACAAACCACATATGGATCCACCAGAGTTCATTGCATGTATGTTCTTTTCACAAACCACATCTAGAGTCATTGCATGTGTGTTCTTCTCACAAACCACATGTAGAGTCATTGCATGTGTCTTCTTCTCACAAACCACACATGGATCCACCAGAGTTCATTGCATGTGTGTTCTTTTCATAAACCACATCTAGAGTCATTGCATGTCTGTTCTTCTCACAAACCATATGGATCCACCAGAGTTCATTGCATGTGTGTTCCTTTCATAAACCACATCTAGAGTCATTGCATGTATGTTCTTCTCAAAAACCACATAAGGATCCACCAGAGTCATTTGATGTTGGTTCTTTTCGCAAACCACAACTAGAGTCATTGCATGTGTGTTCTTTTCACAAACGTCATCTAGAGTCATTGCATGTTTGTTCTTATCACAAACCACAGCTAGAGTCATTGCATGTCTCTTCTTTCAATAAACCACACAAGGATCCACCAGAGTCATTGCATCTTTGTTCTTTTCATTAACCACAGCTAGAGTCATTGCACGTGTGTTCTTCTCATAAACCACATCTAGAGTCATTGCATGTGTCTTCTTCTCACAAACCACATATGGATCCACCAGAGTTCATTGCATGTCTGTTCCTTTCACAAACCACATCTTCAGTCATTGCATGTGTGTTCTTCTCACAAACCACATCTAGAGTCATTGCATGTGTGTTCTTCTCACAAACCACAAATGGATCCACCAGAGTTTATTGCATGTCTATTCTTTTCGCAAACCACATCTAGAGTCATTACATGTTTGTTCTTCTCACAAACCACATATGGATACACCAGAGTTCATTGCATGTGTGTTCCTTTCATAAACCACATCTAGAGTCATTGCATGTATGTTCTTCTCACAAACCACATAAGGATCCACCAGAGTCATTGCATGTGGGTTCTTTTCACAAACCACAGCAGCAGTCATTGTATGTGTGTTCTTTTCACAAACCCAATCTAGAGTCGTTGCATGTGTGTCCTTATGACAAACCATAGCTAGAGTCATTGCATGTATGTTCTTTCAATAAACCACACAAGGATCCACCAGAGTCATTGCATCTCTATTCTTTTCATTAACCACAGCTAGAGTCATTGCATGTGTGTTCTTCTCAAAAACCACATCTAGAGTCATTTCATGTGTGTTTTGTTCACTAACCACATCTAGAGTCATTGCATGTGTGTTCTTTTCACAAACCACATATGGATCCACCAGTGTCATTGCATGTGTGTTATTTTCACAAACCACATCCAGAGTCATTGCACGTGCGTTCTTCTCACAAACCACATATGGATCCACCCGAGTTCATTGCATGTGTGTTCTTTTCACAAACCACAGAAAGAGTCATTGCATGTGTGTTCTTATCACAAACCACATATGGATCCATCAGAGTTCATTGCATGCGTGTTCTTTTCACAAACCACAGATAGAGTCATTGCATGTCCGTTCTTTTCACAAACCACATAAGGATCCACCGGAGTCATTGCATGTGTGTTCTTTTCACAAACAACATCTAGAGTCATTGGATATATGTTCTTTTCACAAACCACATATTGATCCACCAATGTCATTGCATGTGTGTTCTTTTCACAAACCATAGATAGAGTCATTGTATGTGTGTTCTTTTCACAAACCACATCTAGAGTAATTGCATGTGTGTTCTTTTCACAAACCACATCTAGAGTCATTGCATGTGTGTTCTTTTCACAAACCACAGCTGGAGTCATTGCATGTATGTTCTTTGCATTAACCACATCTAGAGTCATTGCATGTGTGTTCTTTTCACATACCACTTATGGATCCACCAGATTTCATTGCATGTGTGTTCTTTTCACAAACCACATATAGAGTCATTGCATGTGTATTCTTCTCATAAACCACATATGGATCCACCAGACTCCATTGCATGTGTGTTCTTTTCATTAACCACAGCTATAGTCATTGCATGTATGTTCTTCTCACGAACCACATATGGATACACCAGAGTTCATTGCAAGTTTGTTCCTTTCACAAACAACACCTAGAGTCATTGCATGTGTGTTCTTCTCACAAACCACATCTAGAGTCATTGCATGTGTGTTGTTCTCACAAACCACATATGGATCCACTAGAGTTCATTGCATGTCTGTTCTTTTCACAAACCACGTCTAGAGTCATTACATGTTTGTTCTTCTCACAAACCACATATGGATCCACCAGAGTCCATTGCATGTGTGTTCCTTTCATAAACCACATCTAGAGTCATTGCATGTATGTTCTTCTCACAAACCACACAAGGATCCACCAGAGTCATTGCATGTGGGTTCTTTTCACAAACCACAGCAAGAGTCATTGCATGTGTGTTCTTTTCACAAACCACATCTAGAGTCATTGCATGTGTGTTCTTATCACAAACCACATCTAGAGTCATTGCATGTATATTCTTTCAACAAACCACACAAGGATCCACCAGAGTCATTGCATCTTTGTTCTTTTCATTAACCACAGCTAGAGTCATTGCATGTGTGTTCTTCTCACAAACTACATCTAGATTCATTGCATGTGTCTTCTCCTCAAAAACCACATATGGATCCACCAGAGGTCATTGCATGTCTGTTCATTTCACAAACCACAGCTAGAGTCATTTCATGTCTGTTCTTCTCACAAACCACACATGGATCCACCAGGGTCATTGCATGTGTGTTCTTTTCATAAACCATAGTTAGAGTCATTGGATGTATGTTCTTTTCACAAATCACATATTGATCCACCAGTGTCATTGCACGTGTGCTCTTTTCACAAACCACATCTAGAGTCATTGCATGTGTGTTCTGTTCACAAACCACATCTAGAGTCATTGTGTGTTCTTTTCACAAACCACATATGGATCCAGCAGTGTCATTGCATGTGTGTTCTTTCCATTAACCACAGCCGGAGTCATTGCATATTTGTTATTTTCACAAACCACATATGGATCCACCAGTGTCATTGCATGTGTGTTCGTTTCACAAACCACATCTAGAGTCATTGCATGTGTGTTGTTCTCACAAACCACATATGGATCCACCAGAGTTCATTGCATGTGTGTTATTTTCACAAACCACAGCTAGAGTCATGTCATGTCTGTTCTTTTCACAACCCCCATAAGGATCCACCAGAGTCATTGCATGTGTGTTGTTTTCACAAACCACATCTAGATTCATTGCATGTGTGTTCTTTTAATTAAACACATCTAGAGTCATTGTGTGTGTGTTGTTTTCACAAACCACATATGGATCCACCAGTGTCATTGCATGTGTGTTCTTTTCACAAACCACAGCTAGAGTTATTGCATGTGTGTTCTTTTCATTAACCACATCTAGAGTCATTGCATGCGTGTTCTTTTCACAAACCACATCTAGAGTCATTGCATGTGTGTTCTTCTCACAAACCACATATGGATCCACCAGAGTTTATTGCATGTGTGTTCTTTTCACAAACCACATCTAGAGTCAATAAATTCTGGTCTTTTGACAACCCACATAACGATACACCAGAGTAATTGCATGTGTATTCTTTCCACAAACCACAGCTAGAGTTATTGCATGTGTGTTCTTTTCATTAACCACATCTATTGTCATTGCATGTATGTTGTTCTCACAAACCACATATGGATCCACCAGAGTTCATTGCATGTATGTTCTTTTCACAAACCACATCTAGCGTCATTGCATGTGTTCTCTTCTCACAAACCACATGTAGAGTCGTTGCATGTTTCTTTTTCTCACAAACCACACATGGATCCACCAGAGTTCATTGCATGTGTGTTCTTTTCATAAACCACATCTAGAGTCATTGCATGTATGTTCTTCTCACAAACCACATATGGATCCACCAGAGTTCATTGCATGTGTTCCTTTCATAAACCATATCTAGAGTCATTGCATCTATGTTCTCCTCACAAACCACATAAGGATCCACCAGAGTCATTTCATGTGGGTTCTTTTCACAAACCACAGCTAGAGTCATTGCATGTGTGTTCTTTTCACAAACCACATATGTATCCACCAGTGTTATTGCATGTGTGTTCTTTTCATTAACCACAGCTAGAGTCATTGCATGTCTGTTCTTTTCACAAACCACATATGGATCCACCAGTATCATTGCATGTGTGTTCTTTTCACAAACCACATCTAGAGTCATTTGCATGTGTGTTCTTTTCACAAACCACATATGGATCCACCAATGTCATTGCATGTGTGTTCTTTTCACAAACCACAACTAGAGTCATTGCATGTTTATTCTTTGCATTAACCACATCTAGAGTAATTGCATGTGTGTTCTTTTCACAAACCACTTATGGATCCACCAGATTTCATTGCATGTCTGTTCTTTTCACAAATCACATGTAGAGGCATTGCATGTGTGTTCTTCTCACAAACCACATATGGATCCACAGAGTCCATTGCATGTGTTCTTTTCACAAACCACATCTAGAGTCATTACATGTGTGTTCTTCTCACAAACCACATATGGATCCACCAGAGTTCATTGCATGTGTCTTCCTTTCATAAACCACATCTAGAGTCATTGCATGTATGTTCTTCTCACAAACCACATAAGGATCCACCAGAGTCATTGCATGTGGGTTCTTTTCACAAACCACATCTAGAGTCATTGCATGTGTGTTCTTTTCACAAACCACATCTAGAGTCATTGCATGTGTGTTCTTATCACAAACCACAGCTAGAGTCATTGTATGTATATTCTTTCAATAAACCACACAAGGATCCAGAGTCATTGCATCTCTGTTCTTTTCATTAACCACAGCTAGAGTCATTGCATGTGTTCTTCTCACAAACAACATCTAGATTCATTGCATGTGTCTTCTTCTCACAAACCACATATGGATCCACCAGAGTTCATTGCATCTCTTTTATTTTCACAAACCACAGCTAGAGTCATTGCATGTCTGTTCTTCTCACAAACCACACATGGATCCACCAGGGTCATTGCATGTGTGTTCTTTTCACAAACCACAGTTAGATTCATTGGATGTATGTTCTTTTCACAAATCACATATTGATCCACCAGTGTCATTGCATGTGTGCTCTTTTCACAAACCACATCTAGAGTCATTGCATGTGTGTTCTGTTCACAAACCACATCTAGAGTCATTGCATGTGTGTTCTTTTCACAAACCACATATAGATCTAGCAGTGTCATTGCATGTGTGTTCTTTACATTAACCACAGCCGGAGTCATTGCATATCTGTTATTTTCACAAACCACATATGGATCCACCAGTGTCATTGCATGTGTGTTCTTTTCACTAACCACATCTAGAGTCATTGCATGTGTGTTGTTCTCACAAACCACATATGGATCCACCAGAGTTCATTGCATGTGTGTTATTTTCACAAACCAGAGCTAGAGTCATTGCATGTCTGTTCTTTTCACAACCCCCATAAGGATCCACCAGAGTCATTGCATGTGTGTTGTTTTCACAAACCACACCTAGATTCATTGCATGTGTGTTCTTTTCATTAACCACATCTAGAGTCATTGCGTGTGTGTTGTTTTCACAAATCACATATGGATCCACCAGTGTCATTGCATGTGTGTTATTTTCACAAACCATAGCTAGAGTTATTGCATGTGCGTTCTTTTCATTAACCACATCTAGAGTCATTGCATGGGTGTTCTTTTCACAAACCACATCTAGAGTCATTGCATGTGTGCTCTTCTCACAAACCACATATGGATCCACCAGAGTTCATTGCATGTGTCTTCTTTTCATAAACCACAGCTAGAGTCATTAAATTCTGGTCTTTTCACAACCCACATAAGGATACACCAGAGTCATTGCATGTGTGTTCTTCACACAAACCACAGCTAGAGTTATTGCATGTGTGTTCTTTTCATTAACCACATCTATAGTCATTGCATGTATGTTGTTCTCACAAACCACATATGGATCCACCAGAGTTCATTGCATGTATGTTCTTTTCACAAACCACATCTAGAGTCATTGCATGTGTGTTCTTCTCACAAACCACATGTAGAGTCATTGCATGTGTCTTCTTCTCACAAACCACACATGGATCCACCAGAGTTCATTGCATGTGTGTTCTTTTCATAAACCACATCTAGAGTCATTGCATGTCTGTTCTTCTTACAAACCACATATGGATCCACCAGAGTTCATTGCATGTGTGTTCTTTTCATAAACCACATCTAGAGTCATTGCATGTATGTTCTTCTCACAAACCACATAAGGATCCACCAGAGTCATTTCATGTTGGTTCTTTTCACAAACCACAACTAGAGTCATTGCATGTGTGTTCTTTTCACAAACCACATCTAGAGTCATTGCATGTTTTTTCTTATCACAAACCACAGCTAGAGTCATTGCATGTCTGTTCTTTCGATAAACCACACAAGGATCCACCAGAGTCATTGCATCTTTGTTCTTTTCATTAACCACAACTAGAGTCATTGCACGTGTGTTCTTCTCATAAACCACATCTAGAGTCATTGCATGTGTCTTCTTCTCACAAACCACATATGGATCCACCAGAGTTCATTGCATGTCTGTTCTTTTCACAAACCACAGCTAGAGTCATTGCATGTCTGTTCTTCTCACAAACCACACATGGATCCACCAGGGTCATTGCATGTGTGTTCTTTTCACAAACCACAGTTAGTGTCATTGGACATATGATCTTTTCACAAATCACATATTGATCCACCAGTGTCATTCCATGTGTGTTCTTTTCACAAACCACATCTAGAGTCATTGCATGTGTGTTCTTTTCACAAACCACATCTAGAGTCATTGCATGTGTGTTCTTTTCACAAACCACATCTAGAGTCATTGCATGTGTGTTCTTTTCACAAACCACATCTAGAGTCATTGCATGTGTGTTCTTTTCACAAACCACATATGTATCCACCTGTGTTATTGCATGTGTGTTCTTTCAGTAACCACAGCTAGAGTCATTGCATGTCTGTTCTTTTCACAAACCACATATGGATCCACCAGTATCATTGCATGTGTGTTCTTTTCACAAACCACATCTAGAGTCATTTGCATGTGTGTTCTTTTCACAAACCACATATGGATCCGCCAATGTCATTGCATGTGTGTTCTTTTCACAAACCACAACTAGAGTCATTGCATGTTTGTTCTTTGCATTAACCACATCTAGAGTAATTGCATGTGTGTTCTTTTCACAAACCACTTATGCATCCACCAGGTTTCATTGCATGTCTGTTCTTTTCACAAACCACATGTAGAGGCATTGCATGTGTGTTCTTCTCACAAACCACATATGGATCCACCAGAGTCCATTGCATGTGTTTTTTTTCATTAACCACAGCTATAGTCATTGCATGTGTGTTCTTCTCACAAACCACATATGGATCCACCAGAGTTCATTGCATGTCTATTCTTTTCACAAACCACATCTAGAGTCATTGCATGTGTGTTCTTCTCACAAACCACATCTAGAGTCATTGCATGTGTGTTCTTCTCACAAACCACATATGGATCCACTAGAGTTCATTACATGTCTGTTCTTTTCACAAACCACATCTAGAATCATTGCATGTTTGTTCTTCTCACAAACCACATATGGATCCACCAGTGTTCATTGCATGTGTGTTCCTTTCATAAACCACATCTAGAGTCATTGCATGTATGTTTTTCTCACAAACCACATAAGGATCCACTAGATTCATTGCATGTGGGTTCTTTTCACAAACCACAACTAGAGTCATTGCATGTGTGTTCTTTTCACAAACCACATCCAGAGTCATTGCATGTGTGTTCTTTTCACAAACTACATCTAGAGTCATTGCATGTCTGTTCTTTCAATAAACCACACAAGGATCCACCAGAGTCATTGCATCTCTGTTCTTTTCATTAACCACAGCTAGAGTCATTGCATGTGTGTTCTTCTCACAAACCACATCTAGAGTCATTGCATGTGTCTTCTTCTCACAAACCACATATGGATCCACCAGAGTTCATTGCATGTGTGTTCTTTTCACAAACCATAGCTAGAGTCATTGCATGTCTATTCTTCTGACAAACCACACATGGATCCACCAGGGTCATTGCATGTGTGTTATTTTCAGAAACCACAGTTAGAGTCATTGGATGTATGTTATTTTCACAAATCACATAGTGATCTACCAGTGTCATTGCATGTGTGTTCTTTTCACAAACCGCATTTAGAGTCATTGCATCTGTGTTCTTTCCACAAACCACATCTAGAGTCATTGCATGTGTGTTCTTTTCACAAACCACATATGGATCCACCAGTGTCATTTCATGTGTGTTCTTTTCATTAACCACAGCAAAAGTGATTGCATGTATGTTCTTTTCACAAACCACATATGGATCCAAAAGTGTTATTACATGTGTGTTCTTTTCACAAACCACATCTAGAGTAATTGCATGTGTGTTCTTCTCACAAACCACATATGGATCCACCAGAGTTCATTGCATCTGTGTTATTTTCACAAACCACTGCTAGAGTCATTGCATGTCTATTCTTTTCACAACCCACATAAGGGTCCTTCAGTGTCATTGCATGTGTGTTCCTTTCACAAACCACAACTAGAGTCATTGCATGTGTGTTCTTTTCATTAACCACATCTAGAGTCATTGCGTGTGTGTTCTTGTCACAAACCACATATGGATCCAACAGTGTCATTGCATGTGTGTTCTTTTCACAAAACACATCTAGAGTCATTGCATGCGTGTTCTTATCACAAACCACAGCTAGAGTCATTGCATTGTCTGTTCTTTCAATAAACCATACAAGGATCCACTAGAGTCATTGCATCTCTGTTCTTTTCATTAACCACAGCTAGAGTCATTGCATGTGTGTTCTTCTCACAAACCACATCTAGAGTCATTTCATGTGTCTTCTTCTCACAAACCACATATGGATCCACCAGAGTTCATTGCATGTCTGTTCTTTTCACAAACCACATCTAGAGTCATTACATGTTTGTTCTTCTCACAAACCACATATGGATCCACCAGAGTTCATTGCATGTGTATTCCTTTCATAAACCACATCTAGAGTAATTGCATGTATGTTCTTCTCACAAACCACACATGGATCCACCAGGGTCATAGCATGTGTGTTCTTTTCACAAACCACAATTAGACAATTGGATGTATGTTCTTTTCAAAATCACATATTGATCCACTAGTGTCATGCATGTGTGCTTCTCAAAAACCACATCTAGAGTCATTGCATGTGTGTTCTTTTCACAAACCACATATGGATCAACCAGTGTCATTTCATGTGTGTTCTTTTCATTCACCACAGCTAAAGTCATTGCATGTCTGTTCTTTTCACAAACCACATATGGATCCACCAGTGTCATTCCATGTGTTTTATTTTCACAAACCACAACTAGGGTCATTGCATGTGTGTTCTTCTCACAAACCACATATGGATCCACCAGAGTTCATTGCATGTGTGTTATTTTCACAAAGCAAAGCTAGAGTCATTGCATGTCTGTTCTTTTCACAACCCACATAAGGATCCACCAGAGTCATTGCATGTGTGTTCTTTTCACAAACCACAGCTAGAGTTATTGCATGTGTGTTCTTTTCATTAACCACATATAGAGTCATTGCGTGTGTGTTCTTTTCAAAAACCACATATGGATCCACCAGTGTCATTGCATGTGTGTTCTTTTCACAAACCACATCTAGAGTCATTGCATGTGTATTCTTCTCACAAACCACATATGGATCCACCAGAGTTCATTGCATGTGTGTTCTTTTCGCAAACCACAGGTAGAGTCATTGCATGTCTGTTCTTTTCACAAACCACATAAGGATCCACCCGAGTCATTGCATGTGTGTTCTTTTCACAAACCACATCTAGAGTCATTGGATGTATGTTCTTTTCACAAACCACATATTGATCCACCAGTGTTATTGCATGTGTGTTCTTTTCACAAACCACAGCTAGAGTCATTGCATGTGTGTTCTTTTCACAAACCACATATAGAGTCATTGCATGTGTGTTCTTTTCACAATCCACATATTGATCCACCATAGTCACTTCATGTGTGTTCTTTTCACAAACCACATCTAGAGTCATTGCATGTGTGTTCTTCTCACAAACCACATCTAGAGTCATTGCATGTGTGTTCTTCTCACAAACCACATATGGATCCACTAGAGTTCATTACATGTCTGTTCTTTTCACAAACCACATCTAGAATCATTGCATGTTTGTTCTTCTCACAAACCACATATGGATCCACCAGTGTTCATTGCATGTGTGTTCCTTTCATAAACCACATCTAGAGTCATTGCATGTATGTTTTTCTCACAAACCACATAAGGATCCACTAGATTCATTGCATGTGGGTTCTTTTCACAAACCACAACTAGAGTCATTGCATGTGTGTTCTTTTCACAAACCACATCCAGAGTCATTGCATGTGTGTTCTTTTCACAAACTACATCTAGAGTCATTGCATGTCTGTTCTTTCAATAAACCACACAAGGATCCACCAGAGTCATTGCATCTCTGTTCTTTTCATTAACCACAGCTAGAGTCATTGCATGTGTGTTCTTCTCACAAACCACATCTAGAGTCATTGCATGTGTCTTCTTCTCACAAACCACATATGGATCCACCAGAGTTCATTGCATGTGTGTTCTTTTCACAAACCATAGCTAGAGTCATTGCATGTCTATTCTTCTGACAAACCACACATGGATCCACCAGGGTCATTGCATGTGTGTTATTTTCAGAAACCACAGTTAGAGTCATTGGATGTATGTTATTTTCACAAATCACATATTGATCTACCAGTGTCATTGCATGTGTGTTCTTTTCACAAACCGCATTTAGAGTCATTGCATCTGTGTTCTTTCCACAAACCACATCTAGAGTCATTGCATGTGTGTTCTTTTCACAAACCACATATGGATCCACCAGTGTCATTTCATGTGTGTTCTTTTCATTAACCACAGCTAAAGTGATTGCATGTATGTTCTTTTCACAAACCACATATGGATCCAAAAGTGTTATTACATGTGTGTTCTTTTCACAAACCACATCTAGAGTAATTGCATGTGTGTTCTTCTCACAAACCACATATGGATCCACCAGAGTTCATTGCATCTGTGTTATTTTCACAAACCACTGCTAGAGTCATTGCATGTCTATTCTTTTCACAACCCACATAAGGGTCCTTCAGTGTCATTGCATGTGTGTTCCTTTCACAAACCACAACTAGAGTCATTGCATGTGTGTTCTTTTCATTAACCACATCTAGAGTCATTGCGTGTGTGTTCTTGTCACAAACCACATATGGATCCAACAGTGTCATTGCATGTGTGTTCTTTTCACAAAACACATCTAGAGTCATTGCATGCGTGTTCTTATCACAAAACACAGCTAGAGTCATTGCATTGTCTGTTCTTTCAATAAACCATACAAGGATCCACTAGAGTCATTGCATCTCTGTTCTTTTCATTAACCACAGCTAGAGTCATTGCATGTGTGTTCTTCTCACAAACCACATCTAGAGTCATTTCATGTGTCTTCTTCTCACAAACCACATATGGATCCACCAGAGTTCATTGCATGTCTGTTCTTTTCACAAACCACATCTAGAGTCATTACATGTTTGTTCTTCTCACAAACCACATATGGATCCACCAGAGTTCATTGCATGTGTATTCCTTTCATAAACCACATCTAGAGTAATTGCATGTATGTTCTTCTCACAAACCACACATGGATCCACCAGGGTCATAGCATGTGTGTTCTTTTCACAAACCACAATTAGACAATTGGATGTATGTTCTTTTCAAAAATCACATATTGATCCACTAGTGTCATGCATGTGTGTGCTTCTCAAAAACCACATCTAGAGTCATTGCATGTGTGTTCTTTTCACAAACCACATATGGATCAACCAGTGTCATTTCATGTGTGTTCTTTTCATTCACCACAGCTAAAGTCATTGCATGTCTGTTCTTTTCACAAACCACATATGGATCCACCAGTGTCATTCCATGTGTTTTATTTTCACAAACCACAACTAGGGTCATTGCATGTGTGTTCTTCTCACAAACCACATATGGATCCACCAGAGTTCATTGCATGTGTGTTATTTTCACAAAGCAAAGCTAGAGTCATTGCATGTCTGTTCTTTTCACAACCCACATAAGGATCCACCAGAGTCATTGCATGTGTGTTCTTTTCACAAACCACAGCTAGAGTTATTGCATGTGTGTTCTTTTCATTAACCACATATAGAGTCATTGCGTGTGTGTTCTTTTCAAAAACCACATATGGATCCACCAGTGTCATTGCATGTGTGTTCTTTTCACAAACCACATCTAGAGTCATTGCATGTGTATTCTTCTCACAAACCACATATGGATCCACCAGAGTTCATTGCATGTGTGTTCTTTTCATAAACCACAGGTAGAGTCATTGCATGTGTTCTTTTCACAAACCACATAAGGATCCACCCGAGTCATTGCATGTGTGTTCTTTTCACAAACCACATCTAGAGTCATTGGATGTATGTTCTTTTCACAAACCACATATTGATCCACCAGTGTTATTGCATGTGTGTTCTTTTCACAAACCACAGCTAGAGTCATTGCATGTGTGTTCTTTTCACAAACCACATATAGAGTCATTGCATGTGTGTTCTTTTCACAATCCACATATTGATCCACCATAGTCACTTCATGTGTGTTCTTTTCACAAACCACATCTAGAGTCATTGCATGTGTGTTCTTATCACAAACAACAACTAGAGTCATTGCATGTCTGTTCCTTCAATAAACCACACAAGGATCCACCAGAGTCATTGCATGTATGTTCTTTCAATAAACCACACAAGGATCCTCCAGAGTCATTGCATCTCTATTCTTTTCATTAACCATAGCTAGAGTCATTGCACGTGTGTTCTTCTCACAAACCACATCTAGAGTCATTGCATGCGTCTTCTTCTCACAAACCACATATGGATCCACCAGAGTTCATTGCATGTTTATTGTTTTCACAAACCACAGCTAGAGTCATTACATGTCTGTTCTTCTCACAAACCACACATGGATCCACCAGGGTCATAGCATGTGTGTTCTTTTCACAAACCACAATTAGACAATTGGATGTATGTTCTTTTCAAAAATCACATATTGATCCACTAGTGTCATGCATGTGTGTGCTTCTCAAAAACCACATCTAGAGTCATTGCATGTGTGTTCTTTTCACAAACCACATATGGATCAACCAGTGTCATTTCATGTGTGTTCTTTTCATTCACCACAGCTAAAGTCATTGCATGTCTGTTCTTTTCACAAACCACATATGGATCCACCAGTGTCATTCCATGTGTTTTATTTTCACAAACCACAACTAGGGTCATTGCATGTGTGTTCTTCTCACAAACCACATATGGATCCACCAGAGTTCATTGCATGTGTGTTATTTTCACAAAGCAAAGCTAGAGTCATTGCATGTCTGTTCTTTTCACAACCCACATAAGGATCCACCAGAGTCATTGCATGTGTGTTCTTTTCACAAACCACAGCTAGAGTTATTGCATGTGTGTTCTTTTCATTAACCACATATAGAGTCATTGCGTGTGTGTTCTTTTCAAAAACCACATATGGATCCACCAGTGTCATTGCATGTGTGTTCTTTTCACAAACCACATCTAGAGTCATTGCATGTGTATTCTTCTCACAAACCACATATGGATCCACCAGAGTTCATTGCATGTGTGTTCTTTTCGCAAACCACAGGTAGAGTCATTGCATGTCTGTTCTTTTCACAAACCACATAAGGATCCACCCGAGTCATTGCATGTGTGTTCTTTTCACAAACCACATCTAGAGTCATTGGATGTATGTTCTTTTCACAAACCACATATTGATCCACCAGTGTTATTGCATGTGTGTTCTTTTCACAAACCACAGCTAGAGTCATTGCATGTGTGTTCTTTTCACAAACCACATATAGAGTCATTGCATGTGTGTTCTTTTCACAATCCACATATTGATCCACCATAGTCACTTCATGTGTGTTCTTTTCACAAACCACATCTAGAGTCATTGCATGTGTGTTCTTATCACAAACAACAACTAGAGTCATTGCATGTCTGTTCCTTCAATAAACCACACAAGGATCCACCAGAGTCATTGCATGTATGTTCTTTCAATAAACCACACAAGGATCCTCCAGAGTCATTGCATCTCTATTCTTTTCATTAACCATAGCTAGAGTCATTGCACGTGTGTTCTTCTCACAAACCACATCTAGAGTCATTGCATGCGTCTTCTTCTCACAAACCACATATGGATCCACCAGAGTTCATTGCATGTTTATTGTTTTCACAAACCACAGCTAGAGTCATTACATGTCTGTTCTTCTCACAAACCACACATGGATCCACCAGGGTCATTGCATGTGTGTTCTTTTCACAAACCACAGTTAGAGTCATTGGATATATGTTCTTTTCACAAATCACATATTGATCCACCAGTGTCATTGCATGTGTGTTCTTTTCACAAACCACATCTAGAGTCATTGCATGTGTGTTCTTATCACAAACCACAGCTAGAGTCATTGCATGTGTGTTCTTTTCACAAACCACATATGGATGCAACAGTGTCATTACATGTGTGTTCTTTTCAAAAACCACATCTAGAGTAATTGCATGTGTGTTCTTCTCACAAACCACACATGGATCCACCAGAGTTCATTGCATCTGTGTTATTTTCACAAACCACAGCTAGAGTCATTGCATGTTTGTTCTTTTCACAACCCACATAAGGATCCTCCAGAGTCATTGCATGTGTGTTCCTTTCACAAACCACAACTAGACTCATTGCATGTGTATTGTTTTCATTAACCACATCTAGAGTCATTGCGTGTGTGTTCTTGTCACAAACCACATATGGATCCACTAGTGTAATTGCATGTGTGTTCTTTTCACAAACCACATCTAGAGTCATTGCATGTGTGTTCTTATCACAAACCACAGCTAGAGTCATTGCATTGTCTGTTCTTTCAATAAACCATACAAGGATCCACCAGAGTCATTGCATCTCTGTTCTTTTCATTAACCACACCTAGAGTCACTCATGTGTGTTCTTCTCACAAACCACATCTAGAGTTATTCCATGTGTCTTCTTCTCACAAACCACATATGGATCCACCAGAGTTCATTGCATGTCTGTTCTTTTCACAAACCATAGCTAGAGTCATTGCATGTCTGTTCTTCTCACAAACCACACATGGGTCCACCAGGGTCATAGCATGTGTGTTCTTTTCACAAACCACAACTAGAGTCATTGGATGTATGTTATTTTAAAAAACCACATATTGATCCACCAGTGTCATGCATGTGTGTTCTTCTCACAAACCACATCTAGAGTCATTGCATGTGTGTTCTTTTCACAAACCACATATGGATCCACTAGTGTCATTTCATGTGTGTTCTTTTCATTAAGCACAGCAAAGTCATTGCATGTTTGTTCTTTTCACAAACCACATATGGATCCACTAGTGTCATTTCATGTGTGTTCTTTTCATTAACCACAGTTAAAGTCATTGCATGTCTGTTCTTTTCACAAACCACATATGGATCCACCAGTGTCATTCCATGTGTTTTCTTTTCACAAACCACATCTAG
Source organism: Avena insularis (assembly GCA_023614405.1). NCBI lineage: Eukaryota > Viridiplantae > Streptophyta > Magnoliopsida > Poales > Poaceae > Avena > Avena insularis. The sequence goes on from CM042696.1 coordinate 259,610,927, forward strand.
AGTCATTGCATGTGTGTTCTTCTCACAAACCACATATGGATCCACCAGAGTTCATTGCATGTGTGTTATTTTCACAAAGCACAGCTAGAGTCATTGCATGTCTGTTCTTTTCACAACCCACATAAGGATCCACCAGAGTCATTGCATGTGTGTTCTTTTCACAAAGCACGGCTAGAGTTATTGCAGGTGTGTTCTTTTCATTAACCACATATAGAGTCATTGCGTGTGTGTTCTTTTCACAAACCACATATGGATCCACCAGTGTCATTGCATGTGTGTTCTTTTCACAAACCACATCTAGAGTCATTGCATGTGTATTCTTCTCACAAACCATATATGGATCCACCAGAGTTCATTGCATGTGTGTTCTTTTCACAAACCAAAGGTAGAGTCATTGCATGTCTGTTCTTTTCACAAACCACATAAGGATCCACCCGAGTCATTGCATGTGTGTTCTTTTCACAAACCACATCTAGTGTCATTGGATGTATGTTCTTTTCACAAACCACATATTGATCCACCCGTGTTATTGCATGTGTGTTCTTTTCACAAACCACAACTAGAGTCATTGCATGTGTGTTCTTTTCACAAACCACATATAGAGCCATTGCATGTGTGTTCTTTTCACAATCCACATATTGATCCACCATTGTCACTTCATGTGTGTTCTTTTCACAAACCACATCTAGAGTCATTGCTGAAGGAAATATGCCCTGAGAGGCAATAATAAAGTTGTTATTATGTATTCCTTATATATGATAGATGTTTATTTTACATGCTATAATTGTATTTATAGGAAACATCAATACATGTGTGTTTAATAAACAAAAAGGGTTCCTAGTCATGACTCTCTTATAGACTAGCCTGGTGATTAACAAGATGATCAAGGTTTTCTTATCATGGACATTGGATGTTGTTAATAACAAGGTCACACCATTGGTGGAATGATGTATGAACATTCATCCGAAGTATAGCATTACAATCAAGTCATTGTGTTTATATTGCTATAACATCATACGAAGTAATCTTTATCCTTAGACCATGAGATCATGTTAATTGCTAACACCGGAAGAGTATCTTGATAACATCAAACGTCACACCGTAACAGGGTGACTATAAAGATGGGTTCGATTTTCTGAAGGTGTTATGTTGAGGCTCATGGATCAAGAGTGGAATTTGTCAATCCAGATGACGGATAGATATACTCTGGGCCCTCTCGGTGATATCACATTAGGATAGCTTGCAAGCAAGTGATGTGATCACTAGAATGTTATATCACGGGAACAAGAAAAGAGTGCATGTCGATGCGAGATCAAACTAGGTATGGAGATACCAATGATCGAATCTCGGACATGTAATATATCGAGACAAAGGGATTTAGTTACAAGCGTTAAAGGTTCTCACGATCACGAGTCATCGTTGAATATGTAGGAGTCGATACGGATCTCCGGTCCCGCTTCGATTATTGATGGGAGAAGGTCTCGATCATGTCTGCATTATTCGGGAACCGTGGTGCCACTTAAGAGTTACGGACACCATTTTGGAGCACATATGTTTTAGACAAAAAGAATTGCAAAGCGCAGAATTGTTTCAATAGAAACCGAAATTGTTTCGGGTGAAATTGCAGAAAGTGGTTCTGCATGTGATATTGAAATATTGCAAGGGGCTATATGTGAATGTTTGTTAATTAAAGTAATTAACAAAATTCTGAATAAATTTAATAAAAGAGTTTTATTAAATGAGAGAGCATTAAATTTGGAGAAACTCAATGCATTTAAAGTGGAGACTTTAAAAGGGAATGTGAAGAGGCATTTTAATGTGGAGGGGTTACCACCACATGAATGGGGGAGGTGAGGGGTCACCCCCCATGCACCGGCCATGGAGAGAGGGGGCACCCCCCTCCTCCTATAAAAGGCCACCCATTCCCTCCTTCATCCTCACACCTCCTTGTGAAGGATCTCTCTCCCCCTCTAGAATTATTCCCCCATGGTCTCAGATTAGCGAGATACATGTTCCGGTGGCATTTAAATGCGGAAGGAGTTCTTTGCTTCCGCTGGATCGCTGGAGCGAGGAGGTGGAGGTTGTCCGGTGGCTTGAACGTGTGTTTGTGCGGATGCGCTGCTGAGTTGCGGCGCTCGGACTTCCTCACGATCTTGAGATCGGCAAGTGTACGACTACATCAACCACGAGTTCCTACTCGTTAACAAAGCTCGTTGTCTTTGAGGGTAAGTTCTCTATGGATGTATGTCCACCCGTTTGCTTTGTACCTAGTAGATAGATCTTGGCGTGTAGTTCACACCGTAGGAAATTTTTTGTTTTCTATGCTGCGGACCCAACAGCGGTATCAGAGCCTGATATATGTGTAGGTGCTTTGCACGGGTAGTACACATATGTTTATATGTGGGCGATGATGATCATGTTATTGCATCTTCTATGTACTTTGGATATTGGTGGCATAGTGGGATGAAGCGGCCCGGACCAACCTTACATGTCGCCATTACATGAGACCGGTTCACATCGACATGCAACTTGTTTTGCATAAGTGGTGGCGGGTGTCTGTCTCTCCTACTATAGTCAATATCTGATTTACAACGAGTTTCTAATAACTTGGTTATCCTCGTTGTGGTTCATGTTAAATGAGTTAGGCAGGTTCTATCTCCGAAAGCCCTAAGCCACGTAAAACTTGCAATTGATAAATTAGAGGCGTCTAGTTTAGATCGTTCCTGGGCTAGTGTTTTGATATGGTATTGTTGTAAGTAGATGTATATTAGATACTCTTACAACTCACTTAACGTGTAAGTTCCATAGACCTTGGCCTTACACACAAAGGAATGATAGAGATCATACCACGATGCAAATGATAGAGATCAAATGCATGGACCATATCACCTCACTTCACACATTAGATGTTAGCATCTTATATTGCTAGTTTGGCACGTTTGGTAGCATTATAAGATGATCCCTCATTTAGATATCAAGATAAAATGTGTTCTTCCTTAAGTATGCACCATTTTGTGGATCGTATTTTGAGGCATCACGTGATGATCGGGTGCTTTCAACTCTACGCTTTCATACAACGGGTGTAAGACAGTTTTACACACGCAAATACTAAGGTTCTTACTTGACGAGCCTAGCATGTACAGACATGGCCTCGGAACACGGACCGAAAGGTTAAGCATGAGTCATATAGTTGATATGATGCCCATATAGATGCTCGACTTTGAAGATACACCGACTCACGTGATGATCGGACTTGGTGTAGTGGATTTGGTTCATGTAATCACCAAAAGGACACGAGGGATGTCGTTTTTGAGTGGGAGTTCATTAGTAATTTGGATTAGTTGAACTCAATCTATCATAAACTTAGTCTAAATATACTTTACAAATTCTGTTGTAGATGGCACCACCTGCTTTTAATTTCGATGTGTTCATGGAGAAAGAGAAACTTGCTGCGAATGGTAGCAACTTCACCAACTGGGCTATGAATTTGAGGATTCTTCTCACTGCTGCACACAAGCAATATGTGCTAGATGCGTCGCTAGGCCCCCCACTAGCTCCTGATGCCCCTGGCGAGGAAAAGAACGTCTATATAACTCGTCAGGAGGACCACAACTTAGTTCATTGCGGCATACTGTATGGGCTAGAGCCAGAACTTCGAAAGCGTTTCGAAAATGGCAATGCCTTTGATACATGGGAGAATTGAAAATGATTTTCGATACCCATGCTGCCGTAGAGAGTTATAATGCTACAGAAAAGTTCTTTAGCTGCATGATGGAGGAAAACAGCTCTGTTAGTGAGCACGTACTCAAAATGTCTGGGTACACCGATAAGCTTGTGTCCTTGGGAATAACGATTCCCATTGACTTAGGCATACATCGTGTTCTCCAATCTCTGCCACCTAGCTACAAGAGCTTCGTGATGAACTATAATATGCAGGGCATGAAGAAGTCTCTTCCGAGCTTCACAATGCTTAAGACCTAGAAGTGGAGATTAGGAAAGAATATCAAGTGTTGATGATCAATAGGACCACCGGTTTCAAGAAGGACAAGAAAGGCAAGCACAAGGGAAAGAAGGGTGGCAAGTCTGTTGCCACGCCTGAAAAGAAACCCCGAGCTGGCCCTAAGTCTGACACCGAGTGCTACTATTGCAAGGGGACTAGCCATTGGGCATCGCCCCAAGTATTTGGCGGACAAGAAGTCTGGCAAGGCAAACAAAGGTATATGTGATATACATGTTATTGATGTGTACTTGACTAGTACTCGCAGTAGCACCTAGGTATTTGATACGGGATCGGTTGCTAATATATTTAACTCGGTTCAGGGGCTGCGGAACAAGCGACAACTAGCAAGGGATGAGGTCTCGATGCGGGTCGGCAATGGATCAAGAGTTGATGTGATCGCCGTTGGAATGCTGCCTCTCCATATGCCATCGGGATTAGTTATAAACCTAAATAATTGTTATTTGGTGCCTGCATTGAGCATGAACATTGTATCCGGATCGTGTTTGATGCAAAGTGGTTATTCATTTAAGTCTGAAAACAATGGCTGTTCGATTTATATGAATAATATCATTTATGGTCATGCACCTATGTTGAATGGTTTATTTCTGTTGGATCTCGATAGTAGTATTACGCATATTCATAATGTTGATGCTAAAAGGATTAAACTTGATAATGATATATCTACATATATTTGGCACTACCGTCTAGGTCATATTGGCGTTAAACGCATGAAGAAACTCCATTCTGATGGACTTTTGGAATCACTTGATTTTGAATCATTTGATACATGTGAGCCATGCCTTATGGGCAAGATGACTAGAACGCCGTTTTCCCGTTCAATGGAATGGGCGCCAGATCTATTGGAAATCATACATACTGATGTGTGTGGACCAATGAGTGAGTCGGCGCGAGGTGGATATCGTTATTTTGTTACTTTCACGGATGATTTGAGTATATATGGGTATATCTATTTGATGAAACACAAGTCTGAAACTTTTGAAAAGTTCAAAGAATTTCAGAATGAAGTGGAAAATCATCGTAACAGAAAGATCAAATTTCTACGGTCCGACCGTGGAGGAGAGTATCTTAGTTACGAGTTTAACACACATATGAAAGATTGTGGAATAGTTTCACAACTCACGCCTGCCGGAACACCACAACGTAATGGTGTGTCGAGCGTAATCGTACTTTATTGGATATGGTTCGATCTATGATGTCTTTGACTGACTTGCCACTGTCATTTTGGGGTTATGCACTAGAAACCGCTACATTCACTTTAAATAGGGCACCATCTAAATCCGTTGAAAAGACACCGTATGAATTATGGTTTGGAAACAAACCTAAGCTGTCATTTCTTAAAGTTTGGGGATGCGATGTTTATGTGAAGAAAATTCAACCGGATAAACTCGAACCCAAAGCGGAAAAATGTGTCTTCATAGGATACCCTAAGGAAACGATTGGGTATACCTTCTATCACAGATCCGAGGGCAAGGTCTTTGTTGCCAAGAATGGATCCTTTCTTGAGAAGGAGTTTCTCGCGAAAGGTGTGAGTAGTCGAAAGGTAGAACTCGAAGAGGTTATTGAACCTTCTCTTCATGAAATGGCGAGTAGGGCAGCTCCAGAAGTTGTTTCGGAGTTGACTTCACCTAATGAAGAGAGAGGTAATGATATGGATCATGAAACTCCGAAAGAGGACACTCCAACCTCGCAGTCAAGCAGACACGCAGCTCCTGAACGCACGGCAATCCTGTTATGAATTTCATGATTGATGAAATGGATGACCTGCGACATATGAAGAAGCGATGATGAGCGGATTCCAAAGCGGCTAGAAGCCATGAAATCCGAGATGGAATCCATGTACGAGAACCAAGTTTGGAACTTGGTGGACTTACCTCACCAATCGAAAGGCCGTTGAGAATAAATGGATTTTCAAAAGGAAAACTGATGCTGATGGTAATGTGACCATCTATAAGGCTCGACTTGTCACAAAGGGGTTTCGACAAATTCAAGGAGTTGACTATGATGAGACATTCTCTCTCGTAGCGATGCTTAAGTCGGTTAGGATTATGTTAGCAATTGCTGCATATTTCGATTATGAAATATGGCAGATGGATGTCAAAACTGCGTTCCTCAATGGTAAGATTGAAGAAGAGTTGTATATGATACAACCTAAGGGTTTTGTCGATCCTAAGGATGCTAATAAGGTGTGCAAACTTCAGCGATCCATCTATGGAGTGAAGCAAGCATCACGGAGTTGGAATCTCCGCTTTGATGAGGTGATCAAAGAGTTTGGATTTGTCCAAACTTATGGAGAGGCTTGTATTTACAAGAAAGTGAGTGGGAGCAATGTGGCATTTCTGATATTATATGTGGATGACATATTATTGATTGGAAACGATTTAGATCTTTTAAACAGTGTTAAAAGTTATCTAAGCAAAGAAATTTTCGATGAAGGACCTTGGTGAAGCTTCATATATATTAGGCATTAAAATCTATAGAGATAGATCAAGACGCCTAATTGGGCTATCGCAGAGTACATACCTTGATAATATATTAAATAAGTTTAATATGGACGGAAGTAAGAAGGGGTTCTTACCTATGTTGCAAGGCAAGACATTGAGTAAGACTCAAAGTCTGGCTACGGCGGAAGAAAGAGAGATAATGGATAAGATCCCCTATGCCTCAGCCATAGGCTCTATAATGTATGCCATGCTATGTACAAGACCGGATGTGGCACATGCTATTAGTTTGACTAGTAGGTACCAATCGATCAGGTTGAACACTAGATAGCGGTCAAGAATATCCTTAAGTACTTGAGAAGAACTAAGGATATGTTTCTTGTATATCTGAGGTGAAGAAGAGATAGTCGCTAAGTGTTATGTCGATGCTAGCTTTGACACGATCCGGATGACTCTAAGTCTCAATCCGGATCGTATTTCTCTTGAGCGAACAATGTTAGTTGGAGGAGCTCCAAACAACATGTGGTGGCTGGATCAACAACGGAGGCGGAATATGTTCTTTGCTTGAGCGGTAGCGAAGCGGTTTGGATGAAGGAGTTCATAACGGGCGGGTGTGGTTTCCGGTCGTTGGACCCGATGGTGATCTATTGTGACAACAATGGAGCCATAGCCAACACCAAGGAACCAAGGTCTCACAAGAATTCCAAGCATATTAAGCGTCGGTTTCACTCCATCCGCGAGCATGTCAAGGATGGAGATATAAAGATTTGTAAAGTGCACACGGACCTGAATGTAGCAAATCCGTTGACTAAAGTACTCCCTAGGGAAAAACATGATCAACACCAGAACTCCATGGGTGTTAGATTTATCACTATGTGAACTAGATTATTGTCTCTAGTGCAAGTGGGAGACTGAAGGAAATATGCCCTGAGAGGCAATAATAAAGTTGTTATTATGTATTCCTTGTATATGATAGATGTTTATTTTACATGCTATAATTGTATTAATAGGAAACACCAATACATGTGTGTTTAATAAACAAAAAGGGTTCCTAGTCATGCCTCTCTTATAGACTAGCCTGGTGATTAACAAGATGATCAAGGTTTCCTGATCAAGGACATTGGATGTTGTTAATAACAAGGTCACACCATTGGTGGAATGATGTGATGAACATTCATCCGAAGTATAGCATTACGATCAAGTCATTGTGTTTATATTGCTATAACATCATACGAAGTAATCTTTATCCTTAGACCATGAGATCATGTTAATTGCTAACACCGGAAGAGTATCTTGATAACATCAAACGTCACATCGTAACAGGGTGACTATAAAGATGGGTTCAGTGCTACGAAGGTGTTATGTTGAGCCTCATGGATCAAGAGTGGAATTTGTTAATCCAGATGACGGATAGATATACCCTGGGCCCTCTCGGTGATATCACATTAGGATAGCTTGCAAGCAAGTGATGTGATCACTAGAATGTTATATCACGGGAACGAGAAAAGAGTGCATGTCGGTAACGAGATCAAACTAGGTATGGAGATACCGATGATCGAATCTCGGACATGTAATATATCGAGAGACAAAGGGATTTAGTTACAAGCGTTAAAGGTTCTCATGATCAGAGAAGGGTCTCGATCATGTCTGCATTATTCGCGAACCGTAGGGTGGCACACTCAAGAGTTACCGGACACCATTTTGGAGCACATATGTTTCAGACGAAAGAATTGCAAAGCGCAGGAATTGTTTCAATAGAAACCGGAAATTGTTTCGGGTGATATTGCAGAAAGTGGTTATGCATGTGATATTGAAATATTGCAAGGGGCTATATGTGAATGTTTGTTAATTAAAGTAATTAACAAAATTCTGAATAAATTTAATGAAAGAGTTTTATTAAATGAGAGAGCATTAAATTTGGAGAAACTTAATGCATTTAAAGTGGAGACTTTAAAAGGGAATGTGAAGAGGCATTTTAATGTGGAGGGGTTACCACCACATGAATGGGGGAGGTGAGGTGTCACCCCCCATGCGCCTGCCATGGAGAGAGGGGGCACCCCCCTCCTATAAAGGCCACCCATTCCTCCTTCATCCTCACACCTCCTTGTGAAGGATCCTCTCCCCTCTAGAATTATTCCCCCATGGTCTCGGATTAGCGAGATACATGTTCGATGGCATTTCGTCGGAAGGAGTTGTTGCTGCTTCCTGGATCGCTGGGCCGAGGTGGTGGAGGTTGTCCGGTGGCTTGAGCGTGTGTGCGAGTGCGGATCTTGTGCTGCTGAGTTCGGACTTCCTCACGATCTTGAGATCGGCAAGTGTACGACTACATCAACCACGAGTTCCTACTCGTTAACAAAGCTTGTTGTCTTCGAGGGTAAGTTCTCTATGGATGTATGTCCACCCGTTTGCTTTGTACCTAGTAGATAGATCTTGGCGTGTAGTTCACACCGTAGGAAATTTCTTGTTTTCTATGCTGCGGACCCAACAATTGCATGTGTGTTCTTATCACAAACAACAACTAGAGTCATTGCATGTCCGTTCTTTCAATAAACCACACAAGGATCCACCAGAGTCATTGCATGTCTGTTCTTTCAATAAACCACACAAGGATCCACCAGAGTCATTGCATCTCTATTCTTTTCATTAACCATAGCTAGAGTCATTGCATGTGTGTTCTTCTCACAAACCACATCTAGAGTCATTGCATGTGTCTTCTTCTCACAAACCACATATGGATCCACCAGAGTTCGTTGCATGTTTATTCTTTTCACAAACCACAGCTAGAGTCATTGCATGTCTATTCTTCTCACAAACCACACATGGATCCACCAGGGTCATTGCATGTGTGTTCTTTTCACAAACCACAGTTAGAGTCATTGGATGTATGTTCTTTTCACAAATCACATATTGATCCACCAGTGTCATTGTATGTGTGTTCTTTTCACAAACCACATCTAGAGTCATTGCATGTGTGTTCTTTTCACAAACCACATCTAGAGTCATTCCATGTGTGTTCTTTTCACAAACCACATATGGATCCACCAGTGTCATTGCATGTGTGTTCATTTCATTAACCACAGCTAGAGTCATTGCATGTCCATTCTTTTCACAAACCACATATGGATCCACAAGTATCATTGTATGTGTGTTCTTTTCACAAACCACATCTAGAGTCATTTGCATGTGTGTTCCTTTCACAAACCACATATGGATCCACCAATGTCATTGCATGTGTGTCCTTTTCACAAACCACAACTAGAGTCATTGCATGTCTTTTCTTTGCATTAACCACATCTAGAGTAATTGCATGTGTGTTCTTTTCACAAACCACTTATGGATCCACCAGATTTCATTGCATGTCTGTTCTTTTCACAAACCACATATAGAGTCATTGCATGTGTGTTCTTCTGACAAACCACATATGGATCCACCAGAGTCCATTGCATGTGTGTTTTTTCATTAACCACAGCTATAGTCATTGCATGTGTGTTCTTCTCACAAACCACATATGGATCCACCAGAGTTCATTGCATGTCTATTCTTTTCACAAACCACATCTAGAGTCATTGCATGTGTGTTCTTCTCACAAACCACATCTAGAGTCATTGCATGTGTGTTCTTCTCACAAACCACATATGGATCCAGTAGAGTTCATTACATGTTTGTTCTTTTCACAAACCACATCTAGAGTCATTGCATGTTTGTTCTTCTCACAGACCACATATGGATCCACCAGAGTTCATTGCATGTGTGTTCCTTTCATAAACCACATCTAGAGTCATTACATGTATGTTCTTCTCACAAACCACATAAGGATCCACTAGAGTCATTGCATCTGGGTTCTTTTCACAAACCACAGCTAGAGTCATTGCATGTGTGTTCTTTTCACAAACCACATCTAGAGTCATTGCATGTGTGTTATTTTCACAAACCACATCTAGAGTCATTGCATGTCTGTTCTTTCAATAAACCACATAAGGATCCACCAGAGTCATTGCATCTCTGTTCTTTTCATTAACCACAGCTAGAGTCATTGCATGTGTGTTCTTCTCACAAACCACATCTAGAGTCATTGCATGTGTCTTATTCTCACAAACCACATATGGATCCACCAGAGTTCATTGAATGTCTGTTCTTTTCACAAACCATAGCTAGAGTCATTGCATGTCTGTTCTTCTGACAAACCACACATGGATCCACCAGGGTCATTGCATGTGTGTTATTTTCAGAAACCACAGTTAGTGTCATTGGATATATGTTATTTTCACAAATCACATATTGATACACCAGTGTCATTGCATGTGTGTTCTTTTCACAAACAACATCTAGAGTCATTGCATGTGTGTTCTTTTCACAAACCACATCTACAGTCATTGCATGTGTGTTCTTTTCACAAACCACATATGGATCCACCAGTGTCATTTCATGTGTATTCTTTTCATTAACCACAGCTAAAGTCATTGCATGTATGTTCTTTTCAGAAACCACATATGGATCCAATAGTGTCATTACATGTGTGTTCTTTTCACAAACCACATCTAGAGTAATTGCATGTGTGTTCTTCTCACAAACCACATATGGATCCACCAGAGTTCATTACGTCTGTGTTATTTTCACAAACCACAGCTAGAGTCATTCATGTCTGTTCTTTTCACAACCCACATAAGGATCCTCCAGAGTCATTGCATGTGTCTTCCTTTCACAAACCACAACTAGAGTCATTGCATGTTTGTTCTTTTAATTAACCACATCTAGAGTCATTGCGTGTGTGTTCTTGTCACACACCACATATGGAACCACCAGTGTCATTGCATGTGTGTTCTTTTCACAAACCACATCTAGAGTCATTGCAAGTGTGTTCTTATCACAAACCACAGCTAGAGTCATTGCATTGTCTGTTCTTTCAATAAACCATACAAGGATCCACCAGAGTCATTGCATCTCTGTTCTTTTCATTAACCACAACTAGAGTCATTGCATGTGTGTTCTTTTGACAAACCAGATCTAGAGTCATTTCATGTGTCTTCTTCTCACAAACCACATATGGATCCACCAGAGTTCATTGCATGTCTGTTCTTTTCACAAACCACAGCTAGAGTCATTGCATGTCTGTTCTTCTCACAAACCACACATGGATCCACCAGGCTCATAGCATGTGTGTTCTTTTCACAAATCACAATTAGAGTCATTGGATGTATGTTCTTTTCACAAATCACATATTGATCCACCAGTGTCATGCATGTGTGTTCTTCTCACAAACCACATCTAGGGTCATTGCATGTGTGTTCTTTTCACAAACCACATATGGATCCACCAGTATCATTTCATGTGTGTTCTTTTCATTAACCACAGCTAAAGTCATTGCATGTCAGTTCTTTTCACAAACCACATATGGATCCACCAGCGTCATTCCATGTGTTTTCTTTTCACAAACCACATCTAGAGTCATTGAATGTGTGTTCTTCTCACAAACCACATATGGATCCACCAGAGTTCATTGCATGTGTGTTATTTTCACAAAACACAGCTAAAGTCATTGCATGTGTGTTCTTTTCACAAACCACAGCTAGAGTTATTCCATGTGTGTTCTTTTCATTAACCACATCTAGAGTCATTGCGTGTGTGTTCTTTTCACAAACCACATATGGATCCACCAGTGTCATTGCATGTGTGTTATTTTCACAAACCAGATCTAGAGTCATTGCATGTGTATTGTTCTCACAAACCACATATGGATCCACCAGAGTTCATTGCATGTGTGTTCTTTTCACAAACCACAGGTAGAGTCATTGCATGTCTGTTCTTTTCACAAACCACATATGGATCCACCCGAGTCATTGCATGTGTGTTCTTTTCACAAACCACATCTAGAGTCATTGGATGTATGTTCTTTTCACAAACCACATATTGATCCACCAGTGTTATTGCATGTGTGTTCTTTTCACAAACCACAGCTAGAGTCATTGCATGTGTGTTCTTTTCACAAACCACATATAGAGTCATTGTATGTGTGTTCTTTTCACAATCCACATATTGATCCACCATTGTCACTTCATGTGTGTTCTTTTCACAAACCACATCTAGAGTCATTGCATGTGTGTTCTTATCACAAACAACAACTAGAGTTATTGCATGTCTGTTCTTTCAATAAACCACACAAGGATCCACCAAAGTCATTGCATGTGTGTTCTTTCAATAAACCACACAAGGATCCACCAGACTCATTGCATCTCTGTTCTTTTCATTAACCACAGCTAGAGTCATTACACGTGTGTTCTTCTCACAAACCACATCTAGAGTCATTGCATGTGTCTTCTTCTCACAAACCACATATGGATCCACCAGAGTTCATTGCATGTCTGTTCTTTTCACAAACCACAGCTAGAGTCATTGCATGTCTATTCTTCTCACAAACCACACATGGATCCACCAGGGTCATTGCATGTGTGTTTTTTCACAAACCACCGTTAGAGTCATTGGATGTATGTTATTTTCACAAATCACATATTGATCCACCAGTGTCATTGCATGTGTGTTCTTTTCACAAACCTCATATAGAGTCATTGCTTGTGTGTTCTTCTCACAAACCACATATGGATCCACCAGAGTCCATTGCATGTGTGTTTTTTCATTAACCATAGCTATAGTCATTGCATATGTGTTCTTCTCACAAACCACATATGGATCCACCAGAGTTCATTGCATGTCTATTCTTTTCACAAACCACATCTAGAGTCATTGCATGTGTGTTCTTCTCACAAACCACATCTAGAGTCATTGCATGTGTGTTCTTCTCACAAACAACATATGGATCCACTAGAGTTCATTACATGCTTGTTCTTTTCACAAAGCACATCTAGAGTCATTGCATGTTTGTTCTTCTCACAAACCACATATAGATCCACAGTTCATTGCATGTGTGTTCCTTTCATAAACCACATCTAGAGTCATTGCATGTATGTTCTTGTCACAAACCATAAGGATCCACTAGAGTCATTGCATGTGGGTTCTTTTCACAAACCACAGCTAGAGTCATTGCATGTGTGTTCTTTTCACAAACCACATCCAGAGTCATTGCATCTGTGTTCTTTTCACAAACCACATCTAGAGTCATTGCATGTACATTCTTTCAATAAACCACAAGCATCCACCAAAGTCATTGCATCTCTGTTCTTTTCATTAACCACAGCTAGAGTCATTGCATGTGTGTTCTTTTCACAAACCACATCTAGAGTCATTGCATGTGTGTTATTTTCACAAACCACATCTAGAGTCATTGCATGTCTGTTCTTTCAATAACCACACAAGGATCCACCAGAGTCATTGCATCTCTGTTCTTTTCATTAAACACAGCTAGAGTCATTGCATGTGTGTTCTTCTCACAAACCATATCTAGAGTCATTGCATGTGCCTTCTTCTCACAAACCACATCTGGATCCACCAGAGTACATTGCATGTCTGTTCTTTTCACAAACCATAGCTAGAGTCATTGCATGTCTGTTCTTCTCACAAACCACACATGGATCCACTAGGGTCATTCCATGTGTGTTATTTTCAGAAACCACAGTTAGAGTCATTGGATGTATGTTATTTTCGCAAATCACATATTGATCCACCAGTGTCATTGCATGTGTGTTCTTTTCACAAACCACATCTAGAGTCATTGCATGTGTGTTCTTTTCACAAACCACATCTAGAGTCATTGCATGTGTGTTCTTTTCACAAACCACATATGGATCCACCAGTGTCATTTCATGTGTGTTCTTTTCATTAACCACAACTAGAGTCATTGCATGTCATTCTTTTCACAAACCACATATGGATCCACCAGTATCATTGCATGTGTGTTCTTTTCACAAATCACATCTAGAGTCATTTGCATGTGTGTTCCTTTCACAAACCACATATGGATCCACCAATGTCATTGCATGGGTGTTCTTTTCACAAACCACAGCTAGAGTCATTGCATGTCTGTTCTTTGCATTAACCACATCTAGAGTAATTGCATGTGTGTTTTTTTCACAAACCACTTATGGATCCACCAGATTTCATTGCATGTGTTCTTTTCACAAACCACATATAGAGCCATTGCATGTGTGTTCTTCTCACAAACCACATATGGATCCACCAGAGTCCATTGCATGTGTTTTTTTCATTAACTACAGCTATAGTCATTGCATGTGTGTTCTTCTCACAAACCACATATGGATCCACCAGAGTTCATTGCATGTCTATTCTTTTCACAAACCATATCTAGAGTCATTGCATGTGTGTTCTTCCCACAAACCACATCTAGAGTCATTGCATGTGTGTTCTTCTCACAAACAACATATGGATCCACTAGAGTTCATTACATGTTTGTTCTTTTCACAAACCACATCTAGAGTCATTGCATGTTTGTTCTTCTCACAAACCACATATGGATCCACCAGAGTTCATTGCATGTGTGTTCCTTTCATAAACCACATCTAGAGTCATTGCATGTATGTTCTTCTCACAAACCACATAAGGATCCACTTGAGTCATTGCATGTGGTTTTTTTTCACAAACCACAGCTAGAGTCATTGCATGTGTGTTTTTTTCACAAAACACATCCAGAGTCATTGCATGTGTGTTCTTTTCACAAACCACATCTAGAGTCATTGCATGTATGTTCTTTCAACAAACCACACAAGGATCCACCAGAGTCATTGCATCTCTGTTCTTTTCATTAACCTCAACTAGAGTCATTGCATGTGTGTTCTTCTCACAAACCACATCTAGAGTCATTGCATGTGTCTTCTTCTCACAAACCACATATGGATCCACCAGAGTTCATTGCATGTCTGTTCTTTTCACAAACCATAGCTAGAGTCATTGCATGTTTGTTCTTCTCACAAACCACACATGGATCCACCAGGGTCATTGCATGTGTGTTTTTTTCACAAACCACAGTTAGAGTCATTGGATGTATGTTATTTTCACAAATCACATATTGATCCACCAGTGTCATTGCATGTGTGTTCTTTTCACAAACCTCATATAGAGTCATTGCTTGTGTGTTCTTCTCACAAACCACATATGGATCCACCAGAGTCCATTGCATGTGTGTTTTTTCATTAACCATAGCTATAGTCATTGCATATGTGTTCTTCTCACAAACCACATATGGATCCACCAGAGTTCATTGCATGTCTATTCTTTTCACAAACCACATCTAGAGTCATTGCATGTGTGTTCTTCTCACAAACCACATCTAGAGTCATTGCATGTGTGTTCTTCTCACAAACAACATATGGATCCACTAGAGTTCATTACATGCTTGTTCTTTTCACAAAGCACATCTAGAGTCATTGCATGTTTGTTCTTCTCACAAACCACATATAGATCCACCAGAGTTCATTGCATGTGTGTTCCTTTCATAAACCACATCTAGAGTCATTGCATGTATGTTCTTGTCACAAACCACATAAGGATCCACTTGAGTCATTGCATGTGGGTTCTTTTCACAAACCACAGCTAGAGTCATTGCATGTGTGTTCTTTTCACAAACCACATCCAGAGTCATTGCATCTGTGTTCTTTTCACAAACCACATCTAGAGTCATTGCATGTCTGTTCTTTCAATAAACCACACAAGCATCCACCAAAGTCATTGCATCTCTGTTCTTTTCATTAACCACAGCTAGAGTCATTGCATGTGTGTTCTTTTCACAAACCACATCTAGAGTCATTGCATGTGTGTTATTTTCACAAACCACATCTAGAGTCATTGCATGTCTGTTCTTTCAATAACCACACAAGGATCCACCAGAGTCATTGCATCTCTGTTCTTTTCATTAAACACAGCTAGAGTCATTGCATGTGTGTTCTTCTCACAAACCATATCTAGAGTCATTGCATGTGCCTTCTTCTCACAAACCACATCTGGATCCACCAGAGTACATTGCATGTCTGTTCTTTTCACAAACCATAGCTAGAGTCATTGCATGTCTGTTCTTCTCACAAACCACACATGGATCCACCAGGGTCATTCCATGTGTGTTATTTTCAGAAACCACAGTTAGAGTCATTGGATGTATGTTATTTTCGCAAATCACATATTGATCCACCAGTGTCATTGCATGTGTGTTCTTTTCACAAACCACATCTAGAGTCATTGCATGTGTGTTCTTTTCACAAACCACATCTAGAGTCATTGCATGTGTGTTCTTTTCACAAACCACATATGGATCCACCAGTGTCATTTCATGTGTGTTCTTTTCATTAACCACAACTAGAGTCATTGCATGTCTGTTCTTTTCACAAACCACATATGGATCCACCAGTATCATTGCATGTGTGTTCTTTTCACAAATCACATCTAGAGTCATTTGCATGTGTGTTCCTTTCACAAACCACATATGGATCCACCAATGTCATTGCATGGGTGTTCTTTTCACAAACCACAGCTAGAGTCATTGCATGTCTGTTCTTTGCATTAACCACATCTAGAGTAATTGCATGTGTGTTTTTTTCACAAACCACTTATGGATCCACCAGATTTCATTGCATGTCTGTTCTTTTCACAAACCACATATAGAGCCATTGCATGTGTGTTCTTCTCACAAACCACATATGGATCCACCAGAGTCCATTGCATGTGTTTTTTTCATTAACTACAGCTATAGTCATTGCATGTGTGTTCTTCTCACAAACCACATATGGATCCACCAGAGTTCATTGCATGTCTATTCTTTTCACAAACCATATCTAGAGTCATTGCATGTGTGTTCTTCCCACAAACCACATCTAGAGTCATTGCATGTGTGTTCTTCTCACAAACAACATATGGATCCACTAGAGTTCATTACATGTTTGTTCTTTTCACAAACCACATCTAGAGTCATTGCATGTTTGTTCTTCTCACAAACCACATATGGATCCACCAGAGTTCATTGCATGTGTGTTCCTTTCATAAACCACATCTATAGTCATTGCATGTATGTTCTTCTCACAAACCACATAAGGATCCACTTGAGTCATTGCATGTGGTTTTTTTTCACAAACCACAGCTAGAGTCATTGCATGTGTGTTTTTTTCACAAAACACATCCAGAGTCATTGCATGTGTGTTCTTTTCACAAACCACATCTAGAGTCATTGCATGTATGTTCTTTCAACAAACCACACAAGGATCCACCAGAGTCATTGCATCTCTGTTCTTTTCATTAACCTCAACTAGAGTCATTGCATGTGTGTTCTTCTCACAAACCACATCTAGAGTCATTGCATGTGTCTTCTTCTCACAAACCACATATGGATCCACCAGAGTTCATTGCATGTCTGTTCTTTTCACAAACCATAGCTAGAGTCATTGCATGTTTGTTCTTCTCACAAACCACACATGGATCCACCAGGGTCATTGCATGTGTGTTTTTTTCAGAAACCACAGTTAGAGTCATTGGATGTATGTTATTTTCACAAATCACATATTGATCCACCAGTGTCATTGCATGTGTGTTCTTTTCAAAAACCACATCTAGAGTCATTGCATGTGTGTTCTTTTCACAAACCACATCTAGATTCATTGCATGTGTGTTCTTTTCACAAACCACATATGGATCCACCAGTGTCATTTCATGTGTGTTCTTTTCATTAACCACAGCTAAAGTCATTGCATGTATGTTCTTTTCACAAAGCACATATGGATCCAATAGTGTCATTGCATGTGTGTTCTTTTCACAAACCACATCTAGAGTCATTGCATGTGTGTTCTTCTCACAAACCACATATGGATCCACCAGAGTTCATTGCATCTGTGTTATTTTCACAAACCACAGCTAGAGTGATTGCATGTCTGTTCTTTTCACAACCCACATGAGGATCCTCCGGAGTCATTGCATGTGTGTTCTTTTCACAAACCACAACTAGAGTCATTGCATGTGTGTTCTTTTCATTAACCACATCTAGAGTCATTGCGTGTGTGTTCTTGTCACAAACCACATATGGATCCACCAGTGTCATTGCATGTGTGTTCTTTTCACAAACCACAACTAGAGTCATTGCATGTGTGTTCTTATCACAAACCATAGCTAGAGTCATTGCATTGTCTGTTCTTTCAATATACCATACAAGGATCCACCAGAGTCATTGCATCTCTATTCTTTTCATTAGCCATAGCTAGAGTCATTGCATGTGTGTTCTTCTCACAAACAACATCTAGTGTCATTTCATGTGTCTTCTTCTCACAAACCACATATGGATCCACCAGAGTTCATTGCATGTCTGTTCTTTTCACAAACCACAGCTAGAGTCATTGCATGTCTGTTCTTCTCACAAACCACACATGGATCCACCAGGGTCATTACATGTGTGTTCTTTTCACAAACCACAGTTAGAGTCATCGGATGTATGTTCTTTTCACAAATCACATATTGATCCACCAGTGTCATGCATGTGTGTTCTTTTCACAAACCACATCTTGAGTCATTACATGTGTGTTCTTTTCACAAACCACATCTAGAGTCATTGCATGTGTGTTCTTTTCACAAACCACATATGGATCCACCAGTGTCATTTCATGTGTGTTCTTTTCATTAACCATAGCTAAAGTCATTGCATGTTTGTTCTTTTCACAAACCACATATGGATCCACCAGATTTCATTGCATGTCTATTCTTTTCGCAAACCACATATAGAGTCATTGCATGTGTGTTCTTCTCACAAACCACATATGGATCCACCAGAGTCCATTGCATCTGTGTTTTTTCATTAACCATAGCTATAGTCATTGCATGTGTGTTCTTCTCGCAAACCACATATGGATCCACCAGAGTTCATTGCATGTCTATTCTTTTCCCAAACCACATCTAGAGTCATTGCATGTGTGTTCTTCCCACAAACCACATCTAGAGTCATTGCATGTGTGTTCTTCTCACAAACAACATATGGATCCACTAGAGTTCATTACATGCTTGTTCTTTTCACAAACCACATCTAGAGTCATTGCATGTTTGTTCTTCTCACAAACCACATATAGATCCACCAGAGTTCATTGCATGTATGTTCCTTTCATAAACCACATCTAGAGTCATTGCATGTATGGTCTTCTCACAAACCACATAAGAATCCACTTGAGTCATTGCATGTGGGTTCTTTTCACAAACCACAGCTAGAGTCATTGCATGTGTGTTCTTTTCACATACCACATCCAGAGTCATTGCATGTGTGTTCTTTTCACAAACCACATCTAGAGTCATTGCATGTCTGTTCTTTCAATAAACCACACAAGGATCCACCAGAGTCATTGCATCTCTGTTCTTTTCATTAACCACAGCTAGAGTCATTGCATGTGTGTTCTTCTCACAAACCACATCTAGAGTCATTGCATGTGTCTTCTTCTCACAAACCACATATGGATCCACTAGAGTTCATTGCATGTCTGTTCTTTTCACAAACCATAGCTAGAGTCATTGCATGTCTGTTCTTCTCACAAACTACAAATGCATCCACCAGGGTCATTGCATGTGTGTTATTTTCAGAAACCACAGTTAGAGTCATTGGATGTATTTTATTTTCACAAATCACATATTGATCCACCAGTGTCATTGCATGTGTGTTCTTTTCACAAACCACGTCTAGAGTCATTGCATGTGTGTTCTTTTCACAAACAACATCTAGAGTCATTGCATGTGTGTTCTTTTCACAAACCACATATGGATCCACCAGTATCATTTCATGTGTGTTCTTTTCATTAACCACAATTAGAGTCATTACATATCTGTTCTTTTCACAAACCACATATGGATCCACCAGTATCATTGCATGTGTGTTCTTTTCACAAATCACATCTAGAGTCATTTGCATGTGTGTTCCTTTCACAAACCACATATGGATCCATCAGAGTCATTGCATGTCTGTTATTTTCATTAACCACAGCTAGTGTCATTGCATGTCTGTTCTTTTCACAACCCACATAAGGATCCTCCAGAGTCATTGCATGTGTGTTCCTTTCACAAACCACAACTAGAGTCATTGCATGTTGTTCTTTTCATTAACCACATCTAGAGTCATTGCGTGTGTGTTCTTGTCACAAACCACATATGGATCCACCAGTGTCTTTGCATGTGTGTTCTTTTCACAAACCACATCTAGAGTCATTGCATGTGTGTTCTTATCACAAACCACAGCTAGAGTCATTGCATTGTCTGTTCTTTCAATAAACCATACAAGGATCCACCAGAGTCATTGCATCTCTGTTCTTTTCATTAACCACAACTAGAGTCATTGCATGTGTGTTCTTCTGACAAACCACATCTAGAGTCATTTCATGTGTCTTCTTCTCACAAACCACATATGGATCCACCAGAGTTCATTGCATATCTGTTCTTCTCACAAACCACACATGGATCCACCAGGCTCATAGCATGTGTGTTCTTTTCACAAACCACAATTAGAGTCATTGGATGTATGTTCTTTTCACAAATCACATATTGATCCACCAGTGTCATGCATGTGTGTTCTTCTCACAAACCACATCTAGGGTCATTGCATGTGTGTTCTTTTCACAAACCACATATGGATCCACCAGTATCATTTCATGTGTGTTCTTTTCATTAACCACAGCTAAAGTCATTGCATGTCAGTTCTTTTCACAAACCACATATGGATCCACCAGTGTCATTCCATGTGTTTTCTTTTCACAAACCACATCTAGAGTCATTGCATGTGTGTTCTTCTCACAAACCACATATGGATCCACCAGAGTTCATTGCATGTGTGTTATTTTCACAAAACACAGCTAGAGTCATTGCATGTCTGTTCTTTTCACAACCCACATAAGGATCCACCAGGGTCATTGCATGTGTGTTCTTTTCAAAAACCACAGCTAGAGTTATTCTATGTGTGTTCTTTTCATTAACCACATCTAGAGTCATTGCGTGTGTGTTCTTTTCACAAACCACATATGGATCCACCAGTGTCATTGCATGTGTGTTATTTTCACAAACCAGATCTAGAGTCATTGCATGTGTATTGTTCTCACAAACCACATATGGATCCACTAGAGTTCATTGCATGTGTGTTCTTTTCACAAACCACAGGTAGAGTCATTGCATGTCTGTTCTTTTCACAAACCACAAATGCATCCACCAGGGTCATTGCATGTGTGTTATTTTCAGAAACCACAGTTAGAGTCATTGGATGTATGTTATTTTCACAAATCACATATTGATCCACCAGTGTCATTGCATGTGTGTTCTTTTCACAAACCACATCTAGAGTCATTGCATGTGTGTTCTTTTTACAAACGACATCTAGAGTCATTGCATGTGTTTTCTTTTCACAAACCACATATGGATCCACCAGTGTCATTTCATGTGTGTTCTTTTAATTAACCACAACTAGAGTCATTGCATGTCTGTTCTTTTCACAAACCACATATGGATCCACCAGTATCATTGCATGTGTGTTCTTTTCACAAATCACATCTAGAGTCATTTGCATGTGTGTTCCTTTCACAAACCACATATGGATCCACCAATGTCATTGCATGTGTGTTCTTTTCACAAACCACAGCTAGAGTCATTGCATGTCTATTCTTTGCATTAACCACATCTAGAGTAATTGCATGTGTGTTCTTTTCACAAACCACTTATGGATCCACCAGATTTCATTGCATGTCTGGTCTTTTCACAAACCACATATAGAGTCATTGCATGTGTGTTCTTCTCACAAACCACATATGGATCCACTAGAGTCCATTGCATGTGTGTTTTTTCATTAACTACAGCTATAGTCATTGCATGTGTGTTCTTCTCACAAACCACATATGGATCCACCAGAGTTCATTGCATGTCTATTCTTTTCACAAACCACATCTAGAGTCATTGCATGTGTGTTCTTCTCACAAACCACATCTAGAGTCATTGCATGTGTGTTCTTCTCACAAACAACATATGGATCCACTAGAGTTCATTACATGTTTGTTCTTTTCACAAACCACATCTAGAGTCATTGCATTTTGTTCTTCTCACAAACCACATATGGATCCACCAGAGTTCATTGCATGTGTGTTCTTTTCACAAACCACATATGGATACACCAGTGTCATTTCATGTGTGTTCTTTTCATTAACCACACCTAGAGTCATTGCATGTCTGTTCTTTTCACAAACCACATATGGATCCACCAGTATCATTGCATGTGTTTTTTTTTCACAATCCACATATAGAGTCATTGCATGTGTGTTCTTCTCAGAAACCACATATGGATCCACCAGAGTCCATTGCATCTCTGTTTTTTCATTAACCATATCTATAGTCATTGCATGTATGTTCTTCTCACAAACCACATATGGATCCACCAGAGTTCATTGCATGTCTATTCTTTTCACAAACCACATCTAGAGTCATTGCATGTGTGTTCTTCTCACAAACCACATCTAGAGTCATTGCATGTGTGTTCTTCTCACAAACAACATATGGATCCACTAGAGTTCATTACATGCTTGTTCTTTTCACAAACCACATCTAGAGTCATTGCATGTTTGTTCTTCTCACAAACCACATATAGATTCACTAGAGTTCATTGCATGTGTGTTCCTTTCATAAACCACATCTAGGGTAATTGCACGTATGTTCTTCTCACAAACCACATAAGGATCCACTTGGGTCATTGCATGTGTGTTCTTTTCACAAACCACAGCTAGAGTCAGTGGATGTGTGTTCTTTTCACAAACCACATCCAGAGTCATTGCATGTGTGTTCTTTTCACAAACCATATCTAGAGTCATTGCATGTCTGTTCTTTCAATAAACCACTGGAGTGATTGCATCTCTGTTCTTTTCATTAACCACAGCTAGAGTCATTGCATGTGTGTTCTTGTCACAAACCACATCTAGAGTCATTGCATGTGTCTTCTTCTCACAAACCACATATGGATCGACTAGAGTTCATTGCATGTCTGTTCTTTTTACAAACCATAGCTAGAGTCATTGCATGTCTGTTCTTCTCACAAACCACACATGGATCCACCAGGGTCATTGCATGTGTGTTATTTTCAGAAACCACAGTTAGAGTCATTGGATGTATGTTATTTTCACAAATCACATATTGATCCACCCGTGTCATTGCATGTGTGTTCTTTTCACAAACCACGTCTAGAGTCATTGCATGTGTGTTCTTTTCACAAACCACATCTAGAGTCATTGCATTTGTGTTCTTTTCACAAACCACATATGGATCCACCAGTGTCATTTCATGTGTGTTCTTTTCATTAACCACAACTAGAGTCATTGCATGTCTGTTCTTTTCACAAACCACATATGGATCCACCAGTATCATTACATGTGTGTTCTTTTCACAAATCACATCTAGAGTCATTTGCATGTGTGTTCCTTTCACAAACCACATATGGATCCACCAATGTCATTGCATGTGTGTTCTTTTCACAAACCACAGCTAGAGACATTGCATGTCTGTTCTTTGCATTAACCACATCTAAAGTAATTGCATGTGTGTTCTTTTCACAAACCACTTATGGATCCAACAGATTTCATTGCATGTATGTTCTTTTCACAAACCACATATAGAGTCATTGCATGTGTGTTCTTCTCACAAACCACATATGGATCCACCAGAGTCCATTGCATGTGTGTTTTTTCATTAACTACAGCTATAGTCATTGCATGTGTGTTCTTCTCACAAACCACATATGGATCCACCAGAGTTCATTGCATGTCTATTCTTTTCACAAACCACATCTAGAGTCATTGCATGTGTGTTCTTCTCACAAACCACATCTAGAGTCATTGCATGTGTGTTCTTCTCACAAACAACATATGGATCCACTAGAGTTCATTACATGTTTGTTCTTTTCACAAACCACATCTAGAGTCATTGCATGTTTGTTCTTCTCACAAACCACATATGGATCCACCAGAGTTCATTGCATGTGTGTTCCTTTCATAAACCACATCTAGAGTCATTGCATGTATGTTCTTCTCACAAACCACATAAGGATCCACTTGAGTCATTGCATGTGGGTTCTTTTCACAAACCACAGCTAGAGTCATTGCATGTGTTTTTTTTTCACAAACCACATCCAGAGTCATTGCATGTGTGTTCTTTTCACAAACCACATCCAGAGTCATTGCATGTATGTTCTTTTCACAAACCACATATGGATCCACCAGTGTCATTTCATGTGTGTTCTTTTCATTAACCACAGCTAAAGTCATTGCATGTTTGTTCTTTTCACAAACCACATATGGATCCAACAGTGTCATTGCATGTGTGTTCTTTTCACAAACCACATCTAGAGTCATTGGATGTGTGTTCTTCTCACAAACCACATATGGATCCACCAGAGTTCATTGCATCTGTGTTATTTTCTCAAACCACGGCTAGAGTGATTGCATGTCTGTTCTTTTCACAACCCACATAAGTATCCTCCGGAGTCATTGCATGTGTGTTCTTTTCACAAACCACAACTAGAGTCATTGCATGTGTGTTCTTTTCATTCACCACATCTAGAGTCATTGCGTGTGTTCTTGTCACAAACCACATATGGATCCACCAGTGTCATTGCATGTGTGTTCATTTCACAAACCACATCTAGAGTCATTGCATATGTGTTCTTATCACAAACCATAGCTAGAGTCATTGCATTGTCTGTTCATTCAATAAACCATACAAGGATCCACTAGAGTCATTGCATCTCTATTCTTTTCATTAACCACAACTAGAGTCATTGCATGTGTGTTCTTCTCACAAACCACATCTAGAGTCATTTCATGTGTCTTCTTCTCACAAACCACATATGGATCCACCAGAGTTCATTGCATGTCTGTTCTTTTCACAAACCACAGCTAGAGTCATTGCATGTGTGTTCTTTTCACAAACCACATATGGATACACCAGTGTCATTTCATGTGTGTTCTTTTCATTAACCACACCTAGAGTCATTGCATGTCTGTTCTTTTCACAAACCACATATGGATCCACCAGTATCATTGCATGTGTGTTCTTTTCACAAACCACATATAGAGTCATTGCATGTGTGTTCTTCTCACAAACCACATATGGATCCACCAGAGTCCATTGCATCTCTGTTTTTTCATTAACCATAGCTATAGTCATTGCATGTATGTTCTTCTCACAAACCACATATGGATCCACCAGAGTGCATTGCATGTCTATTCTTTTCACAAACCACATCTAGAGTCATTGCATGTGTGTTCTTCTTACAAACCACATCTAGAGTCATTGCATGTGTGTTCTTCTCACAAACAACATATGGATCCACTAGAGTTCATTACATGCTTGTTCTTTTCACAAACCACATCTAGAGTCATTGCATGTTTGTTCTTCTCACAAACCACATATAGATTCACTAGAGTTCATTGCATGTGTGTTCCTTTCATAAACCACATCTAGGGTAATTGCACGTATGTTCTTCTCACAAACCACATAAGGATCCACTTGGGTCATTGCATGTGTGTTCTTTTCACAAACCACAGCTAGAGTCAGTGGATGTGTGTTCTTTTCACAAACCACATCCAGAGTCATTGCATGTGTGTTCTTTTCACAAACCATATCTAGAGTCATTGCATGTCTGTTCTTTCAATAAACCACTGGAGTGATTGCATCTCTGTTCTTTTCATTAACCACAGCTAGAGTCATTGCATGTGTGTTCTTGTCACAAACCACATCTAGAGTCATTGCATGTGTCTTCTTCTCACAAACCACATATGGATCGACTAGAGTTCATTGCATGTCTTCTTTTACAAACCATAGCTAGAGTCATTGCATGTCATTCTTCTCACAAACCACACATGGATCCACCAGGGTCATTGCATGTGTGTTATTTTCAGAAACCACAGTTAGAGTCATTGGATGTATGTTATTTTCACAAATCACATATTGATCCACCCGTGTCATTGCATGTGTGTTCTTTTCACAAACCACGTCTAGAGTCATTGCATGTGTGTTCTTTTCACAAACCACATCTAGAGTCATTGCATTTGTGTTCTTTTCACAAACCACATATGGATCCACCAGTGTCATTTCATGTGTGTTCTTTTCATTAACCACAACTAGAGTCATTGCATGTCATTCTTTTCACAAACCACATATGGATCCACCGTATCATTACATGTGTGTTCTTTTCACAAATCACATCTAGAGTCATTTGCATGTGTGTTCCTTTCACAAACCACATATGGATCCACCAATGTCATTGCATGTGTGTTCTTTTCACAAACCACAGCTAGAGACATTGCATGTCTGTTCTTTGCATTAACCACATCTAAAGTAATTGCATGTGTGTTCTTTTCACAAACCACTTATGGATCCAACAGATTTCATTGCATGTATGTTCTTTTCACAAACCACATATAGAGTCATTGCATGTGTGTTCTTCTCACAAACCACATATGGATCCACCAGAGTCCATTGCATGTGTGTTTTTTCATTAACTACAGCTATATTCATTGCATGTGTGTTCTTCTCACAAACCACATATGGATCCACCAGAGTTCATTGCATGTCTATTCTTTTCACAAACCACATCTAGAGTCATTGCATGTGTGTTCTTCTCACAAACCACATCTAGAGTCATTGCATGTGTGTTCTTCTCACAAACAACATATGGATCCACTAGAGTTCATTACATGTTTGTTCTTTTCACAAACCACATCTAGAGTCATTGCATGTTTGTTCTTCTCACAAACCACATATGGATCCACCAGAGTTCATTGCATGTGTGTTCCTTTCATAAACCACATCTAGAGTCATTGCATGTATGTTCTTCTCACAAACCACATAAGGATCCACTTGAGTCATTGCATGTGGGTTCTTTTCTAAACCACAGCTAGAGTCATTGCATGTCTATTATTTTCACAAACCACATCCAGAGTCATTGCATGTGTGTTCTTTTCACAAACCACATCCAGAGTCATTGCATGTATGTTCTTTTCACAAACCACATATGGATCCACCAGTGTCATTTCATGTGTGTTCTTTTCATTAACCACAGCTAAAGTCATTGCATGTTTGTTCTTTTCACAAACCACATATGGATCCAACAGTGTCATTGCATGTGTGTTCTTTTCACAAACCACATCTAGAGTCATTGGATGTGTGTTCTTCTCACAAACCACATATGGATCCACCAGAGTTCATTGCATCTGTGTTATTTTCTCAAACCACGGCTAGAGTGATTGCATGTCTGTTCTTTTCACAACCCACATAAGTATCCTCCGGAGTCATTGCATGTGTGTTCTTTTCACAAACCACAACTAGAGTCATTGCATGTGTGTTCTTTTCATTCACCACATCTAGAGTCATTGCGTGTGTGTTCTTGTCACAAACCACATATGGATCCACCAGTGTCATTGCATGTGTGTTCATTTCACAAACCACATCTAGAGTCATTGCATATGTGTTCTTATCACAAACCATAGCTAGAGTCATTGCATTGTCTGTTCATTCAATAAACCATACAAGGATCCACTAGAGTCATTGCATCTCTATTCTTTTCATTAACCACAACTAGAGTCATTGCATGTGTGTTCTTCTCACAAACCACATCTAGAGTCATTTCATGTGTCTTCTTCTCACAAACCACATATGGATCCACCAGAGTTCATTGCATGTCTGTTCTTTTCACAAACCACAGCTAGAGTCATTGCATGTGTGTTCTTTTCACAAACCACATATGGATACACCAGTGTCATTTCATGTGTGTTCTTTTCATTAACCACACCTAGAGTCATTGCATGTCTGTTCTTTTCACAAACCACATATGGATCCACCAGTATCATTGCATGTGTGTTCTTTTCACAAACCACATATAGAGTCATTGCATGTGTGTTCTTCTCACAAACCACATATGGATCCACCAGAGTCCATTGCATCTCTGTTTTTTCATTAACCATAGCTATAGTCATTGCATGTATGTTCTTCTCACAAACCACATATGGATCCACCAGAGTGCATTGCATGTCTATTCTTTTCACAAACCACATCTAGAGTCATTGCATGTGTGTTCTTCTTACAAACCACATCTAGAGTCATTGCATGTGTGTTCTTCTCACAAACAACATATGGATCCACTAGAGTTCATTATATGCTTGTTCTTTTCACAACCCACATCTAGAGTCATTGCATGTTTGTTCTTCTCACAAACCACATATAGATTCACTAGAGTTCATTGCATGTGTGTTCCTTTCATAAACCACATCTAGGGTAATTGCATGTATGTTCTTCTCACAAACCACATCTAGAGTCATTGCATTTGTGTTCTTTTCACAAACCACATATGGATCCACCAGTGTCATTTCATGTGTGTTCTTTTCATTAACCACAACTAGAGTCATTGCATGTCTGTTCTTTTCACAAACCACATATGGATCCACCAGTATCATTACATGTGTGTTCTTTTCACAAATCACATCTAGAGTCATTTGCATGTGTGTTCCTTTCACAAACCACATATGGATCCACCAATGTCATTGCATGTGTGTTCTTTTCACAAACCACAGCTAGAGTCATTGCATGTCTGTTCTTTGCATTAACCACATCTAAAGTAATTGCATGTGTGTTCTTTTCACAAACCACTTATGGATCCACCAGATTTCATTGCATGTATGTTCTTTTCACAAACCACATATAGAGTCATTGCATGTGTGTTCTTCTCACAAACCACATATGGATCCACCAGAGTCCATTGCATGTGTGTTTTTTCATTAACTACAGCTATAGTCATTGCATGTGTGTTCTTCTCACAAACCACATATGGATCCACTAGAGTTCATTGCATGTCTATTCTTTTCACAAACCACATCTAGAGTCATTGCATGTGTGTTCTTCTCACAAACCACATCTAGAGTCATTGCATGTGTGTTCTTCTCACAAACAACATATGGATCCACTAGAGTTCTTTACATGTTTGTTCTTTTCACAAACCACATCTAGAGTCATTGCATGTTTGTTCTTCTCACAAACCACATATGGATCCACCAGAGTTCATTGCATGTGTGTTCCTTTCATAAACCACATCTAGAGTCATTGCATGTATGTTCTTCTCACAAACCACATAAGGATCCACTTGAGTCATTGCATGTGGGTTCTTTTCACAAACCACATCTAGAGTCATTGCATGTGTGTTTTTTTCACAAACCACATCCAGAGTATTTGCATGTGTGTTCTTTTCACAAACCACATCTAGAGTCATTGCATGTCTGTTCTTTCAATAAACCACACAAGGATCCACCAGAGTCATTGCATCTCTGTTCTTTTCATTAACCACAGCTAGAGTCATTGCATGTGTGTTCTTCTCACAAACCACATCTAGAGTCATTGCATGTGTCTTCTTCTCACAAACCACATATGGATCCACCAGAGTTCATTGCATGTCTGTTCTTTTCACAAACCATAGCTAGAGTCATTGCATGTCTGTTCTTCTCACAAACCACACATGGATCCACCAGGGTCATTGCATGTGTGTTATTTTCAGAAACCACAGTTAGAGTCATTGGATGTATGTTATATTCACAAATCACATATTGATCCACCAGTGTCATTGCATGAGTGTTCTTTTCACAAACCACATCTAGAGTCATTGCATGTGTGTTCTTTTCACAAACCACATATGGAGCCACCAGTGTCATTTCATGTGTGTTCTTTTCATTAACCACAGCTAAAGTCATTGCATGTTTGTTCTTTTCACAAACCACATATGGATCCAACAGTGTCATTGCATGTGTGTTCTTTTCACAAACCACATCTAGAGTCATTGCATGTGTGTTCTTCTCACAAACCACATATGGATCCACCAGAGTTCATTGCATCTGTGTTATTTTCACAAACCACGGCTAGAGTGATTGCATGTCTGTTTTTTTCACAACCCACATAAGTATCCTCCGGAGTCATTGCATGTGTGTTCTTTTCACAAACCACAACTAGAGTCATTGCATGTGTGTTCTTTTCATTCACCACATTTAGAGTCATTGCGTGTGTGTTCTTGTCACAAACCACATATGGATCCACCAGTGTCATTGCATGTGTGTTCTTTTCACAAACCACATCTAGAGTCATTGCATGTGTGTTCTTATCACAAACCATAGCTAGAGTCATTGCATTGTCTGTTCATTCAATAAACCATACAAGGATCCACTAGAGTCATTGCATCTCTATTCTTTTCATTAACCACAACTAGAGTCATTGCATGTGTGTTCTTCTCACAAACCACATCTAGACTCATTTCATGTGTCTTCTTCTCACAAACCACATATGGATCCACCAGAGTTCATTGCATGTCTGTTCTTTTCACAAACCACAGCTAGAGTCATTGCATGTGTGTTCTTTTCACAAACCACATATGGATACACCAGTGTCATTTCATGTGTGTTCTTTTCATTAACCACACCTAGAGTCATTGCATGTCTTTTCTTTTCACAAACCACATATGGATCCACCAGTATCATTGCATGTGTGTTCTTTTCACAAACCACATATAGAGTCATTCCATGTGTGTTCTTCTCACAAACCACATATGGATCCACCAGAGTCCATTGCATCTCTGTTTTTTCATTAACCATAGCTATAGTCATTTCATGTATGTTCTTCTCACAAACCACATATGGATCCACCAGAGTGCATTGCATGTCTATTCTTTTCACAAACCACATCTAGAGTCATTGCATGTGTGTTCTTCTCACAAACCACATCTAGAGTCATTGCATGTGTGTTCTTCTCACAAACAACATATGGATCCACTAGAGTTCATTACATGCTTGTTCTTTTCACAAACCACATCTAGATTCATTGCATGTTTGTTCTTCTCACAAACCACATACAGATTCACCAGAGTTCATTGCATGTGTGTTCCTTTCATAAACCACATCTAAGTTAATTGCATGTATGTTCTTCTCACAAACCACATCTAGAGTCATTGCATTTGTGTTCTTTTCACAAACCACATATGGATCCACCAGTGTCATTTCATGTGTGTTCTTTTCATTAACCACAACTAGAGTCATTGCATGTCTGTTCTTTTCACAAACCACATATGAATCCAATAGTATCATTACATGTGTGTTCTTTTCACAAATCACATCTAGAGTCATTTGCATGTGTGTTCCTTTCACAAACCACATATGGATCCACCAGTGTCATTGCATGTGTGTTCTTTTCACAAACCACAGCTAGAGTCATTGCATGTCTGTTCTTTGCATTAACCACATCTAAAGTAATTGCATGTGTGTTCTTTTCACAAACCACTTATGGATCCACCAGATTTCATTGCATGTATGTTCTTTTCACAAACCACATATAGAGTCATTGCATGTGTGTTCTTCTCACAAACCACATATGGATCCACCAGAGTCCATTGCATGTGTGTTTTTTCATTAACTACAGCTATAGTCATTGCATGTGTGTTCTTCTCACAAACCACATATGGATCCACCAGAGTTCATTGCATGTCTATTCTTTTCACAAACCACATCTAGAGTCATTGCATGTGTGTTCTTCTCACAAACCACATCTAGAGTCATTGCATGTGTGTTCATCTCATAAACAACATATGGATCCACTATAGTTCATTACATGTTTGTTCTTTTCACAAACCACATCTAGAGTCATTGCATGTTTGTTCTTCTCACAAACCACATATGGATCCACCAGAGTTCATTGCATGTGTGTTCCTTTCATAAACCACATCTAGAGTCATGGCATGTATGTTCTTCTCACAAACCACATAAGGATCCACTTGAGTCATTGCATGTGGGTTCTTTTCACAAACCACAGCTAGAGTCATTGCATGCGTTTTTTTTTCACAAACCACATCCAGAGTCATTGCATGTGTGTTCTTTTCAGAAACCACATCTAGAGACATTGCATGTCTATTCTTTCAATAAACCACACAAGGATCCACTAGAGTCATTTCATCTCTATTCTTTTCATTAACCACAGCTAGAGTCATTGCATGTGTGTTCTTCTCACAAACCACATCTAGAGTCATTGCATGTGTCTTCTTCTCACAAACCACATATGGATCCACTAGAGTTCATTGCATGTTTCTTCTTTTCACAAACCATAGCTAGAGTCATTGCATGTATGTTCTTCTCACAAACCACACATAGATCCACCAGGGTCATTGCATGTGTGTTATTTTCAGAAACCACAGTTAGAGTCATTGGATGTATGTTATTTTCACAAATCACATTTTGATCCACCAGTGTCATTGCATGAGTGTTCTTTTCACAAACCACATCTAGAGTCATTGCATGTGTGTTCTTTTCACAAACCACATATGGATCCACCAGTGTCATTTCATGTGTGTTCTTTTCATTAACCACAGCTAAAGTCATTGCATGTATGTTCTTTTCACAAACCACATATGGATCCAACAGTGTCATTGCATGTGTGTTCTTTTCACAAACCACATCTAGAGTCATTGCATGTGTGTTCTTCTCACAAACCACATATGGATCCACCAGAGTTCATTGCATCTGTGTTATTTTCATAAACCACAGCTAGAGTGATTGCATGTCTGTTCTTTTCACAACCCACATAAGGATCCTCCGGAGTCATTGCATGTGTGTTCTTTTCACAAACCACAACTAGAGTCATTGCATGTGTGTTCTTTTCATTCACCACATCTAGAGTCATTGCGTGTGTTATCTTGTCACAAACCACATATGGATCCACCAGTGTCATTGCATGTGTGTTCTTTTCACAAACCACATCTAGAGTCATTGCATGTGTGTTCTTATCACAAACCATAGCTAGAGTCATTGCATTGTCTGTTCTTTCAATAAACCATACAAGGATCCACCAGAGTCATTGCATCTCTATTCTTTTCATTAACCACAGCTAGAGTCATTGCATGTGTGTTCTTCTCACAAACCACATCTAGAGTCATTTCATGTGTCTTCTTCTCACAAACCACATATGGATCCACCAGAGTTCATTGCATGTCTGTTCTTTTCACAAACCACAGCTAGAGTCATTGCATGTTTGTTCTTCTCACAAACCACACATGGATCCACCAGGGTCATTACATGTGTGTTCTTTTCACAAACCACAGTTAGAGTGATTGGATGTATGTTCTTTTCACAAATCACATATTGATCCACCAGTGTCATGCATGTGTGTTCTTTTCACAAACCACATCTAGAGTCATTGCATGTATGTTCTTTTCAAAAACCACATCTAGAGTCATTGCATGTGTGTTCTTTTCACAAACCACATATGGATCCACCAGTGTCATTTCATGTGTGTTCTTTTCATTAACCATAGCTAAAGTCATTGCATGTTTGTTATTTTCACAAACCACATATGGATCCACCAGTGTCATTTCATGTGTGTTCTTTTCATTAACCATAGCTAAAGTCATTGCATGTTTGTTCTTTTCACAAACCACATATGGATACACCAGATTTCATTGCATGTCTATTCTTTTCACAAACCACATATAGAGTCATTGCATGTGTGTTCTTCTCACAAACCACATATGGATCCACCAGAGTCCATTGCATCTGTGTTTTTTCATTAACCATAGTTATAGTCATTCATGTGTGTTCTTCTCGCAAACCACATATGGATCCACCAGAGTTCATTGCATGTCTATTCTTTTCACAAACCACATCTAGAGTCATTGCATGTGTGTTCTTCTCACAAACCACATATAGAGTCATTGCATGTGTGTTCTTCTCACAAACAACATATGGATCCACTAGAGTTCATTACATGCTTGTTCTTTTCACAAACCACATCTAGAGTCATTGCATGTTTGTTCTTCTCACAAACCACATATAGATCCACCAGAGTTCATTGCATGTGTGTTCCTTTCATAAACCACATCTAGAGTCATTGCATGTATGTTCTTCTCACAAACCACATAAGGATCCACTTGAGTCATTTCATGTGGGTTCTTTTCACAAACCACAGCTAGAGTCATTGCATGTGTGTTCTTTTCACAAACCACATCCAGAGTCATTGCATGTGTGTTCTTTTCACAAACCACATCTAGAGTCATTGCATGTCTGTTCTTTCAATAAACCACACAAGGATCCACCACAGTCATTGCATTTCTGTTCTTTTCATTAACCACAGCTAGATTCATTGCATGTGTGTTCTTCTCACAAACCACATCTAGAGTCATTCCATGTGTCTTCTTCTCACAAACCACATATGGATCCACTAGAGTTCATTGCATGTCTGTTCTTTTCATAAACCATAGCTAGAGTCATTGCATGTCTGTTCTTCTCACAAACCACAAATGCATCCACCAGGGTCATTGCATGTGTGTTATTTTCAGAAACCACAGTTAGAGTCATTGGATGTATGTTATTTTCACAAATCACATATTGATCCACCAGTGTCATTGCATGTGTGTTCTTTTCACAAACCACATCTAGACTCATTGCATGTGTGTTCTTTTCACAAACCACATCTAGAGTCATTGCATGTGTGTTCTTTTGACAAACCACATATGGATCCACCAGTGTCATTTCATGTGTGTTATTTTCATTAACCACAACTAGAGTCATTGCATGTCTGTTCTTTTCACAAACCACATATGGATCCACCAGTATCATTGCATGTGTGTTTGTAACTACCTCGGTGAATTACGCTCTTAGTTACAAGCCTGGATGAGCGGAAATGGTTAAAATAGTACGGTGGGGCCAAATGCCACTCACAGGTAGACCTTTTGGCCGTCCTAACCATTTCACGAAGCTTGAGAGAAAGAGACACAGATGATCTTCCATGTTCTTCCATTGATATGGAATAGGCAAGCATATTATCAACATATACCACCATGGATTAACAGGATATTCCCAGAATACCAAGTTCAAAAGGCGGGAGAAACGAACAAATGCTCGAAACACTTTCTGAGCTCAACGCTCTTAGAAAGATCAATATTAAGAGCACGGGTTCGTGTTGAAGAAGATGCACTGGAAGAATAGATTATCTGGTCCTTCGGAAGAAAACAGGAAATGTCACCTGGTTCACATTGTCGATCGGATCACCGGTTACAAAGATAAAGAGATCTTGGATAAAGAAACGATGATATCTCATACCTCAAGCAAAGCTATCAGAGACAAAAAGATGCAATTCCCTCGTCTCAAAGAGAATTTTGCAGATATGGAGTTCAAAAAGATGTGCAGCATGATGGACAGATGATAGACCGCCGTAGTGCCTTGAGAAACTCCAGATTGCCAAAGATGCTTGAATATGCATAGATATGATCACGGTGTACTCAAAATCACAGGAGATAACCGTCACCATTTGGAGGATAGTGTTGATTGCATTTTCCATATTCCACTCATGATAAGTGTCCTATAGCTATGCCGAGAACCAACTTACAATCACCAGCATCGGATCGACACATGTTATGTAATTAGCCCAAGAGAATTGGAGATGAAATGAAACTCTAGGATTAAGCGCCGGTGACAAAAGAATGAGTTAGCATGGACATGCTGATAAAAAGGGAGATAGATAATGTTTCACACACGACTGAAAAGGAGTGTGGGAGCATAGATGTATCAAAGAAAATTTTCTGCATTTTTCGGCATTAAAATACCAATAGATGCGCAAAATCACTTATCAGGTAGAGATTAGCAACTCCACATTCTGTGAAAGCATGCTGGAAGGAAGAACACCCTTAAGAAGATGGCACCGGTTAACAAGGAGTCGGATAGATCGCACCGGTTTTCAAAAGCCTGTCAGTATGGAATGTACCAACAGTTGATAACCAAAGGCAGATTGTGATAACAAATTGGATGCAACAGATAGACAAGGAATTACACACACACACACTTTCTATGGTACTACTGAGCGAACACGTGAATCCTAGTTTGAATTTTAAGAAGAGGATTGAAAGCGTTACACTTCCTTACGTAAAAGGGTGGGTGGTTGGGTAAGAAAAAAAAGCAGTCCTACTCTCGCGTTTTGTTTTTCCCTAGTATACATAGCTACCAAAATATTTCCTAGACTGACAACGACCATTTGGCTGAGACCCTGAAGGGCGGGATGGCTCTGATACCAATTGTAACTACCTCGGTGAATTACGCTCTTAGTTACAAGCCTGGATGAGCGGAAATGGTTAAAATAGTATGGTGGGGCCAAATTCCACTCACAGGTAGACCTTTGCCGTCCTAACCATTTCAAACATCGGGACAAGAACGGCGTAATCGGCAGGCGAAGGGATCAACTACATACACAAATGAGTATGTATGCAAGCCACCATACAACAGTCCTCAGAGCCATTCCATCTAAAAGAAATAGAAATATTGCAACGCCATACGGCAAGATCCAAATATCCTAGATAGATATAATAGTTTAGGATATCTCCTCATACATCAAAAATCAGTATCGGTGAAGCGGAAAACAAGATCCGAGTATGGATAAGAAGCAAATCGGCATAAGATGCCCCATAAATAAACACATCCCACCCACAGACCTCACGGATCCCCGTTCCCGGAATCTCTACACCAAGTGATCGTTGCCAACATCGTCCGTCTCCTCCACCCAGTATCCATCTTGCGAGCTTACCTGTTCATCTGAATCAAACAATTTATCGTGTGAGACCCTAGGGGTACTCAGCAAGTCTTTATGCCTCTAAAGGGACACACACAGGGTGACGCAATTGCAGCAAAAGGTAATACCTAACAATTCTATAGATACTGCTAACCATCCGCCTAACCAAAGATAAGCGGATGTCGTTAATTAATAACAAGTTATATGATAATATTAACAGATCCATCCTCCTCCTCGCTTACCGACGAGGAAGCGGACGAACAACCCCCATCCGTTGGCAGTTTTATTATCCATTCCATGAGTGTTGCACTATTTACTAGTCAGGTACTTAGTCAAATTAAAAGCGGTACTTTAGTTATACTTGTCTATGATCGAGAAACTATGCTCCAAGTCGTCCATAACCGCGGACACGGCTTTGAAAGTTTACCTGGGGTGCACAAATAACAACACACTCGATCAACCTCGGAAAAACCAAATCAAAACCCAACGAGGCGATCACGACAAAGCGATCAGGATTCAAATATTTGGGGCCACCCCACTAAGCTACCATAGCGAAGTTGGCGGCTCCAAAGCGGACCCGGGGTTTGCGTCGGTGGCATGTGACCGGGAACCGAAAGTGTGGTGGGCTTGTCGATACCGCGAAAACACTCCGCATCCAAAACAGTCTGGTGCTCCTCGCACAATCTTAAATAAAGCGATAAATCATGGCATAAGTGCAGGATAGTAATAAAGCCCCAAACTACTTTGTGGCCCCAAGAAATAAGAATGAATCAAGCTACGGCTCGGGGGTTCATAAGCCTCCGGATGTGGATAAGCGAATATTCAAGGAACAGGAATCAAGTACTGGGTCCCTCACGGGACACAAGTGAGCATGAAAAACCAAATAGCGAGATATTGCTCACGGTGCCACTTTCATTAGTTATCCCATTACTACTCAGGTTAAGTTGTTTAGGTACCTCGTTATCCATCGAAACTCAAATACCTACACATGCTGTTCTCGACCTGCATGGCTCAAACAACTCCAGTAATGGCTCATGGGATGGAGGAACAAGCTTCATTGGGGTTTAAAAGTAAAGGCTATGCAGTGCAGGATTCATTTAATGCAATCGACTCAATGATGCAAGAATAAGATAGAGGCAATAGGTACTATATGTATGCAAGAATGTGGTAGTGCTTGCTGGCAGCTCGATTGAGCGAGAGAAGGATATGGGTAGTGCTCTGGGTTTCTTGATATATCCCACCTTTCGTCTATTCGAAGAAGAACCAAACAAACAAGGGCCAACATAAATAAAGTGCACAAGCATATGAATAAAATGCAACAAGCAAACAATCATGCCATGATGAATGATGCACAATTTGCATGGCAATAATGTAGCATGGCATGGGTGAGGTGTGGAGTACAAAAATAAATCATTTTATGGTGTTTTAATCATATTTTATACTCAGATAAGTAGCTGTATACTTTATATTTATATGATGCATGCTGCAATTCAGAACATGGAATGCATAAACAGAAAGGTCTCGTCGAGCTGATCATTTTAGACATATCATTTGTTAAATTTGGAGTTATAAAACAAAGTTATTAAATAATTAAGAAAAAGGGCATTTTATTGTAATTTTAAACAACTTGAAAAATTAAAGTGTTCAAACATTACTTTGAATAGCATATTTGAATTCCTCACATTTTTCTGATTTCAAAACCTATATTATTTGTATTATTTGGATTTATATTTCAAAAGTTATTTTAAAACACATTTGAATTTAAATTTAAAACAAATTTGAAAAGTTAAAACAAAACAGAAAAACCAGTACTACTTTTTACACCCAGCCCAGTGCTAGCCCGAGCCGACAATTGGGCCAATTCTTGTTGGCGACAGCAGAGAGGCTTTTCTCACCGCGAGCTAATCTAACCGCAAGAATCAAGGGTGGGCCACGGCCTCGGGGCCTGCACGCAGCGCGCCCGACGCGTGCTGCGTGGGGAACCCGGGAGCGCGGGTTGAGAACCCCGGAACTGCGGGTGCCTAAACGTAAAACTGCCACAGCGACAGACAACTGGGCCTGACGAGGAGTGCGGGTTGAGCAGATAAAAAGCAGAGGCTAAGCGCAAAGGGCGCCCGTCTTGTGGATCTTCTCCGTGTTCTTTGGCGACGTCGGTCTTGTGGCTGGCGAGATCGAACCAGTCGCGGCGTCTTGAGGGGCGGAACCAGCGCGGTGGCGTTCGGAAGGAAGGTGAGGGGCGGTGGCGGCTAGATAGGGTTCGCACGGCCAGCAGAAGCGGCGAGCCGTGGCCGGCATAGCGATCTGTTCGACAAACGAACAGCGGCACTAGACGGCAACAATGGCGGAGCGAGCGTGTCGGAGGTCAAGCGCCACCGCTGTTGGCTGGTGTGGTCGGATCGTGCAGGAGGCGGCAGCGGCGAGCCTTGAGCGAATCTGGCGGCTAGGGTTTGGCGACGGTGGCGATAATGGCGGTTCCAGCCCTTCTCCTCCTCGGCGGCGTGTCAGGGGTGAAGCGAGGGATGCCTTGGTCTCCCAGGCCACCTCTTTGACGCAATGGCCGGAACAACGAGGGCGTCGAGTCTTGTGATGGCGGCGTCGGCTGTTGGTGGCAGGCGGTAGAGGAAGGAGGAGGCGCTGGGCGGATCTGGGGGCCTTGAGCCGTGTGGGAGGGAAAAGGAGGAGAGAGGAGGTGCAGCCGTGGCAGGAGGGTAGATAAGGTGGCTCGGTGCCACCTTTTCCCTCCTCTTCACGTGCTTGCTCGGCTGGGCAGTAGGGCATGGCAGTGGGCGGGACGTGACCAAAGAGGCAGGCTCGGTGGAGGGGCCCTCAGGCGGGAGAGAGAGAGGGAGAGAGAGAGGGAGGCTCGGTTAGGAGCTAGGTTAGGCATGGGCTCGGTTAGGGTTTAGGAGAAGGGTGGGGTGAGGTAGATGGGTGGCTAGGTAGATAGGTGGGGTCTGCATGGCAGGGAGAGGGGGACTCCTCGGCTTGGTGAGAGGAGAGGGTGAGGTGAGAGAGGTGAGGTAGGGTTAGAGTGGAAACTAGGGTTTAGGAGAGAGGATAAAGAGAGGGAAGGAGAGGTTTAGGGTTTTAGAGATAAAGGTGGAAATGCCCACACATGGCTTGCATGGATGGGGATGGTGTAGGGTTTTTAACAAGAACCAAACAAGATCAAGCATGAAGAGGGGTAGGGAGAGATGGGAGATGATCCACTCAAAAAATTCAAATAAAATCCAAAAGACTAGAATGTGGTGTTACTTGCATGGCCCATGCAAAATAATTAATGCCATGTTTATTCTTGTGAAAACAATAATATTAACATGGCATTATTCTTATGCATTCCCAAAAGTGGAATAAAGCCAAGCAAAAGAATTTATTGAAGTAGATCCATCCTATCTCCCATGAGCTAGATTAAATACCAAAAGAAAATAAGATACAAGCTCATGGATAATGGGATGGTGGAATTATAAGGTGGTGAAAGAAAGGGTGGTGGAGTGGAATAAAAGATATGCCCCCAACTCAACTTGGGCATTTAAACAATATATCAATATCCAAATACAATATCAAGAGGCAAATACAATTTACAATGCATATGAGAGAAGAACCAAAACAAAAAGGGTTTTATATGATGCTCAAATGCAAGGTGGCATGATGACATGAGCATGATATAATTATGATGCAACAATTATATATATGAAGTAGCCATTATATTACTAGACTAAGTAGCATTACAATTGTTAGACAATTGGGATGCTACAACTCTCCCCCACTAAACAGGAATCTCGCCCCGAGATTCTAGGAAGAAGAAGAAGACTCAAAGAGGGTAGGATACTTGGCACGGAGCTCATCTTCACGTTCCCAAGTTGATGAACAACAGAATGGTGCGACCGCTACACCTTGCAAAACTTGCTAGACTTGTTGCGAGTCTTGCGTTTTGCTTGAGAAACAACGGGTTAGAAGAGTTGAAGGATTGTCGTGAGACAAGAAGGATAGGATGGACATAGCTCCGGTTTTCGAGAAACAAGATAAAAGACTAGAACCACTTGTGAAAGAAACGGAAAAGATGATGTATCATGGATAAATAAAGACACACCGTTAAGATTAAAGATTTACCGATACTAGAGAGGATGAATCTTTGTCTCGCCAGAAGAAAAGAGCTAGGTTGGAGAGGTTTGAACCACTATGACAATAGCATCGTATCTTCTCTCGGATTTGAGAAATGAAGTACGGAAACAATATTGCCTTCAAACAATAGAGTCCCTTGATATCAACAGAAAGATTTAGTTATATATCGTCGGATTAGATTCTTCTTGCGCCGGTAAGAACCAAAGGATCACGCAATTGAGGTGCGCGGATATAACTTCCAGAGACAGATGTGAAGCCAGATCATGGTGGAATCCCGAGAAGCAAAGAATATGGAGGATCTGGAGTTTATTGTAGAGATACTTATTGCTTTCTTTAGCCTTGAGGCTAACGCAATAGATTTGTGGCTGATGGCCTCAACCATAATTGGCTTTACCACAAAAAAAGAATTGATGAAACAAAGAGAGATAGTTTCCTTTCATCTTGTTTGGGGGTGCCGAGCATCGGTAGAATGATGAGGACAGAAAAGAGTTTGCGTTTGTTTCCACCAGATAATTGAAGATTTTGCTCCATCTAGAATTGACAGACCACCAACAAGAGATTATTGATTACTTTCTTCGAGAGAGCACTCCGGAAAAACAAGGACGGAAGTAAAAGTATCAAGGGATAAAGGCCACTTCTAACTTCCGTGGAATGAGTGAAATCACATAAATTCACCAATTCAATGTACAAGAGCGAATGATAAGAGTAGTGGTATGGTAGCTACTCCATCCCGCACTCAAAGCATTACTCCGCACATGAATAAGAAAACCATGCAACCCAACTACCGAAATAGACTGAAGGTATTGACAAGAAGAGCTCATGGAACTTCGTAAGAAAACAAAGATTGATGAAAACGATTCAGCAGATCCAAGATAGATAAGGGTGATGATGTTGTCGTCATATCATAAGTAACCAGCCACCGGAAAGATATGAAGGAAGATCACGGAGACAACTGCAAGATTCCACAGACAAAGAAAAAGATAGCCCCACTTGAACATAAGGATTACAAAAGATCTGGAAAAAAAATCTTCATGGCCTCCGGTGGATTGAGCATAGATGATAGCACGAGAGGGTTTCAAAAGATCACTTGACGAGACTGAGGTGAAAGACTCCATGTTCTTCTTGAAATGATTGAGAGAGATTTAGCGGTCTTGAGGAAAATCTTTAGCGAAACAACGATGATAACTTGCCAACAAGGAAAACTCCGGGTTTGATTGAAGATGGAAGCTGGAATTAACAATGGACTTGCTGATTCCAGAATTGAAGCGATCTATTTAGCAGAAGGACGTGGCCGAGATAGGTGACTTCAAAAAGTCAGAATTCTCACTTTGAGACTTTGCACACAGGCAGTGCTCACGAAGCTTGAGAGAAAGAGACACAGATGATCTTCCATGTTCTTCCATTGATATGGAATAGGCAAGCATATTATCAACATATACCACCATGGATTAACAGGATATTCCCAGAATACCAAGTTCAAAAGGCGGGAGAAACGAACAAATGCTCGAAACACTTTCTGAGCTCAACGCTCTTAGAAAGATCAATATTAAGAGCACGGGTTCGTGTTGAAGAAGATGCACTGGAAGAATAGATTATCTGGTCCTTCGGAAGAAAATAGGAAATGCCACCTGGTTCACATTGTCGATCGGATCACCGGTTACAAAGATAAAGAGATCTTGGATAAAGAAACGATGATAGCTCATACCTCAAGCAAAGCTATCAGAGACAAAAAGATGCAATTCCCTCGTCTCAAAGATAATTTTGCAGATATGGA
Source organism: Avena insularis (assembly GCA_023614405.1). Classification (NCBI taxonomy): domain Eukaryota; kingdom Viridiplantae; phylum Streptophyta; class Magnoliopsida; order Poales; family Poaceae; genus Avena; species Avena insularis. The sequence goes on from CM042696.1 coordinate 259,653,789, forward strand.
GTTCAAAAAGATGTGCAGCATGATGGACAGATGATAGACCGCCGTAGTGCCTTGAGAAACTCCAGATTGCCAAAGATGCTTGAATATGCATAGATATGATCACGGTGTACTCAAAATCACAGGAGATAACCGTCACCATTTGGAGGATAGTGTTGATTGCATTTTCCATATTCCACTCATGATAAGTGTCCTATAGCTATGCCGAGAACCAACTTACAATCACCAGCATCGGATCGACACATGTTATGTAATTAGCCCGAGAGAATTGGAGATGAAATGAAACTCTAGGATTAAGCGCCGGTGACAAAAGAATGAGTTAGCATGGACATGCTGATAAAAAGGGAGATAGATAATGTTTCACACACGACTGAAAAGGAGTGTGGGAGCATAGATGTATCAAAGAAAATTTTCCGCATTTTTCGTCATTAAAATACCAATAGATGTGCAAAATCACTTATCAGGTAGAGATTAGCAACTCCACATTCTGTGAAAGCATGCTGGAAGGAAGAACACCCTTAAGAAGATGGCACCGGTTAACAAGGAGTCGGATAGATCGCGCCGGTTTTCAAAAGCCTGTCAGTATGGAATGTACCAACAGTTGATAACCAAAGGCAGATTGTGATAACAAATTGGATGCAACAGATAGACAAGGAATTACACACACACACACTTTCTATGGTACTACGGAAACCCAGAACACGTGAATCCTAGTTTGAATTTTAAGAAGAGGATTGAAAACGTTACACTTCCTTACCAGAAAAGGGTGGGTGGTTGGGTAAGAAGAAAAATGGAAGCAGTCCTACTCTCGCGTTTTGTTTTTCCCTAGTATACATAGCTACCAAAATATTTGCTAGACTGACAACGACCATTTGGCTGAGACCCTGAAGGGCGGGATGGCTCTGATACCAATTGTAACTACCTCGGTGAATTACGCTCTTAGTTACAAGCCTGGATGAGCGGAAATGGTTAAAATAGTATGGTGGGGCCAAATTCCACTCACAGGTAGACCTTTCGGCCATCCTAACCATTTCCAAACATCGGGACAAGAACGAGCGGCGTAATCGGCAGGCGAAGGGATCAACTACATACACAAATGAGTATGTATGCAAGCCACCATACAACAGTCCTCAGAGCCATTCCATCTAAAAGAAATAGAAATATTGCAACGCCATACGGCAAGATCCAAATATCCTAGATAGATATAATAGTTTAGGATATCTCCTCATACATCAAACATCGAGTATCGGTGAGCGGAAAACAAGATCCGAGTACGGATAAGAAGCAAATCGGCATAAGATGCCCCATAAATAAACACATCCCACCCACAGATCTCACGGATCCCCATTCCCGGAATCTCTACACCAAGTGATCGTTGCCAACATCGTCCGTCTCCTCCACCCAGTATCCATCTTGCGAGCATACCTGTTCATCTGAATCAAACAATTTATCGTGTGAGACCCTAGAATTTTCGGCAAGTCTTTATGCCTCTAAAGGGGACACAACCTGGGGTGACGCAATTGCAGCAAAAGGTAATACCTAACAATGCTATAGATACTCGCTAACCATCCGCCTAACCAAAGATAAACGGATGTCCGTTAATTAATAACAACAGTTATAACAGTAATATTAACAGATCCATCCTCCTCCTCGCTTACCAACGAGGAAGCGGACGAACAGCCCCCCATCCGTTGGCAGTTTTATTATCCATTCGATGAGTGTTGCACTATTTACTAGTCAGGTACTTAGTCAAATTAAAAGCGGTACTTTAGTTATACTTGTCTATGATCGAAACCGTGCTCCAAGTCGTCCATAACCGCGGACACGGCTTTGAAGTTTTACCTGCGGTGCACAAATAGCAACACACACTCGATCAACCTCGGAAAAACCAAATCAAAACCCAACGAGGCAGTCACGACAAAGCGATCACAGATTCAGAAATATTTCAGGGCCACCCACTAAGCTACATAGCGAAGTTGGCGGCTCGAAAGCGGACCGTGGTTTGCGTCGATGGCTGTAAACGACGAACCCGAAAGTGTGACTGGGCTTGTCGATACCGCGAAAACACTCCGCATCCAAAAGCAGTCTGGTGCTCCTCGCACAATCTTAAATAAAGCAGTAAATCATGGCATAAGTACAGGATAGTAATAAAGCCCCAAACTACTTTGTGGCCCCAAGAAATAAGAATGAATCAAGCTCTGGCTCAGGGGGGTTCATAAGCCTCCCGGATGTGGATAGCGCGAATATTCAAGGAACATGAATCAAGTACTCGGGGTCCTACGGGACACAAGTGAGCATGAAAAACCAAATAGCAGATATTGCTCACCGGTGCCACTTTCATTAGTTATCCCATCACTACTCAGGTTAAGTTGTTTAGGTACCTCGTTATCCATCAGACACTCAAATACCCTACACATGCTGTTCTACGACCCGCATGGCTCAAACAACTCCTGTAGTAATGGCTCATGGGATGGAGGAACAAGCTTCAGTGAGGTTTAAAAGTAAAGGCTATGCAGTACTTGGGATTCAGTTTAATGCAATCGCGACTCAATGATGCAAGAATAAGATAGAGGCTATAGGTACTATATGTATGCAAGCATGTGGTAGTGCTTGCCTGGCAGCTCAGTTGAAGCGAGAGAAGGATCTGGGTAGTGCTCCTTGGTTTCTTGATATATCCCCTGCTCAACGTCTATTCGAAGAAGAACCAAACAAACAAGGGCCAACATAAATAAAGTGCACAAGCATATGAATAAAATGCAACAAGCAAACAATCATGCCATGATGAATGATGCACAATTTGCATGGCAATAATGTAGCATGGCATGGGTGAGGTGTGGAGTACAAAAATAAATCATTTTATGGTGTTTTAATCATATTTTATACCTAGATAAGTAGCTGTATACTTTATATTTATATGATGCATGCTGCAATTCAGAACATGGAATGCATAAACAGAAAGGTCTCGTCGAGCTGATCATTTTAGACATATCATTTGTTAAATTTGGAGTTATAAAACAAAAGTTATTAAATAATTAAGAAAAAGGGCATTTTATTGTAATTTTAAACAACTTGAAAAATTAAAGTGTTCAAACATTACTTTGAATAGCATATTTGAATTCCTCACATTTTTCTGATTTCAAAACCTATATTATTTGTATTATTCGGATTTATATTTCAAAAGTTATTTTAAAACAGATTTGAATTTAAATTTAAAACAAATTTGAAAAGTTAAAACAAAACAGAAAAACCAGTACTACTTTTTACACCCAGCCCAGTGCTAGCCCGAGCCACCGACAGGTGGGCCAGCTGCTGACTGGGCGACACAGCGCGCAAAGAGGCTTTTCTCACCACGAGCTAATCTAACGCAGAATCGGAAGGGTGACACAGCGGCCTCAGGCCACGCCAGGCGCGGGGACGTGCCACGTGGGGGAGCCCGGGAGCGCGGGTTGAGAACCCCGGAACTGCGGGTGCCTAAACGTAAAACTGCCACAGCGACAGACAGGTGGGCCTGGCGAGGAGTGCGGGTTGAGCAGATAAAAACAGAGGGGGCTAAGCGCAAAAGGGACGCCCGTACTGTGGATCTTCTCCGTGTTGCTGGCGACCGATCGGTCTGGCAACGGGCGAGATCGAACCCAGGTCGCGGGCGTGCGCGCTGAGGGGCGGAACCAGCGCGGCTGGCGTTCGGAAGGTGACAGGAGGGCGGCTGGCGGCTAGATAGGGTTCAGTGCGACGCGGGAGCGAGCAGACGGCTGTGACGGCCGCTGCAATTGCTGTTAAACGAACGGCGGCACTAGACGACGACAGCGAGGCGGAGCGTGTCAGGGAGGTCAAGGCGCTCACCGCGGGTTGGCTGGTGTGGTCGGATCGTGCAGGAGGGCGACGGAGCGGCGAGGACGCAGGCGAACTGGCGGCTAGGGTTTGGCGACGGTGGCGACGGTACCGGCGGTTCCAGCCCTTCTCCTCCTCGATGGCGTGTCCAGGGTGAAGCAGAGGGATGCCCTTGGTCTCCCAGTCCACCTCCTCGACGCGCTTGACGGCCGGAACAACGAGGACATCGAGGTGCTGGCGGTGGCGGCGTCGGCTGTTGGTGGCCGGAGCGGTAAGAGGGGAAGGAGGAGGCGCTACGGGGTGGATCTGGGGACGCCAGAGAGCCGTGTGGGAGGGGAAAAAGGAGGGAGAGAGAGGAGGTGCAGCCGTGGTAGGGAGGGTAGATAAGGTGGCTCGGTGCCACCTTTTCCCTCCTCTTCACGTGCTTGCTCGGGCTGGGCAGGTAGGGCATGACAGGTGGGCCAGGACGTGACCAAAGAGGGCAGGCTCGGACTGGAGGGGCCCTCAGGCAGGGAGAGAGAGAAGAGAGGGAGAGAGAGAGGGGAGGCTCGGTTAGGAGCTAGGTTAGGCATGGGCTCGGTTAGGGTTTAGGAGAAGGGTGGGGTGAGGTAGATGGGTGGCTAGGTAGATAGGTGGGGTCTGCATGGCAGGGAGAGGGGGACTCCTCGGCTTGGTGAGAGGAGAGGGTGAGGTGAGAGAGGTGAGGTAGGGTTAGAGTGGAAACTAGGGTTTAGGAGAGAGGATAAAGAGAGAGGGGAAGGGAGAGGTTTAGGGTTTTTAGAGATAAAGGTGGAAATGCCCACACATGGCTTGCATGGATGGGGATGGTGTAGGGTTTTTAACAAGAACCAAACAAGATCAAGCATGAAGAGGGGTAGGGAGAGATGGGAGATGATCCACTCAAAAAATTCAAATAAAATCCAAAAGACTAGAATGTGGTGTTACTTGCATGGCCCATGCAAAATAATTAATGCCATGTTTATTCTTGTGAAAACAATAATATTAACATGGCATTATTCTTATGCATTCCCAAAAGTGGAATAAAGCCAAGCAAAAGAATTTATTGAAGTAGATCCATCCTATCTCCCATGAGCTAGATTAAATACCAAAAGAAAATAAGATACAAGCTCATGGATAATGGGATGGTGGAATTATAAGGTGGTGAAAGAAAGGGTGGTGGAGTGGAATAAAAGATATGCCCCCAACTCAACTTGGGCATTTACAAATACAATTTACAATGCATATGAGAGAAGAACCAAAACAAAAAAGGGTTTTATATGATGCTCAAATGCAAGGTGGCATGATGACATGAGCATGATATAATTATGATGCAACAATTATATATATGAAGTAGCCATTATATTACTAGACCAAGTAGCATAACAATTGTTAGACAATTGGGATGCTACAGTGTTTTTTTCACAAATCACATCTAGAGTCATTTGCATGTGTGTTCCTTTCACAAACCACATATGGATCCACCAATGTCATTGCATGTGTGTTCTTTTCACAAACCACAGCTAGAGTCATTGCATGTCTGTTCTTTGCATTAACCACATGTAGAGTAATTGCATGTGTGTTCTTTTCACAAACCACTTATGGATCCACCAGATTTCATTGCATGTCTGTTCTTTTCACAAACCACATATAGAGTCATTGCATGTGTGTTCTTCTCACAAACCACATATGGATCCACCAGAGTCCATTGCATGTGTGTTTTTTCATTAACTACAACTATAGTCATTGCATGTGTGTTCTTCTCACAAACCACATATGGATCCACCAGAGTTCATTGCATGTCTATTCTTTTCACAGACCACATCTAGAGTCATTGCATGTGTGTTCTTCTCACAAACCACATCTAGAGTCATTGCATGTGTGTTCTTCTCACAAACAACATATGGATCCACTAGAGTTCATTACATGTTTGTTCTTTTCACAAACCACATCTAGAGTCATTGCATGTTCGTTCTTCTCACAAACCACATATGGATCCACCAGAGTTCATTGCATGTGTGTTCCTTTCATAAACCACATCTAGAGTCATTGCATGTATGTTCTTCTCACAAACCACATAAGGATCCACTTGAGTCATTGCATGTGGGTTCTTTTCACAAACCACAGCTAGAGTCATTGCATGTTTTTTTTTCACAAACCACATCCAGAGTCATTGCATGTGTGTTCTTTTCACAAACCACATCTAGAGTCATTGCATGTCTGTTCTTTCAATAAACCACACAAGGATCCACCAGAGTCATTGCATCTCTGTTCTTTTCATTAACCACTGCTAGAGTCATTGCATGTGTGTTCTTCTCACAAACCACATCTAGAGTCATTGCATGTGTCTTCTTCTCACAAACCACATATGGATCCACCAGAGTTCATTGCATGTCTGTTCTTTTCACAAACCATAGCTAGAGTCATTTTATGTCTGTTCTTTTCACAAACCACACATGGATCCACCAGGGTCATTGCATATGTGTTATTTTCAGAAACCACAGTTAGAGTCATTGGATGTATGTTATTTTCACAAATCACATATTGATCCACCAGTGTCATTGCATGTGTGTTCTTTTCACAAACCACATCTAGAGTCATTGCATGTGTGTTCTTTTCACAAACCACATCTAGAGTCATTGCATGTGTGTTCTTTTCACAAACCACATATGGATACACCAGTGTCATTTCATGTGTGTTCTTTTTAGTAACCATAGCTAAAGTCATTGCATGTTTGTTCTTTTCACAAACCACATATGGATCCACCAGATTTCATTGCATATCTATTCTTTTCACAAACCACATATAGAGTCATTGCATGTGTGTTCTTCTCACAAACCACATATGGATCCACCAGAGTCCATTGCATCTGTGTTTTTTCATTAACCATAGCTATAGTCATTGCATGTGTGTTCTTCTCACAAACCACATATGGATCCACCAGAGTTCATTGCATGTTTATTATTTTCACAAACCACATCTAGAGTCCTTGCATGTGTGTTCTTCTCACAAACCACATCTAGAGTCATTGCATGTGTGTTCTTCTCACAAACAACATATGGATCCACTAGAGTTCATTACATGCTTGTTCTTTTCACAAACCACATCTAGAGTCATTGCATGTTTGTTCTTCTCACAAACCACATATAGATTCACTAGAGTTCATTGCATGTGTGTTCCTTTCATAAACCACATCTAGGGTCATTGCATGTATGTTCTTCTCACAAACCACATAAGGATCCACTTGAGTCATTGCATGTGGGCTCTTTTCACAAACCACAGCTAGAGTCATTGCATTTGTGTTCTTTTCACAAACCACATCCAGAGTCATTGCATGTGTGTACTTTTCACAAACCACATCTAGAGTCATTGCATGTCTGTTCTTTCAATAAACCACACAAGGATCCACCACAGTCATTGCATCTCTGTTCTTTTCATTAACCACAGCTAGAGTCATTGCACGTGTGTTCTTCTCACAAACCACATCCAGAGTCATTGCATGTGTCTTCTTCTCACAAACCATATATGGATCCACCAGAGTTTATTGCATGTCTCTTCTTTTCGCAAACCACATCTAGAGTCATTGCATGTCTGTTCTTCTCACAAACCACACATGGATCCACCAATGTCATTGCATGTGTGTTCTTTTCACAAACCACAGTTAGAGTCATTGGATGTACGTTCTTTTCACAAATCACATATTGATCCACCAGTGTCATTGCATGTGTGTTCTTTTCACAAACCACATCTAGAGTCATTGCATGTGTGTTCTTTTCACAAACCACATCTAGAGTCATTGCATCTGTGTTCTTTTCACAAACCACATATGGATCCACAAGTGTCATTGCATGTGTGTTCTTTTCATTAACCACAGCTAGAGTCATTGCATGTCTGTTCTTTTCACAAACCACATATGCATCCACCAGTACCATTGCATGTGTGTTCTTTTCACAAACCACATCTAGAGTCATTTGCATGTGTGTTCCTTTCACAAACCACATATGGATCCACAAATGTCATTGCATGTGTGTTCTTTTCACAAACCACAACTAGAGTCATTGCATGTGTGTTCTTTTCATTAACCACATCTAGGGTCATTGCGTGTGTGTTCTTGTCACAAACCACATATGGATCCACCAGTGTCATTGCATGTGTGTTCTTTTCACAAACCACATCTAGAGTCATTGCATGCATGTTCTTATCACAAACCATAGATAGAGTCATTGCATTGTCTGTTCTTTCAATAAACCATACAAGGATCCACCAGAGTTATTGCATCTCTATTCTTTTCATTAACCGCAACTAGAGTCATTGCATGTGTGTTCTTCTCACAAACCACATCTAGAGTCATTTCATGTGTCTTCTTCTCACAAACCACATATGGATCGACCAGAGTTCATTCCATGTCTGTTCTTTTCACAAACCACAGTTAGAGTCATTGGATGTATGTTCTTTTCACAAATCACATATTGATCCACTAGTGTCATGCATGTGTGTTCTTCTCACAAACCACATCGAGAGTCATTGCATGTGTGTTCTTTTCAGAAACCACATATGGATCCACCCGTGTCATTTCATGTGTGTTCTTTTCATTAACCACATCTAAAGTCATTGCATGTTTGTTCTTTTGACAAACCACATATGGATCCACAAGTGTCATTCCATGTGTGTTCTTCTCACAAACCACATCTAGAGTCATTGCATGTGTGTTCTTCTCACAAACCACATATGGATCCACCAGAGTTCATTGTGTTATTTTCACAAAGCACAGCTAGAGTCATTGCATGTCTGTTCTTTTCACAACCCACATAAGGATCCACCAGAGTCATTGCATCCGTGTTCTTTTCACAAACCACAGCTAGAGTTATTGCATGTGTGTTCTTTTCATTAACCACATCTAGAGTCATTGCGTGTGTGTTCTTTTCACAAAACACATATGGATCCACCAGTGTCATTGCATGTGTGTTCTTTTCACAAACCACATCTAGAGTCATTGCATGTGTATTCTTCTCACAAACCACATATGGATCCACCATAGTTCATTGCATGTGTGTTCTTTTCACAAACCACAGGTAGAGTCATTGGATGTCTGTTCTTTTCACAAACCACATAAGGATCCACCCGAGTCATTGCATGTGTGTTCTTTTCACAAACCACATCTAGAGTCATTGGATGCATGTTCTTTTCACAAACCACATATTGATCCACCAGTGTTATTGCATGTGTGTTCTTTTCACAAACCACAGCTAGAGTCATTGCATGTGTGTTCTTTTCATAAACCACATATAGAGTCATTGCATGTGTGTTCTTTTCACAATCCACGTATTGATCCACCATTGTCACTACATGTGTGTTCTTTTCACAAACCACATCTAGAGTCATTGCATGTGTGTTCTTATCACAAACAACAACTAGAGTTATTGCATGTCTGTTCTTTCAATAAACCACACAAGGATCCACCAGAGTCATTGCATGTCTGTTCTTTCAATAAACCACACAAGGATCCAACAGAGTCATTGCATCTCTGTTCTTTTCATTAACCACAACTAGAGTCATTGCACGTGTGTTCTTCTCACAAACCACATCTAGAGTCATTTCATGTGTCTTCTTCTCAGAAACCACATATGGATCCACCAGAGTTCATTGCATGTCTATTCTTTTCACAAACCATAGTTAGAGTCATTGCATGTTTTTTCTTCTCACAAACCACACATGGATCCACCAATGTCATTGCATGTGTGTTCTTTTCACAAACCACAGTTAGAGTCATTGGATGTATGTTCGTTTCACAAATCACATATTGATCCACCAGTGTCATTGCATGTGTGTTCTTTTCACAAACCACATCTAGAGTCATTGCATGTGGGTTCTTTTCACAAACCACATCTAGACTCATTGCATGTGTGTTATTTTCACAAACCACATATGGATCCACCAGTGTCATTGCATGTGTGTTATTTTCATTAACCACAGCTAGAGTCATTGCATGTCTGTTCTTTTCACAAACCACATATGGATCCACCAGTATCGTTGCATGTGTGTTCTTTTCACAAACCACATCTAGAGTCATTTGCACGTGTGTTCCTTTCACAAACCACATATGGATCCACAAATGTCATTGCATGTGTGTTCTTTTCACAAACCACAACTAGAGTCATTGCATGTGTGTTCTTTTCATTAACCACATCTAGGGTCATTGCGTGTGTGTTCTTGTCACAAACCACATATGGATATACCAGTGTTATTGCATGTGTGTTCTTTTCACAAACCACATCTAGAGTCATTGCATGTGTGTTCTTATCACAAACCATAGCTAGAGTCATTGCATTGTCTGTTCTTTCAATAAACCATACAAGGATCCACCAGAGTCATTGCATCTCTATTCTTTTCATTAACCACAGCTAGAGTCATTGCATGTGTGTTCTTCTCACAAACCACATCTAGAGTCATTTCATGTGTCTTCTTCTCACAAACCACATATGGATCCACTAGAGTTCATTGCATGTCTGTTCTTTTCACAAACCACAGTTAGAGTCATTGCATGTATGTTCTTTTCACAAATCACATATTGATCCACTAGTGTCATGCATGTGTGTTCTTCTCACAAACCACATCTAGAGTCATTGCATGTGTGTTCTTTTCAGAAACCACATATGGATCCACCCGTGTCATTTCATGTGTGTTCTTTTCATTACACACAGCTAAAGTCATTGCATGTCCGTTCTTTTCACAAACCACATATGGATCCACAAGTGTCATTCCATGTGTGTTCTTCTCACAAACCACATCTAGAGTCATTGCATGTGTGTTCTTCTCACAATCCACATATGGATCCACAGAGTTCATTGTGTTATTTTCACAAAGCACAGCTAGAGTCATTGCATGTCTGTTCTTTTCACAACCCACATAAGGATCCACTAGAGTCATTGCGTGTGTGTTCTTTTCACAAACCACAGGTAGAGTTATTGCATGTGTGTTCTTTTCATTAACCACATCTAGAGTCATTGCGTGTGTGTTCTTTTCACAAACCACATATGGATCCACCAGTGTCATTGCATGTGTGTTCTTTTCACAAACCAAATCTAGAGTCATTGCATGTGTATTCTTCTCACAAACCACATATGGATCCACCAGAGTTCATTGCATGTGTGTTCTTTTCACAAACCACAGGTAGAGTCATTGCAGGTCTGTTCTTTTCACAAAACACATAAGGATCCACCCGAGTCATTGCATGTGTGTTCTTTTCACAAACCACATCTAGAGTCATTGGATGCATGTTCTTTTCACAAACCACATATTGATCCACCAGTGTTATTGCATGTGTGTTCTTTTCACAAACCACAGCTAGAGTCATTGCATGTGTGTTCTTTTCACAAACCACATATAGAGTCATTGCATGTGTGTTATTTTCACAATCCACGTATTGATCCACCATTGTCACTACATGTGTGTTCTTTTCACAAACCACATCTAGAGTCATTGCATGTGTGTTCTTATCACAAACAATAACTAGAGTCATTGCATGTCTGTTCTTTCAATAAACCACACAAGGATACACCAGAGTCATTGCATGTCTGTTCTTTCAATAAACCACACAAGGATCCACCAGAGCCATTGCATCTCTGTTCTTTTCATTAACCACAACTAGAGTCATTGCACGTGTGTTCTTCTCACAAACCACATCTAGAGTCATTGCATGTGTCTTCTTCTCACAAACCACATATGGATCCACCAGAGTTCATTGCATGTCTATTCTTTTCACAAACCACAGCTAGAGTCATTGCATGTCTGTTCTTCTCACAAACCACACATGGATCGACCAATGTCATTGCATGTGTGTTCTTTTCACAAACCAGAGTTAGAGTCATTGGATGTATGTTCTTTTCACAAATCACATATTGATCCACTAGTTTCATTGCATGTGTGTTCTTTTCACAAACCACATCTAGAGTCATTGCATGTGTGTTCTTTTCAGAAACCACATATGGATCCACCCGTGTCATTTCATGTGTGTTCTTTTCATTACACACAGCTAAAGTCATTGCATGTCTGTTCTTTTCACAAACCACATATGGATCCACGAGTGTCATTCCATGTGTGTTCTTCCCACAAACCACATCTAGAGTCATTGCATGTGTGTTCTTCTCACAATCCACATATGGATCCACAGAGTTCATTGTGTTATTTTCACAAAGCACAGCTAGAGTCATTGCATGTCTGTTCTTTTCACAACCCACATAAGGATCCACCAGAGTCATTGCATGTGTGTTCTTTTCACAAACCACAGGTAGAGTTATTGCATGTGTGTTCTTTTCATTAACCACATCTAGAGTCATTGCGTGTGTGTTCTTTTCACAAACCACATATGGATCCACTAGTGTCATTGCATGTGTGTTCTTTTTCACAAACCAAATCTCGAGTCATTGCATGTGTATTCTTCTCACAAACCACATATGGATCCACCAGAGTTCATTGCATGTGTGTTCTTTTCACAAACCACAGGTAGAGTCATTGCATGTCTGTTCTTTTCACAAACCACATAAGGATCCACTCGAGTCATTGCATGTGTGTTATTTTCACCAAACCACATCTAGAGTCATTGGATGCATGTTCTTTTCACAAACCACATATTGATCCACCAGTGTTATTGCATGTGTGTTCATTTCACAAACAACAACTAGAGTCATTGCATGTGTGTTCTTTTCACAAACCACATATAGAGTCATTGCATGTGTGTTCTTTTCACAATCCACGTATTGATCCACCATTGTCACTACATGTGTGTTCTTTTCACAAACCACATCTAGAGTCATTGCATGTGTGTTCTTATCACAAACAACAACTAGAGTCATTGCATGTCTGTTATTTCAATAAACCACACAAGGATCCACCAGAGTCATTGCATGTCTGTTCTTTCAATAAACCACACAAGGATCCATCAGAGTCATTGCATCTCTGTTCTTTTCATTAACCACAACTAGAGTCATTGCACGTGTGTTCTTCTCACAAACCACATCTAGAGTCATTGCATGTGTCTTCTTCTCACAAACCACATATGGATCCACCAGAGTTCATTGCATGTCTATTCTTTTCACAAACCACAACTACAAGTCATTGCATGTCTGTTCTTCTCACAAACCACACATGGATCCACCAATGTCATTGCATGTGTGTTCTTTTCACAAACCACAGTTAGAGTCATTGGATGTATGTTCTTTTCACAAATCACATATTGATCCACTAGTGTCATTGCATGTGTGTTCTTTTCACAAACCACATCTAGAGTCACTGCATGTGTGTTCTTTTCACAAACCACATCTAGAGTCATTGCATGTGTGTTCTTTTCACAAACCACATATGGATCCACCATTGTCATTGCATGTGTGTTCTTTTCATTAACCACAGCTAGAGTCATTGCATGTTTGTTCTTTTCACAAACCACATATGGATCCATCAGTATCATTGCATGTGTGTTCTTTTCACAAACCACATCTAGAGTCATTTGCATGTGTGTTCCTTTCACAAACCACATATGGATCCACAAATGTCATTGCATGTGTGTTCTTTTCACAAACCACAGCTAGAGTCATTGCATGTTTGTTCTTTGCATTAACCACATCTAGAGTAATTGCATGTGTGTTCTTTTAACAAACCACTTATGGATCCACCAGATTTCATTGCATGTCTATTCTTTTCACAAACCACATATAGAGTCATTGCATGTGTGTTCTTCTCACAAACCACATATGGATCCACCAGAGTCCATTGCATGTGCGTTTTTTCATAACCAGAGCTATAGTCATTGCATGTGTGTTCTCCTCACAAACCACATATGGATCCACCAGAGTTCATTGCATGTCTATTCTTTTCACAAACCACATCTAGAGTCATTGCATGTGTGTTCTTCTCACAAACCACATCTAGAGTCATTGCATGTGTGTTCTTCTCACAAACCACATATGGATCCACTAGAGTTCATTACATGTTTGTTCTTTTCACAAACCACATCTAGAGTCATTGCATGTTTGTTCTTCTCAGAAACCACATATGGATCCACCAGAGTTCATTGCATGTGTGTTCCTTTCATAAACCACATCTAGAGTCATTGCATGTATGTTCTTCTCACAAACCACATAAGGATCCACTAGAGTCATTGCATGTGGGTTCTTCTCACAAACCACATCTAGAGTCATTGCATGTGTCTTCTTCTCAGAAACCACATTTGGATCCACTAGAGTTCATTGCATGTCTGTTCTTTTCACAAACCATAGCTAGAGTCATTGCATGTCTGTTCTTCTCACAAACCACACATGGATCCACTAGGGTCATTGGATGTGTGTTATTTTCAGAAACCACAGTTAGAGTCATTAGATGTATGTTATTTTCACAAATCACATATTGATCCACCAGTGTCATTGCATGTGTGTTCTTTTCCCAAACCACATCTAGAGTCATTGCATGTGTGTTCTTTTCACAAACCACATCTAGAGTCATTGCATGTGTGTTCCTTTCACAAACCACATATGGATCCACTAGTGTCATTTCATGTGTGTTCTTTTCATTAACCATAGATAAAGTCATTGCATGTCTGTTCTTTTCACAAACCACATATGGATCCAACAGTGTCATTGCATGTGTGTTCTTTTCACAAACCACATCTAGAGTCATTGCATGTGTGTTCTTCTCACAAACCACATATGGATCCACCAGAGTTCATTGCATCTGTGTTATTTTCACAAACCATAGCTAGAGTGATTGCATGTCTGTTCTTTTCACAACCCACATAAGGATCCTCCGGAGTCATTGCATGTGTGTTCTTTTCACAAACCACAACTAGAGTCATTGCATGTGTGTTCTTTTCATTAACCACATCTAGAGTCATTGCGTGTGTGTTCTTGTCACAAACCACATATGGATCCACCATTGTCATTGCATGTGTGTTCTTTTCACAAACCACATCTAGAGTCATTGCATGTGTGTTCTTATCACAACCATAGCTAGAGTCATTGCATTGTCTGTTCTTTCAATAAACCATACAAGGATCCACCAGAGTCATTGCATCTCTATTCTTTTCATGAACCACAACTAGAGTCATTGCATGTGTGTTCTTCTCACAAACCACATCTAGAGTCATTTCATGTGTCTTCTTCTCACAAACCACATATGGATACACCAGAGTACATTGCATGTCTGTTCTTTTCACAAACCACATCTAGAGTCTTTGCATGTCTGTTCTTCTCACAAACCACACATGGATCCACCAGAGTCATTACATGTGTGTTCTTTTCACAAACCACGGTTAGAGTCATTGGATGTATGTTCTTTTCACAAATCACATATTGATCCACCAGTGTCATGCATGTGTGTTCTTTTCACAAACCACATCTAGAGTCATTGCATGTGTGTTCTTTTCACAAACCACATATGGATCCACCAGTGTCATTTCATGTGTGTTCTTTTCACAAACCACATATGGATCCACCAGTGTCATTGCATGTGTTTTCTTTTCACAAACCACATCTAGAGTCATTGCATGTGTGTTCTTCTCACAAACCACATATGGATCCACCAGAGTTCATTGCATGTGTGTTATTTTCACAAACAACAGCAAGAGTCATTGCATGTCTGTTCTTTTCACAACCCACATAAGGATCCACCAGAGTCATTGCGTGCGTGTTCTTTTCACAAACCACATCTAGAGACATTGCATGTGTATTCTTCTCACAAACCACATATGGATCTACCAGAGTTCATTCCATGTGTGTTCTTTTCACAAACCACAGGTAGAGTCATTGCATGTCTGTTCTTTTCACAAACCACATAAGGATCCACCCGAGTCATTGCATGTGTGTTCTTTTCACAAACCACATCTAGAGTCATTGGATGTATGTTCTTTTCACAAACCACATATTGATCCACCAGTGTCATTGCATGTGTGTTCTTTTCACAAACCACAGCTAGAGTCATTGCATGTGTGTTCTTTTCACAAACCACATATAGAGTCATTGCATGTGTGTTCTTTTCATAAACCACATATTGATCCACCATTGTCACTACATGTGTGTTCTTTTCACAAACCACATCTAGAGTCATTGCATGTGTGTTCTTATCACAAACAACAACTAGAGTCATTGCATGTCTGTTCTTTCAATAAACCACACAAGGATTCACCAGAGTCATTGCATCTCTGTTCTTTTCATTAACCACACCTTGAGTCATTGGATGTGTGTTCTTCTCACGAAGCACATCTAGAGTCATTGTATGTGTTTTCTTCTCACAAACCACATCTAGAGTCATTTCATGTGTCTTCTTCTCACAAACCACATATGGATCCACCAGAGTTCATTGCATGTCTATTCTTTTCACAAATCGCAGCTATAGTCATTGCATGTCTGTTCTTCTCACAAACCACACATGGATCCACCTGGGTCATTACATGTGTGTTCTTTTCACAAACCACAGTTAGAGTCATTGGATGTATGTTCTTTTCAGAAATCACATATTGATCCACCAGTGTCACGTAGGTGTGTTCTTTTCACAAACCACATCTAGAGTCATTGCATGTGTGTTCTTTTCACAAACCACATCTAGAGTCATTGCATGTGTGTTCTTTTCACAAACCACATATGGATCCACCAGTGTCATTTCATGTGTGTTCTTTTCAATAACCACAGCTAAAGTCATTGCATGTCTGTTCTTTTCACAAACCACATATGGATCCACCAGTGTCATTGCATGTGTTTTCTTTTCACAAACCACATCTAGAGTCATTGCATGTGTGTTCTTCTCACAAACCACATATGGATCCACCAGAGTTCATTGCATGTGTGTTCTTTTCACAAACCACAGCTAGAGTCATTGCATGTCTGTTCTTTCCACAACCGACATAAGGATCCACCAGAGTCATTGCATGTGTGTTCTTTTCACAAACCACAGCTAGAGTTATTGCATGTGTGTTCTTTTCATTAACCACATCTAGAGTCATTGCGTGCGTGTTCTTTTCACAAACCACATATGGATCCACCAGTGTCATTGCATGTGTGTTCTTTTCACAAACCACATCTAGAGACATTGCATGTGTATTCTTCTCACAAACCACATATGGATCTACCAGAGTTCATTCCATGTGTGTTCTTTTCACAAACCACAGGTAGAGTCATTGCATGTCTGTTCTTTTCACAAACCACATAAGGATCCACCCGAGTCATTGCATGTGTGTTCTTTTCACAAACCACATCTAGAGTCATTGGATGTATGTTCTTTTCACAAACCACATATTGATCCACCAGTGTCATTGCATGTGTGTTCTTTTCACAAACCACAGCTAGAGTCATTGCATGTGTGTTCTTTTCACAAACCACATATAGAGTCATTGCATGTGTGTTCTTTTCATAAACCACATATTGATCCACCATTGTCACTACATGTGTGTTCTTTTCACAAACCACATCTAGAGTCATTGCATGTGTGTTCTTATCACAAACAACAACTAGAGTCATTGCATGTCTGTTCTTTCAATAAACCACACAAGGATTCACCAGAGTCATTGCATCTCTGTTCTTTTCATTAACCACACCTTGAGTCATTGGATGTGTGTTCTTCTCACGAAGCACATCTAGAGTCATTGTATGTGTTTTCTTCTCACAAACCACATCTAGAGTCATTTCATGTGTCTTCTTCTCACAAACCACATATGGATCCACCAGAGTTCATTGCATGTCTATTCTTTTCACAAATCGCAGCTAGAGTCATTGCATGTCTGTTCTTCTCACAAACCACACATGGATCCACCTGGGTCATTACATGTGTGTTCTTTTCACAAACCACAGTTAGAGTCATTGGATGTATGTTCTTTTCACAAATCACATATTGATCCACCAGTGTCACGTAGGTGTGTTCTTTTCACAAACCACATCTAGAGTCATTGCATGTGTGTTCTTTTCACAAACCACATCTAGATTCATTGCATGTGTGTTCTTTTCACAAACCACATATGGATCCACCAGTGTCATTTCATGTGTGTTCTTTTCATTAACCACAGCTAAAGTCATTGCATGTCTGTTCTTTTCACAAACCACATATGGATCCACCAGTGTCATTGCATGTGTTTTCTTTTCACAAACCACATCTAGAGTCATTGCATGTGTGTTCTTCTCACAAACCACATATGGATCCACCAGAGTTCATTGCATGTGTGTTCTTTTCACAAACCACAGCTAGAGTCATTGCATGTCTGTTCTTTCCACAACCGACATAAGGATCCACCAGAGTCATTGCATGTGTGTTCTTTTCACAAACCACAGCTAGAGTTATTGCATGTGTGTTCTTTTCATTAACCACATCTAGAGTCATTGCGTGCGTGTTCTTTTCACAAACCACATATGGATCCACCAGTGTCATTGCATGTGTGTTCTTTTCACAAACCACATCTAGAGACATTGCATGTGTATTCTTCTCACAAACCACATATGGATCTACCAGAGTTCATTGCATGTGTGTTCTTTTCACAAACCACAGGTAGAGTCATTGCATGTCTGTTCTTTTCACAAACCACATAAGGATCCACCCGAGTCATTGCATGTGTGTTCTTTTCACAAACCACATCTAGAGTCATTGGATGTATGTTCTTTTCACAAACCACATATTGATCCACCAGTGTCATTGCATGTGTGTTCTTTTCATAAACCACAGCTAGAGTCATTGCATGTGTGTTCTTTTCACAAACCACATAAAGAGTCATTGCATGTGTGTTCTTTTCACAAACCACATATTGATCCACCATTGTCACTACATCTGTGTTCTTTTCACAAACCACATCTAGAGTCATTGCATGTGTGTTCTTATCACAAACAACAACTAGAGTCATTGCATGTCTGTTCTTTCAATAAACCACACAAGGATTCACCAGAGTCATTGCATCTCTGTTCTTTTCATTAACCACATCTTGAGTCATTGGATGTGTGTTCTTCTCACGAAGAACATCTAGAGTCATTGTATGTGTTTTCTTCTCACAAACCACATATGGATCCACCAGAGTTCATTGCATGTCTGTTCTTTTCACAAACCACTGCTAGAGTCATTGCATGTCTGTTCTTCTCACAAACCACACATGGATCCACTAGTGTCATTGCATGTGTGTTCCTTTCACAAACCACAGCTAAAGTCATTGGATGTATGTTATTTTCACAAATCACATATTGATCCACCAGTGTCATTGCATGTGTGTTGTTTTCACAAACTGTCATGGAAATGGCCACGGCAGTCACTGCAGTAGGCAACGATTGATAGAATCGGGGGCGAGAGTTGTCAGCCATCTACGGTGCGAGATGGGGGCGGATTCACATGGGTTTACCTAGGTTCGGCCCCCCGGAGGGTAAAGACCTACTCCTGCTAGATTAGATTGATGGAGAGCGAGTTACAGGGGTGGCGAGCTCGGCGTCTAAGCAACAAGTCGCTCGAAGGGGTGTATGATGGAACGTAAGTCCTCAGAGTACCCTAGGGAGGTTTATATAGGAGGCATCTCGCTAGGGTTTACAGGTTACAACCGAACAAGATATGGATTCAGGGGCTTTGACCTAATCAGACTAGTCTTCGAGTACGCTTCTAGGCCTCCAGTCTCCAATCGCCAGGCCTTCTCCTCAGTCGTATTCCAGTCGCCGTCCTGCAGGCCCACTCGTTAAGCCTTTAACCCAATCAGAACGTCCTGCTGGGCATACCCCACTCGGCATATCCCCATCAGTAGTCCCCGAGGCCATCGTTGATTCAAACGCAGGTGTTCATTTGGCAGTCGGAGTAGGAGAGACCAATTTGGACGACCAGTCGAATTAGCGATGGACTCTGCCGAAACCAAGGAAATTCTCCAGTAGGTTTCAAGTCGCTGCTTTGGCAAATGCAACCGCTATCAAGTCGCTGCTTCGGCGAATGGACAGGGCACAGTTGCAAGCGAGTTGAGTGAAGGAGTTGGACCATCAAATTGGTCAAATCTATCCGTTGGGTAGTCCAACGGTAACTTCGGCGCAATTACCGCGGGTAACGGCTACCCCAAGATTGGCGGGTAGCACTCCTTTATAATGGGAGTGACAGATCAGTCCTGCAGATCCTTCCTCACATTCTTCATCCTCGCGCATCCATTCCTTATGTCTTCCCTCAATCCAAACTCTCTAGGCCAAGCAATCCGGCTTTCTTCCTGATGGCGCATTCGAAAGGCTCGTGGCGGAACTCTAAGTGCACCGTGGCGCAACTCAGGTCCTTCGAGGATGCCGGGGTCCTCCGCAAGGGGAATTGGCGGATCCCGCATCTTCCGAGATCGAGCCGAAGCCGTGCGCTAGCGAGTTCATCTACTTTGCAAGCCATTTGGTGAGGGGCTTGGGGTTCCCTACCTCATTATTCTTCCGGCGGTTCTGCGCATATTATGCGATCAAACCGTCGGATCTCAGCCCGCACAGCATCGACCAGCTGACGATCTTCATTGCATTCTGCGAGTGCTACCTCAGCTACAAGCCATACTTCCTGCTATGGATGGAGCTTTTCCATGGCCTCATCGGGCGCGAAGGGTCCGGCGGCCTAGTCTTGGCGGCCGGAGGCGTCACCTTTCAGCTAAAGCCAAAGGTCAACTTCATCAAGCTCATGCTGCGGAAGAAAGCCACGAGCGAGTGGAAGAATAGTTGGTTCTACGTGAAGGAGTCCACCCCCTCCAGCAAAGTGGTGTTGCCATAATTCTTCGCAGAGAGAAGCGAGCCCGGTCAGCTAGCAACGGACAGGCTCCCCGATGATCAAAGGATGGCCATCACAGAAATGATGGGCCAGATCCAGAAGCTGAAGGGCCAAGGGCTTTCCTCGATCAACCTGCACTGGCTTTGGCTCGAGCGCGCCTGGTTCCATTAGCGGCCGGCCGCCTTTGGATGTCTGATGCAGTGGGAAGAACGATCCTTCCCAGACCAGCAAGGAGTCGTGGGACGGTGAAGACTATAAGGCCGCCCTGAAGAAGATCACTGACGCGGAATTTACAACCACGACGGCCGGGCTCGCTCCGTATGTGCCTGTGTAGAACGAGGCCCCCACGGTAAGTCCTTTTCTCCAAATTTATCTCTAGTCGTGATTCCCACGGTGCAATTTCCAGTCGTATCGTCTGAAACTTATTTGTGTCCATTCTCAGTTGTTCTAGGTTCTGGAAGGCTGGCTTCCCCCACTCGAAGAAGAAGTATCCCAAGAGTTCGAGGAGGGTGCTAAAGGAGAATCCTCTAAGGACGAAGAGGAGGAGATGGAGGTTCCTCCCCCAGTACCCGTGACCCGCAAGACTCGCATGCAGAAGCAGCACGAATTCGAGGTGAGCCATAGTCTTGAAGAGAGTGAATAAGACGACGAGATCTTGCAAGAGCACAGTTCTCGGCAAACAGCCACGCTGGCGAAGCCCGTGCGCAAGCCGAAGTCGCCAGCGAAGAAGCCGGCGTCACCGTCTAGGTCGGTGGTGGTGTTCGAGTCGGATGGCGAGTCTGATGAAGATGCAGCCAAGACCTCAGGCAAGATCCCGGAGGGTGCGATTCCGATCATGGGATCGGAGGCTGGGGGCACCGAAGCGACGGTGGAAGTTCCACTTGTGGTGATCGCGCCAACAACTTCGACAGCGCCAGAGCAGGAGGTAGCTAAAGCTGTGGCATCAAAGTCGCCGCAACCTTTGGGGATGGTGGCATCATCTGAGCCAGAGATTCTTGCGACCACGGCCTCATCATCGAATAGGCCCGTTGTGTCGTGGGCTTCGGATGTTTTCGAAAAAGTCCTCACGCGCAAGCTAGGCCTGGAGCTAGATAAGCCCGCCCACATTAGTACGGGGTTGTATGTTCTTCCAGTGGCCAAGTAAGTCTCGGGTTTCCTTTCCAATTGTTGGGTGACTTTTTGTGTGATTTCTTTGCTAATTTTGGAGGTTTTTGTAGATCCGGCGCTAAGAAGATAGACCGCCCTTCAGTAGCTAAAATTCCATCGACCGTCACCACGGGGGAAGGTGATCTCCCTAGGAAGAGGAAACTTGCTGTGGATGCTGCGCCTGCTGAAGACGCAAAGAAGCAGAAGGGTGAACCCGATGAGGCTGCAACAAAGGATAACACCCAGAGGGAGTGATGCCACCACCGATGGCGAGGAGGTGGCAGCCACTCAATCTGAGCCAGCTGAGGGGGCTCCAACGGCAGTACCACCGGCTCCAGCGACCAGTGCCCCGGCGAGGGCGTCCGCGTCGTTCCCGCGCTTCATGGCGAGGGTTTTCCGATCGTGGCGGAAAGCCAATCTCCGCAGATGCCGGAGATCATCAATGAGGACATCGGACCACGTCGCGGGCGTACCTCCTTCGTGGTCCCTATGACGGACGCCAGAGAACTTCACAATATGCTTGGCACCGTCATTCAGGTATGTCCAGTCCCCGAGTGTCTGGTCGCTGAATTTCAGCGGCTAGGCACTAAGTTTCTTCTAGTCGCCAGTCCCCGAGTGTCTAGCCGCTAAATTTCAGCGGCTAGGCATTGAGTTTCTTCTAATCGCTAGTCCCCGAGTGTCTAGTCGCTGAATTTCAGCGGCTGGACACTGAATTTGTGTTTTTGCAGTTGCTTGCTTTTCATTCTGCCTGTAGGGCTTGCAAAGGGAGTCGGCTGATCCGTAGGCCGCAAAAGAGCATCTGGAGCGTGATCTGCGCCTAGCGCAGGAGGCAAACCGGTGACTCCAGGAGACTGCGGGTGAGTGCTTTGTTTAGTTGGCGATTGCGAGCTGCTGATGTTGATGAAATTCTGACAGTTGTTTCTGTTCCGTGCAGATGGTCTTCCGGCCGCCAGTGCCAAAGCCCGGGAAGGGTACGTTCCAGCTGCCGAGCTAGACGTGGCGAATGGGCGTATCGACTCGCTGGTTAAGGAGTTGGAGGAGGCAAAAGCGGCCGTGATCTCCTCTGAGGATAGGGCAAAGGCCGCAGTCGCCGTAGCTGAGGAGGAGCGGAAGGCTGCGGACTCCATCATCCTTAGGCTGCAGGGTGATCTTGCTACCTTGGAGAAGCATGTCACCGAACACTACCGGAAGCTCCTTGGTGAGTCATTACTCTCCTCTTTGACATGTGCGATGAGTCCCCGAGTGGGTGAATTCGTGGTGGCACTAACGTCTGACGTTGCAGCTGTGATAGGTCAAAGCGATCCGATGGTGCAAACCTTCAATGCCTCGTGGTGTGTGACCGCGGTGGTGAACGCGGACACCACCTCGGCGTTGTGCGTCCATGCGGTTCTCCAGGGAATGTCCCCCACCGAGGTTATACCTGGGGAACTGACTGAAGTGTGGTGCTACCTGGAGGAGGTACCCGACGTTGTAGAGTGGATGGCGCGTTCAACTTTCAGGCGTGGGGCCACCACGGCATTGAGCCTGGGGATCACGCACTTCCCTGACAACTTCGACCTCGATGATATCACCAGCGGCTACCCTTCGGCGATTGGCGCAGTGGAGGTGTCAGAGGTGTTGAGGCTGACCGCCAAGGCTGCCCCCTTTGCTGATCGGGTGCTGGTGTTGGGGGACCTGCTGCCATACCAGGAGACGATGGTGTCGTCGGGCGACCCCGAGCCAGAACATCACGACTTGAAGTCGGAGTAACCCTTCCAGTCGGCGCTGTCGAAGTCGCTGACGACTTACCCGACGAACCCATGGCAGCCATTCGTCCGTGTCAAGGGTGGTGGCTATGCTTCTTCATCAGGGTCTGCGACATAGATAGCTTCTCTGGGCAGTTTGTAAGATATGCCAATTGGAGAATTTTTTAATATGAACAATATTTTGTATGGGAGTAAGAGGAGTTAATCGACTCGCAATGCAAGCTTAATTGTGTGGTGTGTTTAACTTTTGTTTAAGCGAGTCCCCGAGCGTGTCCGCCCTTTAGTGGGGTATAACTCGTTTGTGTACGTATGTGTTTGCTTTAGATTTTTGTGTTGGTTATCCCTTGCGACTCCGGAGGGGCGAGTCCCCGATTACGAGTGGGTTTATTTTAGGAGAGTCCCCGAGCGTGTCCTTATTACGGGTTTTTTGTGCGTTGTTTGTAATGCGTCTCTTCCCTGGCTCGGAGAGCCAGTCGCGTGGCAAGTCCAAGGAAGCTCTCTTACTTGGTGTGTTCCCGAGCCACGTGAGGGTTTCTGTTTACAAAGTCCCCGTGCGTGGTACTTAACCGTTCGAGTTGCTTTGCTCGAGGGTGGGGAGGACAGGTCGCTGTGGGAAGCGAATGTCGGTCGTCTTGGCCCGGTGGGCCAGTCGAGCGGGGCAACTCCGATGGTGGCTCCGGGTTGGCATGTTCATGGACGACACAAAGCCCGAATATCTTCAGTGCCCTTAGGTCGCACTACTTAGCTTTGCGGGTCGCTCGACCAAGGGTTGACTTCCGTAGGTAGCGTATTTCTTAATGTACGAGTGCGAGTGGCACAAGAGTATGGCGAGTGAACACAATTTGTGTGATCCGAATGAATTTCATTATATATCATCTGGGTACAAGTCTGAGTTCTATGTATAGAACTTTCGGAGAAGGTTTACATTCCATGGTCTCCCGACCTCAAGTTGGCTATCGCCTCGTATGTCGATGAGGTAGTAGGCGTTGTTGCCGAGGACACATCCTATGGCGAATGGCCCCTCCCATGGAGGGGAGAGCTTGTGCATGCCTTTCTTGTTCTGGGCCAATCGTAGGACCAAGTTGCCCTCCTGGAAGGTGCGGGTCCGGACTCGGCGGCTGTGGTAGCGGCGGAGTGCGGTTAGCCAGTAGAAACCGTGCCGCATGGCCTTGGCGACCAGCAACCTGGCGCTGGCGTAATGGCCGCAGTCGCCGGCGTGGATGTCCTGGAGGATCTTGCGTCCTTCTTCTGGCTATACGCAGCGCTAGAACACGTCGGTCACTCTGCATTTGTGGAGCTCGACGTTGATGATGACGAAGGACTTGGATAGGCGCACGATCATTCGTGATTCCCTCTCGTTGCTTGGTATGATCTTGTGCTCGAGGAAGGCGACATATGGTTATGTCCAGTCGCTGGGCTCCATGATCATGGCGACTAGGGCCGGCTTAGGTTGTAGTGGTATCCCGATGTCGTTCTCCTTCGGTGGGGAGACCGAAGGCTTGTGGATGATGTCGAGGAAGACGCCTGTGGGTGGTGTTTGCCGAGCCGACCTGATGCGGGAGAGGGCATCTGCTTCCTCATTCTTTCTCCTATCGATCCACTCGACTAAATAACCATCGAAGTGTCCTCCCAGCTGTTCTACCGCTTGGCGGTATGCTATCATTGTCGGGGAGACGACGTCGCAGGTCCCGGCGACTTGGCCGGCGACTAGATCGTAGCACCATAAGTGGTTGATGTTCATCTCCTTGGCGGCCCGCATGCTGTGAAGGAGGGCCTCGTACTCTGCCATGTTGTTGGTGCAGGGCTTGAAGTTGAGGTGGAGCACATAGCGGAGCTCGTCTCCCTTGGGGGAGGTCAGTATGACCCCTGCCCCGGCGCCGTCGGTGTTCTTGGACCCGTCGAAGTGGAGCGACCTGTAATGGAGGTATGGGAGCTTCTCCGGCTGCTATGCTTCTTCCCAGTTTGCGAGGAAGTCAGCCAGGACTTGCGACTTGATCGCTTTGCAGGGCTCGTACTTGATGTTGTGGACGCCGATTTTGACGGCCCACTTGGCGACTCGCCCAGTTGCCTCGCTATTGCGTATTATGTCCTGTAGTGGCGCGGAGGAGATGACTGTGATTGGGTGTTCCTGGAAGTAGTGTGGGAGTTGCCGTTGAGCTCGGAATACCGTGTATACCAGTTTCTGGTACTGTGGGTAGCGTTGTCTTGAGTCTGTTAGGACTTCGCTGATGTAGTAGATGGGGCGCTGCACGGGGCGCGCCTTGCCCTCCTCTGGCCGTTCGACGACCATCACGGCGCTAACGACTCGAGTGGAAGCTGCCACATAGACGAGCATTGGCTCTTTGTGAATTGGGGCAGCTAGGAGTGGAGCCGTGAGTGGCACTTCCTTGAGTGCTTTGAGTGCGTTGTCCGCCTCCGCGTCCCATTGGAACGTGGGGTTCTTGCGCATCAGGCGGTAGAGGGGCATTGCCTTCTCACCGAGCTAAGGGATGAAGCGACTGAGAGCTGCGACTTGCCCGACCAACTTTTAGATGTCACGCAGGCACCCGGGTTTCTCGAGTCGCGCGATGGTGTCGATCTTGGTGGGGTTGGCCTCGATTCCTCGTTTGGAGACCACGTATCCTAGGAGTTGTCCAGTGGGGACACCGAAGGTGCATTTCCTTGGGTTGAGCTTGATGTTGTACCTCCACAGGTTTGTGAAGGTTTCGGCCTGGTCGGCGAGCAGGACGTCCTGGCGGGTGGATTTTACCACCACGTCTTCGATATAGACGTGTATGTTGCGTCCAATTTGGCTCGCGAGGCACTCCTGCATGCACCTTTGGTAGGTTGAGCCGGCATTCTTGAGGCCGAACTCATGGTTGTGTAGTAGAAGGCGCTGAATGGCGTGAAGAACGCCGTCTTCTCCTCATCCTCGACCGCCATTTTGATCTGGTTGTAGCCAGAATACGCGTCAAGGAAGCACAGCGACTCTGATCCCGCAGTCGAGTCGATGATCTGATCGATCCGCGGTAGGACGAACTCCTCCTTCGGGCAGGTGCTGTTGAGGTTGGTGTAATCGATACACATTCTCCACGTGTTGTTCCTTTTCAGGACCAAGACTAGGTTTGCCAGCTACTTGGAGTATTTGATTGTCCGAACGAAGATGGCGGCTAGCAGGCGTTGTACTTCTTCGGAGATTGCTCGGCGACACTCTTCATTGAAGGGCCATAGCGACTGCTTTACTGGTTGCACTTCAGGGTCAGTGTTGAGTTTGTGCTCAGCGACTTCCCTCGGGACACTAGGCATGTCAGATGGTTTCCATGCGAAGATGTCGCGATTCTCACGGAGGAACCCGATGAGCGCGCTTTCCTATGCAGGGCTCATGTGCGCCCCAATGGTGACCGTCTGGCTAGAGTCGCTCAGGATGAGCTCGATGGTGCGGGTGTGCGTGGTCGCCTCGAATGTGGATCTCGCGGCGGTTGGCTTCTTTAGGATGGTAGGGTCGTCCTTGTTGATGTTGCCAACGTATTTCGCGAGCTCCTCCGCGTGGTCAGTCTCCACGGCGATGACGGCGTCAGCGAATTCAGCGCCTTTGTCCTCGCATTCCACGGCCATATCAGGGTCGCCATGGACGGTGATGATGACGCTTGGCCCTGGAAGCTTCATCATGTTGTAGGCATAGTGGGGGGCCGCCATGAATTTGGTGAACGTTTGGCGTCCGAGGATGCAATGTTAGGGGCTGCGGAAGTTCACCAGCTCAAACTCGATTTTCTCGGTGCGGTAGTTTGCTGGTGTGCCGAAGGTGACTGGCAGGGTTACTTTTCTGATCGGGTACGCCTTCCGACCGGGGACGATGCCGTGGAAGGTTATCAAGGTCGGCTTGATTGTTGATTCTAGGAGATGGAGCCTCTTGAGAGTGTCCAGGTACATGATGTTGATGGAGCTCCCGCCGTCCATCAGTGTCTTGGGCAGCCAATAGTCGGCCACTTTGGGCGTGACCTCCAGGGCAACTCGCCCTGGGTACTCGATCTTTGGTGCGTGGTCCTGGCGACTCCAGGTGAGGAAGCGGGGGATATCTACCTGCGTCACCACATTGACAGCGACTGCGTGGGCGAGCACCTTCCTCTCGCGCTTGGTGCCGAGCCCGGTGAAGGTGTGGATTGATCCGACGGTGTTGCCGAAGCCGCCGGCGTTTCCGTTATCCCGTGGCGGGTTGTTGTTGGGGTCGTCCCATGCCCGCCTTGTCTTTTCGATCTCCGTGAGGGAGTGGCAGTTGGAGGTAGTGTGGGTGGCGGGTTTTCCCTCCCTGCTGTGGTAGACGCAGGGTTGGTTGAGTAGGGCGGCAGGGTCGAATTTCAGCATCGCCGTGTTGTTGGCGCGGTACTTTCCTCTATCGCGGTAGTTTCCTCCGTCACGGCGGAAGTTCTTCAGGTCGCTTTGGCCGTAGCCGGCATTAGCGACGAAGACGACTCGCCCGTCACCGCGACGCTTGCCAGTGATGCGAGTGTTGTTGTAGCGCATGTCGCACTGTCGCCTGCCGTCACGGGAGCTAACGCGGCGTCTTCCCCCCGACTCGTTGTCAGAGTCCTGGTTGGGGTCCTCCTCCGCGTAGCGCTTGGCGATCTCGAGGAGGTCGTGGATGTTGTCGAGCATCCGATAAACCCTCTTGATCTTGGCGACCAGGGGTTCATACCGGCACGCGTTCTTGAAGCAGTGTATTGCCGTGTCTAGGTGGATGCTAGAGGCGTTGATCCATAGCTCCTGCCACCTTTGGATCCAGTGGCGGGTCGAGTCGCGTTGTCCCTGGATGCATCGTTCCAGGTCCTCGATGGTGGTGGCTCGGGTGTAGGATCCTTCAAAGTGCCTGACGAAGGCGTCCCACATCTCCTCCCATGAGTCGATGCTGTCGCCAGGGAGGGTGTTGATCCATTGTCGGGTTGCACCCTACATCATTAGGGAGAGGTAGCGAGCGGCTAGCAGGTCCGTGTGGCTGGCGATTCCCATCGACATGATGTATGTGTCCATCCAGACCACTGGGTCGTACGTTGGATCATACTTTTCGATCTCCTTGGGCGCCTTGAAGTTGGCAGGGTACTTCTCACCTCGTATCATAGGTCCGAAGCACTAGCGGGCGACTCGGCTGAGCGAGCCCCTGGGTTCGGGGTCGCCGCGGTTGGTGATGGTGTGCCTCAAGTCGTTGGGCTGACACGCCCGCCAAGCCTGGTTGTTGACGATGTGCGTTTGGGCGTCGATGGGTTGCCTGTTGGCGGTGACCGTGTTGTTCACCGGTCGCGGCTCGTTGGTGGAGAGCGCGGGGTTGGCGGCCCGTGGCTGGTTCGCCAGGGGCTACTATGGTGGACAGGTCACGACGTTGGCGATGGTTGGGTTACTACTTGAGGTTGCCCTGCTTGCCGAAGAGGGGAAATACATCCGCCCTCGCAGGTTGACTCCCGCGGCTTGCTGCTCGACGGCCCTGGCGAGTAGGGCCTTGGCGTACTGGATCTACAGCGCGCCTTCTCCCTGGACATCGAGGTTGGCGACTGTGGCATCGGCCGCAACGACGGTGTCCATCGGGGTGGAGTATAGTGGGAGTCCGTTGGCATCGCGGGCCTATGGCGAGATTATGATCCGTAGCTGGTCTGGCGTGGGTGCGCGACCAATGGGTGGTGGCGGGCCCCAGTCGCCGGTGCGCCGGGTGGTGGTCGATTGCTGCCGCCTGGTGGTGCATTCTCGCAGTACTCGCGCTCAGCCGCGCGTGCGCGGTCGCTCTCGTCGTTGAAGTTTAGGACACGGTCTTGGACGTTGGAGTTCAGGCGGGTCGTGATGCGGTGCTGGTGGTAGAGCGACAGCTCCTGCGCCGTTGCTAGCTCGAGGCAGAATTTCTCGCGCTCGGCTAGCTCCTTGCGCTGCGCCTCCTCCAGTCGCAGGCGGGCTTCCTCCACCTCTGTGGCCGTCGCGGTTGGATGGATTGGTGTGGAGAATGGATCTGATGGGGCGACCGTGCTGCCCGCCATGTAGATCGTGTTGAAGCGATTGCATCTGGCGCGGAAGTCCTCGGGGGACTCCGAGCCTTAGTCAAAATCGAAGATCCCAAGGATTGAGGAGTCCTCGAAATCCTTAGGGTTGCAGACCCGCGTGATGGAGTCCTCCCGTGATGCCGCAGTGATGGATCCGTCAACCGAGGCAGGGGTCGCGGAGTCGGCGTCGTCGTGTAGGGCCGTGTCGTTTGCGGCGGTGTTTGTCTCGGCCGCGTTGTTAGCGGCCGAGTCGTACTCGGAGGCGAGGCTCCTGATGGATCGGACCTGCTCCTCCGAGAGTAGATCGTGACGTGGTGGTGATCCACCGACAATCACTGTCGCTGCTGGATCGACTACGCCGGTGAAGCCGACGAACAGGTAGATGGAGCCAACCGGCATTATCGCACTGTGGGTGACCGGGCATGACGTCGGGATGTAGCTGCTAGGAAGGATCTGTAAGATCCCGCCGATGGCAATCATCCAGTCGGTGGCAATCGGCTGGTCGATCAGTGAGTAGGGTCTTGCCACAGAACTCAGGCCAGTCCGGCCAGGCCCCAAGGTGGGCGCCACTTTCATGAAAATGTCCATGGTAGTCACTACGGTAGGCAGCGATTGATAGAATCGGGGGCGAGAGCTGGCGGCCATCTGTGGTGCAAGATTGGGGCGGACAGACATGGGTTTACCCAGGTTTGCCCCCCCGGAGGGTAAAGACCTACTCCTGCTAGATTAGATTGATGGAGAGCGAGTTACAGGGGTGGCGAGCTCGGCGTCTAAGCAGCGAGTCGCTCAAAGGGGTGTATGATGGAACATAAGTCCTCAGAGTACCCTTGGGATGTTTATATAGGAGGCACCTCGCTAGGGTTTGCAGTTTACAACTAAACAAGATATGGATTCAGAGGCTTTGACCTAATCCAACTGGGCTTCGAGTATGCTTCTGGGCCTCCAGTCCCCAATCGCCAGGCCTTCTCTTCAGTCACATTCCAGTCGCCGTCCTGCAGGCCCACTCGTTAAGCCTTTGACCCAATCGGAATGTCCTGATGGGCATACCCCATTCGGCATATCCCCATCACAAACCACATCTAGAGTCATTGCATGTTTGTTCTTTTCACAAACCACATCTAGAGTCATTGCATGTGTGTTCTTTTCACAAATCACATATGGATCCACCAGTGTCATTGCATGTGTGTTCTTTTCATTAACCACAGCTAGAGTCATTGCATGTCTGTTCTTTTCACAAACCACATATGGATCCACCAGTGTCATTGCATGTGTGTTCTTCTCACAAACCACATCTAGAGTCATTGCATGTGTGTTCTTCTCACAAACCACATATGGAACCACCAGAGTTTATTGCATGTGTGTTCTTTTCACAAACCACAGCTAGAGTCATTGCATGTATGTTCTTTTCACAACCCACATAAGGATCCACCAGAGTAATTGCATGTGTGTTCTTTTCACAAACCACATCTAGAGTCATTGCACGTGTCTTCTTTTCATTAACCACATCTAGAGTCATTGCATGTGTGTTCTTTTCACAAACCACAAATGGATCCACCAGTGCCATTGCATGTGTTTTCTTTTCACAAACCACATCTGTAGTCATTGCATGTGTGTTCTTGTCACAAACCACATATGGATCCACCAGAGTTCATTGCATGTGTGTTGTTTTCACAAACGACAGGTAGGGTCATTGCATGTTTGTTCTTTTCACAAATCACATAACGACCCACCAGAGTCATTGCATGTGTGTTCTTTTCACAAACCATGCCTAGAGTCATTGGATGTATATTCTTTTCACAAACCACATATTGATCCACCAGTGTCATTGCATGTGTGTTCTTTTCACAAACCACAACTAGAGTCATTGCATGTGTGTTCTTTTCACAAACCACATATAGAGTCATTGCATGTGTGTTCTTTTCACAACCCACATATTGATCCACCAGTGTCACTACATGTGTGTTATTTTCACACACCACATCTAGAGTCATTGCATGTGTGTTCTTTTCATAAACCACATATGGATCCACCAGTGTCATTGCATGTGTGTTCTTTTCACAAACCACATCTAGAGTCACTGCATGTCTGTTCTTTTCATTCGTTACATCTAGAGTCATTGCATGTGTGTTCTTTTCACAAACCACATATGGATCCACTAGAGTTCATTGCATGTCTATTCTTTTCACAAACCACATATAGAGTCATTGCATGTGTGTTATTCTCACAAACCACATATGGATCCACCAGAGTTCATTGCATGTGTGTTCTTTTCAATAACCATATCTAGAGTCATTGCATGTCTGTTCTTCTCACAAACCAAATATGGATCCACCAGAGTTTATTGCATGTCTTTTCTTTTCACAAATCACATCATGAGTCATTGCATGTGTGTTCTTCTCACAAACCACATATAGATTCATTGCATGTGTGTTCTTCTCACAAGCCACAGATGGATCCACCAGAGTTCATTGCATGTCTGTTCTTTTCACAAACCACATCTAGAGTCATTACATGTCTGTTCTTCTCACAAACCACATATGGATGCACCAGAGTTCATTGCATGTGTGTTCCTTTCACAAACCACATCTAGAGTCATTGCATGTATGTTCTTCTAACAAACCACATAAGGATCCACCAGAGTCATTGCATGTAACACCCCTAGGATTAGGGTTAAATAAACCTTGGATTACCTTCCGAGATAAACTTAACTCCAACCTCAGAGACTCACAGTATATGATTCGGTAGCATTACAGAACACAAGGATTCAACAACATAAGTTTAAACTCTTAATAGAGTATGTTATCAGATTATTACAAAACAGGGGTCGCAGACCCATCATCACACCAAACCGCGAAAGCAAATTATGTTGTTCTACACAACAAACTTAACAAAGGGCCTAAGAAGCCATAAAGATAAACGACGTCCAACCCATAGTCCTCAGGCTGCTACCTGGGACCCCCAACTACTCATCAATGTCAATGCAAGAGGAGCTCGGAGAATAAAAGGGAGGCAAGGCGGGTGGGGAGGGAGACATGGCACTTGAAGGCGGTGCGATGTCACAGCAAAATTATGACGGATTCCTGACATGAGGTACTATAGCCTTTAAAGCGTACACACTCTAGTAAATTTCAGGACTTATGTGCACTCAAAACAAAAACAAAAATTATTTTTTTCGCTCTCAGTCGCCGCCTCACCATCCATCTCAGCACTCCCTCGTCCACAGCGCTGCGTATGTGTGTCTTGGTACGGTGTCTCAGTTGTGTCTCCAGTGTGTGCGTTGGTGTACATAGGAAGGAACCAGGCATTTGCGGGGAAAATTAGTAGAATTCAAACTTTCAATTTTTTCTCTTCCTTTCCAAGCATCGGGAATGAAGGTTATTCAAAGGATGACCATATCGACATCATATCTTGTAATAACCCCAGGATTAGGGTTAAATAAACCCTGGATTACCTTTTGAGATAAACTTAACTCCAACCTTAGAGACTAGTATATGATTCGGTAGCATTACAGAACACAGGGATTCAAAAACATAAGTTTCAACTCTTAATAGAGTATGTTATCACATTATTACAAACCAGGGGTCACAGACCCATCATCACACCAAACAGCGAAAGCAAATTATGTTGTTCTACACAACAAACTTAACAAAGGGCCTAAGAGGCCATAAACATAAACGACGTCCAACCCATAGTCCTCAGGGTGCTACCTGGGACCCCCAACTACTCGTCGATGTCAACGTAGAAGCCACCTTCAGTTGTGACTAGATCATCTGAGGAAAAACAACAATAGCGCAAGGCTGAGTACGAGAATGTACTCTGCAAGACTTAGATAACCTAGTATCTACATGCTCTGGCTAGAAAAGATTTCTCTGGATTTTATTTGCGTAAATCCAACTTTGTTTATAGACAAGAGAGAGAAGAGGCTCGTCTACACAAAATACTTTCAAAACAAGGTAAGAGAGCGACAACTCCGTCTTGAACATTTGAACTCCTCATCTAGGATCACCCCCTCGAACCCCCGAGGAAGCATCCTTAAGCACACGTGGATCAAAAAGTTTTATTTATAGTTAATGTTATCTATGATCTTAGAATTCGGTCACCAAGCATTCATAACCATGAACACGGCTTTTCGAAAATATTTAACCCTGCAGGGGTGTACAACTTTAACCACACGTACCAACCGACTCTTAATGCCAAATTATTAGCCCTCTTCCTGGGAAGGCCGGCAGAGGGTGGTTGACCACGACCTTTACCTTGATGTTGCTGAGACCATGAGTCACGCCATAAGGAGGGTTCCGCCATAACGGGTCAAATCCCGAAGCCGGTCCCTATAGATGTGAGGCGAGGTTAGTTTACCCAGAGGAACCACCTTCCCAACCCTGTCCATGCTAACCTACCTGTTATGATCCACCTCCTTCACATCCTCTTTTGAAAACATTTTCAATGCGTCTGCCAAATGGAAAGCCTGAACTATGTGACTCATGGAATCTACTAGGCAAGTTAGTTAGTCGAGGGGTTTTCCAGGCCCCGTGTGGTTGTACACTCGTCTCGGTTTGAAAGGAATGAACTCGGTTCCTAGTAGTGGCGAGTATAGGATTACGAAAACCACACCCAACGTGGCCTCCCATGCAAGCCTTAGCATATTTATCAGTCACCTTCGATCATGTCTCCATCTCCTACCTTTCTACATTCTTTAGCATCTCCGATTCATTAGCATCGGGATGGATCAGGCGTAATTACTAAGCATGGCTAAGCTTGACCATCGAAGAAGCTCTAGCAACGCTCACATGCCAGACCTAGGTATGCTAGGAGAAGTGGATCAGTTGTAAAAGGCTACAACAGGGAAACTATGTAGCAGATAGGTAACTCTAGCTACTGACAAAAGACCACATTGGAATCAGGTGCAACATAGCGAGAAAGTAAATACTTTGTAAAACATAGGTTCAGAATGAGAGGCTATGCTTCCCTTGTCCTTCAGTAGACAGATATCGATCTTCGGTGTCGTTGACTTTGGTCTCGTACTCGGATCCTATCGAGAAGAAGCAATACCGGAAATAAAGGCAACAATCAATATCTCGAACCATGCAATGCGCAAGAACATGAATGATATGACGGATTAGAGTTATCATGGCAACCCTAGGATTAGCATCGATTTAAATGGGTTGGGAGTGCCGAGGGACTGGTATTCCATCGATCACATATGCAATTAGGGCGGGGGGTTCGATGTACCCCTAACTAGCAAGGGTTTAGGTTGAGCAACAATGAATGATTGTATTTTTAAAGTGTAGATCTCATTTTTCTGAACATTTTGATATATTATTCATATTTTCTAATTAAATATGAATTAGTTATGAATTTTATAAGATTATAATAGTTTCTGAAATTATTAAAACAATTTAACACATTTACTGCGTCATTATGACGTCAGCATAGGGGTGGGGATATTTTCTACCGAGACTAAGCCTAGCCACAGAGGCTGACCTATGGGCCAGGGGCCATAGAGGTTGCCATCGTGGCAAACCTTGGTCGACACCCACGTCAGGGCCACGTGGGCGCCACCTCATCACCAGAGGGCACGTCGTCCGGCGGCGCTAGAGGACGAGCGGGGCTGCGAGACTAACTGTTTCCAAACTAGGGCTTCGTTGCGAATCTAAATAGAGCGCCGCCTCTAGGAGTTGGTCACCGGAGGTACGACTACAACGGGCCCGATGGCGGTGAGCGGCGGCGCACGACGCGAGCTCTAACAGGAGAGAAAGGGAGAGCTTAGCGAGGTCCCTGGGGACCAGAAGCTCACCACGGGGAGGATGGAGGCGACAGCGGGAAGCGGGGTGGCCGGAATCAGTGGCAGAGTCGGTGACCGGCGTCGGAGAGGATGGAGTCATAGGTGGCGATTCCGGAAGCAAGGGGTCGATTCCTTATAGGAGAAGAACTAGTGGAACACGGCGAGCTCGACTGTACCCGCGGCTGACCATAGGGCGGTGTAGAACGGCGAGGCTCAACGGATCTCGAGCGGCTAGGGTTTCGGCCTAGCGGAGAGCAGCGAGAGAAGGAGCGAGTGGAGGGGATAAGAGCAGGAGAGGAGAAGGAGGGCACGGTGATGCGGTCTTATCCTCGTCCAGGGCGCGATGGATGGCGCAGAGCGCGCGGTGGGGATCGACGGCGCCAGCGCCGACGACGACACCGTGCAACTTCCATCTAGGAGATCAACCCGCAGTCCAGGGGCTGAAACTTGCAGACAAACCCCTAGGTTTTATTAAAACCTTTGTTTTTATTATAAATAGCTCAATTTATTTGATTTTTGAACCATTTTAAATAGGGAAAAGGCAAGGGCACTTTTGTAAATACCGGAATATTACCAAACTTGAATTTTGGTGCATATTTGAATGTATTTCCACAAATTTTGTGATTTTGTACTTGTATTTTGGTTCACCCACTTGGTCACTTGCATATATTTTATTGATTTGAACACAAGCATGCAATGCTTAAGTACTAATTACAAATAGCACAAAGTTGGGTTATTACATTGCATGTATGTTCTTCTCACAAACCACATAAGGATCCACCAGAGTCATTGCACGTGTGTTCTTTTCACTAACCACAGCTAGAGTCATTGCATGTGTGTTCTTTTCACAAACGACATCTAGAGTCATTGCATGTGTGTTCTTCTCACAAACCAAAGCTAGAGTCATTGCATTTTTGTTCTTTCAATAAACCACACAAGGATCCACCAGAGTCATTGCATCTCTATTCTTTCCATTAACCACAGCTAGAATCATTGCATGTGTGTTCTTCTCACAAACCACATCTAGAGTCATTGCGTGTGTGTTCTTCTCACAAACCACATATGGATCCACCAGAGTTCATTGCATGTCTGTTCTTTTCACATACCACAACTCGAGTCATTGCATGTCTGTTCTTCTCACAAACTACACATGGATCCACCAGTGTCATTGCATGTGTGTTCTTTTCACAAACCACAACTAGAGTCATTGGATGTATGTTCTTTTCACAAACCACATATTGATCCACCAATGTCATTGCATGTGTTTTATTTTCACAAACCACATCTAGAGTCATTGCATGTGTGTTCTTTTCACAAACCACAGATGGATCCACCAGCGTCATTGCATGTGTGTTCTTTTCTTTAACCACAGCTAGCGTCATTGCATGTCTGTTCTTTTCACAAACCACATATGGATCCACCAGTGTCATTGCATATGTGTTCTTTTCACAAACCACATCTAGAGTCATTGCATGTGTGTTCTTCTCACAAACGACATATGGATCCACCAGAGTTCATTGCATGTGGTTCTTTTCACAAACCACAGATAGAGTCATTGCATGTCTGTTCTTTTCACAACACACATAAGGATCCACCAGAGTCATTGCATGTGTGTTCTTTTCACAAACCATAGCTAGAGTCATTGCATGTGTGTTCTTTTAATAAACCAGATATGGATCCACCAGTGTCATTGCATGTGTGTTCTTTTCACAAACCACATCTAGAGTCATTGCATGTGTGTTCTTCTCACAAACCACATATGGATCCACCAGAGTTCATTGCATGTGTGTTCTTTTCACAAACCACAGGTAGAGTCATTACATGTCTGTTCTTTTCACAAACCACATAAGGATCCACCAGAGTCATTGCATGTGTGTTCTTTTCACAAACGAAATCTAGAATCATTGGATGTATGTTCTTTTCACAAACCACAAATTGAACCACCAGTGTCATTGCATGTGTGTTATTTTCACAAACCACATCTAGAGTCATTGCATGTGTGTGCTTTTCGCAAACCACATATGGATCCACCAGTGTCATTGCATGTGTGTTCTTTTCATTAACCACAGCTATAGTCATTGCATGTCTGTTCTTTCCACAAACCACATATGGATCCAGCAGTGTCATTGCATATGTGTTCTTTTCACAAACCACAGCTAGAGTCATTGCATGTTTGTTCTTCTCACAAACCACATATGGATCCACCAGAGTTCATTGCATGTGTGTTCCTTTCATAAACCACATATGGATCCACAAGTGTCATTGCATGTGTGTTCTTTTTATTAACCATAGCTAGTGTCATTAGATGTCTATTCTTTTCACAAACCACATGGATCCACCAGTGTCATTGCATGTGTGTTCTTCTCTCAAACCACATCTAGAGTCATTGCATGTGTGTTCTTTTCACGAACCACGACTAGAGTCAGTGAATGTCTGTTCTTTCACAAATCACACATGGATCCATGAGAGTAATTGTATTGCCTGTTCTTTTCACAATCCACAGTTAGAGTCATTGCATGTGTCTTATTTTCACAAACCACATATCACCTGTGTCATTGCATGTGTGTTCTTCTCATAAACCACATATGGATCCTAACCTTAGGAGAGCACTAACCTAAGCCCCCGAATGGTGGCCGTTAGACTAAGTCTTCTAGAAGGCACGCCTAACATAGTTGTTCTGAATGACGATTGTTACATACCGTTAGATCGGGGCGTTTGGATGATTGGGATGGTCTTCTTGAGAGCGATCCACGAGTAGGTTGTTCTGCGGCATGATTGGCCATGCTTGCTGTCCGCTTGCTCTGGAGTCTGGACAAACTGGCAACACCAGGCGCTCCCCTTTTGCGAGTGTCACGACTCACGAGTTCAGTGGGCCATATGCCAGTGTCACGTCCCCATTACTTCTCTTCCTCCCCGTACTTCTCTTCCTTCCCCTCGAAGCCACTTTCCCCACTTCTCTCCCATCCTGCCATAACCGCAAGCCGACAGCGCCTCCAGCTATCTCTCTGGCAGCCACCCCCTTTCCCTCTCTCTCTCGCCATGGGTTCAAGGGGAGACGGTGAGGAAACGCGTCGTGACGACAGGGACGGTGATTTCGATGTGAGTCGTCTCATCTCTATCTCTATAATCTATGGCCAGTTATCTATTTTGAGCTAGACCTACTCTGTTTACTCATGCACGTATGATGTGTTAGGCCAACCAGATGTTTTATGACTCCAACTAACATGGTTTAGCGGATGAAGACAGTCCTCTTCTATGTAAACATGTTTATGTGCCCCCTAAATTTGTAGCGTTCGAAGGACGAAACGCAGCTAGAAGGTTTTTATGGTGTCAAGGACATCGTGCAATGATGCAAGGCGGAAGTTGCGGTGTTGTCAAATGGGTAGATCCAGAGTGGCCCAAATCGATGCAGAAAATGCTGGACAAACTATGGGATATGACTGTTGAGTTGAAAGAATCCGTAGTTAGCTCACTTCTTGACAGTGTTGAGATGAAGCTATGGTACCCAGTTGACACGACCAAGCTTAACCGAGATCTCAGGAGGGTGCAAGACAAGGTTAGCAAAGTATAGAAGGAGAGGGATGTGGCGTTGGCCCTGAAGGCTAAAGCAGAGCAAGAACTGACTCAAGCAAGGAATGATCTTCACTAGGCCAAAGTCCTGAAGTTCACAACTACGAGTATTGACAAGTGCATGAGGAAAAATGTAGAGAAACAATTGAAGCTGTGCAAGGAAGATGCTAAAAGGAAGGAGCAGACGATTCGATCCTTCCTCTCGCAGGAAGATGAGCATCGGGCTAAGATTAGGAAGATCAAGGAGATGTGTTGTCAACACCCGGATTTTTAATCCCAGATGCCCGTTATGCCATACCTCGCAATCCTAGGATTACCATTTTTGCGAGACATAACGAATTGGATATCATAGTACATCATCCATTAAAAACCATACATAAGGTCTTACACAAATAAGGATCTCATGATCCAGTCTTAATACAACAAGCAGCGGAAATAAAAGATAAGCGTAGCGGTGGGGTCCATCTTGAGGCACGTGCAATCTTGTGACAAGGCAGATAGTCCTAGTTATCATAGCCGTCCTGCTGGCCGTCATCTTGGTAGTCTCCTTCATAGTCTGGCCATGAGAATAGCCAGGGACAAAAGCCATGAGTACTCTTTAAGTACTCGCAAACTACCACTAACAAGTAGTATAATTCTAAGTTAAAGTGTTAAATCTAAGTTTAACTACAAGGTTAAGTTTCAAACATAAGCTGAGTTCAGAAGCAAAGAAAGATAAAATAAGGTTCTAGAATCACTTAAGTTGGGAAGCTATTATCATAAACACAACCCTGTTGTGGTCAAGTCAAGATTCATCATTCATCTCATAAGTTGTTTAGAAAACATGTGATAACGAAACAGTATGGCCATTCCAACTGTCCATAACAGCGGACGCAACTATTCGAATAGTTTGACACTCTGCAGAGGTGGTACACTTTCACCACAAGATTCGATACATCTGTCAGGGATAACCCTGAATCATCATACTTAGTATGTAGATAAGCAAACATAACCTTTCCTTTACACACCCTAGTACAAGCACCTCTCCTATGAGCATGTCCTCCCAACCATGACCATCAGTCATCTTGGGCACTGCATAGGTGGACACCATTGAGAGGTAGCCTCAGCTCAAACCTCTCCCGCGAGGGAACTAATACTAATGCATATAAATTTCCAGCTAAGCCTTACCCAATTCAGGTAGTGTGGTTGTACGGTAAATTTGGAATGGTATCGCATCCGAATCCAACCATCAGTTTTATAAAAGGGTTAAGGCTCATGCCTCATCATTTTCACCATCATAAACCAGTTGTGTTTCTCAACACATGTCAAAACATCTCAATAGAATGACTCATCATTCCAAGGTTTTCATAATTCATTTTCACCAAGTGTTCTCATCTAAGTGACTCAAATTTTTGATCTACTCTAAACTACTAAGTTAAGAGTGTTCACTATGGTGGAAAAGATGTGTTCAATCTCATGCCATAGAATGACATCTAAAGCTTATCTAAATAGGTCAAGATTTATACTTTTTATGCTACCTTCAAAACAAGTTAGGGACTTTGTGTAAAATAAAAGAAGTAAAGCTGGTAAGGTAATACTTGGGGTAGTAATAGTCAAGGTGATGTGACCAAAGCATGCCCCAGGCATCTTTGCTCATTCATCTATCTTAATTCTAGCTTGCTAACAATAGCTTGCAAGTGCTAGCATGCATTTTTAATGGTGTCTTGCCTTGGTTGGTGTAGTGGTTGAAGTTTTCTTCTTCTTCTTGGTAGCACTCCTCCTCCTCGTAAGCTTGGTCGGTACTATCTTCTATAAATACATACAAAGTACACAATCACCAAACAATACTTAACTAGTCTAATTAGTACTCTAAGGCACACAATTTATGATTTATTATCATCACAAGCATCACAAGTTTTATTCACTAGTTTCTTCCTTTTTATTTTAGAAAAGTAATTTCTACTCATTGAAAAATTAACTAAGATTTAATATTCGCCACTTAAAATATAGGATCATGTGGAAACATGTCATCAACACATATTCTAACATGTGGGAATGGGATTTAAGCGTTGGATCATAATTACTTTGGTTTAGGTACATTATTTAATAATTTAAAGTGACTAGAAATGCCTATATAGCATTATTTTGGTACTAGGACAAACTCACTGCATGTAAACCTTAATATTATTACATATTTAGATAGATATGATGAAATGTGATTTTTGAGAGTTGGAATCAACTCAAAGGCTAACTTGGTTGATTTTATAAAAATGTTGCAAGGTGCAAATGCTTCTGTTTTATTATTTTTACTAGGAGAGATCTATAACTCTAATTGAACTAAATCAAACAGGCTTGGATAGATTATTTGAATACCTTCCAGGCAAAATTGGTTTCATGAAATTTGGATTTGCCAAACTCCTAGAATTGATTTTTAAACTAGTGAACAGAAACTAGATTAACTCTAAATAGAAAAAACTACATTTGAACTTCTAACTCGCGTGGGAACTAACTAGGCCGGCCTAGCTACGCACAGTGCGCACAACGGGCTTCCTGACATGCGGGCTCCACCAGTCAGCGGCACAAAAACACCGAAACAGTATCTAGCATCCCGGGCCACACGATCTAAATGGGATCTAACGGTGGAGAGTCATCATCAACGACGGATTACTCCGGCGAGAGTCTGACCTAGACGCGGCGGTCGGGGTCGATTGGGGGCATACCAGGGCTCCAGCAAGGTCGGAGAGGCGGGAAAACGGGCTGGTAGACGACAGCGAGGCGAGGCGCGGCTGCGGCGGAGCTTGGGGTGCCCTAAATCGCAGACGCCCT
Source organism: Avena insularis (assembly GCA_023614405.1). Lineage (NCBI taxonomy): Eukaryota > Viridiplantae > Streptophyta > Magnoliopsida > Poales > Poaceae > Avena > Avena insularis. Next base: position 259,695,368 of record CM042696.1, read on the forward strand.
TCTCCTCCTGCTGCGGCGGATTCGGCTCCAATTCCCGCGAGGTAGAGCTCGAGCGGCATCGGCTAGAGGTGGGTCAGGTTTAGTGAAAGGTGGGGAGTGAGTGAGTGTGGAGAAATGAGGCTGGGGTGGTCGCTTTATATAGGATCGACGAGAGGGCAGAGCGGGCACCGGTGAGGTCATTGGTGACGACGATGCGGGGCTTGCTCGGCATGGGCGAGGGCGGCGATGGATTCTCTATCCCCCGCCGGTCCTCTGGGGCTTAAAGGAGCAACAAGGAGAGGTCTCTCCCGGTCGGGGGCATGCGGTGAACTGAGCGTGGGCGGCGGTGCTCGACGCGGTTCCTCCGGGCTGCTGGTCGCGAGGCGGCGAACAAGGATGTCAGGCGGTTCTTGGGCTGCTTCTTGGTCTTTGCCACACAAGGCTAGGGCTAGGCGAGGCCGGTGCTGCTCTGGCGGGCGTGGCGCTCTGGGGTGATCGGCATGGGCGCGAGCAAATGCGGCTGGTCCTCCGCTCGATTTTGGTCGGGGGCTGGTCGAGGCGGTGCGTTGTGATGGCGCCTGTCGGCCAGCGGGCGAAGGAGAGCGCGGGACGGGTTGAGGCCAGCCGTCCATGGTCGACCTGGCGCATGGCGTGGGCGGCTTGGTACTGGAGCAGGCCGGGGTTTTAGCTGGGGGGACAAGGGGACCAAGTTAGGCCCAAATGATGACCAAATCCACTGCTCACTATAGTGTTTTGGAATTTGCAAGATTTGTGTCTGCCACCTGTTTGATGAAATGGCCGCAAGAAGCAAAAGTTTGAATTTTGGTTTCAAAATTTTTGAGTGGTTTACACTAGTGCTAGGTAGTCTCTGGTTGCAAGGGTTTTGAAAGTGGAGCTCAATTTGATGGTTTTTGAAATAGGGGTGATCTAGGCATATGCATTGAATTCAATTTTCTCATGCCATTTAAAATAAGTATTTGAATATTTTTAGCAGATCAAAAGGTGGGCCTTGGTACCTTATTATGTGTACTAGCCAGGGGTGTGAAGATCTAGAATTATTTCTGTTGAGAAATGAGTGCTAGGAACAATCAAAGTAGTGTAGTGGGTAAAGATGGCCAAAATGACCATTCCCCCTTTTTAATTGTTTTTGATTTGATTTTCTTTGGGATTTGCTTGGGAAAGGTTTAGATGATGTTGAATTTACCATACAAACATTTTACAACCAAGGAATCACAGAACCATGGCAATTCAAATCAATTCCTAAATTAAATACTCATACACATGAATGCTTGCATTTTTAATTTGGAAAAGTTTTTGTTAACCCTAATTTTGATGATTTGAATGCTTGCATTTTTGGGATGTTACATGTGTGATAAATAGTTCTATTTAGCTTGAGCTTCATGCCTTTTTAAGTTGTAATAGTAGTACTTGTTGACCTAGCAACCTGAACTAGTGGTCCCGGAGTCCTGGGAGGAAAAAAATGGTCTCCCGTTAATCTGTCTTAACCCTGCATTACTTCCTTTTATCTGATCATGGTGGTATTCTAACATTGGTGGTTTGTTTAAACATAATCTACGTGGATTGTGCCGCATGCAAATGGAACAGCCACAATTTATAAAGTGGAAGTACGTACACCCGGTTAATGGAGATCCGGGAGCTTCGCTAGACGCAGGGGATGCAGGAGCAGGGAGGCGATGAGATAGACGTGCTAAAGATTATCGGCTGTCATTGTTGTTTATGTTGCCATGTCGTTGTGCAACATCTGAAATAAGTTGCTGCTTCATGAAGTGTAGCAGCTTAAATAATTTATTTCTATGCCACTTACATTCCATCGAATTTGGAGACCTCCTGCCCCTCAGCAATCATGGAACCGGTTCTGCGTGTTTTTAGATAGTAGTGGCACAATCACAATTTCGGATTCAACTAATGACTCAGGCATTTCTAAACCCTAAGTCCCAGTACATTTTACTCCAAGAACGTGGGTAGATTGTTTCGCCCAGCAATGTTCCACACATAGAGCTCCAGAATTTAACCGAATTACATATATTGGTACAAGTTCAGCACATTACTATGCATCTTCATTGCCAACAGCCTTCTTCCGCAGCCTGGGTGCCAAGCCTTCACGTCCACTGGATTCTTCATTTCGTGCCTTCTTCCTCTTCCTCGGTGCCAATTTTCTTAGATTCACGTACTCTGCATCGCCGGGATAATCAGCACCAGAATCGTGTCCAACATCATATTTCCAACCGTTTTTTCCTTCGTCGGGCAGCAAAAGTACTGACCTGGCAGTCATGTTTCTAACCTTGCGGCGCTTCCTGTCAAAGAAATAGGACTGTTGTATAACTACCCAATATCTACAGAGGAAATACTTGCAAAAATTACAATTCAGCACAAACATGCGAACCCCAAGAGACTTTTGCTTAGTAGGAGCTAATTGGGTTCGAGCGACCACCCTGTCCAAGAATAGAAGGGCGACTCCCAGTTGCAGCAGCTTCCACATCTAGTACATCACAGTTCAGCTCAAACATGCAAGCGAAAGCATACCCTTTCATCAAACCAATTAGTTGACTGTCACACGTTAGAGGAACCATGATGACACGTTCATCCTTGAAGGTGAACTTTGCAGTCTGCTTCGGCCATATTTCATCATGATTACACAGAGCAGCAACCATACCAGATATATTGCAGATCTGTGCAGGCGCTTCTTCCATCGTGATACAATGGTGTCCATACCACTTTCCCTTCACCCTTACTAATTTAGAGTTGTACCTGAATAGGACTACCGTAACCAGCTAAGGGTGGTCCACGGAGATCCCACTTGACAGAATACTATGGACAAAATATGTTTATCAGCGTTGGGCTAACAAACAATTTTAGGTTCAGTAGTCAGCTAGCAGTTATAATTAGTGTGAGTAGCAAAGAGAAGGGTAGCTCACCCGCATGTGGACAGAACTTCTTCTTCCTTGGTAGTAGGATCTGCCATCCTCCGAGCTACTCGGCTGGTCGGCGGCGGAGGCGGGCTAGAGCCTCGCAATAGTGGCTACGACATGCGCCATTGGAGCTCGGGATCAGTGACTGGGCGTAGCAACTTGGCGCCGGAAGTCCAATGTCCGAAGGGATCGTCCTGCCTGGAGGGTGGATTTCGACACTACCGGTGCTAGGGGAAAGGAGGGAATGGATTTTGAAATTGGTCAACGCATCCAGTCCACTTAGTTCCTGGATTTTCCTAAGAGGTTGCCGCGTTGGCGCTCGTGTCATGGACAGATGACCGACATGTGGGTCCCGACCGTCTACTTCACGGGGTAGTTTAACGGAATGTTTGAATTTGGCAGGGGTGAGATGAGTTTGCCTCGAAATGGCCCCTCTCAGTAGTTGGCAGCCCAACTTTACGAAACGCAGCAATTACAGGGAACTTGGGTACCGCCATGCACTCGCCCATGATCTTTCGGGCCACAAACAAACAATCCCCAAAATAGGGGCTAAGGAGTAGTCGACCGCTAGCAAAGGATGAAGTGACGATGTGCGTAGGCAAGGGATCAAAGGTGGATTGGATCGCCGTTTGAACACTACCACTTCATCTGCCATCAAGATTGACAATAAACCTAAATAATTGTTATCTGCTACCTGCGTTAAGCATGAACATCATGTATGGATCATGTTTAATGCGAGACGGTTATTCATTTTTGTCTGAGAACAATGGTTGTTCATTTTGTATGAATAATATCTTTTATGGTCATGCACCTGATGACTGGATTCCTGCACCAACAATAGGGTTATTGCAGTACTTATAGCAGAAAATATTTAAGAGTTTGTCCTGATGGGATATCATCGAACAGAAACAACACGACCCGCATCCACGTTGTCAATGCGGCCACGTTTCGCACCCAAACCGTGGTTTGGAAATATCCTATTCTATAAGTTACTAGAACAACGATAATTGAGAGAGGTTTAAAGTATCTAATAACAAAGAACTTTTAACAGGAACAAAATAAACTAAGACGGGCCAATATATGTGTGATCTATAAGAGATTTCTCAAACAAATAAACGTTCCCCAATTGATTATCGGGCTGTCACACTATGTGCACTATGCATGGTTCTCACGCGTCACCGCAAGGCAAAGGCACTTCCGGACCAAAGGATCACATAAACTCATCTTAGATCATAATAGATTCTAACTTAGCGCACTAGATCATACCTTAACCTAGAATTGAATCAATCACTCACACATGGATGAACAACAGAACATATATAAATATATAATGATATCATAACTGTGTTCAATCTTACAATTACTAAACATAAGAGAGAGAGGGAGATGGAGATGATGATGGAGATGGAGATCGATGCATGGTGGTGGTGATGTCTTCCTTCTCCTCCCCTTCTTCTTTCTTGCATGCCTTGATGGTGATGGTGTTGAGGGAGATCTAGCACTCGGAGATGTGGTTGAGGCAGAGCTCCACCGCAATGGAGATCGGATGGGTGGTGGCGGTAGCAGGGCTTCGCCCCTGAAGGGCTATGGCTTGGTGGCTCTTTCTTGGGTCCTCCCTCCTTTATATAGGCCTTCGGGGTGCCCTAGGGTTCCCCCAATACCGTCATATGACTTAGGGAAGGTTCTAGAGCTTTTCTGGGGTCAAATCCCGTTGTTTGCGAGCTTTTTGGAAACTATACGGGCGGAGCTATATGGCTAGAAAATAGCTCCGTCCGTATAGTTGCTCGTCATACCGTCTGCCCCTTTAGTATTTTGGCCGCCATTTCTTCGTAGAACTCCGTTTTAGGTGTTCTTGGGCTCGTTGAGTTCGTATTGTCGAGGGCTACAACCCCATCGTCTTGGAAATTTATTTTGAGAAGTTGGAAAAATTCACTTTTTCAACCTCTCAAATGGCTAAGTCTGGTCCCTGCAGCTCCTCCATACTATGCTCTCTTTGTCCCTTTTGCCTTTGTTTTATCCATAATCATCATCAACACCTACACACATGTCATGCAAATGTGAACTAAACTTCCTAAACTACTAAATGTGCAAAGCTCATATGAAAGTAAATGAGAACTAGAAGTCGTGCATATAAGGCATAGCTATAGCTAGAAGAAACATGATATGAGAGATAAATGGCTCAGTTTATATGGTTAAAAGAGGTGGTATTTCATAGCCATCAACTTCCCCAAGCTAGATCTTGCTCGTCCTCAAGCAGGAAGGGTCTGTAATAAATTAATGGTTGTGAAATAGCTTATCATTTGAAATCAATGCCTTGCATCCTTATTACTTCTACAAGCTTGAACAGAGAAAACATGTATTCATACAAGGCAACACAAGTTCAGTTATAAAGACCACTAAAGAGTCATCAAAATTTATATGCTCCATGTAAATAGTGAATCTACTTGCAGACAAACTTGTGATCCTCTTATTGCACCTTTTGTATAACTTTTCATATCATTTTTTTATGAGGCAAAACTTAGTCACAAATAGATGTCAAGCATAAATAGGATTTCACCCAATCATGTCATCTAGTTAAGGCTCTCAAATGCAAACATTAGTTATTGAGTTTTAGAAAGTTTATCTCTTAGTAACGAGATTTATGCCAAAAGGAAATTCGAGAACATGTCAAAAGAAGCATAGCATTAGAGTGTCTCTTTTTAGTCATCCACATCAATGAATCATGGCTATCAAACTCCAAGAGTTTCCTATTTTTGGATTGTTCAAAGTCTAGCAGAGTTGTTAGCATCCCATGTTGTGCGACAGTGGTGCAGACACGCATAAAGTAATATCATACTTTAATCAATAGGTCAAGATTTGGCATGCATCTCAATTACTGCTAAATATTAGTTTCTTCAAACAAATCCTTTCAAAGAGTACTATCAAGTCGATCATAACATCTATGGTGTTGAGTATCTTTAAGGCTAAACTCTTAAGACAATTAATCAACACCTTATTTAGCATAGAACTCAAAACTTCAAAATATCATTTCCAATTGACAACTCCTTCTGTAAGCAAACTATCAAGTCTGTTGTTTTGACATTATGGGGTTGAGCATAACCTATTCATTTAAGACAAGGCTATTTAGTGACAACCAACAAATTTCAAAAGATCTTGATCAAGTATTCATTCTTCCAAGTGTAGATATTGTGGCAATGTTTTCTAGAGGATCACAAATAGTGTCACAAGCTTGATAAACAATTTGGCAAGATGCATACAAGCTCTAAGTCAACTCCTATGGTGCCTATCATGAGAAAGTGTATCCCCATATGGATACAGAAATTTAATCACTTAAACAAGCATTCAAAAACAGTGGGATACATGATTGCATTAAACCTTCATCGAATACGAACATTGCACAACACTCTATGCGTGTAGAAGTAACCTCCCCAAGCTTAGAACTTTGCAAGAACCAAACTTTAGTATGCCACCAAAAGAAAAGAGAAAATATAGTTTCCAAAAGAGAGTGTGATAAGTGGTTACCTCCCCAAGCTTAGTTGAAAACAACGGTGACACACTTTACCGTTGAGATACAAGTAACCTCTCTTTTGATGGACAAAGGACCTTTGCTTCAACATGTATTTATTGATATGGCCTGGTGTGCCTTCCTTGAGGACCTGCTTAAAAACTAAAAAGAAAACGAAATATTTTTGTGTTTATGAAGACACAGATTTAGCTCACAAGTGATAAAAATACAAGTGCCACTGAGTCGGTTCATCAACCTAAGCACCACGCTTAAGTCAACAAACTAGTTCTATAAGATGCCTCTCCTAGATTTTGATGAAGTGCAAGTGAGACAAAATATGAAACACGAGTGTGCAGCGCCTATGTGCATAATAAAAGATTTTCGAGTTGGAAGGTTTTACCAGAAACTGATTGTCGAAGCATTGAATTGAAGCAACCAAGTGGCTCATGTGAATGTTTGCATGGTCGGCACTACCGTACACATCGTCACACAAGGTTTAAGTCCCTTCTAAAATAACACACAAAATAAAATGCATGGGTTTGGTATAAGAACATAGTTTGTTTACCCCACCAATAAAAGGAAAGTAAAAAGAAAAGAAAACATGAACTTCTATAGAGAATTATAGTCTAGGAGGTTTCTGAGGTCGAAATTTATTGCTTACATATGCTCGGCTTCTCTAGATCATGGGAGAAGCTCCTAGGTGGTGTTTCGAGTTTTTTAGAAGAAGAAATAAGAAGAAAGAATAAAATTTTGAGCAATGGTTTCCTTCTAGGGTTCGGTCTCACTAGTACTAGATGGGAAAATATATGTATGATATATAAGAGATTTCTCAGACAAATAAACGTTCCACAATTGATTATCGGGCTGTCGCACAGTGTGCACTATGCATGGTTCTCGCGCGACATCACAAGGAAAAGGCACTTCCAGACCAAAGGATCACATAAACTCATCTTAGATCACAATAGATTCTAACTTAGCGCACTAGATCATACCTTAACCTAGAATTTAATCAATCACTCACACATGGATGAACAGCAAAACATATATAATTATATAATGATATCACAACCGTGTTCAATCTTACAATTACTAAACACAAGAGAGAGAGGGAGATGGATATAATGGAGATGGAGATCGATGCGTGGTGGTGATGTCTTCTTTCTCCTCCACTTCTTGTTTGGATGCCTCGATGGTGATGGTGTTGAGGGATATCTAGATCTCGAAGGTGTGGTTGAGGCAGAGCTCCACCGCAATGGAGATCGGACGGGTGGCAGCGGCGGCAGCGCTTTGCCCCTGAAGGGCTCTGGCTTGGTGGCTCTTTCTTGGGTCCCCCCTCCTTTATATAGGCCTTTGGGGTGTCCTAGGGTTCCCCCAATACCGTCATATGACTTAGGGAAGGTTCTAGAGCTTTTCTGGGGTCAAATCCCGTTGTTTGCGAGCTTTTTGGAAACTATACGGGCGGAGCTATACGATCCGAAAAATAGCTCCGGCCGTATAGTTGCTCGTCACACCGTCTGCCCCCTTTACTATTTTGGCCGCCATTTCTTCATACGAACTCCGTTTTGGGTGTTCTTGGGCTCGTTGAGTTCGTATCATCAAGGGATACAACCACATGGTCTCGGATATTTATTTTGAGATGTTGGAAAATTTCACTTTTTCAACCTCTCAAATGGCTAAGTCTGGTCCCTACTGCTCCTCCATACTATGCTCTCTTTGTCCCTTTTGCCTTTGTTTTATCCATAATCATCATCAACACCTATACACATGTCATAGACAAGGAAAAGCGATAAAAATCTACCTAAACTACTAAATGTGCAAAGCTCATATGAAAGTAAATGAGAACTAGAAGTCATGCATATAAGGCATAGTTATAGCTAGAAGAAACATGATATGAGAGATAAATGACTCATTTTATATGGTTAAAAGAGGTGGTATTTCATAGCCATCAGCACCTGTGTTGAATGGTTTATTTGTTTTGTATCTTGATATTAGTAGTACACATATTCATCATGTGAATGCCAAAAGAATCAAGCTGAGTGATGATATTGTTGCATATATGTGTCATCATGATTTACGTCATATTGTCAACTTCTTCTTCCACTAGGTGGTATTGTTTTGGAGTCCTATTTTTCTTCTTGCTTGCCATGTTGACCTTCTAGGGAGAGAATCCCTTTAGTACTTTCGTACACTGGGACCCCGGGATTTTCTCCAAGGTCCATGTCATCTTGCGAGTCGGGATGTTCTTCATCGTAACCCTCGTACATACTATTGTACGGACTCAGATGTGACTCTTCTGCTTCCCGCACAGATTTGGAGTTTATTTCTTATCCAAATTCTTCTTCGTACACCTGGAAATATGCCGATGTCATAGATTCCCCTAGGGAAGATGGCATGTCGGTGTTTGTCCCGATGGCGTCTAGCACTGAGTCATTATCGGATCCAGCCTCAGGAGAGCCGGATGTAGATCCAACATAGATAATGAAGTGAGATACATGTGAACTAAGGTGGGTGAGGCGTTTGGCCTTGGCTTCCTCAAGAATTTTGATGGTCTCGAGGACGACATCTATATTAAGATTGGGAAGCAGCAGCATCCGCCTCACTATTGTAATACCTTGGAACTTATGCTCTAAGCTCAAGTCTGGATGAACCAAAAGTGGACAGGAGGTACTACCATGTGGCTACGCATCCACACACAGTAGGCCCACCTCGTGAAGGAGGGCACGGTACCGTCCAACCATCCCACCCACTTTTAGAACATCGGGACTAGAGCGAGCGGCATAATCGACAGGTAACGTGACCATAACATACACAAATTAGTATGTATGACTTATAATAGACATCAGAGTCTCACCATCTAAGACAATAGAAATAGAAAATACCATACGGCAAGATCCAAATATCCTAGATAGGTATAATAGTTTAGGATATGTCCTCATACATCACGCAACAGAGTATCAAGCGGAAGCGGAAAACATCATCCGAGTACGGATAAGAAGCAAATTGGCATAAGATGCCCTGAACATAAGCACATCCCGCCCATAGATCTCATGCATCTCCATCTCCATAATCTCTACACTGAACAGTCGTTGCCACCATCATCCGTATCCTCAACCCAGTAACATTCCTGAGAGTATGCTTGTCCATCTGAACCAAATATCTATTGTGTGAGATCCTAGGGGTACTCAGCAAGACTTAATGCTTCTAAAGGGAACAACCTAGGGGTAACGCAATTGTAGTGAAAGATAATAGCTAAACAATTCTATAGAGGCACGATACACATCCGCCCAACCAGAGAGATGGACAGACGATCGTTAATTAATAACAACAATTATATAAGCAAGATAAGTAAACATCACTCTCCCTCCTTCTCGCTTACCGATGAGAAGGCGGAAGAACATCCCATCTGTTGGCAGATTATTAACCATTCCATGAGTGTTGCACTATTTTCTAGTCATGTCTTAGTCAAATTAAAGGTGGAACTTTAGTTATGTTGGTCTATGATCGAGAAATTGTGCTGCAAGTCATCCATAACCATGGACACGGCTTTCAGAAATATTTACCCTGCAGGGGTGCACAAATAGCAACACACGCACAATCAACCACGGGAAGAACCAAATAAAATGCAATGAGGCCTCACGACAAACCATTCACATGATTCATAAATCATTTCAGGGGGCCACCCCAATAAGCTACCTGCAACGAAGTTGGCCGGCTCCGAGTCAGGCCCAGGGTTTGACAGAACGACTGTAAATGACCGGGAAGCCGAAAGTGTGATTGGGCTTGTTAATACCGCGATATCGTGCCACGATCCTAAACAACACATATGCTCCACGCACAATCGTAAATAAAGCAGTAAAAAATGGCATAAGTACAAGATAGTAATAAAGCCCCAAACTAGTTTGTGGCCCCAAGAAATAAACTGCGAAACATGCTCAGGCAAAGGGGATTCATGGTCCCACATGCAGATAGTGCGATAGTCAAGGAATAGGTATCAAGTACTCGGGGTCCTATGGGACAAAAGTGAGCTTAAAGAACCAAATAGTAGATAATGCTCACCTGTCATGGTGTGGAACACGGCAGTGCCATCGGGGATGGCATGAAAGGGAACAATCAGGATGCTATCGGTGGCTACTCGCAACGGGTTGGGCACAGATACTGCAGACACAGCGATGTACCCAGGTTTGGAGTCCTCTGGTCAAGGTAATGCTCCTGCAAGGATCTACTATATGGGGAGCGAATGCTCAATACAAATGCTCCTTGAGCTATTTCCCTAGATATTCTTGGGAGCTAGAGGAAGATGGACTAAACAACTTGAAGATCCTAGCTAACTTCTAACTTGTTATTCCTTACCTAGAACCCTAGCACTACCCCTTCTTATATACTGCTAGAAGGGTAGGTTACAATGTGGGATCTAGGGTTTACCATTTTGGGCTTTGGGTTTACAAAGCGGGACAGCTGGCCGGGTCTAGCCAGTGGTCCATGGTCTTGGTCAAGCTTCAGTATAGGTGGGGGCAGTCCCCTAGCGTCTCAGCGCCTTTGCTTTGGGTGTCACGCGATGCTTTAACCATTAGCTTGGCGCTTTATCCATCAATCGGGACTTTGTCCATAATCTCCCAGCCTTAGCGCTTTGACGCCTTTGTCTGGTAGTGCCAACCTGTCCGGTCAAGGGTGCGCTCAGAAAGGAGCGTGACCCCCTCCTGTACCATTGGCCAACAGATCCGAGGCGGCCGGGTAGAGGTGGCCACCCAGCCGGCTATCCTGGCCCCCGGCTAGACAGGCCAGCCGTGGAATATTGATGCAGGCCGGGTGAAGCGTATCACCCGAATGAGGAGATTTATCTTGTGTCCATCCGGCCAGCTTTCCCTAGAGCCGACCAGTTAGCGTTGGCTTGGCCTATCCGGGGGTCATCCCCCCGACACTAGTCCCCGAGCGCGTTGGGGCTTGGCCTCGATGGGGAAGCGAGGGGAAAGGGAGAAGGTAGCGGAAGCGGATGCACACCTCGCGAATAACACGATGAATACACGCAAAACACACACGATACAAGGCCGATTTCTCTCACCGGTGGCCACCGGTCCGATAGAATCCTCGCAAGGAAAGATCGGTCAACATGCTCCCTTGATCCCACGCGGAGAGGGAAGAACACTTTGGAGTGGGTCTTGACGTCTTGGCAAAGGGACACCGATGCCAAGGCCTTGTACAATGAGGGAGGCGCGATGCAAACTCCCACGAGGTGGTGACAATAGTCGATCCCCTTTGGTAGAAGGGGATGAGGCAAAACTAGAGATTCCACAAAGGGGGTTTTCTTTAGTCTATCATCTATGCCTAAGGGATACAATGAGGGGTGGGTGCTATATATATAGGCCAACCACAAGTTTTGGGGTAGTTGGGGCATAAAACTAGGGTTTGGTGCGAAATAGAGGGGTACATGGGCGGGCCAGGGCCCACCTGCTAGTCTGCAGGGCCCATCATGGGCAGGGGAGGTCCCGGCCGAAGTGGGGGGAAAACTGACACACAGTGTCTGGGTAGTGTCTGATCTGGCCTTATGAATGTCCACGCTAGGTTGGGGCTAGGGCAGGCCGGACACTCGGGTCAAGACGCGCCGGACACTCCGGCTAGTTCCGAGCGGACACTCCGACTTAGTCAGCTTCAGGACAGGTGCAGCTTCAGGGCTCGTGGGTCGACGCGGCGGGGGTTCGTACCTGATGATGCACAGAGTAGTGGTATGAAGTAGGAAGCCATCCAGATGTATGGCAAAGTCACATGATGAGAGGAGCGAATTCACCTTAACTTGAAGGAGCTTGGCTCGGGCACGGGTCATCGGTCCACTTGGGGGACTCGGTGGTGTAGATGTAGGAGCGTCCGTAGGATATGCCACATCAGCTCCCCCCTTCGAAAAGAGTTGTCATCGACTCTTCATGCTCTTCCTAAGATGATGATGTCGAGAGACCTTCTTGATCCTGGGGTTCACCATATAGTCGTCCTTGAGAAGCTTGATGTGGCAACTCTTCAATGTTCCTTCACCTTCCATGAAGCCTACAAAGCTCACAACAAAAGTGAAGCAACACTCAAAGAGTAGCCAATTCATGAAGATTATAGCATGAGTCCTCAAGTAGAAGGAAGTCACCTTATAATGTAGAGATAGCTCATTGAAGGGTAGCCCTAGGTAACTCTCTTCGATTCGTCTTGTCAACTCTTTGTCCATAGAGGTTGACGCGTATGCAATTGTACCTTCACACAAGAAAGACCAAGCAACATATGTTCGTGTGTGATAGAGGAGCATGTCATTTGTGGCATGTCCATTCTTGTTCACGACACTATTAGCACAACTCAAGTATAGCAAACGAGATGCATATGCAAGGTCAAAGTGCATGGAAAACATTTGAACATCATCCAAATGTGGGAACTCAAAAACTCCATATAACTTCTTAGTGTGGCACTCAAAGCAATGGACTAAAATATTGGTCACCATCTTTGATGCAAGGATAGGAGAATTCGGCAAAAACACATGATGAAGAATGTCCAAAGTAACATCATTATGTGTGCAAACCAACCATTGGAAAGAACAATTGTTCAATATGTTGGATGCCATGCACATATCATCAAAAGCCAAAATCATGGGGGTATGAGTATCGCAAGCCGAAACACAAGCAACATGTTTGCAAACAAACCAAATGAAAGAGAAAGTGGTCCTTATGTTTGTTGCAACAACAATACGAGAGACTTGGAAGCTCTCATGACAATACATGCTCAAAATGGCATTATGGTTGCACACAAAACATCAGAAAGAGAAATTGTTCAACATTTTTTGGCAACACACAAAGCATCAATATCCAATAGAAACAAAACATGATTGTCACAAGGTGAAAGAATACCATTAACATGCTTGCAAGCAAACCATAGGAAAGAGCAATTTTTTAACATGAAAGATGCAAAGCATGCAAAAAAGGTATCAGAGCTGGGTTCGATCTTGAACTCACTTGGGGGGTGCTCTCTAGAGCTCTTTTTGTCAACTCGTGCTCAGCCGAGGTTAACATTCTTGTGCGGGTACCTACACACATCATAGATAAAAGGAAGAATGTGTGTGCATGGTAGAGAAATACATCATCCATCATGACATATCTCTTCTTGTGCACATCACCATTAGTGTCAATCAAGTATGAAAAATGTTCATGGTGAGTATGCAAGTGGGGAGCATGCTTATCATGGCAATCATCAAAATCTCCAAAATTTGAGAAAGCTATGGGGGCCTTCTCAATATAAACCATATGATAATTATTGTTGCAAGCAAAACAAGTGAAAGAGCAATTATTCAATTTATTGCAAGCAAAGGGAGAGATTGTAAAACATTCATGGCAAAGCATGGTTCGAGGGGTACCATTGCTAACATCATTGCAAGCAAAACATTGGACAGAGCAAATGTTCAACAAAGTGTAAGCAATGATATCGTCAACGTAACGTTTAAAGCATGGCATGTCTATGGCAACATCATCACAATCAAATAATTTCACATGCTCAACATTATGCAAAGGCAAAGTATCACATGGAAATATCAATGAATCATATGTGATATCAAAAACATCATCCATAGCATGCCAATCATCACAAATCATCATGTCCACTAGTGGGATCATGGCATCATCAACACCTGTATTCTTACCTTGTTCATACCTCTCATATGAAGTGGGTGTTGTGGTAGTATTAGCCTCCATGTGGGCGACTTCTTCATCATGTATGGGGATGGCATCATCTTCATCCACCACGTACATCTTATTGGTCGGAGGCATCATCATCTCCAAGCTTGGCGCTTCTTTATCCATGGAACCTAGCACATCATGGGATAACACACTAGAGGTAGAGGGTAAGTCGTTAGAAATCAAAGTGGTCTCACATGACCTATCAACTACCACTCTCAAATCACTAGGTGTATCACTCATGCCCTCCAATTGGAAGCACTCAATCTCACGTATGGTGGAGTCACTCATCTCACTCTTGTTTTCACTCAAGTGGGCTAAGTGGCTCTCATACTCACATGGGATTGGTACCACATCATCACTCAAGCATATGAGGGTAGGTTCGGTTCTCTCGACTCCTTGCGCCTCCTTTGGTGAAGGGAAAGTCCCATGCTCACCATTCTTTACCTTGTCATCGCCATCTTGCACCTTGGCTTGTGTAGTCCTCTTGATGTACTCGTCCAACTTGGCGAAGTAGAGTTCTTCGTCCTCCTCATCCATGAGGTTGCATGCGTCATCTAGGACGTCAAGTCTTGGCGTTGAAGCTTGATGGCGTGGAGGAGAGCTTGCTCTTGGTGCCATTTTGGTGGTGGCATGAGTAGTTGAAGGTGCCTTATGATGGTGTCGACGGAGGTCATTGGTGTGCCTTGCCAAAGGTTGATGTAGATGGCGCACTTGATCATCCACATGATGCTCGCGATGATGCTCCTTGTCCTTGGCACTCTTCTTGTGATGGTGGTGCATTCTTGAGCTTGGTTGAGCATTATGGATGCTGCTCAACATGTATTCTTCGTCTTCATGGCGAAAATGCCTTGAACGACGTCTTGTATCCTCTTGATGTTGGTGATGATCTCGAGAGGATGTTTGTCGATGAAGATTCTTGCCTTGTGGCGCCTTGTGTGGAAGATGATGTTTGGGCGCCACTCTTCTTGGAGTAGATGGCACTTGATGCCTTGGAGGTAGATGCACTTGACGCCTTGGAGATGGTGGCGCTTGACGGCTTGGGGGTGATGGCGCTCGTCGCCTTGGAGATGGTGGTGCATGACGCCATGTAGGTGGTGGTGCTTGACGCCTTGGAGGTGGATCATCGAAGTAGGTGGTGCCCTTTGGTGTGGCACGCTTGGCCTTGAAGGTTATGGTTTCTTGATGATGCGTCTCTGCTAGCTTGGCGTAGTAGTCCTCCATCTCCAAGCGGTGGAGGTATTCTTCATGGCTCATAGAAGAGCCCTCGAAGTGGGTGAAGCTTGCCATGTCCTCCATGCTTGGTGAGGCGTCGTCGTTGTAGCACTCGAAGTCATCCATGCTTGGGGAGTCGTTGTTGATGTAGTACTCCATATCACCAAAGCATGTGGAGCCATTGTCGGTGTAGTGCTCCATGTACTCCATGCATGTGGAGCCATTGTCGGTGTAGTGCTCCATGTACTCCACGCATGATGAGCCATTGTCGATGTAGAGCTCAAAGTCATCCATGCTTAAGGAGCTGTAGTTGATGACGTTCTCCATGTCTTCCATGCATGTGGAGCCGTCATAGGTGCAATGCTCCGGGTCCTCAAAGCATGCAGAGCCATTGTCGGTGTAGTTCTCCATCATGTCCTCTATACTTGTGGAGTCGTAGTCGTGGTGGCTCATCATGGATTCTTCATAGATATCATCCTCGGTTCCAGAGTCCCTAGACATGATTCACAAGACTAAGTGGTGTATATGGAAGTGGTCGGGGGTTAGGGATGCAACGTCAAACCTTACTTTACCTTGGAAGATAGTATCGTGCAAGTGGCAACACTTTACCTTGGAAGATAGTCGTCGTCGATCTTCACCCTTTATTGGTGGATTCCGCCTTGCTCACAGAATTTGGATGGAGTAGATAGCATGAACCACGGAGATGATGATGTAGAGCTCTTTCTCCTCTTCAAAACGAGCTAAAGAACACCAAAATCCGAGTTCGTATGCAAAAGTTATGCTTAAAACGGTGAAACGGTTTTTTTCTGTCTGCAGGGGGCGGACAATCCGGTGCACGCAGGACGGACAGTCCAGCCTTGGCGGATATTCCGGTCAGTTTAGGCCGGAAACTCTGGCGGGGCGGATATTCTGGTCCGTTTTGGCCGGACAGTCTGGTCCGGTCGAACCAGAACTTTCAGAACACGAACGGGACGAGTTTTGGCCGAAAAACTGGGACCAAAACCTCAAATTGATTGGAGAAATCAAGGAATTAGGCTATAGAAATGCACGGGAAGGTAGATCAACAAGTTTAGCAAATAATCCACGGATCAAAACCTACCAAAACGCACTCAAATCACAGATCGATCCAAAACACGAATTGGGGCTATTTTTGGTGGAAATTTCGAATTTATGGGGGAAAAGACCAAATCGATGAAGAATCTGTGGCAACCAAAAGCTGTTGATACCAGATGTTATGGGGTAACCCCGTGGGTGGCCCGATCTTCACGAATCTCGTGGTCAAATCGATGGGAAAGCGAGGGGAAAGGGAGAAGGTAGCGGAAGCGGACGCACACCTCGCGAAGAACACGATGAACACATGCAAAACACACACGTTACAAGGCCGATTGCTCTCACCGGTGGCCACCGGTCCGATAGAATCCTCGCAAGGAAAGATCGGTCAACGTGCTCCCTCGATCCCACGCGGAGAGGGAAGAACACTTTGGAGAGGGTCTTGACGTCTTGGTAAAGGGACACCGATGCCAAGGCCATGTACAACGAGGGAGGCGCGATGCAAACTCCAACGAGGTGGTGACAATAGTCGATCCCCTTTGGTAGAAGGGGATGAGGCAAAAATAGAGATTCCACAAAGGGGGTTTTCTTTAGTCTATCATCGATGCCTAAGGGATACAATGAGGGGTGGGGGCTCTATATATAGGCCAACCACAAGTTGAAGGGTAGTTTGGGCATAAAACTAGGGTTTGGTGCGAAATAGAGGGGTACATGGGCCAAGGGCCCAGCTGTTGGCTCGCAGGCCCATCACTTGGGCCGGACAGTCCAGGTCGGAGTGACCGGAGAGCCCGGAGTAACCGGACACTCCGGGTAGTGTCCGGGTAGTGTACGAACTGGCCTTCTGAATGTCCATGCGAGGTTGGGGCTAGGGCAGGCCAGACACTCTGGCCGAGTCGCGGCGGACACTCCGGCTGGTTCCGGGCGGACACTCTGGCTGGTTCCGGGCGGACACTCTGGCTTAGTCAGCTTTAGGATAGGTGCAACTTCAGGGCTCGTGGGTCGACGCGGCGGGGGTTCGTACCTGATGATGCACAGAGTAGTGGTATGAAGTAGAAAGCCATCCAGATGTATGTCAAAGTCACATGATGAGAGGAGCGAATTCACCTTATCTTGAAGGAGCTAGGCTCGAGCACGGGTCATCGGTCCTCTTGGGGGACTCGGTGGTGTAGATGTAGGAGAGTCCGTAGGATGGGACACATCAACTATACCGCGAGTTTTTCTAGTAGTGCTTGTCGTTTTTTGGCTCGAGATGCCCACTTTCCCGGCTGGAGTTCACCGACTACGAGTACCGTGGCACACCCACAGGGTGTGAGTGGTGATTCCGTCTCTTGCCCGGCTAGGGAGATGAATTGGCTAGTTGATGACGTCAATGCTGTTGTTAGGCGTGCCTGCCACCTCTGTCATGCGTCATGTCAGTTTGACCTCTTGGCCTGCCATTGCAGTTTTGGTAACCGCGCTCACGCCTTCATCATAGTAGTTTCTCAGGGATCATGTGTGCGCTTGGCCTTTGCTGTAACACCCACGAGATCTTCTGTGGCGTTTCCTTTGGCGCAACCGATTCGGCACCAATGCGTCATGGGGGTAGTGGGGCAGTTCCTGTGCCACGTGGCGTTGGGGAGTGGAGGAGGCACGCTTACCCTGCCTCGATAAATAGGGGCGCCGGGGAGGGCTTCTCTCTTCTCTCTCCTTCTTCCTGTGCCCATTTCCCCTCGTGCTTCTGCTTCCTTTTCACCACCATGCGCTCATCTTCGTTTGTGCTTCAGCTTCCTTTGGGCTCCGACACCGCCGCTCCTTCAACACGACGACAGGGCCTCTATTTTCCAACACGGCAACCGCGCCTGCCAAGATGCTCCCTGAGCAAGCGGGTGGTTGGTGTGGCTCGTATGTCACTGATGATCAAGTGCAAAAGTATCGGCGGGGGAAATTCCTCCCTTCGGAGCACTTGGTGAGGCACCGCCTTGCACCGGAGGGGGAGTGGGTACCCAACCCGCGGCCTGGGGAGGTTGTTGTCTTCCTCCCCCACTTTGTCCGTGGGCTTGGCCTGCCTTTGAGCAGGTTCGTCCTGCAGCTGATGATCTCCTTCGACCTCTAGTTGCACCACCTTGGTGCCAACACCATCGTGCCGTGTCACATCACGCGGCCTATTGCGAGGCCTACTTGGGCGTTTGTCCTGACGTGGCAAACTTCTTGAAGTTCTTCAACTTCAAGGTACAGGTGGTGGGCAAAGGGGACCCCTGACGGAGACCGGCTGCTGCGGCTTCTACCCGATACCATCGTCGCAGATGTCGCGGCTAGAGATGCCGGATACCGTGAAGCTATGGCAGCGCTCATACTTCTATGTGCGCAACCACACCGACATCGACTGGATCAAGGTGATGGTGTTCTCCAACGTCCCCTCCAGCCGGAAGGCTTGGTCCGTCCAGAACTTGGGCGCCCAGACCGACATGGAGCGGATGGGTGTCCGGGTGGTGGTGCTGGTGGAGGAGGAGCGGCTCGTCACCCGGGACATCCTGCTGTCCTGGATGACGAACCGCATGCTTCCACTGCAGCAACGGTCGCACAAGATCTGCCACTTATCCGGGCCTCTAGATCTCGCCCGGGTTTCCCAGCTGGAGGTGCCGTTAGTGTCCCTTTGAGAGAGGCTTGGCACCATCTGGAAGGAGGCACTAACGGAGGACTGGGTCTTCTCCTGCCGCCCGTACCACCGCAGCCGGCTGCCCCCGAAGGTGAGGCCCTCTTCCTTTTTCTCCGGGCAGATTCTTTCCCGAAGAAAGTTCTCTCCTTGCTTGTTACGTTCCTCGTTGAGTAGGTTTTTATGGCGTAGCTAGCTGAAGACGGCATGGGTGAGGATGACCTCCCTGAGTTCACTGCTGACCCCAAGCCGTCGAGGTATCCGGCGATGGAGCCGGAGTGGTTCCCCACCCGGGCTGACGAGGGCTGCGAGTTTCCACTTGGTGGGTTGTTGTTTGTACCCGGAATTTTATTGGTCTTCCTTTGTAATGCTGTTGACGTTGTTCTTGTGTCTTGGCGAAGCTTCACACAGCGTGGACGTGGACCTGGCGGAGGCTCTCGCGTCGAAGGCTCGCGGTAAGCGGGCCACCTCGTCCAGCGCCGCTCCAGCCGGGAGAGGGGGAAGAGGAGCCGCCGCCCGAGGGCCACAACCGTCATGCCAAGTGTCGCCTGGTATGTGCTCTTGTTGTCCTTGCTTGGCATGCTTGTTTGTCTTTGTCTTTACTTATTATGCCTCGCTTGCCGTTCTCTTAGTGACGCGATGTCCCTCACCGGCTCTGCGACCATCGCCACCGCGTCTGACCCTAGCCTGGCTAGGGATGAGGGGCCGGCTGCTGCCAAGGTGTCCGAGGCTGATGCGTCTTCCACCAAGGGGGCTAAGGCTGCAGCCTCTACTGCCAACGCGGCCGAGGTCGTGACGGGTGCAGTGGAGACGGCAATGCCGGTAGGCTTGCTGGTCTTACAATGGTCTTCTTCCATGTCCCGTGTCGCCGATGTGCTCCTTGCCCCGGGTCGGGCTCCATGGAGATCAAGGCTGGCCAGGCGAAGAAGACCGTCGATACCCAGGCCAAGGCGCTGAAGACCCTCAAGCAAATTCAGGCTCGTCAGGCGGAGGATCTTAAGACCGTCCGGGATCGGGAGAAGGTGGCTATGGGGAAGCTGTGCCAAATCGTCGAGATGGTTGTCAATAAGTGATCTGTTTGGTGAGTCTGCTCCTTCCTTTGCTTCAGCCGGAGAATTGACGCCCTTTCCTTTTCCTTCTACAACTCAATATCCTGGGGCGACCGACCAAGCTCTAGCGCGCGTCCCCGAGGCGGACGTTAGCCACGACCTGCACCCAGTGGAGCTGGTGACGGTCATCAGCGAGGAGTCCAACCAACTCTGCGGTGCTGCCCTTGAGGTCTTTGACTATGTCTGGCCTATAGTCGACCGCCTGGGTATGATGGCCGCCTTGGCTAGGACACTTGCCGACGCCTTGGAGCTCATGGATGTGGTGTGGGACTCGGCTGCTCACGGTGGTATTGAGATGGTCTTGGAGCTACTGAAGTCCTGGTACCCAGATGTGGACCTGCATAGTCTATCTAGAGGGTTTCGCCAAGGGACCAACTACGACCAGCTCCGGGCGGAAGTTCCTGACATTCGCTCCTGTGGCGTGAAGATCGGGAGCTTCATCTAGCTAGATCAGGAATTTTCCGACCCGTCTGGCACGGATGGCTACCATTATAGCCCACTGTGCGGCGACACCCCGGCTGCGCCGAGCTCCGCCTTCTCTGACCGTGCGTCTTGCAGCCACGCCCCAGTCGGTACCTCTCCACCCTCTGATGACCCTCAGGCCTGATCCCCAGAATGTTGGGTGTATTTGTATTTTGTTTGAAAACTTTGTTCGCTTGTGGTACTCTGTGGTGAACACTTGAACTTTGTCGTTTTGACAAGTTCTGTTTGGAGCTTCGCCTCCTTTTGTGATGTTATCTTTGTGTTTGCGCTTGCGGTGTGCTTTCTTCTCTGTGGGGGCGCACGAGCGCACCCGGGAGGTGTAGTCCCAGAGGTTCGGTCCGGCTGGAGAATCCAGGCAGGCCGAATCTCCTTTGAATTTTTGTTTTCTACAGGTTTCCTGTGTGGGGGCATGCGAGCGCACCCACAGGGTGTAGTCCCTAAGGTTCAGGCCGACTGGAAATTCTAGGCGGGATGAAGCTCCTTATGTGCCGTCTCGGAGTTGGCATCTGGCTGTAGGACTTCGTCTCATGCGAAAAATGAAACTTGGTCAATAGACTCTATGTTAGTCATGTGTAGAATGAATATATTCTTTTAACTTCTCTTTTGTTTGAAAATTTTGCCTTTTCGCGCAAGGCTGGTAGCTTAGTCCTTTTCTTAGCGAGCATTGGCCTTTAAAGTTGTGCCCTTGTTAGCTCTTGGCCGGATGCAAGGGTTTTCTTAGGTGGCGTACTTTCACAATACTTCGGTCTTTCACTACTGGTTTCGAGGGACCAAGCGCAGCCGGGGCATCCAGACATCTGGTTTTCCTTAAAACTTTTTTGGTACATGCCTTCAAGTTTGCCCGCTCTTGCCGTGTCTGTCAGCCGGCTTGTGGTCTGCAGCCAGAATCAAAGAGGGGTCTATTGGGACCGTGTACTTTGTCTCCTCGGAGTCTGCGAATGTTTGGGCTATCCGATGAGCTTCCGAAGGAAACTGTCGAGTCCGGGGTTGAAAAACAAAGTAGCTGGAAAGTTTGCTAGTGCCGCAGAAAATGCCAAATTATTATGGAGTCCCTGAGACTATGTCGAGGCCCCTCATCTTGTTCATTACATAGAAGTAAGATACATTTCCCCTTTACTCAGGTGCAGAATGGACGAAGCGGGTTTGCATTCCACGGGAGCTCAGTTTCTTTGCCGGAGCAGTCCATCTTGTTCTTTGTTAGCTAGCGGGCGTTGATCAGGTAGTACGAGTTGTTATGTACTACCCGGCTGATGATGAACAGCCCTTCCCAAGGCGGAGCTAGCTTGTGCATCCCCTTGGTGTCTTGTACCAGCCGCAAGACGAGGTCGCCTTCGCGGAACGAGATGTTGCGGATCCGGCTAGCATGGTAGCGTCGCAGGCTCTGCTGGTAGATGGTGGACTTGGACAAGGCCAGCTCTCAAGCCTCCTCAAGGAGATCGACATTGTCTTCTTGTGCTTCCTATGCTTGTTGTTCTATGTACATAAGCTTTCGTGGTGCGTCAAATTGGATGTTGGTTGGTAGGACTGCTTCTGCCCCATAGATGAGGAAGAATGGTGTGAAGGAGGTGGAGCTGTTGGGAGTTGTCCGCAGGCTCCATAGAACAACCGGTAGTTCCTCTATCAAGCAGCCGGGTGTCCTCATCAGCGGCTCGATCTGTCTTGGCTTGATTCCAGCTAGGACCAGGACATTTTCTCGCTTGCACTGTCCATTGGACTAGGGATGTGCAACGGAGGCCAGGTCCAAGTGGATGCCCTTGTCTCCATACAAACGCGCGAAGGCCCCTTTGGCGAAGTTGGTGCCATTGTCTATGATGATGTTGTTGGGGTAGCCGAACCTTGTGATGATGTCAGTGAAGAACTTGACTACAATTGGTCTGTCCAGCTTCTTGATAGGCTTTGCCTCGATCCACTTGGTGAACTTGTCCATGGCCACCAGCAAGTGTATCATACCGAATCGTGCTGTCTTGAACGGGCCCACCATATCCATGCCCCAAACGGCGAACGACCAGGTCATGGGGATCATCTTGAGTGCTGAAGACAGAGTGTGCCTCTGCTGAGCGAATCGTTGACATCCATTGCATGCCTTTACTAACTGATAGGCATCCTCCAATGCTATGGGCTAGTAGAATCTGTGACGAAACGCTTTTGCCAGTATTGCCCTTGATGATGCGTGATGGCCGCATTCGCCTTGGTGAATGTCCACTAGCAGCCGGATTCCTTCTTCTTGGCTCACACAGCCCTAGTATATTCCTCCCACATTGCGCTTGTAAAGGTCATTGTTGATGATGGTGTATGCACTTGCCCTGCGCTTCGCTTGTCTTGTTGCCTCCTCTTCATCCGGCAGCTCCCCTTTGGCCAGGAAGTCCATGAATGGCTTGCCCCATGATGGTGTCTCCCGGATGGAGAGGATTGTTTGCATGACCAGCCTCACTTCCTCGCTCCCGGCCGGCTCGGTCTCATCAGGCGGCCGACCGAGTGGGAGTCGGGAGTCGGCAGACCCCCGTATGGAGGCAGCAGTCCCCGAGTTTGGCGTGGCAGTCCCCGGGATGGAGGCGGCAGTCCCCGAGTGCTGCATGGAAGTCCCCGGGTGCGCCATGGCAGTCCCCAGGATGGAGCCGGTAGTCCCCGGATCCGCGTCCAGCATGATGGAGTCGGATTCTGGCGAGGGAATGATGGAGGGCTTGCGCAGGTGTTCGAGGGCTACTCTAGGCGATATTTCTGCTCTTGTGGAGCCTACACGGGCGAGTCTTTCCGCGGCTTCGTTCTTTGCTCGAGGCACGTGGTGGAACTCAAATCCTTCGAAACAGGTGCATAGTTGTTGTATGAAGAAGTGGTATAGTGCCATATTCGCGTCCTTTGCATCCCAATCGCTTGATACTTGGTGCACCACCAGGTTAGAGTCGTCGATGCAGAGGATGCGCCTGATGCCGATCTCTTTTGCCATCTTGAGGCCATGAACGAGCGCTTCGTACTCGGCGATGTTGTTGGACGCGTGGAAATGGATCTGTAGCACGTACTCTAGCCGGTATCCCTTTGGGGAGGTGATGACGACCCCGACTCCGAGCCCACCGTACATTTTGGAGCCGCTGGCGTGCTTCCAAAGGCTCGGAGTCGGACACGGAGGTAGGTATCGCTGCGCCAATCCATTTAGGACGTCCGCTAGGGCCTGAGACTTGATCATCGTTCTTGGCTCGTACCGAATGCAGTGCGTGGGAAGCTCTATCGCCCATTTCGCCACCTGGCCTGTGGCGTCCTTGTTGCCGATGATCTCCGCCAAGGGGCCAGCACCACTACCTGGATGGAGTGCTATTGGAAGTAGAGCTTTAGCTTCTTGGCGGCCATGGACACACCGTAGACCAGCTTCTGGTAGTGGGGATAGTTCTGCTTTGATAGAGAGAGTACCTCACTAAAGTAATACAACGGGCGTTTGACCGGCTGAGCCTTCCCTTCTTCTAGCCTTTCTACCACTAGTACAACGCTGACAACCCGGTTGGTAGCTGCGATGTACATCAGCATTGGCTCCTTCGCGGCTGGGGCCACTAGTACTAGCGGAGAGGACAACATGCGCTTGAGGTCGTGGAAGGCATTGTCCGCCTGCGTTGTCTAGATGAATTTGTCTGTTTTCTTCATGAGCTGGTACATGCGTAACGCCTTCTCGCCCAGACGGCTGACGAACTGGCTAAGGGAGGCCAGGCATCCGGTGAACTTCTGCACGTCACGCAGGTTCTGCGGCGGCTGCATGCGCTTGATTGCGCCTATTTTCTCCGGGTTGGCCTTGATCCCATGCTCTAAGACGAGGAAACCGAGGAGCTGGCCAGTTGGGACGCCGAACACGCACATCTCCGGGTTCAACTTCATTTGGAACCGTCGAAGGTTGGCGAAGGATTCCTTTAGGTCTTCTAGGAGGGTCTTTTTCTCCTTTGTCTTGACCACCACGTCATCAACATAGGCATGCACGTTTTTGCCAATTCGCGATTATAGGCACTTTTGCATGCAACGCTGTTATGTGGCGCCTGCTTTTTTAGTCGGAATGGCATGGTGGTGTAGTAGTAGGCCCTATATGGGGTGATGAATGTTGTCTTTATTTGATCAGCGGGGTTCAGCCAGATCTGGTGGTAGCCAGAGTACGCATCTAGAAATGACAGTAGTTCGCAGCCGGCCATGGAGTCAATTACTTGGTATATCTGTGGCAGGGCGAACGGATCTTTGGGGCATGCCTTGTTGAGGCTAGTGTAGTTAACACACATGCGCCAAGTCTTGTTCTTTTTCAGCACTAGTACTAGGTTTACCAGCCATTCCGAGTGGAACACTTCCATGATGAATTTGGCAACAAGCAGCCGGGTGATCTCCTCACCGATGGTTCTTCTTTTTCTCTTCCGTGAAGTGACGTAGCGACTGTTTGACCGACTTTGCATCCGGCCTAACATGTAAAGAGTGCTCGGCGAGCTCCCTCGAAACACCAGGCATGTCCTTGGGGGGAAATGAAAGATATCCCAATTCTCATGGAGGAAGTCAACGAGCGCGCTTTCCTATTTGCTGCCAAGGCCGTCTCCAACCAGGACGAACTTGTCCGGCTTGGCCTCGTTCAGCAGGATCTTCTTGGTGCCTTTTGATGGCTTGAAGTGTGCCTCTCCGACTAGCTTTGGCTCGCCAGCCGGCATGTCTGCCTACAGGGCCGCCATGTTCTGCATGATGATGCGTTTCTTTTCTACAATGATCACGGCCTTGGCGATCTTGGAGCCATCTGAGGCACATTCCACCGACCGCCTGTAGTCACCCGCGACGGTGATTACTCCCTTTGGCCCGGGGAGCTTCATCTTGAGGTACGTGTAGTGTGGCACCACCATGAACTTGGTGAGCGTGGGGCGTCCCAGGATGGCATGGTAAGTGCTGCAGAGGTTGACCACCTCGAACCAGATAGCCTCACGGTGGAAGTTGTCCTCCGTGTTGAAGATTACATCCAGCCGGATCTTGCCAATGGGCAAATGTGATGGACCCGGAACAGCCCCGTGGAAGGAGGTGGTGGACGGCTCTAGCTCAGACTCGCTGATGCCAAGCCAGTCGAGGGAGCTGCGGTATAGGAGGTTGATGCTGCTCCCTCCATCCACCAAGACGCGGGAGAACCTGCACGAGTGTTTCTTTGAGATGATGATGGGGTCCAGGACCATAGCATATGTGCATGGATGCGGTAGAACGTCTTGCTGGTCCTTTCGACTCCATTTGACCTCCTACTCCGACCAGTTCAGGAACTGGGGGACAGGGGGACGATTGCGTTCACCTTCTCCTCGTGGTGCCGCTTGCTGTGCTTGGTTTCCCGCTCGGTTGTGAAGATGTGGTAGATCCCTACCCGGCGAGGGTAGTCTCCATCATCTTCGTCCTAGAGGTTTTGGTGCTCACGGTTGTTCTATTGCCCACCAGCTGGCAGAGGAGGGGGTGGTAGTGGTAGACCACAAACTTCAGACATTTTCTTTGTCCAGGTGCACTCATGGGTTGTATGTGTAGGTGTCTTGTTGCTGCCGCTATGGAACTTGCATGGGCCATCAAGCATCGACTCGATGGTGTACTTGGGCTGAGCTGGCCGGTAGTCGGGCTTCTGTCTCCGGCTGCCTTCCATAGTCGGATCCTCTTGGACAGCTACTACCTGCCTGGAACCGTACTGGTTATCAGGCTGATCGTCATTCCTCTTGCCATGGCGTTATCATGCTGCCTGTAGTTGTGGTTGTTTCCCTCCGGCTGGGGTCAATCTGTGGTGGCCTCCACGACAATCTGTCCCTGGTCGTCCAGCCAGACAGACCTTTTCGTTGCCGCCTCCACGGTGGTGTACTTGTCCGTGATCTCCATTGTCTTGGACATGGTGGTAGAGTCTACAAGGTGAAGCTTGTGCTTGAGCATGGTTCCGTCCCGACAACCATTGATGAAGAAATCGACCGCATAGTGCTCGCATACTCCCTCACAGAGTTATGCATGCTTGTCCACCAAGTGATGTAGGAGCGTTCGGTTTTGTCCTTGCCCTGGACACAGAGGGAGAGCTCGCCAGGGCGACCCGAGCGTTTGTAGGTGCCAATGAAGTTGCGGATGAACGCCTGCTCGAAATTGATGTTGTTGTCAGTGAGACTATTGAGCCACGTTCTGGCTGAATCCGGTAGCATGAGTGGGACGTAGCGCACCGCCACCCGCCGATTGCCATTTGCAATCCCCACCACAGTGGTATAATCCACCAGCCAATCTTCTAGCTTGACGGTGTCGTTGTACTTCGGCGTGTCTCTTGGGAGCGAAAATCCCTTTTGAAAAGGTTTGTTCTGGATGTGTGTCCGAAACACCTTGGGCTAGCCGGACTTTCTTCCTCCAGTGCGTGCGATTGGACTAGCAGGTCGATGCATTCACGTGCATCTCGTGGTTCCTCTGGCTCGGCCGGGCCATGCTGACCTGAAAGGCGGGATCTGGGTGGCGCGTTTCCTCTTCCAGCTTCGTTTGTCGGGTCGTGGTTTCTACTGGTGGCTTCACGTGGGTTTTGTCCATGGCCTGCCGACCCGCCATGCGGACGGTTGTCCTGCCTTGTGATGTTCGGAGAGGAGGCACTGCTCCCGCCTATAGCGAGCTCGCCAACCTGGCGAGGTGGCTGGCTCTTGCTGTTGCCTCCTAGGCTTGCGCTTGCCTCGGCCTGCTGCCGGTTAGCTGTTGCCACAAGGAGCTGGACGTGCGCCTATTGGAGGTGCAACTCGTCACCCTCCAGGTGGCTAAGCTCTACGGTAGAAGCTTCCGCCGCTGTCATATTTTTGGCCAGAGTGTTGTAGACCGGGCGAGGCGCCAACACACGCGAGTCAGCAGCGCGGTCTAGCTCCGAGCCTAGGTTACGGTCCTGCGGCGGCACCTGCCGGTTCATGCCGGGTAGGCGGGAAAAGCCATACGCAGTGTTGTATTTGTGCACGGTAGCATCCAGGCATCGTTGGCATGCCATGAGTCTATTGGTTTCCTCCAGGAGGCTCTGGCATGTGGTCTCCAGCACGGCCGCTGCGGCAACTGGATCCAGCTCGGTGGCAATGGGGATGCGAAGATTTTGGATGCAATCCACCAGAGGGTATGCGCCTTACCCTTGCGTGGCTAGGTCCTGGGCGCCTGTGTCATGCTCTAGAGGTGGGCGGCGTCCTTCGCCTGCACCAACCATCTTGACCTCGACACTGCCGCTCACGTGGAGTGGGGTGGAGAAACCTGGAGGCGCACCGGAGACGGCGACGACCTTGCGAGGGAACTCCTTGGCGATGGTGGCGATGTAGACGCGGTACTCGCTGAAGTGCATGATGGAGCCGTCACTTGGGAAAGTTTCCCTATTGAAGGAGGATGCGTTGTCGAGGATGCAGTCGATCAATCTAAAGGTGAGGATGAGGCCAGAGGCGACTCGCTCACTGGCGCCAAGCGGAAGTCCCGTGCGAAAGATGACCCCTGCCGAAGCGCTGTGCCCCACGGTGGGTGCCAACTATCCTGGTGTGGAACATGGCAGTGCCACCAGAGATGGCATGAAATGGAACAATCAGGATGCTATTGGTGGCTACTCGCAACGGGTTCGGCACAGATACTGGAGACAGAGCGATGTAACCAGGTTCGGAGCCCTCTGGTTGAGGTAATTCTCCTACTCCTACAAGGATCTACTATATGGGGAGCGAATGCTCAATACAAATGCTCATTGAGCTATTTCCCTATCTATCCTTGGGATCTAGAGGAAGATGGACTACATAACTTGAAGATCTTTCCTAACTTCTAACTTGTTATTCCTTAACTAGAACCCTATCACTACCCCTTCTTATATACTACTAGAAGGGTAGGTTACAATGTGGGCTCTAGGGTTTACTATTTTGGGCTTTGGGTTTACAAAGCGGGCCAGCTGGCCGGGTCCAGCCGGTGGTCCAGGGTCTTGGTCACGCTTCAGTATAGGTGGGGGCAGTCCCCCAGCGTCTCATTTCCTCCTCTTTGGGCATCACCCGACGCTTTAACCATCAGCTTGGCGCTTTATACGTCACCTGGGACTTTGCTCGTCATTTCCCAGCCTTAGCGCTTTGGCGCCTTCGTATGGTAGAGCCAGCCTATCCAAACAAGGGTGCGCTCAGCAAGGAGCGTCACCCCCTCCCATACCATTAGCCAACGGATCCAAGGCGGTCGGGTAGAGGTGGCCACCCAACCAGCTATCCTAGCCCCGGCTAGACGGGCCAGCCGGGGAATCTTGATGCGGGAAGGGTGAAGCGTATCACTCGGCTGAGGTGCTTTATCTTGTAGCCATCCGGCCAACTTTCCCTGGAGCCGACCAGTTAGCACTAGCTTGGCCTATCCGGGGGTCATCCCCCCGACATCACCGGTGCCTCTTTCATTAGTTATCCCATTACTACTTTGATTAAGTTGTTTAGGTACCTCGTTTTTCAAAGACTCACACAAACCCTACACATGCAATTCTACAACTCGCATGGCTCAAAAAACTCATGTAGTAATGTCTCATGGGATTGAAGTACAAGCTTCGGTGGGGTCTAAAAGTAAAGGCTATGCAATACATGGGTTTCAAATTTAATGCAATCGCGGCTCAATGATGCAAGAGTAAGATAGAAGCATAGGTACTATATGTATGTAAGCATGGGGAATTGCTTGCCTAGCAGTTCAGTTGTGGAATAAGAAGGATCCGGGTAATACTCCTGAGGCTCCTCATATTCTCCTTGCACAGTGTCTATCCAGATAAAAACCAAACACACAAGGGCCAAAAAAATACATTGCACAATCATATAAATCATTTGCAACAAGCAAACAAGGTATGCCATGATGGAATGATGCACAAATGCATGGTATAACATAGCATGGCATGAGTGAGGTGTGTAAACAATAATAAAGCACTTTATTAATTTATTTAGCCAACTTTTACTTGCATAAACCTTGCTATTTTTTTATAGTATTGATATGATGCATGTATGATGCGTGGCATGGCAAAGATGTGATGTAACTGGCCAATGTTAAGTGGAACCAGGGCCCCGACAATTAATTAATAGGTTCATGTTGTTTAGGTACCCCGCAATTTAAATTTTGTCTTAACAAGGAAAAACTTGGCATCGGTCCGCGACAAAAATTTAAATGGGGCCAATATAAGGCTAGATTTGGCCTCATATGGTCTCCATATTTAATTTCGAGATGAATCGACAAAGTACCCCCAAGCAATGAATATGTATGTGAGCATGAACAATTAAATGCAACAAGTTGATATCATATATTATAAAAATAGGGGTATCGTAAAAGGGGATCACACATACGGGACTCAGTGATCTTGGTCTTGGGGTTAGGCTTTTGGACTCTGAGAGCGGTGCTTCGGATCCACGAAGATACCTTGACGTGCCTAGGGTTCGGTCTTCAGGTTTCGGGAAGGAGAGCTTCACGTTCCGAGGGGTTCGGGCTCCGTCTTTGACTCCGAGATGGAGAACTTGTAGTTCCATGGGGAAGATCTCCGGGTGTTTAATGTCAAGCTTGTAATGGTCGTCGGCATAGTCTTCGAATAGCCACACAAGGTTCCTGCAGCGACATCAGTTTGTGCGGCGTGGCTTCAAGGTCATCTCATTCTTCGTTAGGAAGATCAAGTCGGGACCGGAGGCAACATACGGATGTACCTGGGTCTTTGGCTGCACAACATTGGAATGGGCACGCACACTTCTTAACATGTTGTTCGGGATATACTTTATGGGTATCCTCGTTGTGCCTCACTGACCAGGGTGGCCTACTTCGAGTTAGAGCTTTGCTTCATGGGCAGCCCAGTCAGGGAGAAGAGACGGAGTTCAGTCCGGCTACGGGAAGGCCCATTAGACTTACCGACGGAGGCCCATAGTGCTACCTGTAGTTCAAGATGTACTTTGTAACCGACTCTTAGTCGTAGCCGGATAGATCTCTCCTGTAAACCCTAGGCCGGGTATCTATATAAGCCGTCCTAGGGAGAGCCTTTAGGGCACCCTCACAATAGTCTACAATCTCAACTCGCACAGGCGAAACCCTTGTAACCCATATTCCGGCTCTGTCGTGTTACTGGATTGCTAGCAGGAGTAGGATCCATCCAAAGTCGACGGATTCAAACCTGGGTAAACTTGTGTGCTCACCGTCCCGGAACACCGTACGTCTCACACCCCTCTCTTCCACACGCCCCGAGGACCCACTCATGGCGTACTTGTCATTAATCCGACGATAGTTGGCACCCACCATGGGGCAAGTGAGCTTCGGATCTGCGTTCCGAGCGGAATCTGCAAGAATCGGAATAGGCGAAAGTATCGCCGGCGGTCGCATCCTCTATGCCAGTGACATCCCTCTCATCGTTCTCGATGAGACCTGGATTCCGGCTAGGGAAGCCATGACCACCTACACCAGCATGTCTTTCGGCGATATCGATGTATACATCGGATTCACTGAACCTGTCCCACCCACCCCAGCGGTGATGATAGAGGCATAAGAAAATTCTGGGTCCCCCGCGGAGGCGGCAGAGTTCCGGATCCCAGAAAACCCTAATCCAACCCAGCCCGCAGCTATCGTGGAGATGGTGGAGAAAGCTGAACCTGAAGCAGATCTTGCGGTTCAAGTCGAATCTGCAGTGGATCTCCCTAGCGAGGCGGAATCCTAGATCTATCCACCCACTAAGTTCAAAGTTCAGGAGGAGCAGAACAATAACCTTGGTTCCGGCTCTGCCAACACCGGAACAGACCAACCTTTCCTAAGGCATACGTTGAGGCGCATGATGCTGAAAGGCACAAACGTGGATGAGGTTCTCGACACCATCAAGATCTTCGAGGAAGCCCACGAGGAGAGCCACAACTACCTCAGGACCCACACATCGCACTTCGTCGGATATGTTGGATCCGGATCCGGCTCCGCCGATGCCGGAGACAATGCTGACTCGGTGCTGGAGGTGATCGGAACAAACACCGACTAACCCGCATCTTCGGAGGACTCGATGATGTCAGCGGATTTCCGAAAGTTCTTCGCGGAATATGATGAGGAGTACAACTCCAAAGCTGCAGAAGAAGGAGAAGCCATGGATGAAGGATCCAGAGAAAACTCTCCCCAAGCGCAGGATGACATGGATATCGGAGATAATCCCGAGGTCCAGATGTCCGAAAGTACCGATCAGATCTTGACTCTGGGCAACGGACCCAAAGCCGTCTTTGCTACCGGTGCTGCCAAGAAGGGAAAGAAGAGGAACAAGAAGAACAAGACCCCGACAAAAGAACTTCTAGCAGAGGAGGTGATTGCCGAGGAATACAAAGAAGACTTGGATGGAGCACTTATCCCAAACGAGCCCAAAGAAGATGATGCATTAACCACACATATCCCTACTGAGGCGGAACTTACTGCTGCAGAATTGGACGAAAGGGCCCAAGCCCTAGAAGCGCGTTGCCATGTACTCCTGGATGAAGCCAAGAACATCGAGGAAGAGAAGAAGCGCATGGCCAAGGCAGAGAAGCTCATCTCTCTGCAACATCAGA
This sequence comes from Avena insularis, assembly GCA_023614405.1. Classification (NCBI taxonomy): domain Eukaryota; kingdom Viridiplantae; phylum Streptophyta; class Magnoliopsida; order Poales; family Poaceae; genus Avena; species Avena insularis. The sequence continues at coordinate 259,727,451 of CM042696.1, forward strand.
AGAACCGGAAACGACACACACATGAAAAATCAATTTCCGGATGTATGCAAGGTTCTCTTTGAGGGAGATCTGGGGATGCCTTGGCTCGAGAGTAACAGAGATCTGGTGTATCCAACACCAATGCAAAACACCGCTGCAGCCCGAGATATCCTGGCGAACAACCCAGGCTCGGAACAAGTTCGATTGGGCATTAAGCTACTCACCAAGGGTCTAGAGAAGCAGAAGGTCGCGAAATCCGGAAGCGGAAAACTGGTCTCCCAATCCGACTAATGTCGCACGGATCCGGCCTGGAACGACATAATACACCAGCAGGCTCCGGAATAGCATCACCATTCCGACCGTCTAGAAGATAATCACTCAAGAACCGGTTCTTCAGGACAGCATCACAGAGCTGCACATGACTGGCATAACGTTTCTCCAGCTGCCGAGCAAGAGGCAATTGCTGCACTGTATCCGAAAAATCCTCCCCGAGGAGAGTCGAACAATCACAGGGAAGAAGACAAAGAGAAACGTCGGGAGGAGGACCGACAAAGAACACCATCTCCTAGACATACAAACCGTCCGGCTAAACCCCACCATGCTGGGAGTGACGGACGAAGGAACGATGGACACTGTGCCGAGTCAAACTGGCAGGGGGCTCGTCGCAATGAAGACCCTCCCCGAAGCCGGAATAATGACGCTCCGGAGCCGGCGATCAGCCAGAAAGAATCTAGCTGCTCCACAATCTCTGCCAAGCAGCCATCATAACGGCTCTCAAGGAGGCCAAGGAGGGCGTCGTGGCAGAGGAGGTGGTGGCAGAAGCCGTAGTCCGCTCCAGGGCACCGCAGCCATAGCCGTCAATCAGGACGGCGATCTCTAACCCCAAGTGACGCACGACATAGGATTAACTCCAACATAGAGGCGCGGTGCTACAAAAATGATGATATATACGTTGGCCCAAAATGCTTCGGACCACGTATAAGAGCAACAAGATTCCCGGAAGGATTTGCTATCTCAAGACATATCCAGCCCTACGACGGTGTAGCTCGGCCAGATACTTGGCTCCAGGGTTTCTTCCAAGCTTGTTGCATCGCCAAAGGCGGAAACAGCCTGGTCGCGACCTGGTATCTCCCACTTATGTTGCGGAAGACTGCACGTTCATGGCTCAATGAACTTCCGGAGAACACCATCCACAACTGGTATGACATGCACAGCGCGTTCTTTCAGAATTTCGAAGGCATATATCGGAGGCCCTATACGGTAGGAGACCTATAGTGTTGCACCCATAAAGCCAAAGAAACTTGCCGAGATTATCTCGGACGATGGATCGACACTAAGAACTCTTGTGAGGGAGTAAACGATCAAACTACGATTGAAGCTTTCATTGCAGGACTCCCAATTGGTTTACTATGTCATCGCTTGAAGTGTGACAAGGTCACTGATTTGGGAGAGATGATAGAAACAGCGAGCAAGTTTGCAGATGCTGACGACGACGTAGAGGGATTACTGAATGCCCTAACTATGCCACAGTCGGCAAAACAACCAAAGAAGCAAGCTCAGAAGTGCAAGAATACCTCTAAAGAAAAACCCAACACGGAAACAGTAGTGGTTACTACTACTTTTGGGTCTAGATGACGAGGAGGACGCGGCGATGGCCGCGGACGTGGTCGTGGCCGCGGACGCGGTCGTGGGACATCAAGAGTCCAAGGTAGAGGAGACCAGCAACCTGGCAAAACCTACTGCTGGGCCGACATTTCCAATAACCCATGTGTGCATCACTTAGATGCCAATGGGGGATCGTCTCACACAAATGCCGAATGTCGTTTTAATGATGACATCAAGAAGGATGATAGTGCTGGCTACAGGGCTAAGCGGAATAAGGGAAAGAAGAATCCCAAAAAGATAAAGAGACCAAGGAAGATTCTGACATGGAGGAAGCTGATCCTTCAAATCCCAAGCCAGAGGGGAAGAGAAACTTCCCAACAAAGAAAGACACTTACATCACCTTCCTCGGATCTCAACCAGCTAAGGTCAAGAAAGCTGTTCTGCATGAGCTCAATGCAACAGTTCCGGCTGTCCCCCAATTCCTGGACTGGTCGGAAGTGGCAATCACCTTTGACCTGGCTGATCATCCGCCTAAGTTGCACAAGCGAGGAAAATACGCCTTAGTCGTCAATCCACTTATTGATGGCTATGGTTTCTCCAGGACTCTCATGGACGGTGGCAGCAACATTAACATCATGTATGAAGAAACGCTACGCTGGATGCGAATCTCGGAGACCTAGTTAAATTACAGCTCTACGATCTTTCATGGAGTTGTCCTAGGAAGACAAGCTAATTCCCTGGGAGAAATCACTTTGGATGTTACCTTCGGAACTGCAAAGAACTAACGGACGGAAGCACTTTCCTTCGAAGTGGTCCCGTTCAAGAGCGCGTACCATGCTATATTCGGACGTCCGTCTTACTAGGCTTTTATGGCTCGTCCGTGTTACATTTACAATATGATGAAAATTCCAAGTCCCAAAGGCGTGATCACCATCAGGGGAGACCCAAAGAAGGCGCGAGTGTGCAAGGACGGAAATGCCGCCTTTGCTGAAGCCGTGCTGCACGCCTAGGAGTACCAAGAGATCAAGAAGACCATCGATCTGTTCGAGATGACCGCAACGAAGAAGGAGGTGACAAAGCCGAATCTGGAGTTCAAGGCATCGGAAGAGACGAACAAGACATCGTTGAAGGATGATGACCCCTCCAAGGTGACCCAGATAGGCATAGGCCTAGATAGCACAGAGGAAAGCGCGCTCGTCAAGTTCCTCCAAGCAAATCAAGATATCTTCGCATGGTAGCCATCTGACATGACCGGAGTACCTAGGGAACTTGCCAAGCACTCTCTACACCCAAACGCTAAACCCGTCAAACAATCCCTATGATGTTTCGGTGTTGAAAAGCGTAAGGCAATAGCTAAGGAACTAGCCCGGCTCGAGTTAGCCGGATTCATAGAAGAGGTCATCCACACTGAGTGGTCGGCCAATCCTGTAATGGTCCCTAAAAAGGACACCACTGATTTAAGGATGTGTGTTGATTATACTGCCTTGAACAAGGCTTGTCCCAAAGATCCGTTTGCTCTGCCTAGGACTGATCAAGTTATCGATTCTACGGCAGGCTCGGAACTCCTATGTTTTCTCGACGCATATTCCAGTTATCACCAAATTCGGATGAAGGAATCTGACAAAGTCAAAACTTCATTCGTAAACCCCTTTGGAACCTTTTGTTTCATTACGATGCCCTTTGGGCTCAAGAACGCAGGAGCTACGTACCAGTGCACTATGCAGTGTTGCCTCAACGACCAAATCGGATGCAATGTACATGCATATGTGGATGATATTGCGGTGATATACAAAAAGAAGGAAACCTTAATTTCTGACTTGGAGGAAACATTCGCCAATCTGTGAAAATATAACATAATGCTTAACCCGAAGAAATTCTTCTTTGGAATACCAGTTGGAAAATTGTTAGGTTTTATCGTGTCTCAAAGAGGCATAGAGGTAAACCGGGACAAGATTAAGGCTATACTGAATATTTCCAGGCCAACTCGCCTAAAGGACGTTCAAAGACTAACGAAGCTTGTAAGCCGGCTCGGTTTGCCATAGTTAGTCGGTTTGTAAGCCGGCTCGGTGAAAGAGCCGCACCATTATACAAGGTCCTGAAAAAGACCAAAAAATTTGTTTCGACTGATGAAGCTGAAGTTGCACTACAAGACCTGAAAGCAGCACTCTCATATGCTCCCATCCTTGCAGCACCGGAACCATAGGAACCGATGTTGCTCTATCTCGCTATGAAAAACAGGGTCGTAAGTATTGTCATGGTGGTGGAGAGACCAGAGGAAAATCAGGAACACCTGGTGCAGCGTTCGACTTACTATCTCAGCGAGGTATTAACTGAATCAAAGTAGCGGTATCCGCACTATCAAAAGCTGGCTTATGGGGTGTTCTTAGCATCTCGTAAGTTATGACATTATTTTTAGGAACATCCAATTACCGTGGTGAGCACAACTCCCATGAGAGACATAATCAACAAAAGTGATGCCACAAGACGCGTCGCCAAATGGGGCATAAAGCTTTCGACATTGAGTACAAACCTCGTACATCAATAAAATCCCAAATCCTCGCTGACTTTGTCGCTGATTGGACAGAGACAACGGAGAATATGACCCTACCAGAGTCGGAGTACTGGACCTTACATTTTGATGGGTCTAAGGCGCTCGGGGGCTCGAGGGCTGGCGTGGTGCTCAAATCACCCCAACGAGATAAACTTTTCTATGTATTGGAGATCCACTTCACGACGACGAATAACATTACCGAGTATGAAGCACTACTGCATGGAATCTGGATTGCTAAGGATATCGGCATCCAACGTTTAATGTGTTATGGAGAGTCGGATCTTGTTGCCCAACTAGTGTCGGATATCTATAATGCGAACAAACACATGGCGGCATATAGGGTTGTCGTGGACGAACTATCTAAATTGTTTGAAGGGTTTGAGGTTCAACACATCCCCCAAACAGAAAATGAGGAAGCAGATGCACTATCTCGAATAGGCTCTGTGCGGAAAAAGGTTCCGGATGGTGCTTTTTAGAGCACCTCAAAGTTCCCTCTATAAAAGGAGTAGACGAGGAATATTCGACCAAATCCGACTCACCTTTAGTAGCAGTTCTGGCTATGATTCCCAGCTGGACTCAACCCTACCTTGATTACTTGGTAGACGGAAAATTACCCGAAGACGAAGTTCTGAGCCGACAGATCGTCCAACGAGCAAAAGCCTACAGTATAATTAGTGGTGAGCTCTATAAGCGCAGTGCATCTGGGGTCTTTCAGTGTTGTGTATCTCCGGAAGAAGGAGCGGAAATCTTACGAGAGATCCATGAAGGTGAGTGTAGTCACCACGCTGCAGCCAAATCTCTAGTGGCAAAAGCTTTCCGACACGGTTTTTTCTGGCTTACAGCCAAGGCAAATGCCGAACGGCTGGTCAAGGCGTGCAAGGGCTGCCAAAAATACGCCAAACAAGCTCACGTTCTGGCTCATCAGCTGCGAACAATACCTATAAGATAGCCTTTTGCAGTCTGGGGGCTTGACATGGTAGGACCGTTTAAACGGGCTCCAAGTGGATTTACTCATCTATTAGTGATGGTGGATAAATTCACAAAATGTATTGAGGCTAAACCTATCACTAGTTGTGATGGAGCAACAACTAGAAGATTTTTCGAGGATGTCATAATCCGATACGGTTATCTGTATAGCAATATCACGAACAACGGGAGTAATTTCTCTATGGGAGAGCTTGCCGGATTCTGCAATGAACAAAATATCCGGCTTGACATTGCGTCAGTCGCACATCCACAAGCTAATGGACAAGTCGAAAGAGCAAATGGTTTAACCTACAAGGCCTAAAACCAAGACTCGAAGCACCACTATGGCGTGCTGCGGGGGCTTGGGCAGAGGAATAACCTTCTGTGATATGGAGCTTACGAACAACTCCGAATAGGTCAACTAGATACACACCTTTCTTCTTGGTCTATGGCGCAGAAGCAGTTCTTCCAAGTGATTTAATTCACACTTCTCCTAGGGTTGCCGCGTATATTGAAGAGGATGCCGAAAATTCTCGACAAAATGATCTCGATTTAGTCGAAGAAGTTTGTGTCATTGTTGAGATGAGATCAACAGCCTATCAGCAGAAGTTACACAAGTATCATAGCGAGAGAGTCAGAAACCGGTCTTCCAATAAGGGCCATTTTTAGTTAGTCAAGTAATGCACAATGGTTCTTACTATCTAATTGATATGCGGCCAGTCAAGGAAAGACCAGCTACTAAGAAAAGAAAGAGAGCTAGAGAGCTAGAGGCAGTACAAACCATGTAATATTGCTCAGATACGTCCATTTTATTCATAGTTTATCTTTCTTTGTAATCATATATGTGTACATGTTCAAATAAGAAATAAAGTATTGGTTTCCTCAAATTTTTCTGAGAAGTTTTTTACCATCTTATTTCCGAATGATCATGTCACAGTCGAAAATCCCAGAATACTTGAAAGTACTTTATGCTCATGTTTGTTCTGGTTTAGATTTCCGATTCTAAAATTACTACCTTCAGGTATAAATCTAAAAATTTTAGTCTATACTTTGGTTATTTATCTGATTGTCGGATGCGGGCATTTTCCGAGTAATGAATTGTTGGTACTGGAAGCCGGCTTTGTGTTTTGAGTTCAAACTGGTTTGGCAATTGAGCTCCGTTGCTCAACAAAGTTTCCATTCTAAAGGTTGGCCGGCTCACAAAAGGGATGTGGCGGAAGGCCAGATAAACGATAAGTGTAGACAAAAAAACATAAATGCTTATGTAAACATTCTAGGAACGAAAATTATAAAGCCAAAATTGCTGAATAGATATATTAAAACTTAGCACTAGCAAAAGTATCATACTACTGATTTACAACCCGAATTGTTTTCAAAATAATACATTGTTTGTTCTAATGCTCTACGATGGAGGGGAAGACGAAGGAGTTGTTGGCTCACTAGAGACATCAACCTCGCCTCGATATCTTTTCGAGACGTTCAAATCTGAGATGGTTCGTTCATCGTCGGAAACTTCGCCAGTTTCTTCGGCAGCCCGAGGCGGCGTCTCTACGTGAGTGAAGAAAGGAGTGTCGTAAATGGTAAAGTCAGCTACGTGGCACCCATATCTGGCGCAGGAGTTCATGATGGATTTGATGTCCTGCTGTTGTCCGTCTTCATCCACAGTAGAATACCCTCTGGTCACTTACCAGATCTCCATGCTTCTATGGTGGCTCATGACCATAGTGACAGCGTTCTGCGCTGCGGTTCAATCGTAGGACATGTTCTAGTCCTAGACGAGATGGGCCATCTCCTTGGCCTTGTCTCGCACTTCAAAGTCGGACATGCTATGCATGTCCAGAACCTTGAGAACTTCGCCAATATCCTCAATAGATTGGCGGAAGTCATGAAGCAAATCACCAACTTGTGTAAGCCGGCTAGTGCGAGATTCGGAAGAGGCTGAGTCTAGTAAATTCAGAGGACATGTGCATGTAATGCAAAGGGGTTAATAAAATAAATCCAGACTCCAAAAAGTCGGAATATGCAGAAAAAGGGTGATATACCAAAGATGACATCGTCTACTTTGGTATTTTCTTCACGAAGACTCTGGAGTTCAGCTCGGAATGCCTCGGTAATATCCTTCTATCTTAACAATTCATAGCTAAGATCCGAGATTTTCTTATCCTGGAGCGTAATCTTGCGATCACGCTCCTCGGTGGCCATGGAGGAGGTTTCGAGAAATTGAGCAATGCTCTTCTCATGATCCGCCTTAAGCTTATTCAGCTCTTGGCGGAGGTCTTTGTTTTCCACCTCTAGGGTTTTCAGATTCTCGGCCTCCTCAATCATAGCACATGATTGCTTTAATAGTGCTGTAGTCAAAAAGAACAACAGTTGAACAAAAAACTATGAAATAAAAGGCAAGGTTTGAGTACTAAAATGATTACCTTCAGCCTCATCCCTGGATATTTCAGTTGAGCATTTTCAAGTCGTAGAGCTCTGATTTCTCTCTGCTTGTTACAGATATTCTTCAATAATTCCTAGTTATATGAATTAACTTTCTGTAAGTCAGAATACCCAGAGTCAGAAGTCTACTAAAGAATCGGGCTAATATTTTTACTAATATCAGCATGAGCCTTGGGGGCTACACTAGTTCATTCTTTGGCATCCTAAGAAAGCATTAATCTGGATTGTCTATCCAACATCATGCTTGGGGCTAGAGGGTATGATATGAAATAAAGTAAAACGTGAGTTGGAATTCTGACTTACATGTTGTTCACGAGTGAGTTTGCTCAAACTCATGTTCACTTCTGTGGTAACCTTCTCGGCGAGAGTGAGCGGGATCACTGGCGGAGTCGGAAGCTCGCCGGTTCTCAGCCTCTCGTTGCGAAGACAGACTTTTTCAAGAAGTTCAGAGTACTTGACGTCCTCTGCTTCTTGTGCTTCTTCTTCGGTAGAGATAGTATCGCTCTCTAGGAATTGTCGAGCCATCGTTGAATCTCCTTCGCATATTTCCGAGAAAGGCCAAGTTTGGCAATACCCGGATTGCTGAGGAGATTGGCAACAAAGACCTCTACCGAGGGATCATTACCCGAAAAGGGTTCACCCTTATCAAAACCTGAGTCACCCATGGTGACGTCAGTCTATGATCCGAGGATCACTGGCTCTACTGATTGAGCCGGATCTTCTACGACGGTCGGAGATAGAGTAATCTCCGGTGCCACAGAAGGCTGAGGGACAAGAGTCGAAGGTGCTGCGGCAGGAGAAGTCTTTAGCTTTGACTGGTGCAGGGGTTTCGACAAAGCTCCCTTCCCTTTGCCCTTGGTGACTTGTTTAGCTCTAAGAAGGTAATAGAACTAAAAACATTACATCTCGGAAAGAATTAAGACATATAGTACAAAGACCTTGTGAGGAAAGATTACCTCTTCACAACAGGCACCTCCTTTGTGCCAATAGCCACTGTCGGAGCTTTATGCTTCCGAGGAACAATGTCCGCCAGTGGAACCAACTCTCCCTCATCCTGAGAAAACTCAGGAGGATATCCCTCGATAGGAGGAAGCTCTGACTCGGGGAGGTCGGCAAGCTGAAAAGAAGAGATATTTCAGTATTGCAAAATAATATAAAGATGAGCACATAATACGAGTTGCTGCTGGAAGCTTAGCGGCACCACGAGATCTTCCGCCGTATGCATGTCCAAGGACAGCTCCGGAATCTTCCTCTCAATCAGCTCCCTTATCGGCCACTTGATTTGACATACGTAATATTTTGCCGAGTAGGCCTTGGGGCTGATTCGGAGGGAATCTTTCTTGGATGACGTGATGGAGTGCATCAGTCGATCTTCATGATATTGAAGAGGCTGGATCCGGCGTGCCACCCAGCAGTGTACTAAGTCGGACCCTTTCAGGCCCTTGTGCTTCATCAAATACTCGATCCGCCTCTTGTCATGAAGAAGATCGTCACTGAGAGCCGGTGCATCTGCGTGCCAGGACTCTTGGGGCGTAGTGGCACCATCGACAAAAGCCGGCAAAGCAGTAGCTTTGCCGAGAGCGGGAATATCCTTGTGATAGAATAAAGTGGACGACCATTGCTTGACCGACTCACTGGCCATAATCCGAGGATAGAATCGCTCTCTTCTAACGGAAAAACTAATAGTACCGGTAATATAAGGATTACCGACAGTGATGGAATTTCTCCGGACATGGAAATAAAACCGGAAAAGAGTGAGGCTCGGCCTAATGCCAAGATACCCCTCGCACAAAGATGCGTACGCGCTCATCTCTAAGAGAGAGTTTGGGGGAAGATGATGGAGTTGAACTCCGTAGTGATCTATAACCTAAGAAATCTGAAGGAGGGAAGCTCAAACCTATGTTGAGGTGGGTGCCGAAGTGCACTTGCTAGCCGTTGCGGGGGTGGGGACGGTTTTGCCGAAGCTGCTCCGCCAGTCGCTGGCACGGAGGAGCCCTTCGTCCTCCACGATGTGGAGCTTGGCGTCATCAAGGACACACGGGATCCAGACCCCGCAGTTGCTCTCCTTCTCCACCGCCGCTGCCGTCGCCACCGTGCCAGAAGATGTTGCTGAAGCCATTTTTCTTGTGCGCCGGTGACCTTGGATGGGCGGTGCTGGAGGTTTCTGGGGAGCAGAGGAGCTCTAGGTTCGTGGGGAGGCGTAGGGGAGAAGGAAACGGTGCAAGTGCTGGTGAAGAAGATGGGGAAAAGGATCCTCACCACTTATATCCTCCGGCCGCATCAAGATTCGTGTAACGCTACAGTGAACGCGCCACATGTCGTGGAAATAATTGGGTAACCCCCGCATGATGATTACGCCGCCTCGATCTCCATGAACGCATTAAAACAGTGCCTCGGTTCTGTGAAAGGCGGACCCACCAATGGTCGTGCTGACAGGAAATGTCTGTCAGTGACGTGACTTGACCATGACTAGTGTCAGGTTACGTCAGAGACCAAGTTCCGGCTTAGTTTTAATTTCGATCTAGAAACCCGAATATCATATTCACAGGTCCGGCTCATTTGAGACTCGGATCCTATCCTTTCTTTTTGGAAGTTTCAGGAACCCTTCACGATTTTGCAAGCCAAAGATCAAGCTAGACAATGATGAAATCCGACTATGGATCATGGAGGCTTCCGGGGGCTGCTGTTGGGGATATACTTTCCGGGTATCCTTGTTGTACCTCACTGACCAGGGTGGCCCACTTTGGGTTAGAGCTTTGCTTCACGGGTGCCTAGTCAGGGAGAAGAGACAGAGTTCGGGCTCGCTACGGGAAGGCCCAGAAGACTTACTGACATAGGCCCATAGTGTTACTTGTAGTTCAAGATGTACTCTGTAACCGACTCTTAGTCGTAGCCGGATCGATCTCTCCTGTAACCCTAGGCCGGATATCTGTATAAGCAATCCTAGGGAGAGCCTTTAGGGCACCCTCACAACAGTCTACAATCTCAACTCGCACAGTCAAAACCCTTATAACCTATATTCCTGCTCTGCCATATTACTGGATTGCTAGCGGGAGTAGAATCTGTCCAAAGCAGGCGGATTCGAACATGGGTAAACTTGTGTGCTCACTGTCCTGGAAAACCATACATCTCACACCCCTCTCTACCACATGCCCCTAGAACCCCTTCATGGCGTACTGATGTCTACGCACTTCTATTCTTGTAGACAATTGTTGGGCCTCCAAGTGCAGAGGTTTGTAGAACAGCAGCAAGTTTCCCTTAAGTGGATCACCCATGGTTTATCGAACTCAGGGAGGAAGTGGTCAAAGCTATCCCCTCTCAAGCAACCCTGCAATCAAGAGATAGGTGAAGTAGTTCGGTGAAGAGATAGTTAAATACAAGTGGTATGTATATAAGACAATGGTGCTAGAAAATAGCTTGATGGCGTGGAAGAGACTAAAGGCAAACTAAAATAAATATGGAAGCAAGCAAACATGTAACAGATCTAATTGCAAATGGTGTTTCAATATTTAGAAACAAGGCCTAGGGATCATACTTTCGCTAGTGAACACTCTCATATAAATATCTTATCTTTATGATACTACTCTTCGGTTTGACACTCTAATCCATGGTAGGGCTATAACAGCACTCCTTAAAGTTCGCTTTCCGCATCTAGATAACCCCACACTGTCACCTTGAGCACTAGATGGTTCCAACAAACACCACAATTTCATAGAGACATCCAACTCCAAATATAACTCATAACAAGTATTTGTAATCTCTAGCCTAAGTGCCACCATGGTATGCATGTTGTCACTTTCACACACATGGGGAGAGCCAGAGATCTATTAAAGCATTTGAGTAGCAAGGTAGATCTACTTGATTACAAAGCTCATGATCACAATATCATCATGCATAGGGAGAGATAAACACATAGCTACTGGTAGAACCCTTAGCCTAGAGAGAGAACTACTCCCTCCTCATCATGGGAATCAGCAATGGTGATGGAGATGGCGGTGGAGATCGATGGAGATGGCTCCGGGGGCACTTCCCCGTCCCGACAGGGTGCTAGAACAGAGACTTTCTGTCCCCCAAATCTCCCCTTCGGTCGCGGCAGGGCTGCAGAACTTTTCGTGGCTGGAGGCTTGACGATCTAGGGTTTTTGCATCAGGATGCATCTTATAGGCGAAGAGGCAAGGTCAGTGCGCAGCCAGGGGGCCCACACCATGCCTTGGCGCAGCCTGGGGGGACCCGCGCCTAGGGGTGGTTTGGACACCCTATGGCCCCCCTTCGTCTCTCTTTCTGGCTCCGTGAATCTTCCGGGAAAATAACGACTTTGGCTTTTGTCCAGTCCAATTCCGAGAATATTCATTTTCTGACTTTCTGGAACCAAAAACAGCAGAAAACAGGCAACTGGCACTGTGGCTCTTGTTAATAGGTTATTCCAAAAAATCATATGAAAAGTACTCCAAAGTGTGGACAAAACATAAGAAAGTAGATAAAACCAAGCATGGAACATCAAAAATTATGGATACGTTAGCAACGTATCAACATCCCCAAGCTTAACTCCTGCTCGTCCTCGAGTAGGTAAGTGATAAAAAGAAAGAATAATTTTTTAGGTGACATGCACCATCATGAACTTGATCAAAGTATTTGTAAAACATTGATAGCTGGGATCATAGTACTTCAATCATAACATGAAAGACAAAGTTCTAACAATAAGGCAAAGCAATTGTGTTGCAACATGAAAAGGCATAAACAAAAGATTCATGAATAACAATGCTTTGCAAGCCGTTTGTTTGTTTCACATAAAGAAAACATAGCATAGTGGCATTCAGCTTGTCCCTCATAGAGTAGCAAAGATAAATGCATAGGACACCTTCAAAGTTCATAAGAGTGACTAGATACAAATAATTTAAAATAAGCAATATCAAAGCTATGCGTCAATCAACAAGTCTTGGGACAATACACATAGAACTAAGAATGACCACTATGCTCTCAAAATAGGTGCATAAAGATAGAAGGTGGAGACTCAACATAAAATTAAAAGAAAGGCCTTCATAGAAGGAAGTAGGGATTCAAGTTTCATAAAGAGCTTCCAAAAATTATGGTACTTATTAGCTTTCAGCTCTCATTTCCCCTATCATAAGCATCTTGAAGTGATTAAGGTTAAAGTGAACAAACTATGGTCTATATGCTTGACGAAGTATAAGTTGGAAATCTCATGTCCCTTGAATACGAGGGCCTCTCCTCATGCTACTCAAGTTTAGTTATCGGTAAGTTCTTGTCATAGTAAGTACATGTGTATCATAGAGAACCGCCAACGGGGTACCCCTTGCCCGATGATACGGAAGAATCTCCATATCAAAATGACAAGGCAAGCAGACAACGAGCATCTCAGCAATCTTCCTATTTACCATGGGAATATGGTGCTTTTTTCCCTCTTTCCTCTTTTCTCATATCTCTTTTCTTTTTCTCTTTTTTCTCAATATCTGACTCTTTTTTTAGAAGAAGAATGCTTCATAGACAGCTCATTATGGTTACGCTGCAGGTTTCCACCATGACAGCATGGACTAGACCGGTGGCCCAGGCGTTTCTCTAACACACATACATAATTCCATGGACTTACAAGCTCCCCTTTCATTTCACACTGACGACATCCATAGACAAAAGAGCATGATATCAACTAGGTACAAAGTACAAGTGCAATGTTGAAAGTGTTCCCCATGACAACATGGTTCTGCTAATCCCCAACAAATAATTGCAAGCATATACAACATAGATGACACAATGGTTCAAGTTTATTAAGGGCAAGAAAAAGTAAAGTGCGCCATCAAGTTCGTGAGAGCTTTAATCACTAGTTTTCTCATAACAAGTTTAATTCGGAAGGTAGATAAAAACATGAATATACTTGGAATAGCATATGCTAATAGGTAGGTATGGTGGAATCTTTGGAATAACTTGGTTTTAGGAGTTGGATGCATGAGTGGAACTCATACTTGGTTATGGAGGCTAGCAAAACACTGGGAGCGACCAACTAAGAGAGCAATAATGGCCATAATCATGCAGAGCGACAAAACATCATTAATCAAAGCATAAAGTAATACTACAAATTGAAAACTAAAGGATCACAAAGGCTATGGTGACTTGTTACAGTCATAAGATGGTGTGAGCATGTGTCAAGTCAACACAAATAAAGCATCAAAGGAGAATACCACAATACTATGCTTTAATATGCTAAAACAACGTATGATTCTTCAAAAGAACATTAAGCAATCTCAATTATTTATAACAAGTCATGCTACAGCAAAGAATACTAAGCATAAAGCCAAAACAATATCAAGCATGGCATAACAAAGCATAGGCCACAGTCGAAAACAAGCTCTCTTTACCACTTAAGCATGAACTTTCCTACTCTTTTTCCAAACCAAACCAAACTATTTAAAACCAATGTATGAAAGAGGGGGTCCAACCAATTTATTCAGCAAACTAAGAAAACCAAGCAAACGAAAAACCAAAACAAAAACAAAAACAAAAAAGAATATGCTCCAAGAACAACACAACTGTGCATGAAACAATAAAAATGAAGTGTTTGGAAGAAACCTGGGATTTTTATTGATGAAGAAGGGGGGTGCCTTAGGCATCCCCAAGCTTTGACGCTTGTACTTCTTGGATATTTCTTGGGGTGACATGTGTGGAATCCCCAAGCTTGAGCTTCAGTCCATCCTTCATCTCATTACTCATTTCTTCCATACACCTGAAATTTTTGCTTTATACAAAACTTCACACAATCTTTATTAGCAACATTAGTGCACTCAAGATAATAAGTCTTTAGGTTCAGTTCTAACACCAATAATACTTCCATTAAAACACAAGCTACTGTAGCACTTCCTTCAAAAAACTCAATTCCCCAAAAAGAACTCAAAAAGGAACCAACAAGAAGCAAATGCAAATAATGGCAGAAATCTGTCAAAACAGACCAGCAGGTAAAGACGAATTTTTTCGAAGACCTTATGTTGCTCAAATCGAAAATTGTTGAGCTAATAAAACTTAGATAACAACCTGGGGCAGAAGCAAAAAAATTCACGCCTCAATAGAACGTACAGATATTTTACACGAATTTTTACGATGAAGCATAGAAATCTGTTTCGGGACAACAACTTTCTCAATCATTACTTCTCTCTCATTAGAGGTTACTCTTGGCACAAAAAGCAAATAAAAAGGATAAGGAGCGGTTATTACTGAAGTAATAACTTGCAAGACTCACCTAAAACTTTTGGGTTATCTCCCAATAAGTACTTTTCTTTAATTCCTTTAAGTTAAGCTTCATAGTTTGAGAAGATGCTCACATAAGAAATATGAATCGAAGTAAAAGAGAGCATCAAGAAGCAAATTAAAAACACATTTAAGTCTAACCCACTTCCTATGCATAGGAATTTTGTAAAGAAACAAGTCATGAAAGCACAAAGCAACAATCATAGTAAAGCAAAACAAGTGCAAATTCAAGACTTTCAACATAAAGAGGGGAAACTTAATATTATTGAGGTGCATAAAACCATGTTTCCCTCTCTCATAATAACTTTCAGTAGTATCATGAATAAAATTAACAATATAACAATCACATGAAACATTCTTATCATGACCCACATGCATAAAAGAATTAATACTCCCCACATAAACATAGTCATTCTTATTAATTGTAGTAGGAGCAAATTCAACAAAATAGCTATCATTATTATTCTCATCACCATAATCATCAAATATAGGAGGCATATTGTAATCATAATTAATTTTCTCCTTAATAGTAGGTGGACTGAAAATATCATTTTCATCATTTTAATCATCATATATTGGATGTTTGGTATCATCATCAGAAATATAATAGCTATCTTCCAAAGCCGGGGAACTAAAAAGATCATTTTCATAAAAACTAGCTTCCCCAAGCCTAGACTTTTCCATGGCATTAGCAATAATGGTGTCCAAACAATTCATACTAACAACATTGCTATTAGCATGCAAATAAAGTTACATAGGTTTTTTAATTTCCTCTTCAAACACTTCAAGTCCTAACTCAAGATAAATACTATAAAGCTCTCTAATTTTGTTGTTGTTTTCCATTAAGCCTAACTAGTGAAAACAAGAAACAAAAAGACAAAATTGCAGAATCTAAAGGAAATAACTTCGAGCACTCACACTGGAGGATGTGAGTACCTTTTACCATACCTCCCCGGCAACGGCGCCAGAAAATAGCTTGATGTCTACGCACTTCTATTCTTGTAGACAGTTGTTGGGCCTCCAAGTGCAGAGGTTTGTAGAACATCAGTAAGTTTCCCTTTAGTGGATCACCCAAGGTTTATCGAACTCAGGGAGGAAGTGGTCAAAGCTATCCCCTCTCAAGAAACCCGGCAATCAAGATACAAGAAGTCTCTTGTGTCCTCAACACACCCAATACAGTTTTTAGGTGTATAGGTGCACTAGTTCGGTGAAGAGATAGTGAAATACAAGTGGTATGTATATAAGACAACGGTACTAGAAAATAGCTTGATGGCGTGGAAGAGACTAAAGGCAAACTGAAATAAATATGGAAGCAAGCAAACATGTAACAGATCTAATTGCAAATGATGTTTCAATATTTAGAAACAAGGCCTAGGGATCATACTTTCGCTAGTGAACACTCTCATATAAATATCTTCTCTTTATGATACTACTCTTAACTACTCTTCGGTTTGACACTCTAATCCATGGTAGGACTATAACAACACTCCTTAAAGATCGCTTTCCCCATCTAGATAACCCCACACTATCACCTAGAGCACTAGATGGTTCCAACAAACACCACAATTTCATAGAGACATCCAACTCCAAATATAACTCATAACAAGTATTTGTAATCTCTAGCCTAAGTGCCACCATGGTGTGCACGCTGTCACTTTCACACACATAGGGAGGGCCAGATATCTATTAAAGCATTTGAGTAGCAAGGTAGATCTACTTCATTACAAAGCTCATGATCACAATATGATCTTGCATAAAGAGAGAGATGAACACATAGCTACCGGTAGAACCCTTAGCATCGAGAGAGAACTACTCCCTCCTCGTCATGGGAATCAGCAATGGTGATGGAGATGGCGGTGGAGATCGATGAAGATGGCTCCGGGGGCACTTCCCCGTCTCGGCAGGGTGCTGGAACAGAGACTTTCTGTCCCCCGAATCTCCCCTTCGGTGGCGGCGGCGCTGCGGAACTTTTCATGGCTGGAGGCCTGATGATCTAGGGTTTTTGCATCGGGGGGCATCTTATAGGCGAAGAGGCAAGGTCGGTGGGCAGCCAGGGGGCCCACACCATGCCCTGGCGCGGCCTGGGGGACCCGCGCCTAGGGGTGGTTTGGCCACCATGTGGCCCCCCTTCGTCTCTCCTTTTGGCTCCGTGAATCTTCCGGGAAAATAACTACTTTGGCTTTTGTATGGTCCAATTCCGAGAATACTCATTTTCTGATTTTCTGGAACCAAAAATAGCAGAAAACAGGCAACTGACACTATGGCTCTTGTTAATAGGTTAGTCTAAGAAATCATATGAAAAGTACTCCAAAGTGTGGACAAAACATAAGAAAGTAGATAAAACCAACATTGAACATCAAAAATTATGGATACGTTAGCAACGTATCACGTACTTGTCATCAATCCGACAACACATGTTGAACAAAAGAGCAACATAGAGAAGCCACACGGCTCAGCATGGTTATTCTACTGATGCGACATGCGACAAGCACCTACAGATGGAATCCACGGCAGACTTGATGCCACTAACGTGTTATAGCAGGGGTGGTCGGAGGCACTGTTGGAGGGGACTCGATTGGTAGCACGGTGCTGTGGAGCCGACAAAAGAGTGCTCGCGTGAGGCGCGTCTTGCGGAACATGGAGGCACGGATGATGGGCTCCTGGCAGCACGGTCCTTGATCCAATCCTGCAGGGTAAGCGCACACCTAAGGCGAGTTCTAGGGGCAACACCGTGACATAGAGAGAGGGAGGTGCTCTGTAGATGGCCGAGGAGGCGGCAAGGCAGAGGAGCACGGCCGAACACGGCGTTGAGGAAGGTAGGGCCACAGCCGCGGACAGAGGATGGCAGCGCTCACAGGGGCACGACCGGCACTGTAGGAGGTCGAGGACGACCTTGGAGGGCAGGGCAGAGGCGAGAGGAGGCCGCGGGGCTATGGCCAAAGTTGGTTCAGCGCCGCATGAACACGAGCTGTCACGTGGGCTGGGCTGGAGTAGCAGGGTGATGAGCGGGTTTGAGTGCACCAGAGACGAGCGAGAGGGCGGCGACGACCACCGCTTGCAGCAGACGCACCTGCAGTGGTGCTGCCGGAGAGACCAAGGCCGGCGGAGCAGAGAGAGTCCGGGCAGCGACGCGAGGCTGTGAAGAGCAGGGGCAGTGGGGCTTCTGCGAGGTCGTTGCGGGCAGAGGGCGAGGCGGCGGCAGCGCTCTGCTCGGGGTCTCGAGATCTAGGGCGCGCGGTAGGTGGGATGCACTGGGATTAGGTGACATGCCCATGTCATGTCACCACGTAACATGCCCCCTTCCATTTGCCATCGGATCTTCATCCGACCGATAAAAGTGATCCAAAGCAGCAGAAGAAGAAAATACATCTCACAATTATGTTCCTGTTTTCATTTGCACAATTTTTAAATAAATAATAGAAACAACTTGTCAGTCATTTAGTAGTTTGAATAGTAGACATATAAATTTTACCTAATTTGTATAAATTAATTTTCAAACTTGTACTGAATTTAAATTCTAATAAAAATTATGTAGTCTAAACACTGGAACCTGCTTAGGGATACTTTTTTATTTTTTGCTTTGGGTCATTTTTATCCGTCAGATGAAGTTTGAATGGTTGATGAAGCACATGTTACGTGGTGACATGCCGTGGGCATGTCACCTGATCCTAGTCCACGTGGGATTGAGGCGTATGCGTCGAGTGGGTGGGGCCGGCTCACGTGTTAGGTGAGGAGTAGGGCCCTGGGGCATGCGATGTGAGCCAGGGTGGGGTGCGGGTGTTGTCGGTCACAATGGTGGGTCGCTAGCGGGGGGCCTGGGCTAGGGTCTTAGCGGAGCATGTGCATTTCTGTGTGCTGCGCACGGCGCGTGCGTGCAACGGTGTTCTCTGGGGTGGCGGCGTAGGGGTAGCTGATAGGTGGGGTGGTTGGGTGTACCATTAGGGTTAGGTATAGGATATAGACTAGGGTTGATTTTTGGGGTAGTAGGCTACTGTCAGCTGGGCCTTTTGGGCCTGGCCGGTGGTGGCCTCCCCCGGTTTAAAATAGTTTTATTATTTATTTAGTTAGTTTAATTTAAAGACTTTTTGTAAATATTTTTAGACCAATAGAGATATTCGGAACACCAGGGTTTTGATTTGAACAAATAGAGTGGATATCTAGAAAATAAAGATAGGCTTTTGGTAAATAGTTTTAGGAAAATAATATATGCATGTAGTCATGAAGATGTTCAAATACAATGTGGCATGATGACATGAGCATGCGATCATGATGGTGCAATAAATGACATGTAGGAAGTAGCAATATATAGACTAGGCAAGTAGCATCACAATTGTTAGAGAATTGTGATGCTACAACTCTCCCCCACTAAACAAGAATCTTGCCCCGAGATTCCTAGGAAAAATAAAAAGGGACAAGGAAAGGCGGGTGTTCGGGACGAAGGTGACCCTCATGTTCCCAAGAGGATGAACAACGGAATGGTGCAACCACTACACCTTGCAAAAATTGCTAGACTTGTTGCGATTCTTGTGTTTTTGTTCTTCGAAACAAAGGATTTGAAGAACCTAGAGGATTGTTGTGAGACGAGAAAGATATGATGAACATAGCTCCGGTGCTTTCGAGAAACAGGATAATAGAATAGAACCACTTCTTGAAATATTTATGAAGACGGTGTATCAAGGATAATAAAACATACATCATTAGGATTCAAGATCAAATATGCAAGTGAGGATGATTGTTTGTTTTACTAGAAGAAAAGATCAACTTTGGATAAGTTATCAACCACTATAAAAATAACATTGTTTCTTCTCTCGGATTTAAGAAATGATGTTTGGAGAGACAATATTGCCTTTGAATAATAGAGTTCCTTGATATCAATGGAAAAATTAGCATTGATGACTTCTCGGATTATCTTCTTCTTGACATCGGTAAGAACCAAAGGATGATGCAATTGAGGTGCGCGGATTATCTTCAAGATAAAGAGGCGAGCCAAGTTTATGGTGGAATCTTGAGGAAGAAGGTGAATGTTTACAATTGATGGCATCAACCATAACTGGCTTTACCAAGAGGAAAATAATTTGATAGATGAAGTCAGAGATATATCTTCCATCCATCTTGTTTGACGTTGTCGAGCTCCAGTAGAATGGAGAGTATCGGGGAAGATTTGCATTTGTTCCCACCAGATCATTGAAGATTTTGGTCCATCTAGAGATAGACGATACCACCAATAGATATTATTGATTACTCTCTTTGAATGAACACTTCAGAAAAACAAGGATTCAAGTAAAAGTCTTAAGAGATAATGGCCACTTCTAACTTCTGTGGAATGAGTGAAATCGCATTAATCCACCAATTCAATGTACAAGAGCGAATGATAAGAGTAGTCAGATAGGGTTTAGTCCATCGTGCACCCAAAGCATTACTCCGTGCATGAATAGGAAAATTGTGCAATATAACTCTCAGGAATTTAGACTGAAGATATTGACAAGCAGAATTCATGCAGCTCCATAAGAAAACAAGGAGGTGATGCCAACACATTGTTGGATCCAAACAAAAATAATGATGATGATGTTGTCGTCGTGTCGGAAGTCCCAGGCCATCAAAAAATCAATGTATCATGGCGAATGATAAAAGATTCAACAGATAGATCAAGGATAACACCCCAAAACTTGAATAGAAGAATTATGAAAGATCTAGAAAGTCTTCGTGGCATCCAATGGAGCGAGGATAGAAGATAGAGATGGTTTACAAAGTTTCTTGATGAGCGGAGGACCAAAAGAATTCCTTCTCCTTCTTAATAAGATACCAGAGAGATTTAGTAGTCTTGAGGAGAACTTCAGCGGAACGGTGATGATAACTTGCAAAAACAAGGAAACGCTCCGGATTTGGTTGAAGGTGGAGGATGGAATTAGTAGTTGAATTGATGATTTTGAATTGTAGCAATGTCTTTAACAGAAGAACATGGCCGAGAGAGGTGACTTTGAAAAGTCGAAATTCATACTTTGAGAACTTTGCACATAGGCGATGTTCATGAAGCATGAGAGAAAAAGAAGGAAATGTTCTTTCATGTTTTTCCATTGATATAGAATAGGTAAGCATATCTTCAAGTTATACCACCATGAATTAATAATGTATTACAATAAAACCAAGTTCATGGGGCGAGAGAAATGAACAAACGCTCGAACCACTTTCTGAGCTCAACGCTCTTTGAAAGATCAATGTTACGAGCAAGGATGTGTGTTGGAAGAGATGAGTTTAAAGAATAGATTATCTAGACCTTCGGAAGAGAAAAAGAGATGCCAACTTGTTCACATATTCGAACTGATCACCGTTTGAAAAGGCAAAAGATCTTGGATAAAGAAGCGATGATAACACATACATTAAGCAAAGCTATCAGATATGAAGGGATGAGATTCTCTCGTATCAAAGAGAACCTTGCAGATATGGAGTTCAAAAATATGTGAAGCATGATAGCAGATGATAATCCACCATAGTGCCTTACGAAACATCCGAATTACCAAAGATACTTGAATATGATAAAGATATGATCACGGTATAACTCAAAATCACAAGAGATAACCACAACCATTTGGAGAATTAGCTTAATCGCATTGACCATATTCCACTCATGATAAGTGTTATAGAGCTATACCGAGAACCCAATTACAATCACAAGCATTGGATCGACGCAAGTTATGCATTTATCCCAAAATAATTGAAGATGAAGTGAAAACTCCAGACTGAAGCGCCGGTAGCAAAATATTGACTTAGCATGGACATGCCGATAAAGAAGGTGAAACATGTATCACACACGAAAAAAAGGAGTGTGGAAACACAGATGTATGAAAGAAAAAAATTCCGCATTTCTCGGCATTAAAATACCAACTAGATACCAAAAACAACTTAATGGATAGATATTAGCAACTCTACCTTCTGTGAAAGCATGCAGGAAGGAAGAATACCTTTAACAAGATTGCGTCGGTTAACAAAGAGTAAGACAAATTGCATCGGTTTACAAAGAGTCGTATTGATAGTGTCAGTTTACAAATAAGCCTGTCGGTATGGAATGTACCAACCGTTGATAATCAAAGGCAGATTGCGACAATAAGGTTGGATACAATATATAGACAAAGAATTACACACACATCCTATGGTACTGTGGAAACCCCAAACACGTGAATCCTAGTTTGAATTTTTAGAACAGGATAGACACAAACGCTACACTTCCTTTAACAGAAAAAGGGTCGGTGGATGGGTAAGAAGAAAAAATGGAAGTAGTCCTACTCTCACATTTAGTTTTTTCCCTAGTATACATAGCTACCAAAATATTTTTTAGACTGACAACGACCATCTTGGTTGAGACCCTGAAGGGAAAAATGGCCCTAATACCAATTATAATACCTCGGACCTTACGGTCTAAGCTCAAGCCTAGATGAACCAAAAGTGGACATGACGTACTACCGTGGGGCCGTGCAGCCACACAGTGGGCCAACCTCGTGGAGTAGAGCACGGTACCGGCCAACTATCCCATCCACTTTTAGAACATCGGGACTAGAGCAAGCGGCGTAATCGACAAGTAACATGACCATAACATACACAATGTATGTCAGCGACTTACAATAGACATCAAAGTCACACCATCTAAAATAATAGAAACAGAAAATATTCAACGCCATACGACAAGATCCAAATATCCTAGATAGGTATAATAATTTAGGATATCTCATCATACATCACACAACAGAGTATCAAGCGTAAGTAGAAAACATGATCCAAGTACGGATAAGACGCAAATTGGCATAAGATGCCCTAAACATAAGCACATCCCACCCATAAATCTCATGGATCTCCATCCCCTAAATATATACACTGGACAGTCGTTGCCACCATCATCCGTCTCCTCAACCCAGTAACCTTCCTGAGAGTATACCTGTCCATCTGAACCAAATATTTATTGTGTGAGACCCTAGAGGTACTCAGCAAGTCTTAATGCTTCTAAAGGGAATAACCTAGGGGTAACGCAATTACAGCGAAAGACAATAGCTCAACAATTCTATAGAGACACGCTACACATCCGCCCACCTAGAGATGGACAGACGCTCGTTAATTAATAACAACAGTTATATAAGCAACATAAGTAAACATCACTTGCCCTCCTTCTCGCATACCGACGAGAAGACGGAAAAACATCCCATCCGTTGGCAATTTTATTAACCATTCCATGAGTGTTGCACTATTTACTAGTCCTGTCTTAGTCCAATTAAAGGCGGTACTTTAGTTATGCTTGTCTATGATCGAAATTGTGCGCCAAGTCATCCATAACCTCGGACACGGCTTTCAAAAAGATTTACCCTGTAGGGGTGCACAAATAGCAACACACGCACGGTCAACCTCGGGAAGAACCAAATAAAACGCAACGAGACCTCACGAAAAAACATTCAAAGGATTCATAAATCATTTCAGGAGGGCACTACAATAAGCTACCCGCAACGGAGTTGACCGGCTCTAAGACAGACCCAAGGTTTTGCGAGAATGGTTGTAAACGACTAGGAACCCAAAAGTGTGACTGGGCTTGTCATTACCTCGAAATCGTGCCGCGATCCTAAATAGTACAGGTGCTCCATGCACAATCATAAATAAAGCAGTAAAACATGGCATAAGTACTGGATAGTAATAAAGTCCCAAACTAGTTTGTGGTCCCAATAAATAAAGTGCAAATCAATCTCAGGCGAAGGGGATTCATGGTCCAACATGCGGATAGTGTGATAGTCAAGGAACAGGAATCAAGTACTCGGGGTCCTACGGGACACAAGTGAGCTTAAAGAACCAAATAGCAGATAATGCTCACCGGTGCCTCTTTCATTAGTTATCCCATTAATACTCCGATTAAGTTTTTTGGGTAGCTCGTTATCCAAAGACTCGCACAAACCCTACACATGCAATTGTACAACGCGCATGGCTCAAACAACTTCTGTAGTAATGGTTTATGGGATTGAGGTACAAGCTTCGTTGGGGTTTAAAAGTAAAGGCTATGCAATACTTGGGATTCCAATTTAATGCAATCGCAACTCAATGATGCAAGAGTGACATAGAAGCATAGGTACTATATGTATCCAAGCATGGGGAAATGCTTGACTGGCAATTCATTTGTGGAATAATAAGGATCCGGGTAATACTCCTGAGGCTCCTAGTATTCTCCTTGCTCAGTGTCTATCTAGATAAAAACCAAACACACAAGGGCCAAAATAAACACATTGCACAATTATATAAATCATATGCAACAAGCAAACAAGGTACGCCATGATGGAATGATGCACAATTGCATGGTATAACATAGCATGGCATGGGTGAGGTGTGGACACAATAATAAAGAACTTATTAATTTATTTAGCCAACTTTTACTTGTATAAACCTTGATGTTCTTTTTATAATATTGATATGATGACTGTATGATGTGTGGCATGGCAAATATGTGATGCAACTGGCCAATATTAAGCGGAACCAGTACCCCGACAATTAATTAATAGGTTCATGTTGTTTAGGTACCCTGCAATTTAAATATTGTCTTAACAAGGCAAAACTTGGCATCGGTTCGCTACAGAAATTTAAATGGGGCCAATATAATGCTAAATTCGCCTGTATATGGTCTCCATATTTAATTTCGAGATGAATCGACAAAGTACCCCCAAGCAATGAATATGTATGTGAGCATGAACAATTAAATGCAACAAGTTTATATCATATATTATGAAAATAGGGGTATCAAAAAAGGGGACCACACATAGGGGACTCAGTGATCTTGGTCTTGGGGTTCGACGGGGTTTGGGGTTCGGCCTTCGGACTCCCAGAGCGGGGGCTTCGGATCCATGAAGGAGACCTTGACGTGCCAAGGGTTCGGTCTTAGGGTTCCGGGAAGGAGAGCTCGGCATTCCGAGGGGTTCGGGCTTTGTCTTCGAGTCCGAGATGGAGAACTTGTAGTTCCATGGGGAAGATATCCGGGTGTTCAATGTCAAGCTTGCAATTGTCGGCGGCATAGTCTTCGAATATCCACACAAGGTTCCAACATCAGTCGGTGCCGCGTGGCTTCGAGGTCATCTCATTCTTCATCGGGAAGATCACGGCGAGACCGGAGGCAACAATCTGATGTACCCGCGTCTTTGAGAACCAAGCACTAGCTTGGTGGCAGGGCTAGCGAGTGCGCAGCCAACCCACCCGAGTTCGAGTTCCCACGGGGACCGAATTAAATGGGGTGTTATCTGAGCGTGTATAAACCGCTGCTGGAGAGGTCTCATCTTCCTAACAACATACATCCCACGAGGGATCATTCCCCAGGGATCAACGTTTTTTTGGCTGCATAACACTGGAATGGGCACAGGCACATCTTAACATGTTGAACAAAAGAGCAACATAGGGAACCCACACGGCTCAGCATGGTTACGCTACGGCTATGAGACGTGACGTGTACCTGCAGATGGAATCCAGGGCAGACTTGATGCCACTAACGTGTTATAGCAGGAGCAGTCAGAGGTGCTGCTGGAGGGGACTCGGTCGGTAGCTCAGTGCTGTGGAGCTAAC
This sequence comes from Avena insularis, assembly GCA_023614405.1. NCBI lineage: Eukaryota > Viridiplantae > Streptophyta > Magnoliopsida > Poales > Poaceae > Avena > Avena insularis. Next base: position 259,752,820 of record CM042696.1, read on the forward strand.
AAAAGAGTGCTCGCGTGAGGCGTGTCTTGCAGAACATGGAGGCACGAATGATAGGATCCCGGCGGCACGGTCCTTGAGCCAATCCTACAGGGTACACGCAGAACTGAGGCGAGTTGCAGGGGCGGCACCACGACATAGAGAGAGGGCGGCGCTCTGTAGATGGTGGAGGTAGCGGCGAGGCAGAGGAGCATGGCCAGACCTAACGTTGAGGAAGGCAGGGCCACAGCCGTGGACGGAGGACGGCGGCCCTCGCAGGGGCGCAGCCGGCGCTGTAGGAGGTCGAGGCCGACCTTGGAGGGCAGGGCAGAGGCGAGACGAGGCCACGGGGCTATGGCTAGAGATGGGCCAGCGCTGCTCGAGGAGGCGGGGCACGTGTTGTCATGAGTGGAGCAGTGGGGAGATGAGCAAGGTCGATGGTGTCGGAGACGAGTGAGTGGGTGGTGACGACTAGAGGGACCAAGGCCGGTGGAGCAGAGGGAGTCCAGGCAGCGACACGAGGCTGTGAAGAGCCGGGGCGGAGGGGCTTCTGCGAGGTCACTATGGGCAGAGGGCAAGGCGGCAGCAGCGCTCTTCTCGGGGTCTCGAGATCGAGGGCGCCGGGTAGGTGGGATCGAGGCATACGCGTCGAGTGGGTGGGGACGGCGCACGTGGTAGGTGAGGAGCGAGGCGCTAGGGCATGCGATGTGAGGCTGGTCATAGTGGTAGTATCATAGTACTAGTATCATGCATATGATACCCGTGTATCATACTATCTCTATAGTGCATGGTGTCATATGGTAGTATCATACTAGTACTATATTTAATGATTTGTAGAATCTTAATACAAAATTGTGTACAAGATTTATTTGCATGAGGATTTTCTAGTTTTACGTGCTATGATACGGTATCTACCTATGATACTCTAGCCATCTCTGTCTTTATTATGTGTTGTACCACATCAGATTTTTGCCAACATGGCATGCATGATACTAGCTATGATACTCCCACTAGGACCAGCCTGATCAAGGTGGGGTGCGGGTGTTGTCGGTCGCGATGGTGGGTCGCTCGCGTGGGGCCGAGGCTGGGGTCTTAGCGGGGAAGGTGCGTTTGTGCATGTTGTGCATGGGGAGTGTGTGCAACGATGTGCTCTGGGTGTGGCGGCGCAGGGTAGCTGATAGATGGGGTGATTGGGTGTATCATTAGGGTTAGGTATAGGGTTTGGGTAGACAAACTAGGGTTGATTTTTGGGGTAGTAGGCTACTGTCAGCTAGGCCTTTTGGGCCTAGCCAGTGGCAGCCTCCCCCGATTTAAAATAGTTTTATTATTTATTTAGTTAGTTTTAATTTAAAGCTTTTTGTAAATATTATTAGACCAACGGATATATTCGGAACACCGGGGATTTGATTTCAATAAATAGAGGGGGTATCTAGAAAACAAAGATAAGCTTTTCGTAAATAGTTTTAGGCAAATAATATATGCATGCACACATGAAGATGCTCAAATGCAATGTGGCATGATGAAATGAGCATCCAATCATGATGGTGCAAGAAATGACATGTAGGAAGTAACAATATATAGAGTAGGCAAGTGGAATTACAATTGTTAGACAATTGGGATGCTACAACTGTGTGCCTTATAAGAGATTTTTCTGCTCCTACATCGTAGAACTAGATCCAAAACTATTGTAGCTTTTGTCATCCTCAGATTCTACCTCTAGAGGGAGATCTTCTTTAGATTCGACACTCTCTTTCTCCACGATCTCCGCATCAGTGGAGGGTTGGGTTGGATTAGGGTTTTCTGACATCTGGAACGTACCTCCTTCACGGACAAAGTGGATCCAGAAATTTCTTCCGCCTCTTTCATCACCGCTGGGGTGGGTTGGGCAGGATCAACGAATCCGAAGTAGATGTTGATCTCGCCAATTACCATGATGGTGTAGCTCATCATGGCCTCCCTAGAATCCAAGTCTCATTAAGGAGGATAAGGGGGACGTCACTAGCATAGAGGAAGCAGCCGACAGCGATTGTTTCACTGATTTCCCACACGTGCAGATTTTGCCCCAAACGTAGATCCAAAAGTCACTTTCCTGATGGTGGGTGCCAATTTTCGTTGGATTGAAGACAAGTACGCCATGAGGGGGTCCTCGAGTCATGGGAAAAAAGTGGGGTCTAAGACGTACGGTGATCTGGGATGGTGAGCACACAAGCTTACCTAGGTTCAAATCCGACTGTAGTGGACAGATCCTACTCCTTCTAGCAATCTAGTATATCAATAGAGCCGGAAGTAACAAAGGATTACAAGGGTTGGTTTTGCCTATGCCAGTCGATATTGGTTGTTGTTGTTTTAGCCCTAAAGGCTGGTCCCTAGGACGGCTTATATAGTCATCCGGCCTAGGGTTTACAGGAGAATCCTATCCGGCTATGATACAAATTTGGTACAAAGGTACAACTTGGACTTCAAGTCTATCTACAAGCCTAATCGGTAAGTATTTTGGGACTTCCTGTATCCGGATGGTCTTTCATCTTATCACCTAGACTGGGCCGCCCGTTGAGCATAGCTCTAACCCAGAAGTGGGCCACCCTGGTCAGTGAGTCACTGTGGGCACACCCGGAAAGTATACCCCCAACACTCACATCAATAATTGTCCCATAACTATGAATATATCTATGGGAGCCACCTACTGAGTTTTTTCCAACCAAGAGACATGATTGATTCTCAAGGAGGCACATCGTTAGATCCTATGGCTGGTATGAGTCTTTGGAGATAACTTGTTAGAGCTCCATAGAAGTCGTCCAACATGATTTCACAATTTTATGTATGCATGCCAGTATCCCACAAAAATATCATATCATATCACCAAATGTATATGCATATCCAAATGTAAATCATGAATTGGTTGCATCTTGGGTATAAGAGTAGCACCGATAGTTGAATGGGGATTCCCAACTAACCCCACGTTTGGTTAGCACAATAATCTCTTAATAGATGTTTAGAATGATGGGTCCTAAGGAGACACCAGAAGTTTGCAAAGATGTTCTCTTCCGATGCCTTATCATTAGGCGTAACCATAAACCACTAACAATTTAATTAACTAGTAGTATTAGAAACCAATTACGAAGATCCACCTATATGAGAGACTGCAATAGACTAAACAATATGATGCGACTCGCAAGTACAACCTATGTACCGAAACAACAGGTATTAGGAAGTGTCCAAGGTAATATGACCTCTATACTCAAATGGTATGGAACTAAAGCATCGACAAATAAGGATAGAAATAGAGATAGGAGAATACTAGTAAAAGTAAAATAGGTAGCAGGGGAGAATACTCGCCCAAGAAACAATTTTGGGCAACCAAATGCTTGTCGCAACTCACATCACCTGATCGTCCAATCCATAAAGAAGCAAACCACTAAAAGAAATAATGGATGCAATATTTAATATTATAACAAAAGATCTAGCATGATCATGATATGTATGTATGAAACGACAAGATGTGATGCATAATTAAGCGGAATCAGAATCTCGCGTTAATATTGTGGTTCAAGTTATTTAACCCATAAAATTAAATCTTTGATAGCATGGCAACACACGGCATCGGTGAGCTACACAATTCAAATGGTAATGATCTTCAGACTCTGGGAACGGGGCTTCGAAATCTATGAAGGAGATCTTGTCGTCTGTATCCTCATTGGAGTTGAACTTAGGGTTTTGGCTTCGTTTGTGGTGGTGACCTCGAATACTCATCATAACCTTCAGATTAGCATCACCTTCTGGTTCCGTGTCGGAGATCCTAGATCCCATATTCGCTGTTTGATGATCTTAGGTCAGGAACCAGTGGTATTCAGAAGATCTTGTCGATGAGACCCATGACCTTGTCCAACTTGTCGTCCCATCCGTGTCGAAGCGATGGTATTCATGACTTTTTGGCCGAGAGCCACAACATTGTCTCGTGGATCTAGGTAGAGCGTCTTCCATGTACTTGATCGAGTGGTTATTCGTCTTTCGGAAATCTTGAATGGCCATATCGACACCACCAATGGGCATTACGGTACACCAACACTAATAGCAAGATCTGGGATGGCATGAAGATCGTAGCGACAAGAACACATGATTGCGGCATTATATTACATGGAAGATGAGTTGTAGCATGCAGTACATGCACAAGCCGAGGATCACCCAGTACAGAACTTGATGTTGGTCTCGCGGCTTGAGAACTACCATGAGGTGGAGCCACAAACAAAGAGCAATGAGCTGGAGTGTGCTCCAGATTTGGCACGCACAGTAGGATTCCACGCCTCGGAACAAGTTGAGGACGCGCAGAGGTGGTTGGCAGACTCTTGTAGGGAAGTGGTGAAGCAGGGGCGAACGGGCACGACATGGGGACGGCAGCCTACAGGATACTGACGCGGCCACTTTGAAAAGGATGTTGCATGGGAGGGCGTGCTAGATCGGAGGGTGAGGTCCAAGATGCACGCATTGGGAAGCCTTCGGAGCTAGGGATGGTGGCGAGCAGGGCGACAACCATGGCGTCAGGAGGCTGCTGGAGGAGAGGACGTGGTGGTGGCAGATAGTGGAGAACCTACGTGATGGCATGAGGATGTAGAGGACCTCGAGATGGGGCAGGGGCACCATCAGTGCCGTGCAATGACCGGGCGAGCATGCAAGGTCACATCTGTCCTTGGCGGCGCCATGATTGGAGACAGGGAGAAGGGCCAGTGGAAATGCAGGGCGAGGCGGACGAGGCTGCTCATCGCAGTTGGACGCATGGGGAGTGGCACCACCAAGGGATATCGGTGAGAGAGGGAGGCCAACAGTAGGGACACTCGACTGCGTACAGGGGGGAGGCGGCTCCATGGCGGCTGGGGATCACAAGATGGAGGTGACCGACAAGGGGAAATGAGAGCGAGGGGATTGTGACGGGTGGTTAGTGGCTTTCAGTCGAGAGTGATGGGGTTGGGGTTGTGTGCATGCACAGTGTGTTGAGTCGTGTGTGGTGTGTCTGGTGCGTGTGTTTTCTTCGCATGCGTGACTGGGTGCGTGTTGTGGTGTTGGACTGGGTTAGGTGCGATTCGAATGAGTGCGTGTGTGGTGTGTGTTACCCGGTGGCTGGGTGTGTGATAGAATTAGGAAAGCTATAGGATACCCTAGGTATAGAACGAAAAGGATCCCCGGATCAATCGCTTTGCCCTGCCTGCCTATGATGGTCCCACGAAACCGTCGTGCTGGTTCTTATATCTTCCCTTTTTCCTAGCGGACGGTGCATCCTGCGCCACCGGCGCGCTAGTTTGCTCGCCGCTTTGCTCGCCGCCGTGCACTGTAGCTCACTCACCTCGCCGTCTTTCATAGCCCGCATGCCCCACCGCCCGATATGTTGGAAGCGTATCTATAATTTTTGATGTTCCATGTTTGTTTTATATCTATTTTCTTATGTTTTGTCCATATTTTGGAGTATTTTTACACATTTTCTGAAACTAAACTATTAACAGGATGCCATACTGCTAGTTGCATGTTTTCTGCTGTTTTTAGTTTCAGAAAATCTGTAAGGAAATATTCTCGAAATTGGACCGGACAAAAGCCAAAGTCATATTTTACCCGAAACAACACAGAATCCGGAGGGGAGACAGAGAGGGGAACCAGGGCGGCCACACCATAGGGTGATGCAGCCATCCCTAGGCGTGCCGCCACCTGGTGTGGGCTCCTTGGTCCTCCACCGACCTTGCCCCTTTTCCTATAAAAGTCTCTAGGGACGAAAACCCTAAGTACCCGATCAAAATTCTACGAAAGAGTCTATAGCCGCCGCCATCTCTATCCCTAGATCAGGAGGGATCTGAAGCTCTTCCCGGCACCCTGCAGGAGGGGAGAGATCACCCTGGAGGCCTTCTTCATCACCATGACTGCCTCTGGTGTGATGCGTGAGTAGTTCATCCCTAGACTATGGGTCCATGTAGTAGCTAGATGGTTGGTTCTCCTCCTTTGTGCAACCATGTTTAGATCTTGTGAGCTCCGTTCATGATCAAGATCATATATTTGTAATCTTACATGTTGTGTTTACGGGGATTCGATGGATATTAAGATGCTATTTCAGATTGATTATTGATTCTATCATGTCTATGTTATTTGTGATCTTACATGCTTTTCGTTGTTAGTAGCTATCTTGGCCGAGTAGATGCTAACAACTCCAAGAGAGAGTATTTATGCTCGATAGTGGGTTCATGCCTCTAGTAATATGGAGAAGTGACATAAATCTCTAAGCTACTAGATGTGATGTTGCTACTAGGGAGAAAACAACAATCGTTTGTTCATGGAGCAATCATATTGTTTACTTTACACACTATGCTTAATGCAATTATCTGTTGCTTGCAACTTAATACTAGAGGGGGTTCGGATGATAACCTTAAGGTGGATTATTAGTCATAGATGTAGTTGGATTATGGTCTATGTATATAATGTTGTAATGCCCAATCAAATCTCATAGGAGTTAAGATGATTAGTATATGCATGTATGCTTTCTCGGTGTCTGTCAATTGCCCCCCTGTAATTTGTTCACCAAACATGTCATCTATCTTAAGGAGAATCACCTCTAGTGAACTATGGACCTTGGTCCATTCTATTACCATCAATTTATAATATATTTACTGTTTTCTGTTTACTTCCTGCAAGCAATTACTATCTTCCACACAGTACGTTTAATCCTTTGTTTTCAGCAAAACCGGTGAGATTGACAACCTCACTGTAAGTTGGGGAAAAGTTCTATGGTTGTGTTGTGTAGGATTCCAAGTTGGAAACAACACCTTGGAGGTGTTTCCTTGCTCCTACTGGTTCGATAACCTTGGTTTCACAATTGAGGGAAAACTTGCTGCTGTGCTCATCATACCTTCCTCTTGGGGTTCCCCAACGAGCTCGATACACTTTGAGCCATCAAGCACTTTTTCTGGCGCCGTTGCCGGGGAGTCAAGGACATCTTCACAAGTGGAGTCCCTCATAACCAATCTCTTTACTTTGTTTTTTGCTTAGTTTATTTCTGCTTTGTTTGCTTGTTTCTTTTATCAAAAACACAAAAAATGAGTGGCTCTAGTTTGCTTCTTTATATCAAAAAAAAATTAGTTCTTTCTATAGTTGTTACATCGTTCTTAGTTCACCATGTTGACCCCTAAGTTCACCCTGAAAGACCTTTCAATAGGTAGTGGCTTTATAATTGGGAAAGATAATATTTATGAATTCTTTAATCATGTTAGCAAGCATGATGATATTGAGGATAGATCCCTAGCAAAACTTGCTCCACATTATGAAATTGCTGCAGCTTCTTTAGTTCACATGTTGGAAGCTAGGTTTGTTAACCTTAACCCCATAATGCAAGTAATGTTTCTTAAACTTAAAGATATTGAGGACCCTGAAAAGAGAGATTTTATTCTGAATACTTTGCTCAAAGAATTCTATGATGTTGTTAAGGAAGCCAGAAAAGTCTTTGATCGTTTTAATATACTAGGATCATGTGTAGATGTTATTGGTACACGATAAACGATGGATAAAACCAAACCTAAAAATGTAGAGGAAATTAAAATACCGATACCTTTTAAACTTATAGGAATGCATGAAGCCTTAGAAAAGAATTTCGATTGGATTGTTCCCGAAAACCCGTTTGATGAAAATAGTGAACCCAAGAGTAGTGAGAAGGGATCCTCTAGGACTTATTTGGATGAGATACCTTGCCTTGTTGAAGATATTTCTGGTATTGATCTTAATGCTTCTTCATTTGAGAATACTTGATTCTTGCTTCTTATGCCTAGCTCAAAGGCGTTAAAAAAAACACTTACTAGGAGATAACCCAAATTTCTTTAGGAGTCTTTTGTTGAGTCTTGGAAGTTATTGCTTCTGTAATAACCTCTCCTTATCCTTTTTGTGTGGTTTTTGTGCCAAGAATTACCTCTAATGAGAGAGAAGTAAGATTTGGGAAAGTTGCTGTCCCGAAACACATTTGTGTGCTTCGCTATAAAAATTAGTGAAAAATCTCTGTATGTCGGATTGAGATGTAATTTTTTTTGCTTCTTCCCCAGGTTGTTATCCAACTTTCGTTAGTTCAACACTTTTCGATTTGAGCAACAGAAGGTCTTCGAAAAAATTGGTTTTTACCTGGTGGTCTGTTTTGATAGATTTCTGCCATTATTTGCATTTGCCTCTTAATCTCTTTCTCTTTGAGTTCTCTTCGATCACTTGAACTTTTTAAAGGAAGTGCTACAGTAGCTTGTGTTTTAATGTAAGTTTTACTTGTGTTGAAACTGAACCAAAATACTTAATATCTTGAGTGCACTAATGTTGCTAATAAAGATTGTGTGAAGTTTTGTATGAAGGAAATTTTCAAGTGTAGGGAAGAATAATGTGATAAGATGAAGTATGGTCAAAAGCTTAAGCTTGGAGATGCCACACGTGTCACCCCAATAAATATTCAAGAAGGACAGGCGTCAAAGCTTGGGGATGCCCAAGGCATCCCCTTCTTCATCAATAAAAATTTCAGGTTTCTGCCAAACACTTCATTTTTATTGTTTCATGCACAATTGTATTTTTCTTGGAGCGTATTTGTTTTTGTTTTTAGTTTTCGTTTGCCATGTTTGCTTAAATAAATTGGTTGGACACCCGCATTCATACATAGTTTCAAATAGGTTGATTTGGATTGGAAAAGAGTAGGAAAGTTCATGCTTATAAGTGGTATAAAAGGAGCTTGTTTTTGACTGTGGCTTAGACTTTATCATGTCATGCTTGATATTGTTTTGACTTTATTATTAGTGATTATTGATGTAGCATGACTTGTTACAAACAATTGAGATCGCTTAATGTGCCTTGAAAGAATAATGCGTTGTTTTAGCATATAAAAGCATAATATTGTGGTATTCTCCTTTAATGCTTTATTTGGGTTGAATTGGCGCATGCTCACACCATGTTAAGACTATACCAAGTCACCATAGATTCTATGATCATTTAGTTTTCGACTTGTAATATCACTTTATGCTTTAATTAATAATGTTTTGTCGCTTTGCATGATTATGGCCATTATTGCTCTCTTAGTTGGTCGCTCCCAGTCTTTTGCTAGCCTCCATACCAAGTATGAGTTCAACTCATGCATCCAACTCCAAATAAAACCAAGTTATTCCAAAGAGTCCACCATACCTACCTATTAGCATTTTCTATTCCAAGTATATTCATGTTTTTATCTACTTTCCGAATTAAACTTGTTATGTGAAAATTAGTGATTAAAGCTCTCATGACCTTGATGGCACACTTTACTTTTCTTGCACTTAATAAACTTGAACCATTGTGCCCATCTATGTTCCGTATATGCTTGCATTTTTTAAGTTGTGAATTAGCAAAACCATCTAATCATGGGGAACGCTTTCAACATTGCACTTTATTTAGTTGATATCATGTTCTTTTGCTTATGGATCCCGGCGGTGTGAAATGAAAGGGGAGCTTGAAAGGCTCATGGAGTTCATATATGTGTTAGAGAAACGCCTGGGCGGCTGGTCTAAGCCATGCCTAATCATGGTGGAAACCTGCAGTGTAACCATACTGAGCAATCTATGAAGCATCCTCTATAAAAAAACCTATTCAAATAGGAAAAAAAGAAGAGAAAAAAAATAAAAAAAAGAGCCTATGCAAATAGGAAATAAAAGGATTGCTGAGATGCTCATTGTCTACTTGCCTTGTCATTTTTATATGGGGATTATTTCGTATCATCGGGCAAGGGGTACCCCGTTGGTGGTTCTCTATGATACACATGTACTTACAATGACAAGAACTTACTAGTGACTAAACTTGAGTAGCATGAGGAACGGTATTCGTAAGTAAGGGGCATGAGATTTTCAGCTTATAACTTGTCAAGCATATCCTCATATTTGTTCACTTTAACCTTAATCACCTAAAGATGCTTATGATAGGGCAATGAGAGCTGAAAGCTAATAAGTACCATAATTTTTGGAAGCTCTTTATGTGACTTGAATCCCTTCTTCCTTCTATGAAGGGCCTTTCTTTTACTTTTTATGTTGAGTCTCCATCTTCTATCTTTGTGCACCTGTTGAGAGACCATAGTGGCCATTCTTAGTTTAATATGCATTGTCCCAAGACTTGTTGATTGATTCATAACTTCGATATTGTTTGTTCTTAAACTATCTGTATCTAGTCACTCTTATGAACTTTGAAGGTGTCCTATGCATTTATGTTTTGCTACACTATGAGAGACAAGCTGAATACCATTCTCATTATGCTTTCTATATGTGAAACAAACAAACACCTTTCAAAGCATTGATATTCATGAATCTTTTGTTTGTACCTTTCCATGTCATAACATAGTTGCTATGTCTTATTGTTAGAACTATATCTTTCATGCTATGTTAAAGTACTATGATCCGAGTTATCAATGTTTTACAAATACTTTGATCAAGATTATGATGGTGTATGTCACCTCAAAAATTATTCTTTTTTATCACTTACCTACTGAGGACGAGCAGGACTTACGCTTGGGGATGTTGATACGTTGGAAACGTATCTATAATTTTTGATGTTTCATGCTTGTTTTATATCTAGTTTCTTATGTTTTGTCCACACTTTGGAGTATTTTTACACATCTTCTGGAACTAACCTATTAACAAGATGCCACAATGCCAGTTGCCTGTTTTCTGCTATTTTTTGGTTTCAGAAAAGCTAGTAAGAAAATATTCTTGGAATTGGACCAGACAAAAGCCAAAGTCAATATTTTACCCGAAGCAACACGGAGTCCGGAGGGGAGACGAAGAGGGGAACCAGGGAGGCCACACCCAAGGGTAGCGCGGCCAGTCCTAGGCGCGCCGCCACCTGGTGTGGGCCCCCCTGGTCATCCACCGACCTTGCCCCTTCGCCTATAAAAGTCTCCCGAGACGAAAACCCTAAGTACCCGATCAAAATTCCACGAAAGAGTCTGTAGCCGCCGCCATCTCCATCCCTAGATTGGTAGGGATCTGAAGCTCTTCCCTGGACTACGGGTCACCCTGGACGCCTTTTTCATCACCATGACTGCCTCCGATGTGATGCATGAGTAGTTCATCCCTGGATTACGGGTCCATGTAGTAGCTAGATGGTTGGTTCTCCTCCTTTGTGCTACCATGTTTAGATCTTGTGAGATCCTTTCATGATCAAAATCATCTATTTGTAATCTTACATGTTGTATTTGCGGGGATCCGATGGATATTGAGATGCTATTTCCGATTGATTATTTATTCTATCATGTCTATGTACTTTGTGATCTTGCATGCTTTTCGTTGTTAGTAGCTATCTTGGCCGAGTAGATGCTAGCAACTCCAAAAGGGAGTATTTATGCTCGATAGTGGGTTCATGCCTCTAGTAATATGGGGAAGTGACAGAAATCTCTAAGGTACTAGATGTACTGTTACTACTAGGGAGAAAACAACAATCCTTTGTGCATGGAGCAATCATATTGTTTACTTTACACTTTGCTTAATGCAATTATCTGTTGATTGCAACTTAATACTGGAGGGGGTTCGGATGATAACCTGAAGGTGGATTAGTAGTCATAGATGCAGTTGGATTATGGTCTATGTATAATCTTGTAATGCCCAATAAAATCTCATAGGAATCAAGATGATTAGTATATGCATGTATGCTTTCTCGGTGTCTATCAATTGCCCTGCTGTAATTTGTTCACTCAACATGTCATCTATCTTAAGGAGAATCACCTCTAGTGAACTATGGACCCCGGTTCATTCTTTTACCATCACTCTACAATCTATTTCCTATTTTCTGTTTACTTTCTGCAAGCAATTACTATCTTCCACACAATACGTTTATTCATTTTTTTTAGCAAAACCGGTGAGATTGACAACCTCACTGTAAGTTGGGGGCAAAGTTATGTGGTTGTGTTGTGGAGGATTCCAAGTTGGAAACAACACATTGGAGGTGTTTCCTTGCTCCTACTGGTTCGATAACCTTGATTTTATAACTGAGGGAAAACTTGCCGCTGTGCTCATCATACCTTCCTCTTGGGATTCCCCAACGATCTCGATATATTTTGAGCCGTCACCGCCCGCCGCAGGTCGTGCATTGCACCGCCCGCCCCTGAAGCTCTCATCGCCATGCGTCCCAAGTGGCTCCCCGCCGGCATCCAGGATGACAATGTCCTTGTCACCCTCCTCCGCTAGCATCAAGTCACCCTCCTCCCCTTTGTTTATCCTGGCCACGCACTGTCTCAGGCAAGGGTGCACGTGTCCAAGCTTGCCCACCGGTTGTTGTAACTAGTGTGCTGAAGCCCACCGCTGTTGCTACCGAATGCAATTGGCGCTGGTACTTACTGCCACCGTCGCTGGCTAACTATGGCGGCGAGGGTTGCTACATGGGGTTGACGGCGATGCTACATGTGACGTCCGGTTTTGCTACAAAGACTTTATTTTTTTGCTACGAGATATCCGGTGCGATCTTTGACGAGATCGGATTTGATACAATAGGACATTAATTTTTGTACATATGTTTTGTGGTTTTGCTACAATAGCATAAAGTTTTTGCTACCCAGTCTCCAACAAGGTCTCTCCAGTGAATGTCTCCGGTGAAGTTGGATTTGCTACATTAGCACAAAAAAATTGCTACATAGTGTCCGACGAAACTCCGGTGAGATCTGTGTTTTTCATTTTCGTCTCGTGGATGAGGCATTTTTTGCTACATGTAGCAAAAGAGAGTAAGTTTGTAGCAAAATCAGGCCAGTTGTAGCAAAAGCAGGATTAATTGACATTTTTGGGGACACATGTCGCCTGGGGGACCCGGGGGATATTGGGGAATCATCCCCCGGAGGATGCATAGTACTTCCCATAGAATTAGGGTTGGCTGAGGAGTTGGACGGGATGGGCCAAATGGGGTTATAGGTAGCCTAGCCTATTTGTTGGGCTGCCTCCGGTTTTAAAATATATTTTTTCTTTCGTATAACCTTTATGTAAATAGTTAGAAAAAAATAGATTTTAAATTTGGAATAAAGGCGGAGTAATGTGAAAAAAGGGTTGATGTAGTGATGATGCGCAAAATAAAAACAACATGCGGATATTTTCCAGGTATTACAACTCGACATCACTAACAAGAGATCTCGTGCCGAGATCTAGGGAGAAGACACAGGGAAAGAGAGGTTCGAATATTGGATCTTCTTGTGTCGTGTTTATTCTCGTGACAGTACTAACAAAATGTTTTGCTCCATCTTGAACTGATCGACACAACCAACAAGAGGTTCTTGATCATATCCTCTGAGATACATCCAAAAAAACAAAAGCGTAATTTAAGTTCTAAAGAGATAAGGCCACCCATAACTTTCATGGAAACACTAAAGGTACATATTGACCCAGTTTAATGTATAAGAGCGAATAGAAAGAGTAGTCATTATGGGTGCTAGTTCAATGTACTCTCATAATTTAGGTTGAAGATCTTAATAAGAAGCATTCACAAAGCTTAAGAAAGATGATCTAGAGATGTTCAACTTGTGCTTCGTCGGATTAGATGAGGATGTTATGATCTTAGGAGTCAACAAATCATCGAGAAGATATGACATACGATCATGAAAACATAGGAGGGATTTAATATATAGGATGAAAAGAACATAAGAAACAACATTACAAAAGGAAGGAAACAGAACCCTAATGGTAAGCCCGAACCCATCCACGAGAAATCCTGAACTTAAAGAAAGGTAAGAGAGAAGATTCAAAACATGCAAAGGTGAGAAGAGAATAACATAGAGGTAAGGAGTAAAAGAGGAGTCACTCAGATCTATCCATACCATTTTGCAAAATAGTTTTGATACTCCACACCATTCATTATCTAGGTTATCCTATAGGCTGGACTAGTGTGGTATCATAAAATAAGGATCTGATACCACTTGTAACACCCTCGTATCGGGTCTATGCAGATCTTAGTATTTCCACCAAAATCCGCATAGTAGTTATTGAAAGAGGCCCACTAAGCACTTGCGTATGGGTGGAAATGAAATAATACCATTACATAATATTTCATGACGGAACCCACAAAAAACAAATACATACAACAACGACTCCACGATCCAATAATACAAATGATACATTTCAGGAAGAAAAGCAAAATAATATCCGAGTGCAGATAAGAACCAAATGGGACTAACAATCCTGAAGAATAACCAAGTGGCATCCATAGCCATACCCAGGCCAAGCCAGAAAGGTAACTTTGCTAACATCGTCAAAAAAATACTTGTCGAAGCAAAAGATTTTCTATGAAGGGCAATAAAAAAGAAAGAGAGTAGTCAGTACTAGGGCATATACATGGCGAGTCTTAGAATTCGGCGGCTCTCACTTGCATGGGTATGATGGGCTCAGTGGCAGCAAGGCTTGCACTGTCTAACTTATAGAGACACACTACAACTTCATATAATAGAGTGAGGTAAGAGAGCGTGTAAGGTAGTGTACATCCTTGGGAGCGCCATGAATGGAGAAAAGGAGTGGGGGCAGGTGGCGATGTAGGATGTGGATGCAGGGGAGGCGGACAAGACTACTCATTATGGCTGGACGCATGGGTAGTGACGCCAGCGAGGGAGATTATATAGAGGGAGGCCGCAATGGGGACGCTAGGATATGGATGGGGTGTAGATGGTGGCCGGGTCTCATGAGAAGTAGGCGACTGACACGAGAAAAATAGAGAGGGGATCATGAGGGATGGTTGGTGGATTTGGATCGAGAGAGATGGGGTTAGCACTCTGTACGTGCATAGTGTGTTGAGTTGTGTGTGGAGTGTCCACTGTGTGCGTTTAGGTGTCTGTGTCTTGTGCATGGTTTTGTGTTGCACAAGGTCGGGCGTGAGTCGAGAGAGTGATGTTTGGTGTATGTTGGCCGGTGGCTGGGTGTGGGTAAAATTAGGGTTGGCTGACCGGTTAGACGGGATGGGCCAGCTGGGGTTGTAGGTGGCCTTTCCTATTGGCTGGGTTGCCTCCCCTGGTTTTAGAACATTATTTATTTATTTTTATTTTATATAACATTTTTGAAAATAATTTTTAGACAAACAAATATTTATTTTAAATTTGAAATAAAGGGGTGTAATGTGAAAACAGAAATAGGGTTTTAGAAAAATATTTTTAGAGGCAAAAATATGCATGATGATACACAAAGTAAAAACAACATGCAAATCTAATTGGAGATATTTTTTGGGCATTGCAACCACGTCCAAGACACATTCAATAAGATCTACGACAAAAAAATGAACACAAGAGCGACTACAAGCTCTTCGACAACACTGGACATGGCTTTGACCCCAGAGACCCAACCACATACAAGTTCAAGGACAAATACATATCTCCTCCTATACATGGTGATGAGAGGTTAGCGTTAAGGACCACTCTTTTTAAGCAGGGGAGATGATGCAACCCATCATATGGCGATCACCATGCTATCCATTGAACCAAGTCATGCTACTACAACGAATGCACCTAAGGTGAATTCCTTCCATCCCTTAGCTTTATTTGGTCCTCACTTGAATGAGATGCTACTTTAACTAAATATCCATCTGATCACTAGGTTCATAACCATGATCATGATGCCAAGAGGAGATACAAAGGATGCTTGAGGATCAAAAACTCCCAAGCAAGGAGCATGGATGAGAAGACAGGAGAAGTTGAGCAAACTAGTGCAAGAACCAGATCGCTGAACCCACCACCGAACAAACCGGCTTAGACCCCGGCCCGCCAGTTCGACCTTTGAAACCAAAGAACCCTCTTCCGAATTGATCGGCGCTTGCTGAACACCTATACTCAAGTGTAAAGCAACGCTAGAGCAGGCATTCCGGTTCTCCTAGCAAACCATCTCGTTCATAACCTAGTGCCGCCAAACTTACTGCCGCATTCCCCTATCTATGCATAGATTCAGGTTTGATGCCCTGGAATATTTCCTCCACCTACCACTTTGCCCCTAGTACTATAAATAGCCCCTTATGGCTAACATATGAGATTTAGACAGATATATGATGATGATGAATTAGAGAGAGCTACGATCCTTTCCCCTTGTGTAGAACTTCTACGGAGATGACTAGGGGGTCTTCGCATAGCTACTATTTCCACATGCAGATTCTAGTATGCATGTGCTAATCTTCACTATCAAGGACCTATTAGTGCCAATCTTCCATAGTGTTCTATTGGTTGCTATTCATCATTGTTAGGGTTCTATTCGATTAGTGGAGTGGCTAGCAAGAAATGATTCGTTTCAATTAGAGTGGGTGTTGGCTTGTCTTTCGAATTCTAGAGGATTATCTATTGGGGGTATATTACCGGGATTGATTATACGGGTTTGCCTCGCTATTTGTGTCTACATGTGTGTGTTCTTCTCCATGTTCTTCATGCCTTTCGCCTTCCCCTCGAAGCCCACGAATCTATGAACATCGGTCCACTCGGTGAACTCATCGATGTATATCAGGTGGCACCTGTTTTTTCACACAACAACAGGATTTGGGGAGAATTTTATAAGGACTCATTCTCGCTCAAGTGGTCAGTTGGTTATTTGTACTCTCTCTCCTCCATTATTGACTTTGAAGAGCTTGCCCTCTGTCTCAATTCCTCCCATGATTCTTGCATATTTTTTAGGGAAAACAGAGAGGAGATCTAGATTTACATTTGCGCTAATAAATATCTCCTATAAGAGAAGGGAATATGTTGGATATAGATCTTGGAGTATTTAGTGGTACTACAACATGGAGGGAAGGCTCTAGCAGGTAATAAACACCCAGGAACATGCATAATCACCATGCTCGTGCTAGCCTGGCAAAATAAATCCATCAGGGATAACTGCATTAGGAGAAGTGCATAGACGACGTTTTTTTGGCTCGACACATCGCCATCCACCGAGTTAGGGCTAGAAAGGAACCTACATGATAACATCACGACCCATTGGGGGGGGGTCAGCATAGACTCGGTGCAAAAAATTACGCGAGATGACGACACAAAATCACTTCATGGTATGATAACTATTAGTGGATGCTTTGGTGCATAGCAATATAATTAATTTGATAATTAACCCAACATGTTTTATATAATATAAATCACATATAGAAAATAATAAAAAACTCATAATAGATATGAACTCATAGCACACGATAGTAATACACATAGTTCAGATGCAAATACGTCACCCCAATATAGTTGACATACATCTCAAAAAAACTAACCGATTAATTTATAACATATGACTTCTACAAAGGAACACATTCTCCCCAATTTTATGTGAAGATGATAGTGTCGTTATTTCCATGCTTCACACGAACTTAAACGATGGTCTCATTGCCACAACAATCTTCGATCGTGTCTCCATCTTCGTGAATGTGAGGAATGAGAAACATGTACGCAAAATTACATGAAATGTAATCCCCGGACTCACGTTTCTAAATCACAAGATTCTATACCCCTAATCTGTGGAGGACTTACTACTGTGGAGGCCGCGAGGCCACCCATAAGCCGGCCGCAATGGCAGGGCACGGTACCGGCCAACCATCCACCCCAAAAATCAAGGTTATAGTTTCGAGTGGGAGAAACATGACCGGATGGCGGCGAGTCTAGCATACACAAGTATGTACACCAGCGACATACAAGAATACATCACGGATATTCCATCTAAAAGAATAGAAATATTGCAACACCATTACAGTGAGAACCAAATTTATATAGATAGTAGTAATACTATTTTATGATTATATCCTCATACATCACTCAAAAAATCATCAAGCGGAAGCGCCAAACACAGATCCGAGTACATATTAAGAGTAAAATCGGCATAAGATGCCATGGAAATAAGCACTTTCCTGCCCACATACCTCTGAGATCTCCATCCTCGAAATCTATACACAAGCGGGTCATTGCCTCCATCGTCAGACTCACCGACGTAGTAGCATCCATATGGGTATACTTGACAATCTGATCAATATTATGGTGTGAGACCCTAGGAGCACTCAACAAGTATTTATGTAACTAAAGGGATAACCTTGGGGTGGCGCAATTACAGTGAAAGATAAACATCTAATCAGTTCTACAGAGACACGCTACAATATCCGCCCAAGCAGATATAGGTGGATGCTCGTTAATTGAAACCAACAGTTATATAAATAATATAAGTAAACATAACTCATCTTCCTTCTTGCTTACCGAATGAGAAGGCGAAATAATATCCCATCCGTTGGAAGTTTGATTAACCATTCCATGAGTACTGCACTAATTACTAGTCATGTTTTAGATAGGTTAAACACGATTTTTTTTGTTATAGTTGTCTATGATCAAGAAAATGTGCTCCAAGTAGTCCATAACCGTGGACATGGCTTTCAGAAAGATTTACCCTGGAGAGATGCACAAAATGCAACACACGCATGATCAACCTCGGGAAGAACCAAATAAAAATCAACGAGGCATCACTACAAAGCATTCACAAGATTCCAAAATGATTTCAGGGGGGCACCCCACTGATCCAAAATAGTACAAGTGGCCTTGCAATACCGTGGAAACGTAGCACAATCCAAAATAGTACAAGTAAACGCTCCACACACAATAGTAGTAAATAATGCCGTAAAGCATGTCATAAGTACAGGATAGTAGTAAATCCCCAAAGTAATAGTGGCCCCAAGAAATAATATGTGAATCAAGATCAGGAGAAGGGATTCATGGTCTCACATACGAATAGTGCGATAGCCAAGGAACAAAAATCAAGTACTCGGGTCCTTCGGGACACAAGTGAGCGGGTACAAACAAGATCTGGGATATTGTCCATCGGTGCCTCTTTCTTTAGTTATCCCATTACTATAAAATTCAGTTCTTTGGGTACCTCGTTATCCAATCAGACTCGCACACTACACATGCAATTCTACAACTCGCATGGCTCAAACAATTCTTGTTGTAATTTTTTATAGGATGGAGGGTACAAGCTTCAGTGTGGTTTAAAAGTAAAGGTTGTGCAGTAATTGGGATTGCAATTTAATTTGAATCATGACACAATGATGAAAGAATAAAGATAGAGGCATGGGTGATATATGTAATGCAAACATGGGGAAATGCTTGCATGTTAGCTCAGCAATGGAATAACCGGTCTTTGGATAATACTTTGTTGCCTCCTAATAACTTACTTGCTCGGCGTCTACCCGAAATAAAAGCCAAACAAACAAGGATCATAATAAATAAAGTACACAATCATATGAATCATATGCAACAAGCAAACATGGTATGCCATGATAGAATGATGCATAATTGCATGGTATAACATAGCATGGCATGGGGTGAGGTACTAGAACAAGAATAAATAATTTTCATAATTTATTATTAAAGTTTCCCTTCCATAAACATTACTGATTATTTTATATTTATACGATGCATGCTTCGATTGGTTATATGAAATGCATGGTTGGAAATGACTCGTTGAGCTAATCGATTTAGACATATCATTTGTCAAATTCGGAATTACGGTTTCAATTATGAATTCAATAAGAAATAGGCAATTAATAGCATTTAAATAATTTTGAAAAAAAATTGCACGAAATTATTTTGGATAGAATATTAGTAATCCTTGAATTTTTCTGACCTCTAAACATATATTATATGCCCATTTTAGAAATACCAAGTAAAGGTGTGATTTAATATATATTAAAGCATTTAACAATATTCCAAAAATATTGATTATATTTTAGTATTTGACAAAAATAGTAGATGGCGGATTCATGTTAAGAATTGAATAACAAGCAGTTTTGGTATTTTAAGTTTATTCAAATTCTTTACAGATCTTATTTTAAACATGGTCAAACTTCCATAAGGTTTGACTTTTCAAAAAACGATCTTAATATGAATTTGAATTTGATCTGACCAAGGTTTGACCAGCTGGCCAGGGTCCAGGCTTACGCACGGTTTTTGAAGAAAACCAGGGGTTGTTGGTTGTTACTTTAGAAAGCCCAGGGGTTTGTCCAGAAAGTGGAAAAACATATATGGATCTGATGTTTAGATTTGGCAGAAACTAATTAATTTGTGTTAACTTTGAATGACCATGGAGAGAAAATGGATGGGAGTTTGGAATGCTGAAATGGACAAAGTTGTAGAGGAGGTTGAGGTCTAGCACTTTTGTATTGGAGAGGCTTTCAATTTCGGGCTAGAACAATGTGTTCAGGAGCAGATTGGGTGGAAGAAAATAACAATAAAACTGTTAACAAAAGCTAGTTAATTTTAGCTATTTTCAAATGAAGGAAAAATAACAATGTGTTCGGCGCTACGATATTCTTGCTAGAAGGAGCTTCTGGTTGGTTTTACATGAAGGAAAATATATCATCGAACGTGTTAATGGAAACTGAAGCAAACGTCGCCTGAACTCAGAATTTTTGGCGTGAACATAGTTAGCTCGACTGATATTTGGGGAATGATTGCAAGGAGCACAGGACTCCGTTTGGGAGAGATCAGGGGCTATGGAAAGAGGATAGTGCCCTCTTTATAGAGGTGTGTAGAAAGGCATCACACCTAGTAGGAGGAAGCCAGAAGATTGACGGGAACAGGAGGATGTGCGTTGTGTTGCTGTTGCTCGTGCATGTAAGTCTGTCAACATATCGTGCACTGTCGTGTGGCGAGCACTAGATGGCGGCACGGCAACAACGGCGAGGAGCAGAGACACGACACCGAGGTGATACGTCGACGGAGGGGCCTGCGGCCGACGGCTGTGTTCCATGGACCATCCCGCGAGGTGGAGGGGAAGGGTGAGGAACTCATGACGGTTCTTAAGGATAAGGCTGGTGAGCTTGAGGTAGGTGGGGACGATGACAAAAGGAAGGAGCCGGCAATGGCGAGCGTCCAGTGTGCCGGTGACGATGTTCAGCAGCTGCTCGGAGAATGAGTCCGTGTCGGCACTGCAGGGGCTCCCTGTTCATGTTCTGTCCTCCTATCAATGGTGGTGTACTGTGCGGTGCTCCTGGTGCATCGAGGCGGTCGCTGGCGATGGAGATCAAGCAGGAGGTAAGGATATGGGTCTTGCAGCCATGGCAGCACTGTGATTCTTTTGTGTGGTTGAAAAAAGAGAAAACGAAAGGTAGAGTGGATGGGGATGGAGTAGAGAGGGAATAGCTGGAAGGAGTCACGCGCTGGACGTGTCCTAGACTTGGCATGGAGAAGAGAAACAAGGCATGGGAGAAGCTGGCCCTACTATTTTGATTGAACCATAAGGTTCAGGTTAGCAGAGGTGTTTAGGTTCAGACACAATCAGATTAGCCAGAGAGGGGCCTCGTAGATAGAGTATGTGTGTTGGCTCACACGGTTTAGATAAAAGTAGGAAATGTGTGTTTAAATTCACACTCACGGTTGGGGTTTTGGACTAAAGTGTGTGTATATATAAAAACACGTGTTGGAAATAGGTCAAGGTTTAGCTAGCTAAATAGGATTAATGAGCTCTATTGCTAGCTAGAATAGATTAGATGGATAAATAGAGGGGTTTAGGATTTAGCTCTAGTTAGATGTGAGCAAAAGACATGAGAGTTAGATACACAAAAACAATTGGCCAAGATACATGTCACATAGGAGGATCAACGTCAAGATGATTTCATGCATGATTCTAGAGGAGGATATAGAAAGAAGGTATGAGAAGGTTTAGCTTAGGTTTACTTGAAGGGAATATGCCCGAGAGGCAATAATAAAGTGGTTATTATATTATTCCATATTTATGATAAATATTTATTTTTCATGCTATAATTGTATTAATTGGAAACGTTAATACACGTGTGTGTAATAAACAAAATACAAAGTTCCTAGTAATTCCTCTCGTATAAACTAGCTCGTTGATTAACAAGATGATCAAGAATTCCTGATCATGGACTTTGGATGTTGTCAATAACGAGGTCACAACATTAGTGGAATGATGTGATAAACATTCATCTGAGGTATAGCATTACGATCAAAGTCATTATGTTTATATTGCTATAACATCATACGAAGTAATCCTGGTCCTTAGACCATGAGATCATGTTAATCACTAACATCGGTAGAGTATCTTGATAACATCAAACGTCACACCGTAACAGGGTGACTATAAAGTTGGGTTCAGTACTACGAAGGTGTTATGTAGAGTCTCATGGATCAAGAGTGGGATTTGTCCATCTCGATGACAGATAGATATACTCGGGGCCCTCTCGGTGATATCACATTGAAATAGCTTGCAAGCAAGTGATGTGATCACTAGAATTTTATATCACGGGAACGAGAAAAGAGTGCATGTCGGTATGAGATCAAACTAGGTATTTGGATACCTATGATAGAATCTCGGACATGTAATATATCATGAGACAAAGGGATTAAGTTACTAGCGTTAAAGGTTCACACGATCACAAGAGTCATCGTTGAATGTGTGGGAGTCACTAAGGATCTCCATGTCCCGCTGCTGATTATTGATTGAAGAGGGGTCTCGATCATGTCTGCATTATTCACGAACCGTAGGGTGACACACTTAAGGGATACCAACACCATTTAGGAGCAAATATGTTTCAGATAAAGATTATGAAAGCGCTGGAATCATTTCGATGAAAACCATAATTGTTTCAGGTGAAATTGCTGAAACTGGTTCTGCATGTGATATTGACATATTGTAGGGAGTTTTATGTGAATGTTTGTTAATTAAAGTAATTACGAAAATTATGAATAAAATAAATAAAAGTGTTTTATTTAAAGAGAAAATGCATTTAATTTGGTGGACATTAAATGCAAAGTGAGTGGAGTTGAAATTGATGTGAGTGGGCTTAGTGGAAGCTCCACCCACATGAATGAGGGAGAGGTGGGGGAACCCACCATGGCCGGCTAGCCATGGCCTTGGGGCTGCACCCCTCCCCTATAAAAGGAGCCCCATGGCTCCTCTCCTCTTGCCCCACCTCCTCGTGAAGGTTCTCTTCTCCCTCTAGTTATTCCCCATGGTCTCGGATTAGCGAGATACATGTTCCTAGTGGCTTTATCTGGAAAGGAGTTGCTGCTTCCGCTGCATCACAGGAGCGCTGAGCGGAGGTTGTTCGGTGGACCGGACGTGTGTGCGATCACATATACACTGCTACTTTGCGGTGCTAGACTTGATGGTGCTAGACCTGATGATAGAATCTTTGACATGTAATATATCACGAGACAAAGGGATTAAGTTACTAGCGTTAAAGGTTCACATGATCACAAGAGTCATCGTTGAATGTGTGGGAGTCAGTACGGATCTCCAGCTCCCGCTGCTGATTATTGATCGGAGAGGGGTCTCGATCATGTATGTATTATTTGCGAACCGTAAGGTGACACACTTAAGGGATACCGACACCATTTAGGAGCAAATATGTTTCAGATAAAGATTATGAAAGAGCTAGATTCATTTCGATGGAACTAGAATTGTTTCGGGTGAAATTGTTGAAACTGGTTCTGCATGTGATATTGAAATGTTGCAGGAAGTTTTATGTGAATGTTTGTTAATGAAAGTAATTAACAAAATTCTGAATAAAATAAATAAAAGTGTTTTATTTAAAGAAAAAATGCATTTAATTTGGTGGACATTAAATGCAAAGTGAGTGGAGCTGAAATTGATGTGAGTTGGCTTAGTGGAAGCTCCACCCACATTAATGAGGTAGAGTTGGGGGAACCCACTATGTCCGGCCAGTCATGGCCCTTGGGTTGCGCCCCTCTCCTATAAAAGGAGCCCCATGGCTCTTCTCCTCTTGCCCCACCTCCTCGTGAAGGTTCTCTTCTCCCTCTAGTTATTCCCCATGGTCTCGGATTAGCGAGATACATGTTCTCGGTAGCTTTATCTGGAAAGGAGTTGTTGCTTCCGCTGCATCGCTGGAGCGAGGAGGCGGAGGTTGTTTGGTCGACGGGACATGTGTGCGATCACATATGCACCACTACTTTGCGGTGCTGGACTTGATGGTGCTGGAACTGCTAAACCTGAAGGACTTCATCACGATCTTGAGATCGACAAGTGTACGACTACATCATCCACGAGTTCCATCTTGTTAACAAAGCTTTGTTGTATTCGAGGGTATGTTCTCTATGGATGTATATCCACCCGTTTGCTTGTATCTAGTAGATAGATCTTGGCGTATAGTTCCCATCATAGGGAAATTTTTGTTTTCTATGCTGCAAACCCAACATTACTTTCCTTAGTTTGGTTTACATTCGAAACTCTTGGTTGCCTTATTCAAAATCAAACAAGCTCACCAAAATCAAACTAGAGGAAAAAGGAAATGGAAGGGTCCCATAATATATTTTGTGAAAACAATATGAAACCATGTGTGGAGGCATGTAAAATAGAATTCGACCCACCCCAAATTATATGAGCTAGAAATAAATACCAAAGAAGCATGCATTTGCTCATATTAAATAGGATGGTGTAATTATATATGGAGCCAAAAAGGGAGGTGGCAAGAAGGTGGTGGAATTGTAATAGATATTCCCCAACTCAACTTGGGCATGAAGCATTATAACAAGAAGCAAATACAATATATCAAGCAGCAAAATATTAATAAGACAATGCAATATGAAGAGAAGAACCAAATGGAATAGGTTTTGATATGATGCACAAATGCAATGTGGCATGGTGACATGATCATGATATTATGATGATGCAATAATGACAAGCATATGGTAGCATCAATCTTTATTTATATGTAGCATTCCAATGTTAGACAATTGGGATGCTATAACTCTCCCCCACCAAACAAGAATCTCGCCTCGAGATTCCTAGGAAAAGGTATCTTCATGTTCCGATGTAGGTTCTTCAATAGGATTGTGCGACCACTGCACCTTGCAAAACTATATAGACTTGTTGTGAGTATTCCACTTTGATACTAGAAAACAAAGGACATGTATAATTGAAGGATTATCGTGAAACAAGGAAGGTGGGGATGAACATAGCTCGGATGCTTTAGAGAAACACGATAAAGGAATAGAACCACTTCTTGGAAGAATCTTGAAAATATGATGTATCCTGTAGAAAGAATAGACACATCGCTAGGATTAAACATCAAAATCTGCAAATGAAGTTGATTCTTTCTTTCATCGGAAGAAAAGAACGAATTTTTAGAAGTTATCATGCACTATTAAAATAGCATTTTTTTCTTCCCTTGGATTTAAGAAATGAAGTTCAGAAAACCATATTTCCTTCAAACAACAGAGTTCCCTGATATCAGCGGAGTAAGATTAGAATTAGGTATTCTTGGATTAGATTTTTCGTGCATCGGTAACCAATGGATCACGTAATTGAAGTGCGTAGATTTATCTCCACGAGAAAGAGTGACACGAGTTTATGGTGGATTCCCGAGGAAGAAATTGAATGTTGAATATCTAGAGTTTATTGTAGAGATGCTTATTGCTTTCATTAACCATGAGGTTATTGCAATAGATTTTGTGATTGATGACATCAACCATAATTTGATTTACCAAGAGAAAGGATTTCACATAATGAAGTTAGATATATCTTCCATCCATCCCATTTGATGATGTCGAGCTCTAGTAGAGTGAAGAATATCACGGGAAGATTTTGTATTTGTTTCCACCAATATCATTGAAGAATTTTCTCCATCTTTAAATAGACGAGACCACCAAAACGTGGTTATTGATTAAGTTCTTTGAGAGAACACTCTAGGAAAACAAGGACGAAAGTAAAAATCTCAAGAGATAAAGGCCACTTCTAACTTCCGTGGAATGAGTAAAATCGCATTAATCCACCAATTCAATGTACAAGAGCGAATGGTAAGATTAGTGGTATGGTAGCTACTCCATCCCGCACCCAAAGAATTACTCCGCGCATGAATAGGAAAATTGTGCAACTCAGCTCTCAAAAATTTAGACTTATGATCTTGACAACCTGAATTCATGAAGCTTCATAAGAAGACAAGGATGTGTTGAAAACACTTCACCAGATCCGAATTAGATAAAGATGATGATGTTTTCGTCATGTCAGAAGTCCTAAACCATTAGAAAAAATTAAGTAAGATTATGAAGAACAACTGCAATATTCAACACATAGAGAAAAAATACAACACCAACTTGAATAGAAGGATTACAAAAGATGAAATGTCTTAATGGCATCCGTCAAATTGAGCATAGAACATAGAGAGAGGATTTCAAAAGGTTTCTTGATGAGTCAGATACTAGAAGAACTTCTTATCCTTCTTGAGAATATTTGAGAGAGATTTACCCATCATGAGGAAGTCTTCAACAAAGCAGCAAGAATTAATTGTCAAAACGGGGATAAGCTCCGAAGTTGGTTGAAAATACTTGAAACACTTTCTGAGCTTAATGCTCTTTAAAAGATCAGCATTAAGGTCAAGTAATTGTGGTCAAAGAGATGCATTAATGGAATACATTATCTGGCCCTTCAGAAGAGAAAAGAGATATCGACTGGTTCACCTAGTCGATCGGATCACTAGTTGTAAAGATAAAGAGATCTTGGATAAAGAAACAATGGCAACTCATACATTTACCAAAAGCTATCAGAGATGAAAGTATGAGATTCTCCTATATCACAAAGAACCTTTTCTGATGTGGAGTTCAAATAAGATATGAAGCACCACAATCGGATGATAATCAACCATAGTGCCTTCAGAAATCTTCGGATTTGCCAAAGATACTTCAATATGATATAGATACGATCGCGGTATAACTCCATACACAAGAGATAACCACAATCATTTGGAGAATTATCTTGATAGCATTAACCATATTCTACTCATGATAAGTGTCATATAGCTATAGAGAAAACGAAATTACAATCGCAAGCATCAGATCAACGCAAGTTATGTATTTAGCCCAAAATAATTTGTAGATGAAGTAAACTTTAGATTATGCGCCGGTGACAACAAGAATGAGTTAGCATGAATATGCCGACCACAAGAAGATAATTAGCGTATCACACACACCTAAAAAGGAGTGTGGTAACACAGATTTATGAAAGAAATTTTTTCCGCATTTTTCGGTATTAAAATACCAACTAGATGCGCAAAACCAGTTAACAGATAGAGATTAGCAACTCCACATTGTGTGAGAGCATACTAAGAGTGAAGAACACCCTTAACAAGACTGTGTCGGTTAACAAGGAGTCACATAGATTGCATTGGTTTACACAAAAGCCAGTCGGTATGGAATGCACCAACAGTTGATAAGCAAAGGAAGATTGCGAAGCAAAGTTGGATGCAACATATTGACAAAGGATTAACACATCCTATGGTACTAAAAATAGCTGAAACACGTGAATCCTAGTTTGATTTTTGTAGAAGAGGATAGACAAACGTTACACTTGCTTACCAAAATAGGGTGGATGGGTGGGTAAGAAAAAAAGAAGCAGTCCTACTCTCACGTTTAGTTTTTCCTAGTATATAGTTATTTATTTATTTTCTAGACTGTCAGAGACCACCTTGGTTGATACCTAGAAGGGCGGCATGGCCCTAATACCACTTGTGACACCCTAGACTCTCCGTGCCCAGGCTGTCACTCCTGGCAGCTTAATAGGATATCTAGACTGCCCCCACAGACTGACACTAGTTTTCTCTACACACTTTGTCCTCACTCGTGCACAACCAGGGCCCACTTCCCAATTGGTCACCCATCCTAAAATTGCTCCAAGCTAAGCATTCTTAACCTCAGAGTTCTTTTCAGATAAGCTTCCGAGAAAGAAGTTGCAACTTGTTGGGATGAGTATCCTATCAATCCTATCAAGCCATGCGTAAGGGTCTCACATACACCCACC
Organism: Avena insularis; assembly: GCA_023614405.1. Classification (NCBI taxonomy): domain Eukaryota; kingdom Viridiplantae; phylum Streptophyta; class Magnoliopsida; order Poales; family Poaceae; genus Avena; species Avena insularis. Next base: position 259,780,530 of record CM042696.1, read on the forward strand.
CTTAGAACATCGACACCCTCGTCGATCAACAACAAGCTAGGAACATGTGCCATGCCGTGTCCACTCCTGGCACACGTTTGTGCATCCACAGCCAGCACATATGCCATGCCGTGTCCACTCTTGGCCACATGCTCCACATGTCCACCACTGACCCGCACACGCCAGTGTAACCGCGAGGATCGGCTCTCTGGTACCAATTGTAATCCCCATACCTCACATTTCTAAATCACAAGCCAGTATAACCTGAATCTAGGCAGAATGTACTACCATGGAGGCCACGAGGCCATCCACAAGCAGGCTGCAATGGCATGGTACGGTACCGGCCAACCATCCACCCAAAAATTCATGGTTATAGCTTCGAGTGCGAGAAACGTGACCGACTCGCTATGAGTCTACCATACACAAGTGAGTATATATGCAAGCGACATACAAGAGTACATCAAAGCTATTCCATCAAAAAGAAATATAAATATTGCAACATCATTACGGCAAGAACAAAATTTATATAGATAGTAGTAATAATATTTTAGGATTATATCCTCATACATCCCTCAACAAATCATCAAGCGGAAGTGGAAAAGACAGATCTGAGTACGGATTAGGAGTCAAATCAGCATAAGATGCCATAGAAATATGCACATTCCCCCCACATATCTTAGAGATATCCATCCCTTGAATCTCTATGCAAGAGGTTGTTGCCTCCATCATCGGACTCATCGATGTAGTAGCCTCCATTGGGATATAACTAACAATCTGATCAATATTATGGTGTTAGACAATAGGTGCACTCCGCAAGTCTTTACACAACTAAAGGGATAACCTTAGGGTGATGCAATTGCAGTGAAAGGTAAACATCTAATCAGTTCTACAGAGACACACTACAACACCCGCCCAACCAGATATAAACGGACGCTCGTTAATTGAAACCAACAATAATATAAACAATATAAGTAAACATAACTCATCCTTCTTGTTTCTTACTGAACAAGAAGGCGGAAGAATATCCCATCCATTGGTATTTTTATTAACCATTTCATGAGTATTGCACTAATTACTAGTCATGCTTTAGGCAAGTTAAACATGATACTTTAGTTATAATTGTTTATGATCGAGAAACTATGCTCCAAGTAGTCCATAACTTTGGACACAACTTTCAGAAAGATTTACCCTGTAGGGGTGCACAAATAGAAACACACGCATGATCAAACCTAGGAAGAACCAAATAAAAAAGAAATGGGACATCACGACAAAGCATTCGCAAGAGTCAAAAATGATTTCAGGGGGCCACCCCACTAAGCTACCTCCAACGAAGTCAGTCGGCCTCCAATACGGACCCAGGGTTTGTGTTGATGTCTATAAACGACTGGGAACCTGAAAGTGTGACTAGGCTTGTCGATACCGGGGAAACGTAGCACAATCCAAAACAGTACAAGTAAACGCTCCACACACAACTGTAGCAAAAAAAGTAGTAAAGCATGGAATAAGTACATGATAGTAGTAAAGCCCCAAACTAACTGTGGCCCCAAGAAATAAGATGTGAATCAAGCTCAGGAGAAGGGGATTCATGGTCCCACATGCGGATAGTGTGATAGTCAAGGAACAACAATCAAGTACCCGAGTCCTATGGCACACAGGTGAGCAGCTAAAAACCAGATCTAATATATTGCCCACCAGTATCTCTTTCTTTAGTTATCCTATTACTAGAAAATTCAGTTGTTTAGGTACCTCATTATCCAATCAGACTCACCCAAACCCTACACATGCAATTCTATGACTCGCATGGCTCAAACAATTCTTGTAGTAAAGTCTGATAGGATGGAGGGCACAAGCTTCTATGGGGTTTAAAAGTAAAGGTTGTGTTGTGCTTGAGATTATGATTTAATTCGAATCGTGACACAATGATGCAAGAATAAAGATAAAGACATAGGTGCTATATGTAATGCAAGCATGGGGAAATGCTTGCATGTTATCTCAATAGTGGAATAGTTGGTCTCTAGATAATACTTTGTTGCCTCCTGATAACTCCTTGCTCGACGTCTATCCGAAACAAATGCCAAACAAACAAGGGCCATAATAAATAAAGTGCGCAAACATATGAATCATATGCAACAAGCAAACATGGTATGCCATGATGGAATGATTCACAATTTCATGGTATAACATAGCTTGCATATCATTTTCATAATTTGTTATTCGAGATTTAGTTGCATAAACAGTACTAATTATTTAATATTTATATGGTGCATTCTTTAATTGGTTACATGGAATGCATGGTTGGAAAGGTCTCGTCGAGATAATCGATTTAGACATATCATTTGACAAATTCGTAATTACGATTTAAAAGTTATGAATTTATTGAAAAATAGGCAATTAATAGCATTTAAATAATTTCGAAACTTTGTTTTCCCAGAAATTATTTTAGATCGAATATTGCTAGTCCTTGCATTTTTCTAACCTCAAAACATATATTATATGCCCATTTTGGAAATACCAATGAAAAGTATGATTTAACATATATTAAAGAATTTAATAATATTCCAAAAATATTGATTATATTTCAGTATTTGACAAAAATAATAGATGGTAGATTCATGTTTAGAATTTAATAACATACAGTTTTGGTATTTTAAGTTTATTCAAATTCTTTACGGATCTTATTTTAAACATGGTAAAAGTTCCGTAAGGTTTGACTTTTAAAAAACCATTCTTAATTTGAATTTGATCTGACCAAGGTTTGACCAGCTCGCAGGGTCCAGGATTACGCACGGTTTTTGAAGCAAACCAGGGGCTGTGGGTTGCTGCTTTAGAAAGCCCAGGGGTTTATCAAGAAAGTGGCAAAACAGATCTAGTTTTGAGGTTTAGATCTGGTGGAAACTAGTTAATTTGTGTTGACTTTGAATGACCGCGGAGAGAAAATGGTTAGTAGTTTAGAATGCTGAAATGGACAAAGTGTAGAGGATGTTGAGGTCTAGAACTTTGGTATTGGAGAGGTTTTCAATTTCAGGCCAGAACGATGTGTTCCGGAGTAGTTTGGGTGGAAGAAAATAACAGTAAATCTGTTAACAGAAACTAGTTAATTTTAGCTATTTTCAAATGATGATGGCATCAAACTTGGTACAATTAAACTTCATCGTAATGTATTGTTTTGAAGAGGACGAAGAGATCTTCAACTTTTGTCATTGCGACGCTACGAGATTCCATCTAGAAGGAGTTTCTAGTTGGTTTTGCATGAAGGAAGAAATATAGTAAAACGTGTTAACGAAAACCGAAGAAAACATCGCGTGAACTCGGAATTTTATGTGTGAACACAGTTAGCTCGACTGATCTTTGTGGGATGATTGCAAGAAGCACGTGACTCCATTTGGAGCGAGACCAGGGGCTATGAAAAGAGGACAGTGCCCTCTTTACAAAGGTATGCCATGATTTTGTGATTGGAACGAGGAAGCCAGAAGATTTATGGGTACAGGAGGATGCGCGATGTGATGCTACTGCCTGTGCATGCAAGTTTGTTGGTGTGCACGTGCGCTGTTCGTGGCGAGCGGTAGATGGTGGTCTGGCGCGTGTGGTAGAGCGACACGGCGACGCCGACGAGGAACATAGAGACGGTGCTGGGGTGATACATCGATGGAGGCAAGGTGAAGTTGACGGATAGAGTGACAGCGCTCGGCAGCGAGCGGAAATTGGGGGTTGCGGCCGGCGGCTATTCCATAGACCATCCTGTGAGGTGGAGGTAGCGAGTATACAAGGGAGGTAGCTGGGAAGGGTGGCGAACTGACCACGGTCCTTAAGGAAAAGGTTGGCGAGCTTGAGGTAGGTGGTGATGACGGCGAAAGGAAGGATCCGGTGTGCAGCTCATGATGTTCAGCAGCTGCTCGGGGACGGAGTCTGTGTCGGTGCTGCAGGGGCTCCTTGTCCGTGTTCTGGCCTCCAATCAACGGTGGTGTACCGTGCGGTTCTCCTGGTGCCTTGAGGCGATAGGTGGCGACGGAGATCAAGCGGGAGGAAAGAATCTGGGGCTTGTGGCCATGGTAGCGCTGCGGTTCTTTCGTGTGGTTGGAGAAATATAAAACAAAAGGTGGAGAGGACAGGGATGGAGCAGAGAGGGAGTGGTTGAGAAGGCTGCGTTGCAGCGAGGCTTTTTGACAAGGCGAGCATGCAAGGCAGCTGGCAGGAGTCACACACTGGGCGTGTACTAGACTTGGCTTGGAGAAGTGAAACAGGGCACGGGAAAGCTAGCCCTAATGTTTTGATCGAACCATAAGGTTTAGGATAGCAGAGCTGTTTAGGTTCAGACACGATCAAAATAGCTAGAGAGGGGAGTCGTAGATAGAGCGTGTGTGTTGGCTCACACGGTTTAGATAAAAGTAGAAAGTGTGTGTTTGCATTCACACTTACGGGTGGGGTTTTAGACTAGTGTGTGTATTTATAAGAGTAAACACACGTGTTCGAAATAGGGCAAGATTTAGCTAGCTAGATAGGATTAAGTAGCTATATAGCTAGCTAGGATAGATTAGATGTATAAATAGAGGGGTTTAGGATTTAGCTCTAGTTAGATGTGAGCAAAAGATATGAGAGTTAGATAGACAAAAACAATTGGCTAAGATACATGTTACATAGGAGGCTCAACGTCAAGATGATTTCATGGATGATTCTGGAGGAAGATATAGAAAAAAGGTATGAGAAGATTTAGCTTAGTTTTATTTTCCTTAGTTTGGTTTACATTCAAAAGTCTTGCTTGCCTTATTCATAATCAAACAAGCTCACCAAAATCAAACTACAGGAAAAAGGAGATGGCAGGATCCCATAATATATATTGTGAAAACAATTTGAAACCATGTGTGGAAGCATGTAAAATAGAATTGGATCCACCCCAAATTATATGATCTAGAAAGAAATACCAAAGAAACATGCATTTGCTCATATTACATATGATGGTGGAATTATAGATGGAGCCAAAAGGGAGATGGCAAGAAGGTGGTGGAATTGTAATAGATATACCCCCAACTCAACTTGGACATCAAGCATTATATCAAGAAGCAAATACAATATATCAAGAAGCAAAATATTAATAAGACAATGCAATATGGAGAGAAGAACCAAATGGAATAGGTTTTGATATGATGATCAAATGCAATATGGCATGGTGACATGAGCATGATATTATGATGATGCAATAATGACAAGCATATTGTAGCATTGATCTTTATTTATTATGTAGCATTCTAATGTTAGTCAATTGAGATGCTACATGAAAAGTACCACAGAGGAGAATGAAACAATTATTGGTTATGGTAAGTATGAACATCAATAGTGTGTATGCAGCAACATGATAGAAATTCAAAGGAAGCTACCATAGTTCCTTTGGAGATGTTGTTCTTGTTCATGGTGCAAATGTAGTAGGGGATCATGGGCTTGTATCTTTCGAGTATCGTCCTTAGGTTTCTCCTTCTTGATCTAGTCATATTAACACCATTGCTAGACCAATAGCAAAGCCATATTTGTCTACATACCGGGCATATGATCTTGAAAATAAATTTATAATATTTGATATACATGCGTACATACATACGTATGTATACACACATAGACAAGTACAAACACACATACATATGTACACACACTCATACACACGGACACATAGACACCCATACACGCATGCACACACACCCACCCACGACCCCACCTGTGCGCGTATGCACACACACACATTCAAGACCTAATCAAGTACCACCACTTTATCTCGCATGGTAGAGGGCATAGGAATACAAGAACTAGGTACCTTGTAGGGTTGTTCTCCCCAATATACATTTCTAACCTACAAAGTTTCCTTATACTCTTACAGTAGAAATTCCTAACATACAGATCCCATTCAGATCAACAGGATATAATCATCGGCTGACAAATAAAGCAATCCATTAGGACAAATTGCGGATAAGAACTAGGTACCAGGGAGGACCATGTGGTCCAGCAGTCGAGGGTGTTGGAGAGGTGCGCGTAGCCATGATCGAGGGCGCCATAGAGGTTCGCGTAGCCGTGGTCAAGGGAGCCGGATAGGTTCGCGCATCCATGGTAGAGTGTTCCAGAGATGATCGCATCATCGAGGTGGCGGTTGTGTAGAGAGGTGGAGGGTGAAACTAAGATCTAGAGGTGGGGGATTTCTTTCGGACAAGTTTGAGATCTAAAGTTGGGTAGCCTTGGTAACTTTGGACCTTTGAAGAAGTTCAGAGAAAGATTAAAAAGTAGGGAATCAATGAATTCTTAAGAGACAAAAGATATGGAGTCAATAACTATCAAACAATAGAAGGAAGACAATAAAGTACTCATATAATAACTATATAATACATGTTCAAACTAAATAAAAGAACGCGCACTACTAATTCATTATCCCATTAATCTTCCTCAACATACTCAACAGAGGTAATAGATTCTACATCGTCATCCGATAGTTCCTCCACATAATAATGAACTAATTGATGCATTCTATTAATAAATTCCATCATCTCAAAGGAGATCTGATGGCATTCCTCTTATGCTCGTGGACAAACTGGTTCACATCATCTTGAGATTTGTCGTTGATTTTCTCAATGCAACATGTCTTCCCTTTCTCGCGCAACTCTTCCTTAAGTTTAAGTTGATCCTAGAGATAGCGCAACATGCACACAAGATACCAAGAGTTCTTCCACAGATCAACCCATGAAATGATAGTGCATTTAGGAATCTATTGACCACATCCTAGGAACCTGCGGTCTGTGTCATTGCTTTGTTAAGGGTCGCTCATAACTATGTGGCACGATCGAGAGCTGCACTCGCACACAAGATGTGTATCCATGTTGACTCCATTCCATGGCGGGTCGTCATCAGTAGCTTTAGGTAAATCCACGGGGAAACTATGAGAGGGTGATGAAATGTGAAAACACAAGATTTTGCCTCAAATGTGGAAATCCAGAAGGATGCTGATCAAGAAACTCAAAAATATCCACCTAAATCAGAATTAAAAACTAAAAATGCACTCTTAACTCCATATCACAGTCGATATCTATAGCACGTACCCTATCTCTTATTAGATTTGCTATGTTGTTGGCTGAAGCTTTCATGCAGTGAGAGGATGAAGATAAGTGGGGAGTGGGGACAGGTTGAACACTAGTGACCAGATCTTTCTAACCACTAGAACGACGCTTGCCTTCTGCGGTGGGGCTAAGGTGACCTAGCAAACCACGGTATGTTGTAGTGCACAAGTCTTTGGCATAATTTTCACGAAGTACTATTTCAGAAATATCACATCCCTTGGAGTGGTACAACAAAAATATTGCGGGTTTGCAACTTTTACATGTTCATTATATTCAACCAAAATTATACAAATGTTTTGAAATCCTCATCGGTCTATTGAGGACTTATTCGAGTACTGAAATTCAAATTAACTAGATTTGGTAGCAGTGGCATCACTAGCAGAATGCCACTAGAACTCAACAACTTATTTAAGTAACTCTATGCAGCTCAGCTCATCTATACTATTCTAAGGACTACTCTTATGTTTCCAAGTCTTCAAGGTCTACTCCATATCATATAACATAGTCTACTCCTTCAATGCCTCTAGAAAGATCTGGTTCCTTGTAATAGACTTGTCAGTCATCACTGTGCGTACTATTTTCCTTTGTCTCGATATTATCATAGTCTAGCAAGGGTTTAAGAAGATATTTTGAGTACGAGCATACTTAGCATGTTCTATAATTGGGTGTGTGATGTGTAACCATGGATCAAACATCGAGGTTTCCTTTCTCAAAAAGGTTTCATATCAAAGGTAGCTTTTAATGTAGAAATCTATGTCCGTCGGTTTTCACGGGTTGTTAGAACTTTCTTAAGTTACTTTCCACATTGCGTTTGCAAACTGTTCCCTAGATAGGGAGTATGATAACCCGTTTTATACACTCTCTAGAGGTGCGTCACTTTTCCCACAAACGTCCCTAGTCTTATTGTCGTAACACACTTCCTTAGGCGTGTAGCCTGTTACCAAGTTCCTCTAAGTCATGTCGAGCTCTACCTAATTCTGTGTTCCTTACTTTGCACTAAACCCGACAAATGATCGTTGCTCAAATGCTATCTTTTTGGATATACTCAAGTTTTGATCTTGCGTCACAAGATGGAGATGTTATGGGCTCCCACCCACTACAATTCCTATCAGGAAATATAGTCCAACTTAGTCATCTGAAGTTACACCGAATGAAGAAGAACTTTTGAGTTGCTCTTCCCATTCCAAGATTTGTGGTGAAAGTGGTTTATATGGCACCTTGGAATAACTAACTACATGTGTTGTTTACTCCCAAGTTCTCTTTGTACAACAGAATCTATTCCCACAACATCTTACATTGTGGTCTCCATTTACCTTCTATAAATGCATTTCATTCATAAAACAATATTTTCTTTTGTAGGAACATTTGTGATACTCTTGGAAAAGTATTTACCAAAATATAATGTGTGAAAGATGTAATTTGCAAGAGTTATCCACTTGTATGCAAGGTTGAACTTCCCTGGTAACTACGAGATAATGCAGTTTGAAGGTTCCCTTTCCTAGTTCTCACATGAGATGCTTTATCATGGCCTCGCAATATGACTAGTTCGAGGCCAACAAGGTTCCCTCATCAAGGATTTGCCTCTGTTAGCAAAACAAAACATGAGGCATATCCAAGGGAGGCCATCACGATATGAGCTTCATAAGGCACCACGAAGCGTCTATTGGAACTTTGTGTCCCGCGAAGGAACTAGGGGTCCAACGAGCCTTGAGGTTGAGGGAGGGATGAATATGCGTTCCAAACTTCTTGGTGATGATGGCTACAGTGGAGCTCGCACACGAAAGAGAGTAGACACAATGGTTGTTTTACCCAGGTTCAGGACCCTCTTGAGGAGGTAAAGTCCCTACTCCTTCTTTGTTGTATTTCTTGTGATGCTGAGCGAGGGTTTAATGGTGGATGTATCCTAAGGGTTTTGTGCTCATTGGGATCGATCCCCCTCTAAGGTTGGGGCGCCTCTCCTTTTATAGTTTTGTTAGGCCTCGTCCCTCCAAACTTTGGGCGAGAAGGCTCACCACATTCCCTGCTAAGGAGCACTGGTGTATTACTAACCCCATATGGACTAGGTCTAGATCCAGCTGGATGTTCCGCCCAATGGCTCAGTCATCGATGATGCCCCTCTTGCAGCATTGCGTCATCTCCGTCTTCCTTTCACCAAAGTGGTAGTGTCGAGATCTGCAGGGCTCCAGCGTCGTCATCCTGGATTTTACGTCGAAGCGGTCAGGCAACATATTGCTTTACCGAGGAGGACAGGGCACAACGTTGCTGCCCGTTGAACTATCGTCTTGCTGCTATGATAGAGTTATGGTCGTGCCCCTAGCAGGGCATCACCATGAAGTCATCTCCTTGTCAATTGCTGACTCTGGTACTTACGCCCGTGTCGAGGCTTCCCATAGCTTCTAGAGGGATGTGCCCCTCTTGAGACCCCCAAGTAAAATGTGATGCGGACCCAGCAACTTTATGGGACATGGTATCTCCTGTACCGATGGTTCGGCAGTAGCCCCCAGTCGCTTGGCTTGCACGCGTCCGCCGGTGGAGGCAAGGAAGTCAAGGGACCAACTGGTGTTGGGCCCACGCCTGATCGTGTCAGCACACGATCGCCAGAAGTGTTCATCCATGCCCTCCACTTATGGTTGGAAATGGGAGATGTCCATTAGATGCGGGAACCGTCGCCTCCACTATTTGGCCTCTAAGCTCGCTCCTTCCATAAGAATCCTAGCCCGTGCCGGGACAATTCACTTCACCTTCTTTCTCTGCCACTTCCTTCCAGCTCCCATCCACCACCACACCTTCACTTCCCGGGGGCCTCATGATGGCGCTTAAGAGAGCATGTGACATTCCGGATACGGCGGGTCCTTCGCCACTGAGCTACTACACACTGCTGATACCAAAGATCATCAACAAGGAGGGCCTGGAGAAGGTTAGGCGATAGAGGCTTCAACCACGAATGAGTAGGGAGCCACCCGGGTGTGGTGTGGTGCAGAAGGCCAAGGCGGGTGTCCTGCCACCGCATACCCTGTCTTCACACATTTCATCACCACCGGATTTGTGTCGCCATTCTCCTCCTTCTTCCTTGCCATTCTAGAGCACTACTGCATCAAGCTGCACCATCTCAATCCATGGAGCATGACCCTCTTAGCTGCTTTTTCCTACTGGTGCAAAGCCTATGTGGGGGTGATGCCTTCGGTGGCACTATTCCGACACTTCTATGACCTCCATGTTGTCATGTAGGGGGAGCGCTCGGCGGCGTTAGGTTCACCGGTGGCGATGGTGAGGCCTTCCTTCCCATATCTATCCATGGGAAGACGACCGAGTTCTGCCGAGACTAGGTCTTTGTGGATTCGCTTAGAGTGCTCCTGCAACTTCGCATCGCTTCCGAGCTGGCGGTGGAAGACCTCGGATGGACTTAGGAGGCCGCCTCCGCCTATATGAACCCTGGTCCCCTCGAGTGGCGTGTGGAGGGTCTATGGGACCACGGTCTGACCATGGAAATGGTGGTACAGGAGTTCCTCTGGCGGAAAATTGCCCCACTTGAATAGCGCAACAAGGGAATTTGGGCCATGTATGATGACAGAGATAGGATCAAGATGTTCGGCAGACTAATCCCACATGACATTGTGGGTATCCTTATGCAATTTTTCCTTAGGGATGGTACCGCGACCGAGATCCCTCGGGAGGCCCTTCCCTTGTACCTGATTGGCGATGTCATTGTCGCGTGCTCTGGACTCCACCTCTTTGATCAGTGGGGCGAGTGTTATCCAGGTCAAGAGGTGAGGGTGGATCTCCTCACTCCTAGCCCAGTCTGAAGCTCCGTGGGAGAGATGGATGACGAGGCGTGTCATGGATTGGGGCATCAAGGCTTCCTAGCCTACTCGTCGAGGAAGAATGCTCGACAACGTGTCTTCCTAGGGATATGATGTCGAAGACTTCAGTGACGGTGGTGAGAGTAGCGAGCTCCATACTAAACCCAGGGTCGGAGGAACGACCACCAGAGACCTTTCCGCAGGTAAGGGTCGTGGGACAAAATGGTGAGGGTGCTTTCTTTCCCCTGGTCTGAAGAGGGCAAGTTGGTATTGCGCTGGCTTCGCGAGTGGGGCGTGAGCTTTCCTCTCTAGAGTTACTTCCTTTCCTACCATCTTCAACTCTCAACCCCTTCTATGCCCTGTCTCAGATCTAGGAAGAGGAGGAAGAGAGTGAGGGGCTCCTTGTCTAGGAAGACCGCTGGGGGATCTGGTTCAACCTTCGCATCATGTCCTTCACCACGGATTGAGAGTGGGGGAACCTTCAGGACAAAGGTTTGGCCGTGGTCCTATCAACGCATGACGTGGTCGGTTTCGAGACCTAGGCGATTCTTCAGCCAACAGTGGAGGACCGGCCATGCTCCCCGGATGACTCCAGACCTCTGACTCCACTAGCTCCAGCTGAAGAGGAGGGTGAGGGCATGAGGCTTTGCTAGGGTGACCTTCCTACTATCACCTAGGGTGCAAGAGGAGGGGACGCTCATGCACACGAGGATACCGTTGGAGCTTAGCGGGTGACTTCGTCTCCAGAACCTAATGCTGACGAAGCGTTGACATGATCAACCCCCGAGGCCCTGCGATTGCGGGACCAAGTGTCCCCACTGTAGACCGGCTCGGTCTCAATTTTCCAGGGAGGACAGACCGACTTCATACCGTTGTGGAGGCCAGACATGCAGGTCTTCATCACTTCCTCACAGAGGTGGCCGCAAAGGAGCATCGGCTGGTGGGGGCGTGGTGTCGCCTCCACGAGGGGAAGGAGGCGCTCAACACAACAGGCGAGCTATGGGAGAGGCGTCGGGAGGCGAGGACTCCCAGGCTGTGAAGATCCTTCTTGGGGCCAAGCGTGAGGCGACAAAGATCTTGGCCCTGGCCCGAGGACTGATCCTAACCGCCTAGGCGGGTTCTCTTTCCACTGAAGATCTTGTTCAGCAGACCCAGGAGTTCTCGATTTGTGAGCATGCGATTTCCTTCTTGGGGAAGGAGAGCGAGGAATATTGCCGGAGGGTCCAGCAGAGGGAGCTAGATGTGGGGTAGCGTGAAGAGGTCGTTCAGCTCCAAGAAGAGGAGGTCAGCCTGGAGCGCAACCTTCTGGAGGTAGCTCATGATAATCTTGATGAGCGTGAGTGTAACCTCGAGAGCATAAGTGCCAAGACCAAGGACCGGATCCGACACTACAACGAAAAGCTCACCAGCAACCAGAAGCAGATGCATGCAGACAATGCTAAGGCTCTTGCCTTAGGTCATAAGGCCGTCAAGAGGAGTATGTGAAAAAGTACAACACCCAGGACTGGCATTTCCAGGCGAATAAAACCTAGATGGCGGCAACACAAAGGCAGACGAAAGAGCGAGTAGCTCAAGCCCTTTTCTTGAGAAGTTAAAGAAGGACAACGCGCTTTGCGATCAGAAGGAGGTGGAGCGCTGGGTTTTTGAGAGGGAGCGGTGCAAGATGTACTGGGGTCTTGTTATGCATGCTGCCGCTACCATGTGTGACTTCGGGGCGACCATCTTCTACACCGGAGCTCTCGCAGATGCCGGTAAGAGCAGTGCATATCTGGAGCTTTTCACCCAGATCACCACTGAGCTGGGGGAAGTAGCGCTCTACCGGGGCTTCCACGAGGAGGAATGCCGCAACCTACTGTGCGTTGCTGTGACCCAACTCTTCTCCAATCTTCATCATATCGATGCCAACTTTCCTAGAGGAAGCTCCTGAGAAAGGTGAGTCACACCAGGACGACTCGCCTAGAGGACATCCTCTAGTTTCAGCAGATTGTGGAACAACGTGTGGAGGTCTTCGTTCACCCATATACTCACGGTGAAGAAGGCGAGACCAGTCAGGCCTCTGGTGCTTTAGCTAGTACAACGGGGGACCAAGAGGGTGCTGGCATGGATGACGACCTCGGGAGCAGCCGATAAAACAATAAGGAGGACGATGAGGAATCTGCCAATGGTAGTGCTTCCGTTTCACAGTCCTGAGCGGTGAAGACCATGACCTCTACTGGCGAGGTCACTTTTTGGGTGTTTGCTCATGGCATGCTCAAGTGGACTCCCGTGGGGGAGACTTTTAACTCATGGGATCCACCGTTAGTCTTTTGGTACATTCTAGTGCTCCTGCTTGGAAGAAAATGTTCTTGAGAAGTTTGTGCCACATGTGCTTACTAGTTTCGTTATAAATTATACGAGGATTTCAAGCACTAGTAGCCATGGGTGAGGTGACTTATCGCTAGAGCTAGTCCGTGATGAAAATATGCCCTAGAGGAAATAATAAATATGTTATTATTCATATTTATGTTACATAAATAAATTTTATTGTTCTATGATATAATTTTATTAGTTCCGAATAATGAGTATTTGGAGGTAAAACCTAATAAATGTGTGGGATAATAAACACCAAATAAATATATTCCTAGTCATGCCTCTGAGACTAGTATGTATGTCAACGATAGTTCTGGTTTCCTAACTATAGGCAAAGTGGCAATGTGATTGTAGTGTTGCCGGTGACACATGTGACCGAAGTTGTTGGAGAACAATGACGATGGATAGACCCAAACATGAGATACTGTGAAATGCATCATCAATATAGTTATCGGTTTAATCTCATAAACATTGTATTTCTTTTACTAGAAATTGTTAAACCACGAGATTCTCCAAAGGTTGTTATTAACAGAGCAATTATAAAGTTGATTCTTATTCATACGAGATGGTTCACCAATTGGGAATTGATACTCCTAATGATGGATAGATACACCCTAGGCCCGCTCATGTACTTTGATGTTCGTCCATTCGTCATCATCTGGCAATACACGTGATCAAGTTGGTGAACATAGGAATATCGATAGTACGGATGAGTAAAGAGTACATGCCAGATGCATGGGTATACCTTATAAGTACTCGATGTTAGCCTATACGGTCCAGCCCAAGAGGAGGCCAAGGTCCAAACGAAGCCTAAAAAGGATTCATGTGGCCTACAGGAGCACAACTTCTTGAAGAACATGGCAAAGATTAGATAGAAACTTGAAATGAAAACCCTAATCTTTAACCGACTCGGCCTGCTATCCCGAGACCTAGCCTCCATATATAAAGGCTAGGAGGGGGCAGCGAGGAGGACAATCCACAACCTTCACATACACCTCGGCAGATTGCATCTGCACACCCCTTGTAACTTTTGACTTCTCAATAATCAAGAGAAGACAAGAAGGAGTAGGGTTCTCTTCGAGGCCTGAACCTGGGTAAACCGTCGTGTCCCCCTGTGTGCTTGTTTGCTAGTCGATCGACGCCTCCAGTGCTCCCCAATTCCTCGAACCTAATTCCATCAACGATGGGCATTGATGAGTTAACCCCTTGTCAATTGACACTAACCATGGGGATCGGAAGTGCTGATGTTGCGGCTTCCTCGGCCCCATCAAGTGCGATCTACAACTCCACTGCAGTAGAGACTCGCCTCCTCGTTGTCGCTTTCGACTTCACCATACATGCACCGGCGACTCGCCCGGATATCGAGTCTGTGGGCGATGGGATCGGTCTGGCGATTGGAACCCTACACTTTCAGGTCGGTCAGATTACGACGCTCCGCCTCCCCGATTGCCTGCAAGATCCTTCAATCACCCCTGCATCGTGGTTCCCACGAATGATCGGTACCTTGAGCGAGTCAACGGCTTAGCATTAGTCGAGGATAAGGATAACAACGGTAGTTGCGAGTCTGATCTATGCGATCTGGCATCGAAAGATGGAGCCTACGGCTCCAGATCTGAGAGTTGTGGGAGTAAAAACTTCCATGGCTATTACATGTGTACCATCATCAACACTAGTGGCGGCGGCACCCAAAGGACCACCGACGTTGTCGCCAACAATGGCGCCCTAGTCAACAAAGGTGCTCCTGGCAACGGTGCCCCTAGCAATGGCGCACCCACCCCTCCCAACCCCGACAAAAACGACGAGCACGCCAACAACAGACGGAGCGCCAGCAAATTGACCTCAACCAGGCAGAATGGAAAAGATGCAACGAGGCCTTGCATGACAATACCCTACCACCAAATGCGTCACAACAGATGTTAATGGTGTACCATTGGCTACTAATTCAGGAGTGCAACCGCTAGCTGGCAGTAAATGCACAACTCGAGGCCCACAGGATAGCCACGTACGCGTCGAGTACCTGACGGGCAGCGCTCTCTTCAATCGGTTGATACTCCTCCAAGGGCAACGGACCTACGCCCCCCAAAAGGCGTTCTCGCATGGACCACCTCACCGACAAGGATCGAGAAGAGGCCAGTCGAGTCCTCGACTTCTCTCTCCTACTAGTGGACTCGCGGGGTAACATGACCCCGAAGACGCCACAAGCAGCGGTGACAGCAGCCACCATGTACCTTCTTAACAACCAACCACCAACAGGAGATCCACGATCTACCATGCACCGATCTACGATCACCGACCTTGGACTGGTGGAAGCCACGCTCGCCAAAGACCCAACGCTAGAGCCAAAAGGGTCAAAGAAAAAGCAAGGCTCCACCCATGTACCAATTCCTCTCTTCCAGCGAGGACGAGCATGACCTATCGCAGTGACGCTGCTCACGTCGACATGATCGCGACTACAACGTGTGTGATCACATTACGCAGCGCAAAGTCAACAAGATGCATGATACGTTGTAAACGTATCTATAATTTTTTATGTTCCATGCTTGTTTAGTATCTACTTTCTTATGTTTTGTTCACACTTTGAGGTATTTTTATACATTTTCTAGAACTAACCTATTAACAAGATGCCACAGTGTCAGTTGCCTGGTTTCTGCTGTTTTTGGTTTTTCAGAAAAGCTGGAAAAGAAATATTCTCAGAATTGGACCGGACAAAAGCCAAAGTCAATATTTTACTAGAAGACTCACGAAGCCAAAAGACGAGACAAAGAGGGGCCACGAGGTGGCCACACCACTTGGTGGCACGGGCCAACCCAGGCCGTGCCAGGGGGTGGTGTGGGCCCCTCGGGCACCCACCAACCTTGCCTCTTCGCCTATGAAATCCCCCCCGGGACGAAAACCCTAAGGACCAGATCATAATTCCACGAAAAGTTCTGTAGCACCGCCGCCACTGAAGAGGAGATTCAGGGGATAGAAGTCTCTATTCCGACAATCCTCGGGACGGGGAAGTGCCCCTAGAGCCATCTCCATCGACTCCACCGCCATCTCCCTCGCCGTTGCTGACTCCCATGATAAGGAGGGAGTAGTTCTCTCTCAAGGCTAAGGGCTCTACCGGTAGCTATGTGTTCATCTCTCTCTCTCTATGCATGATCTTATTGAGATCATGAGCTTTGTAATCTATAGATCTATTCTGCTACTCAAGTGCTTTAATGAATCTCCACTTATCCCCATGTGTGTGATGTTGACAGTGTGCACACTGTGTGGCACTTTGGCTAAGGTTACATAAATACTTATCATGAGTATAATTTGAGTTGGATGTCTCTATGAGATTGTGGTGTTTGTTGGAACCATATAGTGCTCAAGGTGATAGTAAGGGGTTATCTAGATGGGGAATGCGAACTTTAAGGTGTGCTATTATAGCTCTACATCGTCCAACCGGAGAGTAGTTCAGGGTAGCATCATGAAGAGAAGATATTTATATGAGAGTGTCCACTAGTGAAAGTATGATCTTTAGGCCTTATTTCTAGGCATTGAAACATCGTTTACAATTAGTTCTGTTACATGTTTGCTTGCTGCCACTCTTATTTCATATTGCGATTACCACTTATAATCATCCATGTTACTTTTATTTCACTATCTCTTTGCCGAACTAGTGCACCTATACATCTGAGAAGTGTATTGGGTGTGTTGGGGATACAAGAGACTTCTTGTATTTTGATTGCAGGGTTGCTTGAGAGGGATACCTTTGACCACTTCCTCCCTGAGTTCGATAAACCTTGGGTGATCCACTTAAGGTAAGTTCCTGCTATTCTACAAACCTCTGCACTTGGAGGCCCAACACTGTCTACAAGAATAGAAGCGTGCGTAGACATCAAGCTATTTTCTGGCGCCTTTGCCGGGGAGGTAAGGTAAAAGGTACTCACATCCTCTGGCTACTAAGCTATCTTCTAGTACTGTAGCTGGTGTGTGAGTGCTTGAAGTTATTTCCTTTAGATTCTACAAGTATATCTTTTTGTTTCTTGTTTTTATTTTCACTACTTAGGCTTAATGGAAAACAACAACAAAATTAGATAGCTTTTTAGTATTTTTCCTAAGGTAGAACATGAATGGTCTGAAAATAAAATTAAAAAACCCATGGAACTTTCTTTGCATGCTAATAGCAATGTTATTAGTATGATTTTTTTGAACACCTTTGTTACTAATGCTATGGAAATGTCTAAGCTTGGGGAAGTTAGTTTTTATGAAAATGATCTTTTTAGTTCCCCAGCTTTAAAGATGAAAATTTTCTCTAATGATACTTTATCTCCCATATGTGGTAATTCTAATGATACTTGTGATATTTTAAATCCACATACTGAAAGCGTCCCTTTTAAAATACCTATGGAAATTGTTGAACGTGTTATGAAGAACTACTATTTTGGAGATGGAATTGTCCATCCTGGTGATCATTTACTCATTATACATGAATTATGCGAGTTGTTCAAGTGTGCAGGTATTTCAATGAACCAAGTTAAGATGAAGCTATTCTCTTTATCACTTAAGGGCAAAGCAAGGGAGTGGTATAAGCTGCTAGACGATCCTCATCATTTGGAGTGGAAGGAACTTGAATCTCTCTTTTACTCTAAATTTTATCCTCCTCATGAAATTCATAAAGATAGGAATTACATTTATAATTTTCATCCTCATGATGGAGAAAGTATTTCCCAAGCATGGGGAGATTGAAGTCACTAATGCTCAAATGTCCCATTCATGAGCTCCCCAGTAATATTATTATTAATAATTTTTATGCAAGGCTTTCTGGACATTACAAGGACAATCTAGATACTTGTTTAGAGGGACCCTTCACAAGTAAGGAGGTCAGAGCTAAGTGGGATCTTCTTGAAACAATTCAAAGCAATATCGAAGATTGGGATAACGACAACGGTAAAGAACCAGGTATAAACTATGAGTATGATTGCATTAAGTCATTCGCTGAAACTGCTGATTTTCAAGAGCTTAGTGCTAAATATGGTCTTGATCCCCAAGTTCTTGTTGATTGTTCTAGAGCCATTGCTTCTCATATTAATGCTCCTAACGAAAAATGGGACATGTATCATGAGCCTTTTAAAGACACTTTCATGAAAATGAAATTGTTATTAATGATAGCAATAAACATGCTCAAACCAATGAAAGTACCATTTCTTATAAGCATGTTAATTTTTGTGGAATACATAGACCTTGTGGAAAGAATCAAATTGAAGAAGAATATTGTATCACCCACAGGAATGAAAAAACTAGAACATGGTATAGCGCTCTAAATGATCTTGGTAAAAAAGTTTCTGCCCTCTATCCTTTTATTTGTGAACTTTGCTTTGAAGTGGGTCATTTCAATTTTTGCTCAGGCCATAATAATAGCCCTTATAATCCAATGAGTACTGCAAGTTTGTATTGTGACAACATGATCACTCCTAATTAGCATGATGAACTTACATTATTTTTGGGATGTGAAGAATTATCAAAAAAAACTTCTTTGGTAGATATGAGTGCTTTTGATATGAATAGCGTCCTTCATGGTTGTCATCTTTATTGTGCTGATAATTGCCACATAAATACTTACATACAAAATATTATAAAAGATGAGATTTTACCAAAATATGACAGGACTAATATATGTTTTGATCTTATTAACGAAAAGAAGGAACCCTCCAAAGTTTCTTCTGTTGTCTCTAACAATAAACCAGGATTTATGGAGAAGATTGCTTTCAATCCTCTCCCTCCTAAAGTGGAGAAGAAAAAGAAGAAGAAGAGGAGGAT
The DNA here is from genome assembly GCA_023614405.1 of Avena insularis. NCBI lineage: Eukaryota > Viridiplantae > Streptophyta > Magnoliopsida > Poales > Poaceae > Avena > Avena insularis. The sequence continues at coordinate 259,799,533 of CM042696.1, forward strand.
TAAGAAGAGGGAGGAAACGGTATTTTCCCCTAAGCATGTTGCTCCTATTATAGTTTTTGATGAGTCTGGACTCGATGATGTTCCTATGCCTATTCCCCATAGTAGTGATCATGATTGGGAAAAGCACACTACTTTTGATATTGAAAATCTCTTCGGTACCAATTCTGAAAATGATGATGTTAATAATTGCTGCACTATTAGTACTATCCATGTTCCTTCCAATGATGATATATTTACAAATGAACACACTTTGGAATATGACTATTTTATTGCTTATGATGATACTATACCTCCAATATATGATGATTACAATAATGAATATTATATTTTCAGTCCACCTACTATTGAGGAGAAAATTAATTATGATTACAATATGCCTCCTATATTTGATGATTATGGTGATGAGAATAATAATGATAGCTATTTTGTTGAATTTGCTCCCACTATAATTAATAAGAACGACTATGTTTATGTGGGGAGTATTAATTCTTTTATGCATGTGGCTCATGATAAGAATGTTTTATGTGATAGCTATATTGTTATTTTTATTCATGATGCTACTAAAAGTTATTATAATAGATGGAAACATGGTTTTATGTGTCTCAACAATATTAAGTTTCCCCTCTTTATGTTAAATTTTTTGAAGTTGCACTTGTTTTGTTTTCCTATTCTTGTTGCTTTGTGCTTTCATGACTTGTTTCTTTACAAGATTATTTTTCATAGGAAGTGGGTTAGACTTAAATTTGTTCCATATTTGCTTCTTGATGATCTCTTTTACTTCAATTCATATTTCTTATGTGAGCATCATCAAAATTATCATGCCTATCTTAATGGCTATAAAGAAAGAGCTTTTGGGAGACAACCCATTTTATTTTTACTTTCTGTTTATTTTTTTGTTGAGTATTGGAAGTTATTACCTCTTTAATAACCTCTCCTTATCATTTTTGTGTGGTTTTTGTGCCAAGAATAACCTCTAATAAGAGAGAAATAATGTTTGGGAAGGTTGTTGTTCCGAAACAGATTTTTGTGCTTCGCTGTAAAAATTCTTGAAAATCCTTGTATGTCGGATTGAGCTGTAATTTTTTGTGCTTCTGCCCTAGGTTGTTATATAACTTTCGTTAGTTCAACACTTTTCGATTTGAGCAACACAAAGTCTTCGAAAAAATCGGTTTTTACCTACTGGTCTGTTTTGACAGATTTCTGCCATTATTTGCATTTGCCTCTTAATCTCTTTCTCTTTGAGTTCTCTTTGTCACTTGAACTTTCAAAAAAGGAATTGCTACAGTAGTTTGTGTTTTAATGGAAGTTTTACTTGTGTTGAAACTGAACCTAAAGAATTTTTATCTTGAGTACACTAATGTTGCTAATGAAGATTGTGTGAAGTTTTGTATGACGGAAATTTTAAGGTGTAGGGAAGAACAATGTGATAAGATGAAGTATGGACAAAATCTCAAGCTTAAGGATGCCACCCGTGTCACCCCAAGAAATATTCAAGAAGTACAAGTTTCAAATCTTGGGGATGCCCAAGGCATCCCCTTCTTCATCAATAAAAATCTCAGGTTTTCTTCCAAACACTTCATTTTTATTGTTTCATGCACAATTATGTTGTTCTTAGAGCGTCTTCGTTTTTGTTTTTAGTTTTATTTTGTTTGGTTTGCTTAAATAAGTTGGTTGGATCCCAACACACTTATTTTGGAGAGAGACACACCCCATTATTGATTCCCTAGAACAATCTAGTTTTCACTCTTATTGTTCTGCGAGTGTTCTCCTTTGCTAGCACTACGTTTAGCTTTAGTTTTCGATTGGTGTTGGAAAAGAGTAGGAAGTTTCATGCTTATAAGTGGTACAAAAGGAGCTTGTTTATACTGTGACCTAGACTTTATCATGTCATGTTGGATGTTGCTTTAAGTTTATGCTTAGTGATTATTCCTGTAGCATGACTTGTTCCAAACAATTGAGATTGCTTAATGTGCCTTGAAAGAATCATGCGTTGTTTTAGCATACAGAAGCATAATATTGTGGTATTCTCCTCTAATGCTTTATTTGGGTTGACTTGGCGCATGCTCACACCATGTTAAGACTATACCAAGTCACCATAGCCTCTATGATCATTTAGTTTTCGACTTGTAATATCACTTTATGCTTTAATTAATAATGTTTTGTCGCTCCCAGTCGTTTGCTAGCCTCCACATGTACCAAGTATGAGTTCCACTCATGCATCCAACTCCAAATAAAACCAAGTTATTCCAAAGAGTCCACCATACCTACCTATTAGCATTATTGCTATTCCAAGTATATTCATGTTTTTATCTACCTTCCGAATTAAACTTGTTATGTGAAAATTAGTGATTAAAGCTCTCACCAACTTGATGGCACACTTTACTTTATTGCACTTAATAAACTTGAACCATTGTACCCATCTATGTTGCGTATATGCTTGCGTTTTGTAAGTTGTGAATTAGCAAAACCATGTTACCATGGGGAACGCTTTCAACATTGCACTTTATTTAGTTGATATCACGTTCTTTTGCTTATGGATCCCGGCGGTGTGAAATGAAAGGGGAGCTTGTAAGGCTCATGGAGTTCGTATATGTGTTAGAGAAACGCCTGCGAGGCTAGTCTAAGCCATGCCTAATCATGGTGGAAACATGCAGCATAACCATAGTGAGAAATCTATGAAGCATCCTAAAAAAATAAAATAAAATAGAAAAAGGGAAAAGCCTATGAAAATAGCATACAAAAAGATCGCTGAGATGCTCATTGTCTGCTTGTCTTCTCATTTTGATATGGGAAAGCATCCTTATCATCGGGCAAGGGGTGCCCTATTGGCGGTTCTCTATGATACACATGTACTTACAATGACAAGACCTTACTCGTGACTAAAGTTGAGTAGCATGAGGTTCGGTACTCGTAAGCATGGGGCATGAGATTTTGAGCTTATAACTTGTCAAGCATATCCTCATATTTGCTCACTTTAACCTTAAACACCTAAAGATGCTTATGATAGGGGAAATGAGAGCTGAAAGATAATAAGTACCATAATTTTTGGAAGCTCTTTTTGAGAATCGAATCCCTGCTTCCTTCTATGAAGGGTCTTTCTTTTACTTTTATGTTGAGTCTCCATCTTCTATCTTTATGCAACTATTGAGAGAGCATAGTGGTCATTCTTAGTTTAATGTGCATTGTCCCAAAACTTGTTGATTGATTCATAACTTTGATATTGCTTGTTCTTAAATTATTTGTATCTAGTCACCCTTATGAACTTTGAATGTGTACTATGCATTTATGTTTTGCTACACCATGAGGGACAAGCCGAATACCATTCTCATTATGTTTTCTATATGTGAAACAAACAAACGTCTTTCAAAGCATTATTATTCATGAATCTTTTGTTTATACCTCTTCATGTTACAACATAGTTGCTATGTCTTATTGTTAGAACTATATCTTTCATGCTATGTTAAAGTACTATGATCCCAGCTATCAATGTTTTACAAATACCTTGATCAAGATTGTGATGGTGCATGTCACGTCAAAAATTATTTTCTTTTTATCACTTACCTACTCGAGGATGAGTAGGAGTTAAACTTGGGGATGTTGATACGTCATAAACGTATCCATAATTTTTGATGTTCCATGCTTGTTTAGTATCTACTTTCTTATGTTTTGTTCACACTTTGAAGTATTTTTATACATTTTCTGGAACTAACCTATTAACAAGATGTCACAGTGCCAGTTGCCTGTTTTCTGCTGTTTTTGCTTTTAGAAAAGTTGGAAAAAAAAATTCTCGGAATTGGACCAGACAAAAGCCAATGTCAATATTTTACCAGAAGACTCATGGAGCCAGAAGACAAGACAGAGAGGGGCCACGAGGTGGCCACACCACTTGGTGGTGCGGGCCAGCCCAGGTCACGCCAGGGCATGGCGTGGGCCCCTCGGGCGCCCATCGACCTTGCCTGTTCGCCTATAAAATCCACCGGGATGAAAACCCTAAGGACCAGATCACAATTCCACGAAAAGTTCCACAGCGCCACCGCCACCGAACAGGAGATTCGGGGTACAGAAGTCTCTGTTCCGGCACCCTTCCGGGCTGGGGAAGTGCTCCCGGAGCAATCTCCACCGCCATCTCCATCGCCGTTGCTGACTCCCATGATGAGGAGGGAGTATTTCTCTCTCGAGGCTAAGGGCTCTACCGGTAGCTATGTGTTAATCTCTCTCTCTATGCATGATCATATTGAGATCATAAGCTTTGTAATCTATAGATCTATTCTGCTACTCAACTGCTTTAATGAATCTCTGCTTATCCCCACGTGTGTGAAGTTGGCAGTGTGCACACCGTGTGGCACTTTGGGCTAAGGTAACATAAATACTTATCATGAGTATAATTTGAGTTGGATGTCTCTATGAGATTGTGGTGTTTGTTGGAACCATCTAGTGCTCAAGGTGACAGTGAGGGGTTATCGAGATGGGGAATGCGAACTTTAAGGTGTGCTGCTATAACTCTACATCGTCCAACCAGAGAGTAGTTCAGGGTAGCATCATGAAGAGAAGATATTTATATGAGAGTGTCCACTAGTGAAAGTATGATCCCTAGGCCTTATTTCTAAGCATTGAAACACCGTTTAGAATTAGTTTTGTTACATGTTTGCTTGCTGGAACTCTTATTTCAGATTGCAATTACCACTTATAATCATCCATATTACTTTTATTTCACTATCTCTTTGCCGAACTAGTGCACCTATACACCTGACGAGTGTATTGGGTATGTTAGGGACACAAGAGACTTCTTGTATCTTGATTGCATGGTTGCTTGAGAGGGATACCTTTGACCACTTCCTCCCTGAGTTCGATAAACCTTGGGTGATCCACTTAAGGGAAACTTGCTGTTGTTCTATGAACCTCTGCACTTGGAGGCCCAACACTGTCTACACGAATAGAAGCGTGCGTAGACATCAATGCACGCCAAGCGCGCCTACTCAACAGAGTCGAAGGATGAAGGAACAGACTTTGCGGCACCAGCTGCTTCAGCAGAGCCACACGACAAACGCGAATGCCGAAAGCATTCAAGCTTCCTTCAGAGAACCCGAAGTTCAACGGCCTGCAGGACCCGAATATCTAGCTGGAGGACTATATCTCTTCCGTCAAGCTGCATGGCGGAAACAAGTGCACAAGCAGTGCCTCTAGCTACAGCTGCAAGGCACCCCCACGCATGGCTCAACAATCTGCCCCGCAAGTCGATTTGCAGCTGGGAGGAGCTGGTATATAGCTCCGTTCGAAACTTCAAGGGAATCTATAAAAGGCCCACATCAATCGAAGTGCTCAAATTCTGCTGCCAAATGCTGGGCAAACCCCTTCGCTCCTACATCCAGAGATGGTCAATCATCAAAAACTCGGCAGAGGATATCTCCGAGGATGACGCAATCGATGCGTTCAACGATGGTGTCCGCCGTAGAGAGATCAGGGAGGAGCTGGGCCACACGATTCCCAAAACCATCAACCACCTGATGGACATCACAAATCGGTGGGAAAATGGAGAAGACTCGGTGAACAAGGATCGTGTTCACTCAGATGACGAGGACGACCTCGGACGCATATGCTACCATCGAGGAAAGCGTCGGATGAGCGGCTACGAAGACCGTAACAAAGTCAACATGGTCGCAGCTGGCTACGCCGACAAGCGAGACGAAGGCAACCAAAGTAGCGGGTACTGCAGCGGTAGCTACCGCGACAACGGGAAACCCGTGATAGTGTGGCAACACCACACCCGCGACAAAGCACCTGGAACATTCATCCAGGAGAAGTTATATGGACCCTGCAACATTCAATACTACATCGACAAGCACGATGGCAAGAAGAAGTCTAGCCACCTCCTCAAGGACTACCGCGAGTTCCTGAAGCTCCACGAAGGCCTAGTCCAGATGAATCGTGACACGATAAATCAGGGCTACAGAGCTTCCCCAGGCGCCATAGCTCATAGACCACTACCACCACTACCCTAAGGACCCACGCAGCCCGCGCTACACCGGCACAAAACAATGGTGGCGAGTAGTACCCACGAGCGCTGGGAACATGGAAATGATCCAGAAAGGGCGTCCCTCCAACAGAGCGCAAAAGTAGATCACTCGCCAAATCAATTTGGCGGTCAACTCTCCACCCTCGATCACCGAGTACCTCAGCGGGTGCGAGTCTTGCATCACCTTCGACAAGTGTGACCACCCGCGCTAAGTGCCTTGCCCGGGTCACTCTCCCTAGTGCTCGAGGCGCAGATTGGTGGCTACAAAATGAGTCGTGTCTTCATGGATGGCGGCAGCGGCATTTACCTCATGTTTGCCAGCACCCTGCACGCCATGCGGATTCCCCTCTCCTGCCTGGAGGAATCTAAAACAACGTTTCATGACATCGTCCGAGGGAAAGGCGTATACCCCTTGGGCAAAATCAATCTGGACATCATCTTCGGCACACCCGCAAATTTTTGGCAAGAACATCTCGAATTTGAGATGGTTGACTGGCCCTCGCAATACCACACAATCCTTAGACGTGTCATGTTCGCGAGGTTCATGGTGGTCCCGCACTATGCCTACTTGCAGATGCAGATGCCAGGGCCCAATGACATTATCACCGTTAGCGGGAGCTTCACCAAGTTGGATAGCTGTGACAGGGAATTCAATAGAATTTCCCAATCCTTCGGCATGCAAGAGGAGCTGGAAAGACTCAAGGAGTCAACAGACAAAAGTCTTCCTCCCGTGCGCAAGCCGAACGCACCCGACCAGTCCTTTGACACGTCGGTGAACACGGACCCGACAAAGATGGCCCTCATCGCCAACAACTTGAGTCCCGCATAGGAACTCGCACTCATCAAATTCCTCCGTGAACACTGGGAAATATTTTATTGGTGTCCAACAGACATGCTAGGAGTTCCTAGGGAATTTACCGAGCACACACTCAACATGAATCCAGATGCAAGACCAGTCAAGCAGTTGATGTGTCGACTGTCAGAACCAAGGTCAAAGGCGGTCTGCATGGAATTTAACAGACTCAACGATGCTGATTTTATACATGAAATAAAGGAAAGCACCTAGGTAGCTAACCCCGTGCTCATTCCTAAGAAGGACACGGATATCCTGCGGATGTGCCTGGAGTTCACTTCTCTCAACAAGCACTGCCCGAAGGACCACTTCCCATTACCACAGATCAACCAAATAATCGACTCCTCCGCGGGATGCGAATATCTCCTCTTCCTCGATGCCTACTCAAGCTACAATCAAATTCAAATGAAGGAGGAGGACTAGGAGAAGACGGCCTTCATCACGCCCTTTGGCGTTTACTGCTACACAACAGTGTATGCAGGCCTGCCTAAAAAATTATCTTGGCTGAAATATTGAAGTTTATGTCGACGACATCATCATAATAACCAAGGAGGAAGCCACACTCATCGACGATCTCCCGCGAGACCTTCAACAATCTTGACCGCTAGCAGATCAAGATCAATATGGAGAAGTGCGCCTTCAGCGTGCCATCCGGGCAATTACTTGGGTACCTCATATGCGCTAGGGGAATCGAGGCAAACCCAAAGAAGATACGGGCCATACTGGCCATGGAGAAGTCAAAGAACATCAAAGGCGTCCAGCAGCTGGCTGGGCGAATCGTGGCGCTCAGTTGATTGATCGGTCGAATGGGCGAGAAGGAACCACCGTTCTACCAACTCTTTCGAAAAACTGAAAAATTCGAGGTGACGGATGAGGCGCAAGAAGCATTCAAAGATCTTAAGCGCTTGCTCTCCACCTCCCCGTGCTGGTGACCCCCAGGGAAAAGAGCGAATGTTGCTATATATCTCCGCCACAAATCAGGTGGTTAGTACCATAGTGGTGGTGGAACGAGCCGAAGAAAACATGATCCACGGGGTACAGCGCCCCGTATACTACTTCAGGGAGGTCCTGGCACCAACAAAATGGTGGTACCCGCATTACCAGAAGCTGGCCTATGATGTCTTCATGACATCAGGGTGACTGCACCACTACTTCCAAGAGCACCCCATAGTCGTGCTGAACGATGCCCCTTTGAATCACATCCTCAACAACCCCGATGCCATGGGGCGGGTCTCCCTATGGGGCATCGAGTTGTCCCCTTGGGACATCACCTACGAGCGGCGAGTGGCGATCAAGTCGCAGGTCTTACCGGATTTCCCCGTCCACTCAATTGAGAACCAGCTCCCTAACACACCAGATATGTCCAACCTCTAGACCATGCACTTCGATGGATCCAAGCACAAGGAAGGAGCTAGCGTAGGCATCATTCTGACATCCCCTCAAGGCAATAAGATGCGATACATCCTTCGGATGAAGTTTCGCGCATCAAACAATGAAGCATAATACGAGGTGCTGATCCACGGGATGCGGATGGCCAAGGCATGTGGCGCCATGTGACTTGTCATCTACGGTGACTCCAACCTCGTGGTCCAGCAAACCATGAACATGTGCGATGCTCTGCGTGACAACATGGTTACATACCGCGACCTCTACAACACACTCAAAGGAGACTTTGACTGCTGCGAGCTACGACACGCGCGCTACAAAAGCAATGAGGAGCTGACATGCATGCCAACATCGGCTCCACCTGCGCCCCAGTGCCACTATGCATATTCCTCGAGCATATCTACGAGCCCTCCATCAAGCTAAAGACTGCTACAGGACCATCTAGCACATTACCGGGCTCGGGCCTACGCCACCCTAAGAAGTGGAAGGTCCCAGCAATGCATAATAGGGATCCACACCCGAAGGTCCCATGGAGGTCATGCTCATCGATCCATCCTGGATGCAGCCATACATCACATATCTGCTCACCAAAAAGCTGCCAGATGACCCAATAGATTTGCGACACATACCGTGCCGCTCAAAGGCTTTCACCATCATCAATGGGGAGTTTTACAAGTGAATCATCACTGGTGTCCTCTAGCGATGCGTCACCAAGGGCGATGGATGGGGCATCCTCCTTGAGATACATGAGGGCACATGCGGGCATCATGCCGGCAGTCGCGCCCTTATCGCTAAAGCTCTACGAGCTGGCTTCTCTTGGCCAACTGTGACACCCCTAGGATTAGGGCTAGACAAATCCCAGACCTCTATCTGATATAAGCCTAAAGTGACCCTATGACTCAGAAGTTATTACAGCAAGCTCATAACTGAGCTAAGAACCAAAATATTACAAGTAGATCTCACTAACCACAAACATCAAATAACGGGAGGCAAATTATGCTATTAACTATAGAAAACTTAACAAATGGCCAAAGAGGCCTGAAGCATAACGATGATGTCCTAATCCATAGATTCCAGGCTGCCGACTAGGAACCCCGAGATACACGTTGATGTCGATGCCGTGAATAACTCATATCTTATGATAACACTTACCTCCTTCAAAAGTATCAACAAAGCAAGGCTCAGTATGGGGTGTACTCTGCAAGACTTATGGCTGGTGGGGTTACTTTGCATAAAGATATCTTTTCTTGTAAAAGAGGAGGAAGTAGAAGCTCGACTAAATAGATCATTTTAAAAGGGGATAAGAAAATGATATCTCTAGCTTTGATCTTCTTTTGATATCCACCAAATCTTTATTAGCTGAACCTACCAACTAGGATCAACCCCTCGATCCCTGAGGAAGCATCCTTAAAACACACCTCACTTCTCTTGTCAAGTTTTACGATTAGGTTATATTTCTCTATGATCTTTGAATCCGTTCCCAAGTTGTCCATAACCATGGACACGTCATTTCGAAAATATTAATACCCTGCAGAGGTGCACAACTTTACCCACACGTACCAACCGATTCTTAGTGCTAGTTAACATTAGCCCTCTTCCTTCGAAGGCGGGCAAAGAGTGGTTTACCACAACCTTTACCTTACTTTCGCCGAGACCATGAGTCATTCCCTAAGGAGATACCGTCGTTCCCTAGAGATGTGCGCAAGGTTCAAGATTATGGAGGCTGTGCCTCTTTTGTTCCCGGCCATGCTAACCTACCTATATGAATACACCCACTTCACCGCCTTCGATAACAACCAAAATGCATATGTCGAACGAAACGCCCAAACTATGTGACTCATGGAATCTAGTAGGCAAGTTAGTTTGCCGAAGGGGTTTCCAGCCCCATGTGGTTGTATGCTCGTCCTTGTTCAAGAGGCAAGAACTCAGATCCTAGTGGTGGCAAGTATGGGACTGCGAAAACCACAACCCACCGTGGCCTCCCATACAAGCCTTAGCATGTTTAACATTCATCTCTGATCATACCACGTCATCCTGTCTAACTAGGTTCATTCATAGCTCTGATTCATAAACCGGATGGACCAGCGGTAATAGCTAAGCATGGCTAGGCGCAACAGATATATCAGCTCTAGCAAAGCTCATAAGCCAAATCCTACTTATGATAGGAGTAGTTGATCAAGGAATATAGTCTACAAAGGAAACATGCATCGGATAGAATTAGTGTATCCATCGATAAAAGACTTTGGAATCATATGCACATGACAAGAATGAAATACTTTGAAATCATAGGATTATATCATGTGTGGGGCTATGCTTGCCTTTGCCTGTTGATACCTAATACATAACTTCAGGTTCATCTGATGGTCTTGTTCATCAATAACCTTCGGTGGTGTTGATCTCGGCCTTCGATCTTCATCTCGATATTGTATTCTACCGGGAGGAGGCAAACACCGGAAAGAAAGGGGGAAACAATCAACACATGGCATATGTGCAATGCTCAAGCAAGGATGATGATATGACAAGTTAAATTGTATTGAAATGACACCTTAAGACATGCTTGGCCATTTAAACAGGGTCCGAGGGGTACAAACCCTAGAATAGGGGGAACCTCGGAGTCACCTACGGGGTTGCTATTGTTCATCTGATTAAGCATGCAATTAAAGTTATTGATCAATGCATGATTTTGAGTCTATTGTGTAGATCTCATTTTTCTTAACATTTTGATATATTATACATATTTTTCTGATTTAAAATGAATTAGTTTTGATTTTTCCCATTTTAAATCCATTTTAAAACATTTTAAAATAATTAAACATTTTTGGATATTATATAAATTATAAAAATTTACAACCTGGACCCAGATGTCAGACTTTTATTAATTACAGAAATTATTTATAAAAAAATTAAAAACCTGATGAACTGGGCCCACCTGCCAGCATTTTTCATTTACTAAAATAATTACAGAAAACATTTCAAATAAAAATTAAAGAAAAGAGATATTGCATCAGCATGATGCATTGCTGACGTTGCTAGTGGGGACTCTCCTAGGTTGCGCCGGCTCGATGCTGGCAAGGCAAGCGGGGGAGAGGCGGCGGGGCGCGCGGGTTAACGGGCGTAGGGAAGCAGAAAACTAGCGGCGGCGCTAGAAGATGGTTAGCGAAGCGATGCCGGTGAGGATCTTCTGCGACGGTGGCCATGGGTGGATGGCAGGATCTCGATAGGGGCGAGAGAGAGGAGGAGGAGTGGTGCACGAGCACCAGTGGCTCACCAGGAGGCCGATGGAGGGGTCAGCGAGGCCGAGAGTGGTCGGACGGCGATGAATTAACGGTGGGAACTACGGCGGTCGACGGGACGCCGAGCTCGATTCCAGTGAGGAGGCGGCTCCCCTGCTTGTGTGCTTCGGCAGGAATGATGAAGGTGATGTGGCGCTTCCAATAGTAGCCTCAGCGTGACGTGGGCTGGCTAGAGACAGTGGGGATCAGAAAGACCCGGGAGCTAGGGTTTCGGGATCCTGTGTGGGAGAACGAGGGAGGAAGAGGAAGTGGGGAAACTATGGTTGTCTAGCAATGGCGGTGACCTTTATAGACGTAGGGGGTGGCACGAATCCTGGCGCATGGCAACAACGGTGCATGGCAGGCGCTGAGCACCGAGTTCCTTTCGGTATCGACCATTGAGGAAGACAATGACGCCTGGAACAGATCGAAGCGGTACGTACGGGCCACGTGGGCTGAGTTAGGCTGGCTGCTGGATTGCGCCAAAGCAAGGGCAGCGGTCTGCTGATGGCTACGCGTGTGGAAGAGAGGAGAGAGAGGGGTTGGGCTGCGGCCCAGATAAAGTTAGGATTAGTTTTTATATCAAAAATCTTTTTCTATTTAGTGTTCTCTCTTTTCTCTTTGTATTTTCAGATTTCAAAGTGTTTTGAATATTTCCAAAATATAAGAACTTTGCAAATATATTAAAATATGGCAGAGACCCTTTATAACAATTTGGGTTCTTTAACTTTTGATACTTTTCAAAATATAAAAACAACCTTTTGAATAAGTTCAAATATAGAGGGAAAATATTAGGGTTTTAGGGTTTTCCTCTTTCTCCTAATGTAATGTTTTTTTCAAGCCATGATTTGCATGCTATGCTCATGATGCACAAGACCAAACCATAATTAATATTAGTGGAACTAGGCATGTTACAGTTTTATCCCCCTTAATAGAATCTCGTCCCGAGATTCCTAGGTAGGAAGATAGAAGGAACAGGGTTACACTAAACTTTACGATCTTCTCGAAGAGGTTTATCCATGCCAACATTACTAAATGAATGAAGCGCTTCTTTTCTTCAAGGTAGCTGCACACACTTAAGAAGAGAGGGAAACACACATGACTACAAACAAAGTCTCTCATGTTCAACTCATGAATAGATGTTTCATAACATCTTTTGAGGTGGCAACATGAGATACGTCAAGGTAGAGGAGGAAACAAAAGGAAATGGTTTTCAAGTGGTTAGATAATTGGTCTTCATAAGGATTGGGACCATGGAACTTCAGAAGAGTTTGAGCATCTGAAAAGGAGAGCATACAACAGAAAGAACACAACCACATACTTCGAGAGATGAACCTCTACTAATGGCCTAAGTAGAGCTTCCAAGGTACAAACATATGGATAACCAAGATGTTGATCTACTTTTGATACATAAGGATCACTCTTCATTCAATAGAAGGTCAAAACAGAAAGGTTGTTTTGTGAAGAGGACTCATAAGAGTCACAAGGAACATGTAACAAGAGGAACTAATCATAGTCACTCTTCGAACATGTTAGAGGGACTGAAGGAAACCCTTTATTCATCCAGGATTATCAAAATCTTTGCCAAATATCATGATATCACCTTACACCACTGAAATGAATATACAAGAAGATTCCTGATGACATGAGAAAAAAGAAACTTCATTCTCAGAGTTCAATTACTTGGCACACCAAGAGGCTTGCCAACATGAAAGGGTCTAGAGGATCGACCGAGAGACATTTAGAAACACTTCTTTAAATGTCCCCCTTGGTGTTCGAGAAAGCAGATATCAAGTAAAGGTCGGACTTCGGATACAAAGGAAACCATAAGGACAACTCATATAATAAATCATAGAAGAAGCCATATGAGGAGTGGTTGTTATTGCTGATTTAGGAGGGTAAGCCAATAGGTCTTCTAGGTAATTTTGTCAACCATTACATCAATCTTGCCAGGTTTACAAAGAGACCTATGTCAAAACCCTTGATGAACACCGACCATTTTTGTTGCTTGAGATTCATCTCTGGTTATGTGGAATAGATACTTCAAACTCAGCATGTCTGAATAGAAAGGTTGCAACATTTACAATAGAGGTAAAGTTACTAGATTCTCAATACATGGAATACAATGTCAAGCTCCAAAAGAATGAGCTAGGTTGTGGAACCCATGTATTAGCAAGTTATCTAGGGATAATTGCACCTACATGAATTGATTGGAATGAAATACAAATACATCCTTGTTGGGAAGCATTTAGGAGGATACTAATGTTTTAAGAGCTTCTTATCTTCCATGACAAATCATTAGTGGCTTAGCGTGCTTAAAGAATGTTCTCAAAATGTCAAGGTATCAACCTACCATATCAAGAATAGTTCGCACATGCTTGACTGACTTGAAATGATTCCTGAGAATACAAAGATAACTCTTCTCGCATCAACATCGATATCTTTCAACAGTTGCACGTGAATCAGAGAAGGTTACTTCTAACATCTAGAACACATACTTCAAGGTGACATGAAGTTGGTTCCAAAAAAATCTAACATTACGGCCAATTGTTCCATATAAATCGTATCTAACATGAAGAAGATAAGGATGTCATCGATGGGATCAATAACAAACTTATCAAGATACTTCAAGAAGATAGACTCATATGTTGTATGAACAAAGCATGAATATTGGTCAGACCGAAGAACATGAAGATGTACCTAGGTGAAACATCATGAATAGATACACCATCAGGATAGTCCTTAGTACTGAGTTTGATTTTATGATAGACCAAATCAAATCAAAGGTCATGATGATAACATTTCCACGAAGGAAACACTATTTTTCTTTAGCGTGAACAAAATTATACATCCCTTTAGGAGGAACAAGTCTGATAGAACTTTTGTCTTACAACTCTCCAAGTTGTTTAAGCTCAACCTGCTAGTTTAGGGGTATCCAGTATGGATTCTTTGAGAAAGGAGTAGTTTAGAAAACTGGCTTACTCAAGAACTTGACTCACGGTCACATGGCAACATGATGATACTTCTAGAAAGTCATCTAAAATATCACGAACAACCCTGATGTCACATAGTTCGAGAGGAAACTTGCTCGGTAAGGCAAGAAGACGTAGTCTTAGAGTGTCGGTACAAACCTAACTCTTTGACCAAAAAGAATGTACCAGAGTAATGGACTTGGTAGAACAATCAAATATCGCTTAGTGATAGGGTTAACCATCACACTAATAATGACGAAAATGTCCTTGTTGAGGTCCTAAGCGATAATGATATCTAGGAATCTCAGATGGCCACATTATTATGCACAGGCATCATTCACGTGGACGAAACTTGGAGGAAGGGTGGGTAAATATGTGTAAAAGCATCACTTCATTAAGAGGGTCATGAAATTCAGCACGGACTCTTAGTGTGAAGGAGTGTGATACCTTATTGTGGATCAGAACATAAGCTAATCAATGCTTATCGATCTGCAGATTACAACACTTTGACCTGGTCCTATGAATGAGGAGGTACTGGAGTTTGTTTCTCCTGACATCCAAAAATGGTTTGTCTTGACGGACCATAAGAGTACCTTGCATCGGAAGATACCGATGCACATTTACTACTTGTCTACCAACTGGTTGATAAAGGTTGGGAAACAACAAGGAAAAGGAACATGCTCAGGATAGAATACCGAGATGTGGATGCATGAGTAAACAATCTTCCAAGGACCAATGCAGGAAAGGGAAGGTGTCGTAGAGTCATGTATATAGAAGTGAGACTCACGAGGAGCACTCTTGTCGTGATCTATTTGGTTCCATTACAGAACACTGCCATAGCATGTGGTAGGGGAAGTCCTTTGTTTGTCATAATTTAATCACGACAATAACCACAAGCTTGAAGGTTGTACTAGAAGGTACTAGCCATCCTGAGGTAATTCCTAAACATTAATAGAATGGAACAATGAAATGGATCTTGGGTTAAAGGTCAGCTTCATGGTTAAGATTCTCAACACCAGAATCTAGCACACTCAGGGATCTCTAGTTCAAGTCCAAGGGTGAAAACCCAAAGAAAGGAGTAACTACTATCTTAGTAGCACAAGGGGTACCATAAGGTAGTAATCATGAGGTAGCTTCCAGGAGAAGAGAAAACTTCTTAAGTACCCAAACAAACTAAAAGGAGGCACATGAGGCGAAAGGAAACTTCAAGGCCTAGAACAGAACACTGTGGAACATTACATAAACATAATGTTGTGGACCCATAAGATAGAGAGATCATGATGGAAAGCAATCTCTTAGTTGAAGAAGAGCAAAGGGAAACAAGGAACACACACACCAGACTCTAAGGGACTGAACACTAGGTCAACTGGTTGAGAAACAACATGCCAAAAAGGCACCTAGGCTTTGAAAGATGAGACGAGATAGAAAAACTTTTCAAAGTTAACACAAGATAAGATGAACTGGAGTTAGAGAAAAACTGGTTAAGGACAAAAAGAAGCATACCAAAGTTTTTGCAAATACTTTTCATATTTGAACTAATTTTCACAAACACTAGACTCAACATCGACCATTAGAAAGGTTTTCCTATAGTCGGTACTTCTTTGGTACCAAAAAAACTATGACACCCCTGGGATTAGGGCTAGACAAATCCCATACCTCTGTCTGATATAAGCCTTACCTAAATCTCAGAAGCATACAGAGGAAGAATCGGTAACATTATAGTGATCCTACGACTCAAAAGTTATTATCGCAAGCTCATAACTGAGCGGATAACCAAAATATTACAAGCAGAGTTCACTAACCACAAACATTAAACAACGGAAGGCAAATTACGCTATTAAATATATCAAGCTTAAAAAATGGCCTAAGAGACCTAAAGCATAACGATGATGTCCCAATCCATAGATTCCAGGATGCGGACTAGGAACCCATGCTACTCGTTGATGTCGATGACATAAATAAATCATCTCTTATGATAACACTTACCTGCTACAAAACTATCAACAGAGCAAGGCTGAGTACGGGGTGTACTCCGCAACACTTATGGCTAGTGGGGTTACTTTGCATAAAGCTATCTTTTCTTGTAAAAGAGGAGGAAGTAGAAGCTTGACTAAATAGATCATTTCAAAAGGGGATAAGAAAACGATATCTCTAGCTTTGATCTTCTTTTGATATCCACCGAATCTTTATCAGCTGAACCTACCAACTAGGATCACACCCTCAATCCCTGAGGAAGCATTCTTAAAACACACCTAACTTCTCTTGTCAAGTTTTATGATTAGGTTATATTTCTCTATGATCTTTGAATCCGTTCCCAAGTGATCCATAACCGTGGACACGACATTTCGAAAAGATTAATACCGTGCAGGGGTGCACAACTTTACCCACACGTACCAACCGATTCTTAGTTCCAGTTAACATTAGCCCTCTTCCTTGGAAGGCCGACAGAGAGTGGTTGACCACGACCTTTACCTTGCTTTCAACGAGACCATGAGTCACGCCCTAAGGACATGCCGCCGTAACGGGTCAAGTCCTAAAGTCGGTCCCTAGAGATGTGTGCATGGTTCAAGATTACGGAGGCCAGCCCACCCGGGGGCCAAGCTAGCCTAGCTGTGACCCGATACCGTTTCGGCCAGCGTCGTCTTCGTCGACGACGAAGCAATGATTCGCTGTCGCCGGCGATGTCGTCCGCCACCATGGCCTTGCCAAGATACGTGCCGCCGCCCCCTAGAGCCTACAAGTACCCCGCCAACGCTGCCAGGTGAACCCTCGCACGCCACTTCCCCTCCCCTACCTCCTTCTCGCCATGGCCGCCGAACCCTAGCTTCGGGTCGTCGCTGTCCTCGCCGTTTCCGGCCACCCCAGCCCAAACGGAGGCCAGCGTTGGCATCCCGGTGGTCGACTCGTTCTCCCTAGCTCCTTCTCGCCTGTGCATGCGCCCTGAATCGAGCGAATCGACACCATAGGCCGCCGCCACTAGCCGCTGCTCACCGCAATTCTAGTGCTCGCCTTGCCTCGCCGGTAAGCCCGACATGATCCTAGTGAGCTTCTGATCCGTCTGGTGCCCTCTGTTCTATCCCTCGACCTCTGTAGCGCCTTGCCCGCACAAGCCCGACCCCGCCGCTGCGGTAGCTCGTCGCCGGCCATGCTCCAGTGACCAAAACCGGGCAGGGCTAGTGCTGGCTTGCTCGCCGTCTTCGCGCGGTTCCAGCGCACCCAGGCGCGCATCCGGGCGTGCCCTGCTTCGTCGCCGGTGACCACCGCCTGGTGGCTCCGCCGTGGGTGATGTGGCACTTGCGTGTCTACCACGTTTCCCCGACGTGGCCACATCGTGGCAGTGATGTGGCCAGGGCCACAGTGAAGTCGGAGTGATGTCACGCTGACGTCATAACTCTTTTTATTTTTTCTGTTGTTATTTAAAACATATATGATAGGTGGGTCCCACTTGTCATATATTTAATAATTTCAGAAATGCTTTTAATTTGGGAATTTGAGTTAAATCTTTCGAACTTCATAACTATTTCATTTTAAATCATAAAAATATGTATAATATATCAAAATGTTAATAAAAATGAGCTCTATCATTAAAAAAAATGTAAGCATTCATATTCATACAACTTTGAACCTTACTTTACATAGGGGATCGCCGACACCCCCTGAGTACCATGGGTTCGATGCTTTGTCCACCTAGGGCATTCCGAACCCATCTAAATCGATGTGGAACCTAGGGCTTTTCTACTACATGCAATCCATCATATCGTATATATTGTATGAGCATTGCACATGCCATGTGTTGATTGTTACAACTTCTTTCCGGTGTTGGTTCTTTGCGAATGGGAAACGAGCCCGAACCTGAAGTCAACGCCACCGAAGAGCAGTATCGTTTCAACGAAGGACAAGGCAAGCGTAGCCCCATCATTCTAAATGTATGTTTTCAAAGTATTTCATTCTCGCTATATGCATACGATTCCAATGTGGTCTTTTGTTTAAGATAGAGTAACCTATCTGCTGCATGTTTTCCTTTGTATACCAAGATACCGATCCACCGCTCCTAGCATAACTAGGGTTGAGCTTATGAGCGTTGCTAGTGCCATATATTAGTCAAGCTTAGCCATGCTTACTGGTACAAGACCGATCCATCCAGGTGATGCATCGGAGATGCGATGAACCTAGTTTGATAGGATGTTGAGATATGACCAAAGATGGTTAATAAACATGTTAAGGCAGGTATGGGAGGCCACATTGGGTGTGATTTTCGTAGTCACATGCTAGCCACCCTTAGGACCTGAGTTCTCTCCTCTTGAACCAAGACGAGTGTACAACCACACGGGGGCATGGAAAACCCCTCGACTCACTAACTTGCCTAGTAGATTCCACGAGTCACATAGTTTGGGCGTTCCATTCGGCATACGCATTAGGGATGTTCTATAAGTGCATGTCATAACAGGTAGGTAAGCGTGGAAAGGAACGGGAGAGGCATGGCCTCCGTAATCTCGAACCCTGTTCACATCTCTAGGGACCGGCTTCGGGACTTGACCCGTTACGGCGGCATCTCCTTAGGGCGTGACTCATGGTCTCGGCAAAAGCAAGGTAAAGGTCGTGGTCAACCACCCTCTACCGTCCTTCCAAGGAAGAGGGCTAATAATTTGGCATTAAGAGTCGGTTGGTACGTGTGGGTAAAGTTGTGCACCCCTGCAGGGTTATAATCTTTTCGAAAAGCCGTGTCCACGGTTATGAACAACTTGGGAACGGACGTGATGATCATAGAGAACTATAACGAAGGTTAAAACTTGGCAACTAATGAGTGTTCTGGAATTACTTCCTCCGGGTCCTTTGAGGGGGTGTACCGAGTTGAAAGGTTCAGATGATGATGAAGGAAATATGAAGGAGCTAGAGTGTAGTTTCTTACCCCTTTTGGAAATGATCTGAATAGATGAGCTTCTTCTCTCACTTGTTTTCAAAACAAAGTTGTGTTTTGCAAAGTAACCATAGAAAGCCTTTCTAAACCAAGCATGTATCGTAGGTTATTAAGTCTTGCGGAGTACATGCTATACTCAGCCTTGCCTCGTTGATGTTTTTCTACAGATAAAGCTATTCCAACAGACGGTGGTTTCTATGTTGATCTCGACGAGTAGTTGGGGTTCCCGGGCAGCAGCCTAGGATCTATGGAATGGTCGTTTTCTTATCTGTATGGCCTCTTAGGCCCTTTGCTAAGTTTTTTGTTTAGAACAACGTAATTTCTTCCATTGCTTGGTGTTTGATGGGTCTTTGACCCTTGGTTTGTAATACTTGTATGCAGCTCTGCTAAGATCATACCTTAATAATGTATGGTTTGCATGTTTTGTAATGTTACCGAATTATTCCCTGTGCGCTTCGAGCTTGAGGTTAGGCTTATCTCAGATGAAGATCTGGTATTTGTCTAACCCTAATCCCAGGTCGTGACAGTGACTACGAAAACCACAACCCACCGTGGCCTCCCATACAAGACTTAGCATTTTTAACATTCATCTCTTATCATACCACATCATCCTATCCAACTAGGTTCATTCGTAACTGTGATTCATCAACCAGATGGTCTAGCGGTAACAGCTAAGCATGGCTAAGCACAACAGATATATCAGCTCTAGCAAAGCTCATAAGCCAAACCCTAACAATGCTGGAGCAGTGGATCAGGGAATATAGCCTACAAAGGAAACAAGCATCAGATAGGATTACTGTATCTATTAATAAAAGACTTTGGAATCTATGCACATGACAAGAATGAAATATTTTGAAATCATAGGATTATATAATGTGTGGGGCTATGCTTGCCTTTGCGTATTGATACCCAGTACACAACTTCAGATTCATCTGATGGTCTTGTTCGTGAATGACCTTCGGTGGTGTTAATCTCGTCCTTCGATCTTGATCTTGATATCGTATTCTACCGGGAGGAGGCAAACACCAGAAAGAAAGGGGGAAACAATCAACACATGGCATATGTGCAATGCTCAAGCAAGGAAGATGATATGACAAGTTAAATTGTATTGAAATGACACCCTAAAACATACTTGGTCATTTAAATAGGGTCCGAGGGGTACAAGTACTCAGAGTCACCTCCCGGGTTGCTATTGTTCATCTAATTAAACATACAATTAAAGTTGTTGATCAATGCATGATTTTGAGTCTATTGTATAGATCTCATTTTTCTGAACATTTTGATATATTATACTTATTGTTCTCATTTAATATGAATTAGGGTGTCAGGATCATGTGCGGGAAAACGAGGGAGGAAGAGGAAGTGGGAAACTAGGGTTGTCTGGTGGCAGTGGCAGGCTTTATAGATGCAGGGGTTGGCGCCATGAATCCTGACGCATGGCAACAATGGCAAACAGCGGGATGCTGGCCAGCAAGCTACTTCTAGGATCGACCGACGAGACGATGACGCCTGGAACAGATTGAAGCGATATGGGTCGCGTGGGTCGGGTTGGGCTGGCTACTGGGCTGCGAGGCTGCGACAAAGCAAGGGCAGCGGTCTGCTGGCGGCTGCGCGTGCGGAAGAGAGGAGAGAGAGAGGGGTTGGGCTGTGGCCCAGATAGAGTTAGGATTAGTTTTTATTTCAGAAATCTTTTTCTATTTAGTTTTCTCTCTTTTCTCTTTGTATTTTTATATTTCAAACTGTTTTGAATATTTCCAAAATACAAGAACTTTGAAAACATGTTAAAATACGGTAGAGACCCTTTATAACAGTTTGGGTTCCTTAACTTTTGATACTTTTCAAAATATAAAAAAAACCTTTTGAATAAGTTCAAAGAGAGATGGAAAATATTAGGGTTTTAGGGTTTTCTTCTTTCTCTTAATGCAATGTTTTTTTTTCAAGCCATGATATGCATGCTATGGTCATCATGCACAAGACCAAACCCTAATTTCTATGAGTGGAACTAGGGGTGTTACACCAACCACGATGCGCGAGGCCAAGGACATCGTCTAGAAGTACAATGCTTGCCAACCATTCGCGGATAAGCCACACGCACCAGGCGCGTAACTCAGGCCAATACCTGTGGCTTGGCCCTTCTCGCAATGGGGACTCGACATTATCGGCAAGCTGCAGAAATCATCACCTAGAGGATATGTCTACCTCCTTGTCACAGTCGACAAGTTCACCAAGTGGATCGAGGCCATGCCGGTGACCAACCAGACATGCGCCACCACCGTCAAATTCTTTGAGTCCATCGTCTTCAGGTTTGGGGTGCCACATAGCATCATCACCGACAATGGGACGAACTTCACGTCGAACGTGTTCCAGGATTTCTGCGAAAACCTGGGAATCAACATCGGCTACTTCTCCGTAGCACATCCTCAAACCAACGATCAAGTAGAAAAGGTCAACAACCTTGTCTACAATGGCATCAAGAAGAGACTCCTTCGACCACTCGAGCGAGCAGCCGGTTGCTAGGCTGAGGATCTACCCTCTATACTATGGAGCCTACGCATGACTCCAAACAGCACAACAGGCTACACCCCGTTCTTGATGGTGCATGGTGCTGAGGTAGTGCTACCCGCAGAAGTGTGCTACAAGGCCCCAAGGGTCGTCGCTTACAGCAAGGCCGAATCTACGGCCGCACTCGAGGATTCCGCCAAACTCCTCGATGAAGCACGGGAAATCAAGGTGGGGCGATCAATGGTCTACAAGCAGAGTCTCTACAACTACCATAGCTGATGGTTGTGTCCAAGGTCCTTCGTCGAAGGAGACCTCGTCTTGTGTCTGAAGCAGAAGGGGCACCTCAAGTTCGAGTCCCCCTGGGAAGGACCTTACGCGATCACTGAAGTGATCCCAGGTAGTGCCTATCACTTAAAGGATGTAGAGAGTGGAGTCGAATACTCCAACCCATGGAATGCCGTGCAGCTGCGACGATTCTATCCCCAGATGTTTTTACTTTATAATGAGGCTACTCAGCTAGGCTACTTAGCCAAACATTCTACCTCCTGATATTCTCCAAATCAATAAAGCTAAGTGCCTAAACTACATGTCTTGGTACATTTACTTTTAGTCGCATTTTGCACTCGGGGATTGTGCCTCTTCGACGACCTCGTCACATATACAATCTCAGAACGCGATGACTAGAGTAGCTGACTGTGCTGTCTAATAAAGTTACTCATAGAACACGCAGGCTAACAAGTTTTTACATACAACACGTGTAACACCCAGTCAAAATATTACACAAGCTTTACAACACTTATACACCTTGTGCAGCAAAAAAATACTCTACTAACGCTGAAGGAGTACATTGGTGCCTTTGTCGAACAAATTTACAATCCTCTCCGTTAGCCCAGCAACAACTCGATAATGCGGCACCATGTTCCATATCATTCCCTCCGAAGGTGCTGGTGGACCCTCTGCGATCGCCTCCATATCCACGTATGGACGCTGCATACGCACAAGCGCTAGTGCAGCCTCGGCACCTGCGAGAAGTTGTTGATACACACACTCACGTACAGCACCAGCACTCTGAAAACTATGAAGAAAAGCCAATAGGCTCACCGGGACAATGTCCAACGGGTACATCGCCACTAAAATATGCCTCAAACATGACCGAGCCTTCTTCAGGAATGCAGTACCTGCGACACGCAATCCTGCAACATGGCAAGTAGAACTGCACTATTTTTGTCGGTCCGGAACAACCCACCAACTTCCACTTGTTCCTGAGTCAAGAAGTTCAGTCGAATGCTAACGGATCCCTCTCTTCCTGTGGAATGAGATTGACAACTACACCAATAGCAACAACAAAAATATCAGTAAACACGTTGACAACATAGAAGAACAAGAAGAAAGGGTGTCAAAAAACACCCACATTGCAGTTGCTCATTGATCTGAGCCACCTCGCCAAGAAGATAAGCTTCTCGCTCTGCAACCTCTTCTGCCTTCGACTTCCAGACATTGGCACTGCCACGAATCACCAGCGCGTGTCACTCCAAATTCTTCATGCGATCATGCAAGTGAGAAAAGAGCAATAGATCCTCCACTTTCGAACGTGGCTGCGCCATAGGAACATCAGAAGAAGGCACATCATACATGCCACTCGAAGAGCCCTAACCAAGCAAAACATTCGAAGAATATGAGACATTGCACATGGAATTCGAGTGACAAAACAAAGAAGAAGATTTATACATCAAGATTAGCAACAAGTTTCAATAGGGGCAACCCCACAAAAGTAAGGCTAGGTTCCTAGCATCACAACAAACAAAACAATAAAGGCATCTACACCTATGCATCGGCATTCGGGGGCTTTGCAGACTCCGCGGCAGCATCCAACATTGCAATCTTAGCAGCAGCAGCTCCAGACAATGTGACCTTTGTTTCACTCTGACGCTTTTTCTCCATGGAGTACTTTGTGAGCGTCTCTATCAGACGGGTCCCGTACTTATGGCAGCGAGTAGCAAATGGGCCAAAAGCTACCGCTTCTCCCTCCATAGTTGTCGGCATCCTCGATGTGATCTTTCTCACATTCAAGTCAGCACCGCAGGCCTGCGCCATTGCTAGCCCTAAAGAAGCACCGGATCCCTTCGGGAGCATCTTTTCTCGAAGACGCACAAGCACGGCCTTGGCCTTCTTCAGTGAGTCATGGGCGAAGACTCTACGGTCCTCGACTGTAGAAACATCACCGGCCAGTGCATCCTCGCGAGCCAGCAAATGGCGGTCGAAGGTCACTCCGGCGACATCTACAATTGATAGAAATGAGCAAGGGAACAATCAAAAGACAAAGAAGAAAATTCGAATTGAGCAAAACTGCAACAACACATACCAGAAAGTGCTTGGGCAACTAAGAGAAGTTTTTCTGCGAACCCTTTCTCTCTATCAGCTGCAGTGTCCAGCAGGTCCTCTTCGCGTTTCTTCGAGTCCTTCTAGAGGCGCTCAAAGGCTTTGACTGCCTCGTCCTGCTTGATCTCCACAACGCTGAGTCCTTTTTCAAGGGAGCTCAGACGATGAAGAAGATCATTGTTTTCCTCTAGCAAAATGAAGTCAAGCATGTCAAGCAAAATCAAAAAATCATACCTAGCAAAGCAAGGCAAGGATAGAACACTTACTCTGCAACTAGTGATGCTCGTTATCCAGACAAGAATGCTGACGACCAAGGTTCAGAACTTGCTCATGGAGATGAACCGTGTCCTGGAGGATAGGCTGCATAAGGAAATATGTCACAACCCAGGATGACACCAGGGAATTTTCAAGTAATACACCTACATACACTTACATGGTCACCCGAAGACTCCGAAGGTTCTTCCTGAGCAGACGTCCGGGAAAGAACTGCTTCCCCGAATTAGGAGATCTTGAGGAACTCACGCTAGACGAGGCCACTGTCTTCGGGGAGGGATTAAACTCTTCAATATCCTTCACCTTTGAGTCTATGACTCCCATATCCTCTAGAATGTGGCAAGTGTCGGATGATGACGATGCAGTCGCGCTTGCCAAGAGCAAGATAAATCCTTCAACATAGAGACACTGCATCCAAGACAGGCACCTAAATACATCGAGCAATTAAAAATCACCCATCAAAGTTGTCGAGGTCGAAGTCCTCATCCACCTTCTCCTCCAGTTTCCTCGGTTTCTTCAATGGAGGAGGTGCTATGCTGCGAACAGGTACCGCAGGAATGGGATATGTGGTACCTGCATCAAGTGAAGGATGCTTCGGTGCCTCTAGTGTAGACGCATATGAATCATCACTTCAAGATCTCCTGAGGGTATCGTCTTCGCCGGAATTAGGGGCTCCCTAAACCTCTATAACGGGTACAATCGACCCTGAGTCGTCATCCTCTTTGGCCTCGAGAGGCAGGATCCCCTACGGCTGAGGCGGCAATGAACTCGCTACTTTCCAATCCTAGTAGAAGAATCACAATGCAATCACAAAATGTCCCATAGACAAGGAAGAAACAACGAGGAGTCGATGGAAAACTTACCTCATGAGGAGAGTTACTCGCGCGGAAGGGAAGCGTGGCTGAGTCTTTAGGAAGGACATCTTTGGCAGTGAATTTTTTCAATGCCCGGACTTTTCTATCCACCTCCCCCGAAGACAAATCCTCAGAAGAAATGCGAGTTGGGTCACTCACACTGGTCAACCCGACATTAGGTATGCCCTGGCCTGCAGAGGCTGCACCCAGCAGCGCAACCACGTGCGAATGACATCCACGCTAGTAACTTTCTGGCCTCGGATGAGCTGAAGGTCGCAGACACGTTTGTACAAGACTTCGACTTTCTTGGCTTCTCCAGGCATCACGGCATTCTTCCAAGACCTCTTTCTCCTCATCTCAGCCTTTTGATCGAAAGGAGCAAGTGCAAATCTTTTTCCATCAACCTTCTGGTTGCGGATATAAAACCACTTGTCCCTCCATCCTTGGGCGGACTCGACAAGATTGAGACTGAAATACTAGACATTGGGGTCCACATAAATGCCACAGCAGCCAAAACCATAAGTCACCGAGCCAGATCCTGACTGCCTCTTCAGCTTGAAGATCTTCTTGAAGAGCCCAAAGTGTGGCTCGATTCTGAGCCAGCACTCGCAGAGGGTGATATAGCACATGATGTACAAGATGGAATTGGTCGTCAACTGGTGAAGTTGAAGCCCGTAAAATAAAAGCAACCCTTGCACAAACTTGTGGAGGGGGAGAGAGAGGCCCCGGAGAATAGATGCCAAGAACAACAACCGAAACCCAATGGGAGGATCGGGGATTACCTCCGATCCAGGGAGCTAGCAATCTGCCGCATTGGCTGGTAGTAGACAGACTTGGCGATGCGTCTAGAGCTCGTGCTCCTTCAGAGTAGTATGCCGCCACGACCCTTTGGCCATGCGGGTCCGTGCACCCTTCTTCTTCGTAGCTATGGTGGCAGTACTGGATCTAGTGGCGAAGGTGACCTTCCTCTTCGCCGTGGTAGTGGTAGCAGCAGATCCAGCGGCAACAACACCCTTATTCTTCTCCATCTTACAACAGCGAAGGTATCAGAGGAAGTAGCTAGGGAAGGCCTTGAGAACGTCCAGGTGCAGTGGAGCAGATGGGCGCAGCGAAGTAGAGGAGAATGGCAATGGCAGACGTGCACAAAGGAGGAAGAAGATCAGTGTGAAAATTACCACACAAAGAACCTTACTTAAGTACCAGGGAATGCCATCCAATGGCTCACAGAGTTTCACCTAGACACGTGGCACACATCGAAGGAGATGTGTGGAAGTGGAAACCGCAAACCGTAGTTGCCTGTTCCCCACTATGCATGAGAATCAAGGAGGCGTAGTTAAAACAAAGATTACATGTGACTGGTCATGTCCCAGTCAGTATTGGGGCCCCACTTCCGCCACGTCCCAGCAGCAATGCTTATGTGGGCAAATGAGCTCATCAAATCATTAGCACGGACTTCATCAATATATGCACTCCAGCAGGAGTTCCATTTTACTGGTCCAGACTTTAGTTGACTCTATGACTCAACCAAACACTCTGGGACTACTCCTAACAGGAGAACTAGCCATCCAACCAAAGATTTCAAAGGAACATAATCGCCTTGGTTAAAAATGAGAGACATTTGCATTTCGACCCCCTCTTTCGAATTAATTATTCGATTGCGGACTCGGGGGATCCTCACATAGGGAGCACTGGAAGCACAATCGATAAGCTAAATACAAACGACACCAGTCGACAAATGATCAAATGTCCCCACTCGAGTATGTGATTCGAATAGGCACTCGGGGGCTACTCCCATTGGGAGCGCTG
Source organism: Avena insularis (assembly GCA_023614405.1). NCBI lineage: Eukaryota > Viridiplantae > Streptophyta > Magnoliopsida > Poales > Poaceae > Avena > Avena insularis. Next base: position 259,826,761 of record CM042696.1, read on the forward strand.
GTCGTGCACCCTATGAAAAATAGTAATCCATGGCGAAAAGCGTTGATCATGTCCGCACCATGAGCATTCGAAGAATTCGGTGACTTTGGTCACAATTGCTGAACATACCCTACAAAGAGACAACGTCTCCTGGGTCACCTGAATCAGCTCCGCGGTCAATGAATTTTCGGATGCCGTGTTTACAATGTGAAGATAATGAAGGAGATATGCCCTAGAGGCAACTAATAAATAGGTTTGTATTGTCATATCTCAATTAGTTCGTAATAGTTTCATACTGTGCTATAAGTGTATTAATACGAAACGTTAATACACGTGTGGTATGTAAACAAACCAAGTCTCTAGTTACCTCTAGCGAACTAGTTCATTGGTCATGAGGATGATCTAGGGTTCGAGATCATGGTCATTTATACCAATTGACAATGAGGTCACGTCATTAGTTGAATGATTTGATAGACAAACAACCCAACCAATTGTACCTTAATGAGATCTAGTTACAAAGTTCACCATTAATGATAAACTAAGGAAACCTCGCACCATGATCCTTAGACTATGAGATAATGCAAATCACTATTCTGGAGGGAGCATAGATGGTTATCAAGTATCACACCGTGACTAGGTGATCAAAAAGGTGCTACTCAGGTTTCCCAAAGGGCGCTTAGAGGAGTATATATCAAGACCAGGATTTGCCAATCCATGTAATGGATAGATACATATGTGGCCATCTAGATGACGTTACATTAATGAAGCTTGCAAGCGTGTGACTGGGTCACAAAATGCAATGACATGGAAACGCGAAAACAAGTTCATTGGTAACAAGATCAAACAAAGGTATAGCGATACTGTAGATCAAATCTCGGGTGAACTAGGTATCAAGTGGCAAAGGGAATGAGAAACGACTGTTTACGGTTCAAACGACATTATCATCATGGAATGCACAGGGGTCATTATGGGCATCCCGGTGCCTCTATTGATCACTGATGGAGATCATGTCTGTGCCATTCCTAAGCCGTGGGGAAATACACTTAAGGGTACAATGAGCTAGAGATGCTCTATAAGTTGGAATCACCATATGAAAGAGAAAAGGAAACCATAAAAGTTTCGTGAGAGAACCGGAATTGTTCCGGAAAAGATCGGAAGTCGTTCAGAGGATTTTTTAATATGTATTTACATTTTAATTAATGTAATTAATATTAAAATATAATATTAAAATCTAATTTGAAGGGATATTCCACTAATGGGCCCAACTTCCTAGGGAAAAAGGGCCCATGAGGGAAAACCGAAGGAGGGAAGGGCCAAGGGCCAAAGGGCCAAGGCCTAGCCGCATCAAGGGGGGCCACTCGGCCAGCCTAGGGCTGTGCACGGGGTGGGGTCCACCCCTGGCCGACTGGCCCATGAGGCCCATGGCGCCTCCCCCCTCTCTCCCTTGTTTAGTCCCACATGGGAAACCCAAAGGGGAGGGCACACCCCTCCCCCTATATAAAGGGGTGCCCATGGGTGGGAATAGACACACCAATATTTGGAGAAGTCCTTTGGTTGAATTTCTCCTTCCCTCTCTCTCCTGTTTCCATGTGTTGGCACGGTCCCAAGTAAGGATTGTTCGTGCAAGAGACACCGCACCTGCAGCACGCTGTTGCACTGCAGGGATTCCAAGCCGGAGATATACTTCCACACTCCCCGCAAGGATCAAGGAGTCGGAGGTCGTCCTCGTACACCGTATGTGTACGAAACCACGAGGGGCCTCACTTGGGGCACCTTGGATCTGTTGAGCCGGAGTTGCTACACGATGAAGAAGGAGCAAGGGGTGACCTGCGAGGAGCTTCGCGACCTTGAGGTCGGCTACGAGTTTGACTACTTCAACCACGTTCCCCTCGGAACATTAACCGCCTACGGTCTACAAGGGTACGTATTCTATACTCTCCGGCTGTTACCGCATTACTACAGAGATAGATCTTAGCAGTATTAGGCGGTTCCAACGTACGAAATTTTTTGTTTTCTACTACGGAACCCTTTAGTGGTATCAGAGCCGATCTATGCATAGGAGTGTTGTACGGCCAGTACGCACAAGTATTGTGCAGGCATTGATCCCTTAGTTGTTACCCTCTAATGTGTACTTGTTTATATTGTGGTATTATTTGATGAAGTGGGCCGGACCGACCTTATGCGTATTCGTACGTGAGACTAGTTCCACGCTCAACATACGGCTTGTACCATATAAGTGGCTAGCGGGTGTTAGTCTCTCATTCAATAGTTGATATAGAATTTACAACGGAGGGCCCCGAATGGGGTGTAGTAGAGACAACTGTTGGATCCATGTTGTGGTTGGAAAGTTTGTAGATTAGAAACGGTTCTATTACGAAAGCCCTAACAACCACGTAAAACTTGCAATATATAAATTAGAGGCGTATAACTTTATTTTGTAGGAGGGCATGTGTTATGATATGGTATTGGTCATTACGAAGGTAAAGTAGTTTAATTTTCTGTTACTAAGTAGTATAGTAATGGTCATTGTTCCGATGGACGACCTGGTGGTGGCATCGTGGACTTGGGTCAAACCAAGGGCAAGATGGAGATCATGCTGGAGTGCTCGATGGAGATCAAGGTGCAAGAAGAAGGACCATATCATATCACAAATATACATGTGATGTTGATACCTGTTTTACATCTTATTGTGTGCTAGTATTAGATACTCAATGGTAGCAAATAACATAATCCATATTTAATTCCAATGATAGTGTTCCCCTTGTGTGTGCACCACCAAGAAAGTTCTTCGTTACGAAGCCGATCGTGATGATCAGGGGCTAGACATATCTACGTTCGCATACAGTGGGTGTAAGCCATGTTGCATAAGGAATACAGACAAGTTAGATTTGGCGAGCCTAGCATGTACAGACATGGCCTTAGAACACAAGAGATCGAAAGATCGAGCATGAGTCACATGGATGATGTGATTGTCATTAGGGAATGTCTACCTTTGATGTTGCACTGATGGTCGTGACGATCGGGGGAGGTTCAGAGGACTGGGATCATGTGATCACTAAAATTGTTCAGGGGGTCACAATTTTAGTAGGAGCTCAATTAGGATTGAACTCATATTATGAACTTAGTCTAGATGTCTGTTTGCAAATATCTTAGTAGATCATGGCCTATCACACTAAGGTCCTTTGCGACCATGGGAAATTTATTGCTTGATATGGAACTTAGCAAAAGGGTCCAACTTCATAGAGTAATACCCACGTCTGAGGGATATCCTCGTAAAAATGTAATCTTCTCTTATTGATACAATGACCATTAGGAGATAATCTGATGACTCCATAATGTTTGCGTGTTCTCCATAATCATCCAACAAGCAATTCTCCATTCGATGGAGAGTTGGATTACAATCTTGTATTTTGCAAGATCAGTCACATAAAGTATGAGCCGTTGGATGAGTTTTCTTCCATGATGGATGAAAAATAGAATAATTGGAGAAACACTTAGCAATCTTGCATTAGAGTTATGAACTCTCAGAAGGGCTTGATTACAATGGAGGTCATGAATGAAAAAGGGTATATGTTAGATATACAAAGTTATAAATGTAATTCTTCCAAAACTCGTTGTAGTTTATATATGTATTGGATACTTGTCCCGTTTTATGAAAACAGGATGGTCTGCTTGAGAATTGCTAGAATTGAGGCAATGTGGAAAGATGATGGCAAGCAAAACAGTTTATGGCCGACATCACCCCTTTCCTAAAAGATTATCATTTGGATTAGTGGATTTGAATACAATTTTGTAATCCTTGTTTGTGTGTCTTGCTTTTAGCAAGACGATTGTTCATATGAATAAGTTTCAAGCTAGTTCTATTGTTCCTATAAATAATACCTTTATGGTCACATTACGATTATAAATGAGTTATTCTCATCACTATGTTAATGATAATAGTTTAAGCATTTATAAAGGATTAGAATGCTAAAAGATATCCAAAGTTTAATTATGATATGGCACTAAAGTTTAAGTCATTTTGGTTATTACATGTTCTTCGATTTAAATGAAGATCGGGGTCTTAGATGCTTAATCTAGAGACTTTGCAAAACCATGCCTCGTTGGGCAGAATGACTAAAACTCTCCATTCTGGTAAAATGGTGATACGCGAAGAAATTTTGAATCTTATACAAAGTGATGTATCGTATTTTCAACAAGATAGTGGAAATCATTACTTAATTGTGGACTTAATTGAATAGGTGTATTTACTTAATGGAACATAAGTTTTAAACAGTTTTGAATTGTTCAAAAGATTTCAAAATGAAGGCAGATATTTAATTAACAAGAATAAAAAAGTCTCTTCGATTTGATCGACATGACTAAAGTATTTAAGTTAATTTTGGCATAAAAGGACATGTGAAATAGGTTTCACAAATTATGATAATAGGGCAAATTCAAAGTGTATTGAAATGTCTAAATATCATAGTCATTATGTATTAGATACATATGGTATAATATTATCTCTTATTGGTTATAGTTATCGCTTAGAGTTAGAGATCTAAATGAGCAAACACTCGGTTGAAATACAAAGGAACATCTAAAAAGGATTCATGGAAACAACACCATAAGAGTTATGGCATGTTCGAGTTTCTAGAGGTTTCGACAATTCAAAATCGTGGCGAATAAACAAGTCTTTGTAGAATATTCTTAGGCAATTATGAATACATCTTCCAAAAAGGGGCAAGCTTGCTGTTGTCCAAAGTTGACGTGTCTTGATGAAGATATAGGTGGAAGAATGTAAAAGATCAAAACAAGGTATTTGACATTACCTCCTGATTGTTGAGTAGCGCAGCAAAATTTGTTTCGTGAAACTGAACTCTACAAATAGAGGAGAAACTAATGATAATGATCATTAAGTTTCAATGAATACTTTTACTAAAGAAAGTTGGATTCAACAATATATACTCTCCAAGTTCGTGGAAATATATTATTGATTCACTTGTCATGTTTATGAACAAGACATACCTACAAATTACAAAGAAGTGTGATGGACCTAAGTGCGATAAATGACCAGGAGTCATAAAATCCTATATTAAGTTACATTTAAGACTGCAAAGTAATATGTTACTTGATCTTATTAAGTAAATAAGTTTACTTGATATTTCGGAGTCATAAGATGGAAATGAAACTTAATGGAGAAGTAAAGCTCGATTTGTTTCAAAGTATGGAAAAATTCAAGGAGTTGACTACAAATGTAGCGATGCTTGAGAGTATTGGATTTACACCAGCAATATATGGATATTGGAATCTCATAGCTGGAATTCTCAATTTGATGATAATCAAAGAATTTTGGAATGTCCAAGATTATTGAGGGGATCTTTTGAGTGGGAGGTAATTAGCTTGGCCAAATCTTTATATGTAAGAGACATATTTTGAGTGGGAGCTAAGTAGTTTGGCCAAATCTTAATATGTAGTAGAAATATTTTGAGTGAGGGCTAAGTGAAATCCCTGGATCTCATATATGGATGCCATATCTGAGTGGGAGCGTGAAATCATTCTGATATATGTGGACAACATATATGAATAATGTGATTGGTATTGATAACATTTAAGTTAATAAATATGAATTAAGTTGAACAAGTTATTAAACAATGAGATCTATCGAGATAGATTGTTAAGTTTAATAAATATCATAGTTGAATACTTCCTTGACTTGATTCTGAAGATGTTCAGAATATCCTAGATAAGATTCTGAAGTAGTTTAGAATGGAACAAGGAAAAGAAGAAGCTTCTCACCTGTATGAAGCATTAAGTTAGTATTAGTATTACAATGATGGTTAAAAGGAAGAAAGAGATGTGTTGCATCTCCTACGCCTCAGTCATAGGTTCTTCCATACAACCATATTGTATACTCGACGTAATGTGACCCGAAGTTTTAGATGGAAGGACAAGCTTTTAACTGTAAGAACATGTCTTGAAGTGATTCTCGAGTTAATCACTGAACCAGAATTAAATTTGTACTTAAATGGTAGAAAGCAAAGTAAGTGGCATAGTTGCATTTCATGCACTAGGATCTACATAGATATAGAAGTATAAAGGCTCCATCTGATGTGATGTATATTGTTATGGTGGGACTAGTTCGTCTTTAATGTAGAATGATGTGTCCCAGGGCACAGTGCCCATGAAAAAGCCCTCGAGGTTGATCTAAAGTCACTGTAGGCTCCTGGAAACTGTTCTTGTTCTGCTTCCATAACTGTCGTATATACACAAAGGTTACAAAGTGTGCTTCGAAGTTTATATGATAACAGTGAAAACAACCATCATTATAAACACTAGAAACAAAGTCTCACTTTGTCGCCAAATGAATACTTCAACCCATTATGAGATAATGGTATGAATGTCAAAGTTAGGAAGACATTAACGATATGCAAAGACATAATGATCTGGTAAAACAAAACATGGACAAGACGTTTTCCATAAGCCTGCATGATCAATAGACGCATATGTGATCTAGTTTATGATGTGTAAAATGCAAGTTAGATTATTTGTACTCTAGTACAAGTGGGAGACTAAAGGAGATATTCCCTAGAGGCAAATAATAAATAGGTTTTTATTGTCATATTTCAGTTAGTTTGTAATAGTTTCATACTATGCTATTACTGTATTAATACAAAACATTAATACACGTGTGGTATGTAAATAAACCAAGTCTCTAGTTACCTCTAGCGAACTAGTTCATTGGTCATTAGGATGATCTAGGGTTTCGAGATCATGGGCATTTATGCCAATTGACAATGAGGCCACGTCATTAGTTGAATGATGTGATAGACAAACAACCCAACCATTTGTATCTAGTTACAAAGTTCACCATTAATGATAAACTAAGGAAACCTCACAACCTCTATCCTTAGACTGTGCGATAATGCAAATCACTGTTCTGGAGAGAGCTTAGATGGTTATCAAGTATCACACCGTGACTAGGTGATCGAAAAGGTTCTACTCAGGTTTCCCAAAGGGGCGCGTAGAGGAGTACATATCAAGACCAGGATTTGCCAATCCATGTAACAGATAGATACATATGTGGCCATCTTGGTGGCGCTGCATTAATGAAGCTTGCAAGCGTATCACTGGGTCACGGAATGCAATGGCACAGAAATGAGAAAACAAGTTCATCGGTAACGATATCGAATGAAGGTATCGAGATACCTTAGATCAGATCTCGGTTGAACTAGGTATCAAGTGGCAAAGGTGTAACATACCACCTCTATGTGTAATAAATAAACAACATGTTTGTGAGCATTGCATACATGCATTACATTTGCACTTGGTTCTAATCAAGAGACAAAAGAAAACCCTAGTTTCCCCCCCTCTCTCAAATCAATTCAAAATAGTTTTGAAATTCAAAAGCTATAAAAAGTTTGGAGCCCAAATTGATTATAAGGGCCCCTGAAGTATTTTAATATGTGTACAAGAGTTCTTGTATTATTGAATTGTACAAAACAGAAAAGAAATTGAAATATAATTGGAGAAGAGGAAATCAGAAAAAGAAAAGGATTTCTGGAAAATAAAAAAAGTTCCTAACCTGATCTGGGCCGAAGCCCACCTCCTCTCTCCCTCTCGGGCCGCTCGCCAATAGCTCGATTACCCGCCCTTTTGCTTCACGCAAAACCGGCGCTCCTGGCAGCTGCCCGCCAGCTTGCCTTGCCTCACGGCCAGCCATGTTTATCCCATCTACATGGCCAAATCATGCACCATTCGGCCCTCTTCCCCCTTTGTCCTCATCGACGATGTGTGAGCAGCGTAAGCGGCGTCATTGTCGTCCGTCGCGTCAGGATGATCGCCCGTGCCAAGATATGCGCCACCGACGGCCGAACACCCACAAGATCCCCCAACGCCGCCAGGACGAACCCTAGATCTCTTTTTTCCCTTTCCCCTCACCTCACCAGAACCCTAGCTTCCAGGAGCTCCAGTTCCCCACTGCCTCCGGCCACCCCTCGCACCACTAAGACGCCCAGGAGAACCGGCATGCTCTCCTCGTCCATCTCCCGGTAGGAATCGGCTGTGGGAGCTCGCAATAGAGTATGGAGCTCGCGCCTTCCCCGACTCCGGCCGCCGCATCCGCCTCCGATCCCGGCCGTCTCCGACCCCCTCCGACCAAATCAACCTCACTGTCGTGCTCCTGGTGCGCTACTGGTCCTCGTGGAACCTCTCCTTCTCTCCCTCTCAAAGACTTCGGCCGACCACCGCCACTGCTTGCCGTTGTTAAATCGCCGCCAAGCTCTGCGACCAAAACCAAGAGGCGCCACTACTGGTTGGCACAGCGCGGCACGCTGAGTCGAACACGACCCCTCTTGCTGCCCCGCACGACCTCTGTCGCCAGCCCGCGCTCGATCTGGGAGTGGTGCCATTGCTGACGTCAGCCTGACGTCATAATCCTTTTTCTTTTGTTAATAATTCTGTAATTGTTTTCTAGATTATGACTATGACATGTGGGCCCAGTCTATCAGGGTTTTAATATTTTTGGAAATATTTTATGAAATGATTAAATATCTGACATGTGGGGCCAGATGGAAAATAATTTAAATATTCCAAAAATGTTTATTTATTTAAAAATGATTTAAAAATGGAATAAAACTGGGAAAAATCATAACTAATTCATTTTAAATCAGAAAAATATATATAATATATCAAAATATTCAGAAAATTGAGATCTATCGAATACACTCATAAACATGCATTGTTAAGCAACTTACATGACAAGTTTAATTAGGAGAAAAAATAACCCCTCTCATATGCATCCGGGGTTTCTCCGAATTAGGGTTTGGACCCCTCGAACCCCGTTTAAATTGCCAAGCATGTCTTAGGGTGTCATTTTAATACAATTTAACTTGTCATATCATCATCCTTGCTTGAGAATTGCACATATGCCCTGTGTTGATTGTTGCTTCTTCTTTCCGGCGTTGGTTCTTCGCGAATAGGAACCGAGCCCGAACCTGAAGTCAACGCCACCGAAGAGCAGTACTGTTTCAACGACAGACAAGGCAAGCGTATCGCCATCATTCTGAACCTATGTTTCCAAAGTATTTCATTCTCTCTATATGCATACGATTCCAATGTGGTCTTTTATTCAAGATATCCTATCTGCTGCATGTTTTCCTTTGTACACCAAGATACCGATCCACCGCTCCTAGCATAACTAGGGTTGAGATTATGAGTGTTGCTAGTGCCATACTTCAGTCAAGCTTAGCCATGCTTAGTATTACAAGACCGATCCATCCAGATGATGCATCGGAGATACGATGAACCTAGTTTGATAGGATGTTGAGATATGATCGGAGATGGTTAATAAATATGCTAAGGCAGGTATGGGAGGCGACATTGGGTGTGGTTTTTGTAGTCCCATGCTAGCCACCCTTAGGACCTGAGTTCTCGCCTCTTGAACCAAGATGTGCGTACAACCACACGGGAGCCTGGAAACCCCTCGACTCACTAACTTGCCTAGTAGATTCCATGAGTCACATAGTTCGGGCGTTCCATTCGACATATGCATTCTGGTTGTTCTCGAAGGAGGTGGAGGAGGTGCATTCATACATGTAGGTAAGCATGGCCGGGAACAAGAGAGGCACAACCTCCGTAATCTTGAACCCTGCGCACATCTCTAGGGACCAGCTTCGGGACTTGACCCGTTATGGCGGCATCTCCCTAGGGCGTGACTCATGGTCTCAGAAAAATCAAGGTAAAGGTCATGGTCAACCACCCTCAGCCGGCCTTCCAAGGAAGAGGGCTAATAATTTGGCATTAAGAGTCGGTTGGTACGTGTGGATAAAGTTGTGCACCCCTGCAGGGTAATAATCTTTTTGAAAAGTCGTGTCCACGGTTATAGATGACTTGGGAACGGATTCTGTGATCATAGAGAACTATAACCTAATTATAAAACTTGGCAATTAATGAGTGTTTTGGAATTACTTCCTCCGGTTTCTTTGAGGGGGTGTTCCAAGTTGAAAGGTTCAGATGATGATGAAGGTAATATGAAGGAGCTTGAGTGTAGTGTTCTCACCTCTTTTGGAAATGATCTGATTAGACGAGCCTCTTCTCTCACCTGTTTTCAAACAAAGCTGGCTTTTGCAAAGTAACCACAGAAAGCCTTTCTAAACCAAGCATGTACCATAGGTTATTAAGTCTTGCGGAGTACATCCTGTACTCAGCCTTGCCTTGTTGATGTTTTTCTACAGATGAAGCTATTCCAATAGAAGGTGGTTTCTACGTTGATGTCGACGAGTAGTTGGGGTTCCCGGGCAGCATCCTAGGATCTATGGAAGGTTCGTTTGCTTATCTTTATGGCCTCTTAGGCCCTTTGCTAAGTTTGTTGTTTAGAACAACATATTTTCTTCCGTTGCTTGGTGTTTGATGGGTCTTTGACCCCTGGTTTGTAATACATGTACGCAGCTCTGTTAAGAGCGTACCTTAATAATGTATGGTTTGTATGTTCTGTAATGTTACCGAATTATTCCCTGCGCTCTTCGAGCTCAAGGTTAGGCTTATGTCAGATGAAGATTGGGAAACGACTGTTTATAGTTCAAACGACATTATCATCGTGGAATGCATAAGGGTCATTATGGGCATCCTGGTCCCGCTATTGATCATTGATGGAGATCATGTCTGTGCCATTCCCGAGCCATGGGGAAATACACTTAAGGGTACAATGACCTAGAGATCCTCTGTAAGTTGGAATAACCATATGAAAGAGAAAAGGAAACCAGAAAAGTTCTGTGAGAGAACTGGAATCGTTTCGTGAAAGATCCGAAGTCGTTCGGAGGAAATCGAAAGGGAACCAAAAGGTATTTCGGGTCAAATCGGATTTTCTAATATGTATTTACATATTAATTAATGTAATTAATATTAAATATAATATTAAAATCTAATTTGAAGGGGTATTCCACTAATGGGCTAAACTTCCTATGGAAACATGGCCTATGAGGGAAAACCAAAGGAGGGAAGGGCCAAGGGCCAAGGTCTAGCCGCCTCAAGGGGACCCACCCGGCCATCCTAGGGATGTGCGCGTGGTGGGGCCCACCCCTGGCCCACTGGACCATGAGGTCCATGGCGCCCCCTCTCTCCCTTGTTTAGTCCCACATGGGAAACCCAAAGGGGAGGGCACACCCCCTCCCCCTATATAAATGGGTTCCCATGGGTGGGAATAGACACATCAATATTTGGAGAAGTCCTATGGTTGACTTTCTCCTTCCCTCTATCTCCTATCTCCAAGTGTTGGCACAGTCCCAAGTAAGGATTGTCCATGCAAGAGACACCGCACCTCCAGCACACCGTTGCGCTGCAGGGATTCCAAGCCAGAGATCTACTTCCGCACTCTCGGCATGGATCAAGGAGTCGGAGGTCCTCATCGTACACTGTATATGTACGAAACCACGAGGGGCCTCACTTGGGGCACCTTGGATGTCGTGAGCCGGAGCTGTTGCACGATGAAGAAGGGGCAAGGGGTGACTTGCGAGGAGCTTCGCGACCTTGAGGTCGGCTACGAGTTAGACTACTTTAACAACGTTCCCCTCAAAACGTTAACCGCGTACAGTCTACGAGGGTGTGTATTCTATACGCTCCGGCCATTACCGCATTACTACATAAATAGATCTTGGCAGTATTAGGCGGTTCCAATGTGGGAAATTTTTGTTTTCTGCTGTGGAACCCTTCAGATAAGACCTGCGTAAGGCCTGTCAACGCACCTGATGTGCTCTACCAGAAATAATCCGTGCCTACAGGCACGATAAAAAATCCTTGACGGACACGTCGATTGCTCACACCAAAAAACTAGAATTCGACTCTATAAGACCTCGCGGCAGGAGTCGAATTACACCAGCAATGTTCCGAATTCGAGTCCAGGGACTAAAGTTGGAGTAGATAGCATTGTTTGCCCTAAGTCAGTTAACTGATCCCGATCCACCGGATGAATCAGGCACGCATATCGACAATCCCTATAACACAAACTGAGGCTCCCGAAAGAACTTTGGATGGGCCTACATTCCATGAACTCGAAGACTTATAGTCTCCACCTGAATCTACGATTTGGCCGAACACTCGGGGGCTACTAACATGAGTATACCTTACAGGTACTCGAGGTTAGCTTATACGGTCCAGCACAAGAGGAGTCCACAGTGCAAACAAAGCCCAATAAGGATTCGGGTGGCCTACAGGAGCACCACTTCTTGAAGAACACGACAAAGATTAGAGAGAAACTTGAAGGGAAAACCCTAACCTGTAACTGACTCGGCCTGCTATCCCAAGACCTAGCCTCCTTATATCAAGTCTAGGAGGGGGCTACGAGGAGGACATTCTACAACCTTTGCATACAGCTCACCATATTGCATCTGCGCACCCCTTGTAACTTTTGACTTCTCATAATCAAGAGCAGACAAGTAGGAGTAGGGTTCTCTTTGAGGCCTTAACCTGGGTAAACCATTGTATCCCCCTATGTACTTGTGTGCTAGCCGATCGACGCCTCCAGTGCTCCCCAATTCCTCGAACCTAAGTCCATCAATGATGCGCATTGATGAGTTAACCCCTCATCACCAGGAAATGAGAATAACCTAGTGTTTCATATATGGCAATGTAAATTATCGATGAATCAATACGATATGTATCAGAATCAATACTACGGTTCACACGATAAAGATCTTCTTGTTATTTGTGGGGAGGTGCTACTTGTATCAAGACAGTGGTAGTAATCATTGTCTCAGAATGAGTTCCGGACATGTCCACAAATATCCGAACCCATAGGGTCACACACGTAAGACATTTTTGGCATTTTAGAATGTGAGTTCGAATGAGATAGATGAATGAAGTAATCCCGAAAGGATGTTTTGGAGGTGTCTAGAATTTAATTCGTGAATCTTTAGAATAAATATTAATATTAATAATAAATAAGAAAATATTATTTATTAATATCCCAGTGGTCCCATGGGCTGAAGGGCTACATGGGCCCACTAGGCTCACACATGCGCGTGGGGAGAGCAGGAAACCCTGGCTTATTCGGCTAGGGCCCTCCCCTAGGCTAGTGGGTGGAGGAGGTGGGGCGGGTGAGGCAGAGGGAGAGGAGTTGTCCTCTCTAGACTCCAACTTTCCACCCAAGTTGGTTTGGGGAGAGGAGAGAAAGCAGGACTCCGTATTGGAGTCGAACTGCCTCTCTCCTACTCTCTCTCAATTTGTGGAAGAAGGAAAGGAGGAATCCTTAGAGGATACGAATCCTAGTTCTACTCTCCTCTTTGGAGGAGGGAATCCACTTATATATTGAGGGTAGAGGGTAAATGGCAAGACGTACAAGTTTATGAGGAGCGCATTCCCCAATCCGCCACCACCACCACTGGCCACCACCACCGCCGTCCGCCTCCATCGCATCTTCCTCCGGCCCTCTTCATATTCCTTGGGGCATCGTCTTTGTCATATGGAGGAGATCTTTATCAACACCCAGAGTAACTCGTCTTCTACCCCATCTATATCTAATCTTGACAGACGATGGAGTGCTCCTGGATCTTCATCAACACATTATCACTTTGTTCGTAAGTTCTTGATCTTTCCTCGATGTGCTTCTATTCTTGTTGTATGTGTGGATACCGGTGGAGGTGCGACACTTGTAGCACTTGATCTTCGGAGCTATCGGTGGGTTAATACATCTCCTCGCGACTCACTAAGGCTTGTTGCTCGGTTCGACACATGACCAACCTCGTCATCGAAAAACTTCCGCTAGTTCGATATTTGAGGGTATGACCCGTTACCTCACCCCTTTCATTGGATCTTGGTTATGCGCTAGAAAATTTTGTTTTCCATAGCTTGTTCCGCAACAGTCTGCAAGTTTAGAGCTAGACACTTTAGGCTCTGGTGTTGACAAGGTTGGACTTGTCGTGGTGGTGTCACGGTAGATGTCATGGGTACGCTAAAGATGGGGCCAATGTGCACTAGTGGTTTTCGGGGCGGGATAGTGTAGAGAATATACACACAAAGAACAGAACAACACAACACACGATGAACAACTATAGATCTTATATTATGATCAATGAGCTAATACAGATGCTCGTTGAGCTGTATCAAAGAGAGGTAGCATATGAAGTGCTTCAGCTCTCTTCTCACTCTAGGGTTCTTCCTTTAGCTAAAATGACTGACCCTCCTCTTGGAGGCCCTGGATCACCTTATAAATGGGTGGCCAGTTACATCTAGCGCTTACGTGGCCTGGATATGCTAGGAATATGCTTATCCCAAAGTGGTGACTCGGCCTGCTCCTTTCCCCTATCGCTAGCCTCTGCACGGCAATGGCATAGAGTCCACGAGTACTGAACGTTGAGGTTAGGGACTATCACATCCATGACGATTTATTCTGTCTCTGCCTCTTTGACCCTTGTCGCTAGCATTTTTCTATTCCAAGATTACTTTAGGAGAGCAAAAGCACTGACCTTAAACTGGATTTCTCCTTCCTGAGCAAGCCAACTCCTGACTCGACCTGGGTAATGATAACCCAGCCAAGATGGTACCTGCAAAGAGAAAGTAGCTCACTCCTCGTGCTGACATATCATGTATGTCAGCCGAGTCTTGCATGTGCTTTCTAGCTTAGGGTAACCCGGCCATAACCTGGCCGGCCCTTCTATAATTAGGCCAGCTTACGCTTTTAGATATTTTGCACCTCGGCGGACTTTGTCCTTTTACCTCGGCTTGACCCTACCTGAGGTCATCCCCCCAACATTTGTCCCCGAAGCTGGTGCGGTCTTGTTAGCCTTAGCTAGTAAGGACACAACAGGTTCAGTCTTATTCAGATCACCGTCCATTTTGCCGACATACTTATACATCGGCCTATACTGATTTTAACTCAGCAGTACCACATGGTACCTTGGTTTTCATTCTGACTCTCCTTGGCTCTTTCCGAGTTACATAACATTGGCGGAGTCATAGTGTTGCATTCGGGGTACACCTCTTACATGCCTATCTTCTCGTGTACTCCTCCTTATATCCTACGTGGAGTGTAATCATTGTCTTTGCCTTATTTTAAGGGCCTCTACAGTAGTTACTTCCACGCGCTGTCAGGAGTTGCTGCGCCCCCATCACATCGTCGGGTGCCTCTTTGATAACCGCAGAACCAAGTCTTGCTGCTTGACCTTCTGAGTCGTGTAACCTCTCGTGTGGCTCGCTCCTCATGCATTCGTTGGCAGAATACATGCCCGCGCTGTGCAGATAGCGGGAATTACCGATCCCACTACCCATGATCTAGGCGCGGTTAAATAGGGGAGCGGGGGAGGTCCTTGGCCACTTTCCCCCACTCGCCTCCTCCTCTTCTTCCATGCTCCACTGCCGCTGCAGCTCTTTGCTTAGCGATTGCACCGCTGCTGCTGCTCTCCATGCTTCCTTTCTCCACTGCAGCGGCGCCGCTCACCTCCGCTATGGAGCCACACAAATCCAAGCCTCTAACCCCTAAATCGGGCTTTGTACTCAAAGAAGAGGATTTGGAGATGCCGCGGGAAGTTGTCGCCTTGGAGGAACCAGAGGAGGGTGGCGCCGCCCACGAGCATGGGGCCTGGGATGGATCCAGGGTCATGTAGGAGGAACTTGACTGGCTAATACGCACACGTCATATTCCTGGTGGAGTCAGATGTCGCCTCCTCGGCGATGAACAATCCCCTTTTCTTGAAGATGGTGAGTTCATTGTGTTCATCTCCCATTTTTCTTGCGGCTTAGTCCTCCCATTTAGAAACATCTTCAAGGATTTTCTCGAAACCTTTGTCCTACAACCTCATCATCTTCCTGCAAATGCTCTTGCCCCTCTCAACGCATTCGCCTCTAGTGTTGAAGGATATCTCGGCCTTTGGGCAGACATTAATATCTGGGCCAAGTTCTTCCAGTTCAAGGTCAACGTCGTCCCTAACAAAGATCTCTGCCCCGATGAGAAATATTTAACTTAGTGCGTGGAAACATCCCTCTCACCCTGGAGAGGTTCAATCTTTCCTGATCATGGGTCTCGAATCCTGCAAGGGGTGGGCGAAGACATTCTTCTACATGAAGAACGATAGTTTAGATGATAAGATTCGGCTTCCTGCCTTTTCTCTCGGTGTCCCTACCAGGAAGAATTGGGATCTTTACCCTAAGAAGAACAACGGTCACATCAATTCGGTGGCAAAGCGCATCCTCGAGCTGATGAATGTCGGGTTAACCGACAAAGATCTAATGCTTACTTCGGGTTAACCGACGACTTTGCCCGTTGCAGAAACACACCCACAAGCTCTGTTTCATGAATGATCACCTCGACCCCAACTGAGTTTCCTCGGTTGAGTTGTCCGACTGTTAGATCTACCATTGAGCCAAGTCCATCTTCAAGATGACCTTGACTGAGGATTGGGATTGGGGAATGGAGCCGTTCAGCCAAGATAATCCTATTCCCAAGGTACGTACTTCAGGTGACTCATTTCCGAGTTATATTTTATATCGGCTTATGTTACTTATTTGACCTTTCTATACCTCTTTGTAGAGAAATTCAAGAAGCAGATAGTTGAAGACACTTAGACCCCGACCCTTACTTGGGGCAAGGATCAGGATACCTCTAATCCAGAGGAGCCGGACTCTGAGCAGTTCATGCCTGTCCCAGACTCTAGCTCCGGTCGATCCTCCATTAAGGCTTCTGTCTTAATGGACGGGACCAAGGATGATGACAATGATGATGACTGTGAAGTTCTCGAGGTACTTGACCCCATGCCCATCTCTTAGGCCTTTCTGGCTGCTCCCACTCTATCTAATTCGGCTGGGCAGGTGCATAATATGCCCCCCATTACCACTGGAGGCCAAGGTGCGACGAAGAAGCGTGCTGCCACCTCGGCTCCTTCTGCCAAATCATCTCGAGCCTAGAAGAGGAGTAAGAAATCCAGCAAGAAGCCCATGACTCGAAAGGATCCCGTACAAAGAGTTCCTCGATCTGTGTCCGAGTAAGTTTCTTTCTCCGAGTTATTTTGGTGTTTCATACTTTTCTTTTCCTATATTTCTTGTTTCTCTCTTTCTTCTTTGACTTGATCTTTTTCTTTGTTTAATTTCATAGGGCCACAGTGGATGTTCCCTAGAGCGGCTCCAGTCCTATCCCTGAGGCACCACCTTCTCCTCGTCGTGACGACGTGTCCGTTCTCAATCTAGTTCGGGAGAGCTCCCTTGCTGCACCGAACAATAGCCCATCACGGCGGGAGGAGGACAACATCCGCACAGGTGGAGCGGGCGCCATAAAAGATGTGGTTATGCTGGATCAGCAGGATGCTCCCTCTGCCGCCTAGCAAGAAGAAGAAGATCGTGGCACCGACAATGCTGGTGCCAAAATAGTTTCTACCGAGGTGCCGGAAACTCTGGCACTAGTCCAACGTCAACCTCATCCTCAGTCTCATCCATCTTCTGCATCAACTTCAAATCCACAACAAGAAACCCCACCAGCCTCGTCCGAGTATCCCTAGACTCGGAGAGATGACCAACCTCGGCAGAGCTCGCAAGCCTAATCTCCTGCGCTAGCTTCGATTGCCGAAGTTCAACCAACAACCTCTTAGCAGTGGGTTAAACCAACTGCTAAGGTAAAGAAGACTGCCGAGGTGACCAAAGCAGCACCCAAGGGATCAGCGGCTGGGTCTGGGGAATGCACCATTGCTTCTATGATATAACAGGGCAGTGCTGCTTCAGGCCCCACTCCAGATAAACACATCACGCTGCACACCAGCCTGGGCGCTGCAAAGACCGCCCAACAAGATGCTCATGGGAAAGGCTTAGTCTTGACTCAGACTCTCGGCGGTCGAATTCTCGGCTCGCTCACTAAGTATGCCGAGAATTGGAATAATGCCGACTACATTGATGTCAGCTCTGGTAATCCTCAGAAGTTTGGCCCTAATGAGATTAGCACGCAAACAAATACTACCAGGAAAGCCATTTCTTATGCAGGCAAGATGATGGAGGTAAATCTCTTGACTATCTTGTGCAAGTACTTGTACACATATCCTCTAGTCCCTGAGCCTCCAAGGTTGTAAGATATTACTCGGTAGGATGCTCTTAGTACTAAACTTAAGAAATTCTCCTTTTTATTCTCTTCAATTTTGGAGTATTTAAACCAATTTATTAATACGTAGACCAAAAGTTCTGTTAGCCAGCCCTCCTAGAGCCGGGTTAAGTTCCACTTGACTCGGTTCTTGAGGAACTTTGAATATTTAGCCACCTAGAGTCAGGTTAAGTTCCAGCTGACTGGGTTCTTGAGTAACTTCAAATATCCAGCCACCTAGAGCCAGGTTAAGTTCCACTTGAGTCAGATCTTGAGTAACTTCAAATATCCAGCCACTTAGATCCTGGTTAAGTTCCACTTGACTCGGTCCTTTAGTAGATCCGAATATCCATGTCACATATTGACTAATAATTGCTCTTTTCAGATCATCACCAGCGACTCCTTGATGCGCATAGAGAGGTTTCCTCGAAGCATAATGCATTGCCGCCAGAGCTGAAGAAGAAAGGTGAGTCTTTGCCTTGTTTTCTTTAATTCGGTTCCTTTTGTTCTTGATTTGCTGGGATAACTTATGACTTGGACTTCTCCAGCCAATATGGAGGCCCAAAACAAGGAGCTGCAGAAGCAAGTGGCCAAGCTGAAAGGTATTTTCCATTTTGCTCTTTATCTTTGGCACTTATCCTTTCTGTCTTAGTGGGTAATTATACCTCGGTTATGTCGGTTCAAAATCTTTTTAGTGTCACTTCATGATTGTGTTTGCATGCCTGAATTGACGCTTCACATTCTCGAACAAGCAGACCATCATCAAGCTCAGCTAAAGGAGAAGGACGAAGACATCACTTGGCTCCATGCCGAGATTGAGAAATTGAAAAACCTCCAAAAAGCTAAACTTGACAAGGTTGAATAGACTTTTGCTGAGGAGAAGGACCGGCTCAAGACCCATCTTGAGAAGGAGCAGGATCTAGTCCAAGAGACCGAGGTCAAATTTGACTCGGTTAATCTTGAGCTGGAAAATCTCTGAAAAAAGGTTGCTGCTTGGTTGATGGAGCTCACCCAAATCAATAGTGTCATATCTCATGAGTTTTCCCCTAATTCTTTCTTATTTGCCGAGATTCCCCTTATGTCTTCTATTTCTTTCACTAACTTGTTCCTTGTCCTTGCTTTTCAGGCAACTTCCCGAATCCCAAACTTGCGCTGCCAACGCCGTTCAGAAGTTCTGAGCTGAGAAGGGTGTTCCTTCTGGTGATCCTACGGCGTTTGACATGGATGACTCGCTGGTCTGTCTGTGGGCCCAGGTTAATGTGATGAAGATGTTCGTGGTAGATCTTCTGGATGCGGCCATCCGTGTTTTCCATGCCCTTTGGCCGAATGAAACTGCACCAAAACGCCCCTCCCAACTAGCCGAGAAACTGATGGAGAGTGAGACCACCTTGAACCTATGGTGGGAGTCTGCCGCGTGAGTCGGTGCCAACATAACCTTGTCCTTCATGCTATCATGGTATGATGGTATCAATCTAGACACACTCCTGAACATTTGCACTGGCTCCAGGTGATAATCGACCCGACCTTCATCCAGCAATGCCAAGCCCGAGCCTATCAGTTAATCCAATATGGCAATATCCATGCTTGGACTACTAGGCCAAGTTTTCTCGATGAGGTGGATGATGAATACATGGAGGAAGGCGCTGACGAAGACTAGGAGGATCTAGAGGATGCCGAGGCGAACCCGGATGAGGAAGGAGAAGTCGAGGTTCCCAAACCCGAAGTTGTTGTTCCACCTCCTGCTGCAAATGATTCAGTTGTTGCCGCTCCTTAGGCGTATAAAACTTTAAACTTTGTTAGATCCCCGGTATGCCAAGTGTACATGTATGAAACAGTTCAAGTAATTTTTCTACAATTACACTTTTTATGTTGAACCGATTTGGGAGAAGTACCCGAGTTTTGTTTTCTTGTTCTCTCAATCTGATGACTCATCTCGCGTCTACCTTTATTCGGCGTTCGACTTATGAGTCTGAGGTCAAAAGATTAAATTAACAATACTTGAAACTATGAGGATTATCTCAAAATGACTCGGCAAAATAGTAAACAAAGTAAATACATGGGTTAGTCCAAAACCAAATGTCGGCTCGATTATGTTTCCTTCCTTAGTTGTTTTTCATTTGTTTAGTATTTTTCAACCTTGTTCTCTTGCTTGCCATGAATCCAATCTTTTTGGACAGTAGCAAGTCGAAGAGTTAGCCCTTGGTGCCGCCACATTACTAACTCGGCTAAGGGGTAAGAAATTTAAGCCAGTCGACATATAAAATGTAAACACAGAACAAAGACAATTACTACTAAGGCAGTCCCCGATTTTCTTTTTGAGGTGCCAAGATTTCATTGATGAGATCATTGCTGACATATAGGCCGACATATGAGAGTTGAGATACATACACTTCAGCTAAGTGTAAAATGGACGAAGAAGTGCTACATTCCATGGCCTCTTCGATTCTTCTCCTGCCCTGTTTGCCTTATTCCTCTCCTACGGTTGAGCATCTATGAGATAGTATGCATCATCGTGCAATGCTTTGCTCACGATGAATGGTCCTTCCCATGGAGGTCAGAGCTTATGCATGCCGACAATCCATTGCACCAGCCGAAGTACCAAAGCTCCTTCCTGAAAAACTCGGGGGTTCACTTTCCGGCTATGATACCATCGGAGGTTTTGCTGATATATGGCAGATCTGGACAATGCCAAATTTCTTGCCTCTTCTAATAGATCAACATCATTTTGTCAGGCTTCTTGCACTTCGGCTTATGTGTATTGGGTGACCCTAGGCGAGTCATGCACTATGTCGGCTGGTAATACAACATCTGCCCCATATACCAGAAAGAATGGATTATAGCCAGTTGATCGATTCAGACTTGTCCTTAGGCTCCATAGCACTGTCGGGAGTTTATCAATCCAACACCCTGTTGATCTTTGTAGCGGCTCAATGAGCCGGGATTTTATCCCGGACAGTACTAGCCCATTGGATCTCTCCACTTGCCCATTCGATGTGGGATGTGCAACTGATGCAACATCAAGGCTTATTCTTTTATCTTGGCAGAACCGAGCAAATGCTCCCTCGGTGAAATTTGTGCCATTGTCTATTATGATACTCTGTGGGTACCCATATCTCAGGATAATGTCCTTGACGAATGATACAATAGTGGGTCCATCACACTTTCTGATTGGCTTGACCTCAATCCACTTTGTAAACTTGTCCACCATGACTAAAATATGAGTCATGTTGCCTCGGGATGGCCTAAATGGTCCACCATATCCAAACACCATACATCAAATGACCAAGTGATAGGAATAGTTTTGAGTTCGGAGCATGGCATATGAACTTTGCGCAAATACCTCTGACACCCATTTCACTTCCTCCATGGTCCTCAGCATTTTTTTAAGCACTAAGGCAATAGAAGCCATGCTGAAATGCTTTGGTGACCAAGGCTCTGGATGAGGCATGATGCCCACATTCACCCTCATGTATATCTCGGATGATCTTTTGCCCCTCTGCCGGGTCAACACATCGCTGAAGGACACTTGTGATGCTTCTCTTGTACAACTCGACATTTATTATGGTATATTCCTTTGCTCTTCTCTGGATTTGCCTAGAGAGTACCTCATCACTTGGCAAACTCCCATCTTTCAAGAAATAAAAAATTGGCTGCGCCCATGCCGGTACAGCTCTTGCCGGGAAAATATCTTCATCCACCTCCATCATATCAGACGACATAACTTCTGTCGGGTTAAGATGAATAGTCCCCAAGATTTGTGAGACAGTCCCTGGGTTTTGCCGAGGCTATCCTCGGGTTACTCGAACTGTTCCCCCAATCAATATCCATTGGGACAACCTCGATTCCAGGATTTGTCGGGATATATATTGACTCGGAATCTAGCGATGGCTCGATATATGGTTTTCTGAGATGTTCCAAAGCTATGCCTAGTGGAATTGCATGCCGAGATGAACCAAATTTTGACAATACATCGACTGCATCATTTTCAGCTCGACGTACATGATGAAATTCACATCCTTCAAAGTACCCGTATATTTTCTGCATGTGGAATCTATACAAAGCCATATTTGCATCCAGAGCATCCCAATGCCCCGAAACTTGTTGTACGACAAAATCCATGTCACCAAAACAATGGATCCGACGTATTCAAATTTATTTCGCTACTTTTAAGACATGCAAAAGTGCCTCATACTAGGCCACATTCTTTGATGCTCTAAAGTGAATCTGTAGCACATATCTCAACTGGTCTTTCTTGGGTGATGTAAGTACTACCCCGACACCTAAACCGTCCTTCCGTTTTGACCTGTCAAAGTGCAATCTCTAGAAGTTCGAATAAGGCAATGGTGGTTCATACTACATCTTGGCCCAATCAACAAAAAGTGGGCCACTACATATGACTTGATTACATCTCTTCATACTATGGAGCATATGGAGCTAACTCAATTGCCCATTTGGCGATTCGGCCACTTGCATCTTTGTTACTCATTATCTCAGATATGGGTGCTTCACATATCACCTTTATGGGGTGTTCTTCAAAGTAATGTTTAAGCTTTTTTGCCACCATATAGACGGCATTCGCCATTTTCTGATAATGGGGATAGTTTTTCTTCGAAGAAGAGAGTACCTCGCTTAGGTAATATACTGGCCTCTACACTGACTTACCTTCCTCATCAGGCTCCACCACTACCACGACACTTACAATTCAGGTGGTCGCTGCTATGTAGAGCAACATCGGCTCTTTGGATAGTGGTGAGGCCAACACTGGTGCAGAGTCTAGCATCTTTTTCAATTCATGAAATGCATCATTCGCATGTGGTGTCCATATGAACTTATCTGACTTTTTCATTAACTGATAGAGAAGCAAAACCTTTTCTCCCAGCCGACATACAAACTGACTCAATGATGCCAGGTAACCTGTGAACTTCTGGACATCATTGAGATACTTCAGCAGTTCCATTTTCTCTATAGCTTGCATTTTGTTGGGTTAGCCTCTATACCTCGGCTGGATACGAGGAAACAGAGTAATTTTCTGGTCGGGACACCAAAGGTGCATTTTTTGGGTTAAGCTTCATTCGGAACCTCCTTAGGTTCGTGAATGTTTATCGGATATCATCTAAGAGAGTATGACTCTCCTTTGTTTTTATTACCACATCATCAACATATACTTGGATATTTTTGCCAATTTTATCATGCAAACATTTTTGCATGCATCTTTTATACATTTCCCCTGCATTACGTAAGCCAAATGTCATAGTGAGATGGCAATAAGACCCATAAAGGGTGATAAAAGCAGTCTTTATTTGATCAGCCGGGTTTAATGGTATATGGTGGAAACCAGAGTATGCATCTACAAATGATAAGATCTCACAACCTGCTGTCGAGTCGATGACTTGATCTAAACGGATCTTTTGGACATGCCTTGTTCAGGTCTTTGTAATCGATACACATATGCAACACTACTACCACATTCAGGCCATATCTCTACCTTTCCACCAGGAATGGATTAGAGAACCAATACGGATAAAGCCCTTCCATGATAAATCCAACTACTAGGAGCCGAGCTATCTCATCTCCTATGACTTTTCTCCTATCTTCGGCGAAGCGACAGAGAGGTTGCTTCACCAGCCTAGTGTCAGACCTGATATGTAAAGAGTGCTCAGCCAGCTCCCTCGGCACTCCTTGCAGATCCTGAGTGGACCAAGAAAACTTATCCCTATTCTCATGAAGCAAGCTGATGAGCTTGCTTTCCTATTTGTCATTTAGGTCTGTACCAATAGTTATGATTCTGTAGCACCCCGGTAAAACCACTACTAGAAAATCGCGTGTTGTTTTTATTTTGTGCATCATCATGATTGAATTCTCATGTCATCATGCCACATTGCATTTGAGCATATTCATGTTTGCACGAATATGTTTGCCTAAAACTATTCCCCAAAAGCCTACCTTTGTTTTCTAAATATCCCCCATATTTATTTCAAATCAAAATCCGGCCTCTTCCGGATCTTTTATTTGTCTAAAAACTATTTTTGCAAAAGGTTTGCTCAATAAAAATTATAAAAATGTTTTACGGGCCAGGCCGCCCAGTCGTCCAGGCACAAAGGCCCAGCTAGGCAGGCCACCTACCACCCTGCATAGCCTAAACCATAATCTACCCAACCCTAACCACCTACCTCCTCACCCTGCCTAGCCACCACCACGACCCAGCCACACCTGAACGCACCACACCCGCACGCGCAGCTGATTCCACGCGAGCAAGTATGCCACGACGCAACGCAACGCATTCTCCCACAAACCCCGGCCCCACCTGTCCCCACCATGTCGCTGCACCCATCGCACCCCGCACACCGACACACTCCCGAGCGGCCACACCTGCTCTCTCGCGACGCGACGCCAGTGCCCCGCTCACAATTCCGCCCCGGACCCACCTAATCACCCTGCTCCTCGCTCCTCTCGCATGCCTCCCTCATGCCCAACCTCTGCCACCATCTCTATCCTAATGCCGTCGCCCCCCGGGAGTCCCGCTGCTTCTCTACGCATGAGCCGGCACCTCGCCTCGCCCCACTCGCCTTGGAGCATCGCGCCTGGACCCAAGAAGGCTGCCGCCGCTCATGAGCCCCCCCCGGTGCCGCCCTAGGCCACGATCGCCGCCACGCCTCTGCCAGGCCATCGCCGCACCGTTGTCCGTCCTCGACCTTCACCACCAGCGTAGGCCACCACCGAGCCTCTCTTCCTTGCGTTCGACGCCACCCAGCCATCCGTGACCTCCTCCCTGAGGCAGAGCCCGCCTCGAGCTCACCTCCGCATCACCACCTCGCCCGCTGCCGTGATGTTGGCCACCACGTCACATCTCCGAAAGTAGGCCCCGATCCCATGCACGCCTCCCGGTGCTATCCCCGGCCACACCATCAACCACCCGTGAGTCAGCCTTCGCCATATCATGAACATCCCTGGCGCTGCCCCTACATGTGAGGCATTGTCTCTCCCACGCTGGTTCTGCCGCTCGAGCACGACACTGCGCCTGTCAACCATGTCATGTGGTTGTCGTGGGCAGTTCCTCAAGCGTATCTGCCGGTTTTTTTCAGTTTGCCTACTCGGTTGTGTGTGATGCCTATTGGGTGTTGCTGCTGCCACGGCTCACCGTGACACGGGTGGATGCATGCAAGTTCGGGTGTCTGTCTCTAATGACAAGTTTCGCCGTGTGCCGTGTGGATCACAAAGGTCACCACTGCCAATCGAGGCCGCCGAACCGCCAAGCAGTTCTCCATCTCAGAACGCTAAGGCCTCTGTCATGGAATCTGAAGGAGATGAGGACAGACTCGAAGACCTCCTTCATGAGAATCTAAACCTCCGCCTGCTCACGGATCACCAAGCACTTCTTCATGGTTTTGATGGTCAAGACCCCGATCCTAGATCTGAAGACTCTGAGGCCCCGATTCAAAGCTGATCCTGGATCTCGAAGACCGAACCCAAACCATAGAACGCCAAGATCCCTAATACCCCGATGTGTGACCCCATTTCTGATCCCCATATTTTTATAATATATGATATCCACCTTGTTGCATCTAAATTATTCATGCTTTCATACATGTTTTGTGGTTTGGAGGCATTATGCCGATTCACCTCATAATTAAATATGGGGAATATATGCGGGCTAATCTAGTCTTATATTGGCTCCATAAATTAGTGTAGCGAACCGATGACATGATTTGCCTTCTTAAGACAACATTTAATTTGCAGGGTAACTAAACAACATGAACCCATTGAATAATTGTCGGGACCCCGGTTCCGCTTAATATTGCCTAATTGCATTGCACCTTTGCCATGTCATGCATCATGCTCGATCTTCTGCTGTAGTATTAAATTGTGTATCCGGTGTTTTTTTAGTGTTTTGCCTCTTCACGGATTAGGCCGATGAGTTGATGTTAGTGTCGACTAGATCTTCGGATGAATCTTCAACAACTTTCCCAAGCAAGCATTATCCCCTTTCTACCTATTTTGCATTTATAGTCTATACTTCCTCCTGTTGATCTATTGCTATCTGTGCTGCGATGATTTAGTTTCCTCACCACTGATATCCCATGCAACCTATATTGCCTTGGACACCTCCTATTACCTGTTGTTTGGTAGATAGTCGGCCTTGCGAGTCGTAGTTGCTTGCTTAGGTGTTGTTTCACGTTATCGATGTTCTACTGACGTTGGGGGTTGGCACATGCTTAATGGCCGAGGTGATCTTGACTTTAATTACAGTTGTTACTTAAATGTTGGAAGTAGATAAATAATGTACAGGCACAGGTGGGTAATAGATGTTATTTGGTTTTTACCCGCCCACTTGTGTCCACCTAGGACCCGAGTTCTTGACACATGTTCCGAGATTGAGCACGCTAACCACATGTGGGGTGTCTGGGCACAACTATCGGCTTATTACCTGATTTCAAAGTACTGTTCTGGGGGCCACAAAGTAGTTCGAGCTTTATGCGTTACCTACTATACTTATGCCATGTATGCCATGTTTATTACCTGTCGCTCGAAAAGTTGTTATTGTTGTTGTGTAGGTGCGTCACTCTGTCACGGGAATATATTGTCTATGGCCTCTGCTTGCGTGACAAGTGCATGCAACCTCAGGGTTTGTACGAGGTGGATTCGCTATACCTCGTATGGGTAGCTCTTTCGGGTGGCCCCCATGTACTTGATTTGGGTCGGGGAAAGCATCGTGTCTGAAGCCCTGCTGACATACCGATGAAAGTATGTTAATTGATCTTGAAAAAAGGGAGGAAGTGCGTGTGGAAACTTTGGTGCACCCCTGCAGGGTTAAATCTTTTCGAAAAGCCGTGTCCGTGATTATGGACGACTTGGAGCATAGTTTCTTGATCATAGATAACTATAACTAAACGTTACTGTTATCATTTGACTTGTATCTGATATGACTAGTAAGTTCGATAACCACCATGTAAAGAATGAATAAAACTACCAACCATGTGAGTTTCCTTGGCAGGACTTCCTCGTTTAGTTTCAAGGGGGAATACCAGGATGGGTATGTTTGGTGGTAGTATCAGCTTGGTTCTGACTAGGTGTTTCGTATCTCTCCCTGATAGCTGACACTTGTACCAAGTCTCTGTAAGTCGTTTAGTGCATGTTGTGCCGCTGCTTGAGTCCACCATACCTATGTAGGCGAGAGCTACTGAATTCTAGACTCGCCATCTACTGGCCTCGATACTGACCGCTCTCTTTTTTCATTTGCCCTTTGTCGGCACCCCTTTTGTTTTAGCAGGATTGAGATTGACGTCGTTAGTAGGGTTACCCTTCCAGCTTGGCCTAGGCAGGGTTATGGACGCCATTGGTTATTCTCCAGGGCTCTTAGCTCCATTTGCATCTTATCTGTACTTGGATGTTGTATCGTTTTCAAGGTGATTTGGGATTGTACTGTATATTTGTATTCTTGACTCATGGAGTCGTTGTTGTATATATGTTCTGTGGGTTCCACCATGGACTATTGTTTAATGATATTACTTTGTTTTCCACCAGCATGCAAGTGCCTGGTGGGCATATTTCAATCGTTTCTATGCGGGTTTGGTGGGAATCGCTAAAACTTGCATAGTGCTGATTCAAGGGTGTTACAGGTGCGCTCCAAGAACTGGTCATCAATTGGACCTTTCTTAGTGTATTTTGTCGGCTGGAATGAAACACTCCAGTTCGGGTTACTTAGTGTCGGCATACTCAGCTCGGCTGATTGAGCCAATGCCACTACATCATGGATTCTCTTCTTTTCCTACGCGATCATGAGTGACTCGGCTAGATTTGACCCGGCTGAGGCACATTGTATAGAGAGCCCATAATCCCCTGCAATGGTCATTGCCCCATTCGTCCCTAGCATTTTTTATCTTCAGATAGCTTATGTGACAACTTGCCATGAACTTGGATATAGTTGGGTTGCCCAACAGTGTATGGTAACAACTTTCTAGATCCACAACCTCAAACTCCAGGATCTCTGTCCGATAGTTATCTCTCATGCCGAATAACACATATATCCTAACTTTCCTGATCAGCTCACACGACAAACCCGACATAATGCCATGCAATGTGGTCTTAGTCGCTTGGAGAATGTTTTTCGAGATTCCTAACTTATGCATTGTGTCCTTGTACAGTATAATGATATTGCTACCATTATCGACCAGTACCTTGGAGAACTTGATGTTTAGACACGGACCAATGAATGTCGGATAAAGTACTAGAGCATATGCTCTAGGACTCGGCATGATCTTCGGGTGATCATTTATGCTCCAAGTGATTTCCTGAT
This sequence comes from Avena insularis, assembly GCA_023614405.1. NCBI lineage: Eukaryota > Viridiplantae > Streptophyta > Magnoliopsida > Poales > Poaceae > Avena > Avena insularis. The sequence continues at coordinate 259,855,062 of CM042696.1, forward strand.
CTAACCAGTACATAAACCTCGACCCTCCCAGCATAACAACAATGACATCCATATGTCGCCTCTGAACACTTTGCTTGTCATTTTGTTCTGTGGTGAACACACAATAGCTATGATGGTGTTCCCTATACTTATTTCAGCCTCCTTGGCTGGCATACTCATAGTTCGCCTGATTCTAGTTCTGCACCTAATGCACTTCCCTTCTTTGTTGATTCTCATACCTCGGTGGGGGTGGTGGCAACATCATTTGTTGAGTATTTGCTCCCGTGAGCTATGCCGCCGAGGCTCCGGCGGTGGTCCCATGTTTACCTATCCCGCACGCTAAATCCATTCACATTGTCAGGTTGTATGATTCGCCGGTTTACATGGATTGTGCGTGTGGAACTTGCATGGTTGATCGAACATAGCCTGGTAGGTATATCTCCGCCTATCTTTCTTGCCACTGCTTTTTCTGCTCATTGGTCCAAGTTTTCTTGCCATCATTCTTTTGTGTCCACTGTTGGTTACTATTCTACTGTCGTTGGTTACTCCTATCATCTGGCTGATCTTGAGTCACTTCAGCAACATGGTTCGAGTTATACCGGTAATCCGGCGTTTCATCTCTTCTCTTGCCCCATAAATCATTCCTCCAAGATTACCTGGCCCCGTCCCTGGAGTATTACTCCTCATTCGGCTCAGCCGACATAAGCATTGGTTGGGCCGGATCTCCCAGTGCATATGAATCTGTGATCTTGATTGTCTTGGCCAACATAGTTGGCATATCCCTCTATAGCCATTGCCATAGTACACTTGCATTTCTAAACACTTGTGCAAACCAAGCAATTTCTTGTGACTCGTCACACCTTCACACGAGTTGCATAATGTACACCACCAAGTCAAAAACTCTCGGTTGGTTTCATTTGGCCTCTTCGTACACATTGCCAAGCGTTGTGTCATGTTTTGCCTCTTATACGTGCTAATGAAGTTATTGATGAACATATCCTCAAAATCTATCCAACAGTTTATACTTCTCGGTAGCAGATTATTCAGTCAGAATCTTGGTGGTCCTTCTAGCATCTAAGTCACATACCTCACTGCCCATCTGAGATTTCCTTGTGTGATGTGCACAACGTTGGCATAATCAATCAACCAATCTTGTGGCTTTGTGCTACCGTCATATGTCTTCTTCCCCTTAGCCAACTGAAAGTTCGGCACAGGTCGCTCCCTCATAATGCAAGGTTGAAAGTGTCGTCGGATTGATGACAAGTATGCCATGAGGGGATCCTCGAGGTGTGCAGAAGAGAGGGGTGTGAGACGTACGGTGTTCCGGGACGGTGAGCACACAAGTTTACCCAGGTTCGAATCCGCCAGCTTTGGACATATCCTACTCCTGCTAGCAATCCAGTAATATGGCAGAGCCAGAATATGGGTTACAAGGGTTCGCCTGTGCGAGTTTGTAGACTATGAGGGTAGGTGCCCTAAAGGCTCTCCCTAGGACGGCTTATATAGATATCTGGCCTAGGGTTTACAGGAAAGATCAGTCCGGCTATGACTACGAGTTGGTTACAAAGTACATCTTGAACTACAAGTAATGCTATGGGCCTAAGTCGGTAAGTCTTCTGGGCCTTCCCGTAGCCGAATTGGACTCCGTATTCTATCCCTGACTGGGCCACCCGTGAAGCAAAGCTCTAACCTGAAGTGGGCCACCCTGGTCAGTGAGGAACTATGAGGATACCCGGAAAGTATATCCCCAACAACAGCCCCCGGAAGTCTCCAAGATCCACAGTCGGATTCATCATCTTCTAGCTTGATCTTCGGCCTGCAGAATCTTGAAGGGTTCCTGAAACTTCACAACAAAAAATACGATCCGGGTCTTAAAAATAAGTCGGACCTATCAACATGTTACTCAGATTTTCCGGCTTGATTTCAAACTAAGCCAGAACTTGGTATCTGACGTCATGTGACACTCGTCATGGTCAAGTCACATCATCTGACAAACATCTTGTCAGCACGACCGTTTGTGGGTTCGCCGTTCGCAGAACCGAGGCGCCGTTTCAATCCGTACGCGGAGATCGAGGCGACATAATCATCGCGTGGGTCCTTCCCAGTTCCTTCCACGACCCGTGGCGGTTATACAGTGTCATTTGTACGAATCTTGGCGTGGTTAGGTGGATATAAGAGGTAAGGATTCTTCTTCATCTCTCTTCACCTGTTCCCTCGCCGCTTCTTCTCCTCCAAATATCCCTCGCACATAGAGCTCCCCTGCTTCCCAAACACCCAGCGCTGCCCATCTAAGGTCACCAGCACTTCAGAAGAATGGCTTCGTCTTCATCTTCCAGCTTGGCTGCGGCAGCAGCGATGGTGGAGGTGGCGACAGCGGAGAAGGAAAGCTATCGCGGGGTCTGGATCCCATGCGTGTTGGACGATGAGAAGCTCCACAACATGGAGAAAGAAGGGCTCCTCCAAGCAAGCGACTCATGGGCGCTCGACAGACCATCCCAACTCACGGCAAATGGCCCATGATGATTTGTACACTTTGGCACCCACCTCGACAGAGGTTTGTCATTTCCTCCCTCAGAATTCTTTTCCGAGGTGATAGATCACTATAGTGTTCAACTCCACCATCTTCCTCCCAACTCCCTCCTAGAGATGACGCCTATGCGGCTTTGTGCGAGGGATTTCTCGACATTAGGCCGAGTCTTACCTTATTCCGGTACTACTTCCATGTCCAGAGAAATTCTATCACGGGCGGTAATCCTTATATTACCGGTACAATTAGCTTTTCGGTTAGGCGTGATCGCGCCTATCCAAAGATTCTTGCCAGTGACTCGGTCAAGCAATGGCCAGCCACCTTCTTTTATCACAAGGATGTTCCGGCTCCCGGGAAAGCCACTGCTTTGCCGGATTTCATTGATGGAGCCGCCACGGCCCAACCGTCTTGGGACGAGGCACCTCCGGCTCTCAGTGACGATCTGATCCTCGCTAATAGGCGGATCGAATATCTGATTAAACACAAAGGACTGAAGGGATCCGACGTGGTCCAATGTTGGGTGTCACGTCGGATCCAACCCCTTCAGTACCATGGAGACCGACTGATGCACTCCATCACGTCATCCAAAAAGGATTCCCTCCACATCAGCCCCAAAGCCTATACCTCGCAAGGTTATATAAGCCAGATTAAATGGCTGATAAGGGAGCAGATCGAAAGGAGGATCCCGAAGGTTTCTCTGGACATGCACACAACGGAAAACCCCGTTGTACCGGTAAGCTTTTAACAATAAACCTTTTTATGTGTTTCATTCTTTAAGTTATATCGCAATACTGATATGTTTTCTTCTTTTCAGCTTGCGGACCTCCCCGAGTCGGAATTTGCTCCGCTCGAGGGATATCCTCCAGAGTTCTCTTAGGAGGTTGAACTGGTCCCATTGCCGGACATTGTGCCCAAGAAGCGCAAGGCTCCGACAGTGGCTGTTGGCACAAAGGAGGTGCCCGTCGTGAAGAGGTAACTTTCAACACAACTTTTCGCCTTTGTACCTTTCTCGAATTTTCTTCCGAGATGTAATGTTTTCGACTCTATTACCTTCTCAGAGCTAAGAAGGTCATCAAGGGCAAGGGGAAGGGAACTTCTTCGAAGCCCCTACGACAGACGAAGCTGACCATAGCTTCCCCTGCTGTGGCTCCTCCGACTCCTGCCCCCCAATCCTCTGCAATGTCGGTGATTACTCCTTCGCCGGATGTCGCAGAAGATCTGCCTCCTTCAACGGAGCGAGCGATCCTTGAATCGCAAAATGCCGTCACAATGAGTGAGTCAGATTTAGATAAGGGTGAAACCTCTTCGGGTAATGATCCCTTGGCAGAGATCTTTGCCGAAAACCTTCTCAACAATCTGGGTCTTGCCAAGTTTGGCTTATCTCAGAAATCTGCGGAAGAGATCCAGTGGCTGGACAGGCAATGCCTGGAGAAGAGAAATCTCTCTACCGAAGAAGAAGTTCAAGAGGCAGAAGACATCAAGTACTCTGACTTTCTTGACCAAGTTCGCATTTGCGACGAGGGAGAGCTGGTGTGCTTCCACCACCTCCGATTATTCCACTCACCCTCGCCGAGAAAGTTTCCACCGAGGTGTACATATGTCTGAGCAAGCTCACACATGAACATCATGTAAGTCGGAATTCTAACTCACATTTTTCTTTATTGTATATCATATCCTCTTACACCCAAGCATGAAGTAGGATATTTATTCCGAGTTTATGCTTCCTTAGGATGCCAAATAATGAACTAGTGTAGCCCCAAATGCTCCTGCTGATATTAGTCAATATTAGCCGAGTCTTGATGAACTTGACTGCAGGTATTCGACTTACAGAAAGTTAATTCATATAACCAGGATTTGTTGAAGAATATCTGCAACAAGCAGAGAGAGATCAGATCTCTCCGACTTGAAAATGCTGAGATGAAAGTCTCCAAGGATGAGGCCGAAGGTAAACATTCTGAGACTCAAATCTTGTCTTTGTGTTTTCATAGTCGAATTTTTTCCTGAACTGTTGTTCCTTTTTGACTTACAGCGCTGGTGAAACAGTCCTGCGCTATGATTGAAGAGGCCGAGAACCTCAAAACCTTGGTGGTGGAGAACAAAGAACTTTGCCAAGAGCTGGAGACGCTTAAGGCGGATCATGAAAAGAGCATCGCTTAAGTTCTGGAATCCTCCTCCATGGCTATTGACGAGTGTGATCGTAAGATTGCTGCTCAAGATCAGAAAATCTCGGACCTCAATAATGAGCTGTGCAGAGAGAAGGACCTTTCCGAGGCGCTCCGAGCTGAACTCCGGAGTCTTCGGGAAGAGAAGACCAAAATTGACGACGTCATCTTTGGTATGTTCCATCTGTCTGATTTGTCTATTTTCTTCGACTTCTTTCAATGTTGGATTTTCTTAAATGTTTTTGTGTATAGGTCCTCTGAACTTGACGGGTTCCACCTCCACCGAGCCTCGCACCCACTGGCTTACCCAAGTCGGTGACCTGCTTCATGACTTCCGCCAATCCCTTGAGGGTATTGGCGAAGCTCTCAAGATTCCGGACATGCATAGCATGTCGGATTTTCAGTCTTGAGGACAAGGAAGGAGATGCCATAACTTGTCCAGGATTGGAACATGTCCCTACAGCGATCCAAGGAATGCTCTCACCATGGTCATGAGCCACCATGGAAGCATGGAGATATGGCAAGTGACCAGAGGGTACTGCAAGGTGGACGAAGACGGACAGGAGCAAGACATCAAGGCAATCATGGACTCCTGCGCCGAATATGGGTGCCATGTAGCTGATCTAACCTGCTACGACACTCCCTTCTTCACCCGCGTGGACACGTCGCCTCCGCCTCCCGAAGAATCAGCAGAAGTTTCCGACGATGAACAGACTGTATCGGATCTAGACATCTCAGAACGATATCAAGGCGATGTATCCAGCAAGCCGGCAGCTCCTTCCTCTCCTCCTGCATCATAGATTGCCAGAAACAATTGTATTATTCTGAGAAACATGATGGGTCTGTAAATATGCAGTACTATAATTTTGCTAGTGCTAAGCTTTTGATCTATTGAGCACTTTTGGCTTTAAATTTTTGTGTGCCTGAAATGTTTACATAAGCACTTATACTTTTTCGTCTATACTTACCGTTTATCTGGATTTCTGCCTCGTCCCTTTCGTGAGTCGTCTAAACCGTCTGCACGGAAACTTTGCCGAGCAACGGAGCTCAATTGCTAAACCAGTTTAAACTCGGAAACAAAGCCGGCTTCCAGTACCAACAATTAACTACTCGGAAAATACCCGCATCCAGCAATCAGACAAATAACGAAAGTATAGACTAGAAACTTTAGAGTTATACCCAAAGGTAGCATTTTTAGAATCGGAAATCTAAACCAGAACAAGCATGAGCATAAAGTACTATCAAGTATTATGGGATTTTCGACTATAACATGATTATTCGAAAATAAGATGGTAAAACTTCTCAGAAAAAACTTGAGGCAACCAAGACTTTTATTTCTCACAAAACATGTACACATGTATGATTACAAAGAAGGATAAACTAAGAATAAAAGGGACGTAGCTGAGCAATATTCCATGGTCTGTCTAATTCATCCGGATGTGTACTGCCTCCAACTCTCTTTCTCTTCTTAGTAGCAGGACTTTCTTTGACTGGCCTCATGTCAGTTAAGTAGTACGAACCATTGTGCAATACTCGACTAACTAAAAAGGGCCCTTCCCATACTGGGGAAAGTTTGTGCTTTCTTTGTTGCACAAGCCGAAGAACCAAATCACCTTTATTGAAAGATGTGTTTCTGACTCTCTGGCTATGATACTTGTGTAACTTTTGCTGATAGGCTGTTGATCTCATCTCAGCAATGACGCAAACTTCTTCGACTAAGTCGAGATCTTTTTGTCGAGAAATCTCAGCATCCTCTTCAATATACACGGCCACTCTAGGAGAAGTGTGAATCAAATCACTAGGAAGAACTACTTCTGCGCCATAGACCAAGAAGAAAGGCGTGTATCCGGTTGACATGTTCGGAGTTGTTCATAAACTCCATATTATAGAGGGTAATTCCTCTGCCCAAGCCCCCACAGCACGTCGTAGTGGTACTTCGAGTCTCGGTTTTAGGCCATGTAGGATTAAACCATATGCTCTTTCGACTTGTCCGTTAGCCTATGGATGTGCGACTGACGCAATGTCAAGCCGGATATTTTGTTCGTTGCAGAATTCAGCCAATTCTCCCATAGAAAAGTTACTCCTGTTGTCCGTGATAATGCTATGCGGATAACCATACCGGATTATAACATCCTCGACAAAACTTTTGGCTGTTGCTCCATCACAACTAGTGGCGGGTTTAGCCTCGATCCATTTTGTGAATTTATCCACCATCACTAAGAGGTGAGTAAATCCAATTAGAGCACGTCTAAATGGTCCTACCATATCAAGCCCCCAGACCGCAAAAGGCCATGTTATAGCTATTGTTTGCAACTGATCAGACGGAACATGAACTTGTTTGGCGTACTTTTGGCAGTCTTTGCACGTCTTGACTAATCGTTCGGCATCTGCCTAAGCTGTAAGCCAGAAAAATCCGTGTCTAAAAGCTTTTGCCACTAAAGATTTGGCTACAGCGTGGTGACCACACTCGCCTTCATGGATTTCTCTTAAGATTTCCACTCCTTCTTCTGGAGATACGCAGCGCTGAAAAACCCCAGAGACACTCCGCTTATAGAGATCACCTTTAACTATAGTATAGGCTTTCGCTCGTCGGATAATCTGTCGGCTCAGAACCTCATCTTCGGGTAATTTTCCATCTACTAGATAATCAAGGTAGGGTTGAGTCCAGCTAGGAATTACAGCCAGAACTGCTATTAGAGGTGAGTCGGATTTGGTCGGATATTCCTCATCTACTCCCTTTATTGAGGGAACTTTTAGGTGCTCTAGAAAAGCGCCATCCAGGAGCTCTTTCCGTGTAGAGCCTATCCGAGATAATGCATCTGCTTCCTCGTTTTTTGCTCGAGTGATGTGTTGAACCTCAAACCCTTCGAACGATTTAGATAAATCATCCACGACAGATTTATACGCTGCCATGTGCTTATTTGCATTACAACTATCCGAAACTTGCTGAGCAACAAGATCTGAATCTCCATAACACATCAAACGTCGGATGCCAATATCCTTAGCAATCTGTATTCCGTGTAGTAATGCTTCATACTTGGCAATATTGTTTGTTGCTGTGAAATGGATCTGCAACACGCCAGCCCCCAGCCCCCTCGAGCCTTAGACCCATCAAAGTAGAGGGTCCAATATTCCGACTCAGGGAGGGTCATATTCTCCTTCGTCTCTGTCCAATCAGCGACAAAGTCAGCAAGGATTTGGGATTTGATTGTTGTCTGGGGTTTATACTCAATATCAAAAGCTGAAAGCTCTATGCCCCATTTGGCGATGCGTCCTGTGGCGTCACTGTTGTTGATTATATCTCTCATAGGAGCCGTGCTCACCACGGTAATTGGATGCTCCTGAAAATAGTGTCGTAGCTTATGGGATGCTAAGAAAACACCGTAAGCCAACTTTTGATAGTGCGGATACCGCTGTTTTGATTCTGTCAGGACCTCACTGACAAAGTATGTCGGACGCTGCACCATGTGCTCCTGATTTTCCTCCGGTCTCTCCACTACCATGACGATACTAACGACCTTGTTTGTCATAGCAAGATAGAGCAACATCGGTTCATGTGGTTCCGGCGCAGCAAGGATAGGTGTAGATGAGAGTACTTTCTTCAGGTCTTGTAGTGCAGCTTCAGCTTCGTCGGTCCACACAAAATCCTTGGTATTTTTCAAGAGTTTGTATAATGGTGCAGCTCTTTCACCAAGTCGGCTTACAAACCGACTGACTGCAGTGATGCAACCAGTTAGTCTTTGTACGTCCTTCAGGCGAGTTGGCCTGGAAATATTGAGTATAGCCTTGATTTTGTCCCGGTTCACCTCTATGCCTCTTTGAGACACGATGAAACCTAACAATTTTCCGAATGGTATTCCAAAGAAGCATTTCTTCGGGTTAAGCATGATGTTGTATTTTCGTAGATTGGCGAACGTTTCCTCCAAGTCGGAAATCAGTGTTTCCTTCTTCTTGGACATCACAGTGATATCATCCACGTATGCATGTACATTGCGTCCGAGCTGGTCGTGGAGGCAACGCTGCATCGTGTGCTGGTTGGTAGCTCATGCGTTCTTCAGCCCAAAGGGCATCGTAACAAAATAGAAGGTTCCGAAGGGGGTTATGAATGAAGTTTTGACTTTGTCGAATTCCTTCATCCGGATTTGGTGATAACCAGAATATGCGTCGAGAAAACAGAGGAGCTCCGAGCCTGCCGTAGAATCGATAACTTGATCAATCCTAGGCAGAGCGAATGGATCTTTTGGACAAGCCTTGTTCAAGGCAGTATAATCAACACACATCCTTAAATCAGTGGTGTCCTTTTTAGGGACCATTACAGGATTGGCCGACCACTCGGTGTGGATGACCTCTTCTATGAATCCGGCCAACTCGAGCCGCGCTAGTTCCTTAGCTATTGCCTTACACTTTTCGTTGCCAAAACGTTGTAAGGACTGTTTGACGGGTTTAGCATTCGGATTTACATTTAAAGAGTGCTCGGCAAGTTCCCTAGGTACTCTAGTCATGTCAGATGGCTGCCATGTGAAGATATCTTGATTTGCTTTGAGGAACTTGACGAGCGCGCCTTCCTATGCGCTATCTAGGCCTACGCCTATCTGGGTCACCTTGGAGGGGTCATCATCCTTCAACGACGTCTTCTTCGTTTCCTCTGATGCCTTGAACTCCGGATTTGGCTTGGTCACCTCCTTCTTCGTTGCGGGCATCTCGGATGGATCTATGCTCTTCTTGATCTCCTGGTACTCCTAGGCATGCAGCACGACTTCAGCAAAGGCAGCATTTCCATCCTTGCACTCTCGTGCTTTCTTTGGGTCACCCCTGATGGTGATTACGCCGTTGGGACCTGGAATTCTCATCATATTGTAAATGTAACACGGACGAGCCATAAAAGCCCAGTAAGCCGGACGTCCGAATATAGCGTGGTACACGCTCTTGAACGGGATCACTTCGAAGGAAAGTGCCTCCGTTCGATAGTTCTTTGGAATTCCAAAGGTAACAACCAAAGTGATTTCTCCCAGGGAATTAGCTTGTCTTCCTGGGACAACTCCGTGAAAGATCACAGAGCTATGGTTCAGCTGGGTCTCCGAGATCTTCATACGGCGTAGTGTTTCGACATAGAGAATATTGATACTGCTGCCACCGTCCATGAGGGTGTTGGAGAAACCATAACCGTCAATAAGTGGATTGACGATTAAGGTGTATTTTCCTCGCCTATGTAGCTTAGGCGAATGATTAGCACGGTCAAATGTGATTGCCACTTCTGACCAGTCCAGGTACTGAGGGACAGCCGGAACTATTGCGTTGAGCTCATGTAGAACTGCTTTCTTGACTTTTGCTGGTTGAGATCCGAGGAAGGTGACATAAGTGTCTTTCTTGGTCGGAAAATTTTTCTTCCCTTCCGGCTTCGGATTTGAAGCATCAGCTTCCTCCATGTCGGAATCTTCCTTGGTCTCTTTATCTTTTTCGGGATTCTTCTTTCCCTTCTTCCGCTTAGCTCTGTAGCCAATGGTATCATCTCTTTTGATGTCGTCATTAAAACGACACTCAGCGTTGGTGTGGGACGAGCCCCCATTGGCATCTAAGTGATGTACACAAGTGTTATTGGCAATGTCGGCCCAGGTGTAGGTTTTGCCTGGTTGCTGATCTCTTCTACCCTGAACTCTCGAAGTCCCACGGCCACGCCCGTGGCCTCCGCCGCGTCCTCCTCGTCCTCCAGACCCGAAAGTAGCAGTGATGACTACCGTTTCCGTGTTGGGTTTCTCTTCCGACATATTTTTGCGCTTCTGAGCTTGTTGCTTTGGTTGTTTTGCCGACTGTGGCATATCTAGGGCGTTGAGTAATCCCTTTGCGTCGTCGTCAGCATCTGCATACTTGCTCGCTGTTTCTATCATCTCTCCCAAATCAGTGACTCTATCGCACTTCAAGCGATGACGCATTAGACTAATTGGGAGACCTTCAATGAAAGCTTCAATCGCAGTTTGATCATTTACTCCTTCACATGAGTTCTTAGTGTCGATCCATCGTCCGAGGTAATCCGGGCAAGTTTCTCCGGCCTTCTGGGTGCAACGCTGCAGGTCTTCGACCGTACAGGGCCTCCGGTATGTGCCTTCGAAATTCCGAAAGAATGCACTTTGCATGTCATACCAGTTGTGAATGGTGTTCTCCGGAAGTTCATTAAGCCATGACCGTGCCGTCTTCCGAAACATGAGTGGGAGATATCGGGTTGCGACCAGGCTGTTTCCGCCTTTGGCGATGCAGCAAGCTTGGAAGAAATCCTATAGCCAGGTATCTGGCCGAGCAATGCCGTCGTAGGCTTGGATATGTCTTGAGATAGCGAATCCTTCCGGGAATCTTGTATCTCTGATGCGTGGTCCGAAGCATTTTGGGCCCACGTAGATATCATCGTTTTCGTAGCGCCGCACATCTATGTTGGAGTTGATCCTGTGCCTTGCGTCGTTCAGGGATAGAGATCGTCCCGAATGTCGGCTGTGGCTGCAGTGCCTTGGAGCCGGACTTTGGCTTCTGCTGCCACCTCCTCTACCACGAAGCCCTCCATTGCCTCCCTGGGGGCTGTTGTGATGGCTACATGGCGGAGAAGGTGGAGCAGCTGGGTTTTTTCTAGCTGATCGTTTTCCTCCGTCCGGAGCGTCATTATTCCGGTTCCAGGGAGGGTCTTCATCGTGACGAGCCCCCTGCCGGCTTGTCCCAGCATGGTGTCTGTCGTTCCTTCGTCCGTCATCCGAACGGCTTTCATGTCTAGGTGGTGGCATCCTTTGTCGAGCCTCCTCCCTGTGGTCTTTCGACTCTCGCCGGGGCTGGTTCCTCAGATTCAGTGCAGCAATCGCTTCTTGCTCCGCAACTAGGTTAACGTTACGCTAGCCACGGGCAGCTTTGTTGTGCTGTCCCAAAGATCCGGTTCTTGAGTATTTGTCTTCCCGGTGATCGGGGCGATGGTGCTGCTCCGGGCAGCTGGGTCTTCGTCATTACGCCCGGATCATGTGACATTGGTCGGAATCAAAGACCAGTTTTTGACTTCCGGACATGGTGACCTTTTGCAGCTCCAGTCCCTTGTTGAGTAGTTTGATTCCCAACCGGATCTCCTCCGGGCCTAGATTAGCCGATAGAATTTCTCGGGCCACCACGGTATTCTGTACTGGGGTTGGATATACCCAATCCCCTTTGCTATCTTTCCGAGGCTTCCCCATCTCTTCTCCGAAAAGGACGGCGTGAATCTACAGGAATTGGTTGTCATTGGTATGACGCTTCCTAGTCTTCTGGTATTGCCTGGAGTTGTACTTCTCCGCAGATGCTAGGTGTTTCTTTTCCGCCTCAATGTTGTTGGCTTCATCAAGGAGTACTTGATGACGCGCTTCTAGGGCCTGTGCCCTCTCGTCCAGTTCTTCAGCAGTAAGCTCTGCAGCTCTAGGAATAGGTGTGGTTAATGCAACATCGATGAGTTTACGCGCACCTTCAGTGATCACGTGTCCATCCACTGATTCTTCTTTTTTGGGATCTTCAGGATAAGTGCTCCATCTGAGTCCTCCTCATATTCCTCAGCAATCACCTCTTCTGCCAGAGGGTCTTTTGCCGGGGTCTTGTTCTTCTTCTTTGCCTTCTTGTCAGCGCCGGTAGCAAAGACGGCTTTGGGTCCGTTTCCCGGAGTTAATCTCTAATCGGTACTTTCAGACATCTGGACTTCAGGATTATCTCCGACTTCCATGTCATCCTGCACTTTGGGAGAGTGTTCCCCGGATCCTTCATCCATGGATTCTCCTCCCTCTACAGCTTTGGAATTATACTCCTCTTCATATTCCGCGGAGAACTTTCGGAAATCTACTAACGTCATCGATTCATCCTTGGATGCGTGTACGTCGGTGTTTGTTCCAATTGCCTCCAGCACAGAGTCGGTGTTGTCTCCAGCATCGGCAGAGCCGGATCCGGATCCCACATACCCGACGAAGTGCGACGCGTGTTTCCTGAGGTACCTACGGCTTTCACGATCAGCTTCGTCAAAACTTTTGATGGTCTCAAGAATTGCATATGCGCTTGAGTTTTGCTTTATCATACGTCGCAGCGTATACCTTAGGAAAGGCCTGTCTGTCCCGGCGTCATCAGATCCGGAATCAGAGTCGTTGGTCTACTCCTGCTAGCAATCTAGTAATACAGCAGAGCTGGAATATGGGTTACAAGGGTATGCCTATGCGAGTTTGTAGACTATGAGGGTAGGTGCCCTAAAGGCTCTCCCTAGGACGGCTTATATAGATATCCGGCCTAGGGTTTACAGGAGAGATCAGTTCGGCTACGACTAAGAGTTGGTTACAGAGTACATCTTGAACTACAAGTAACACTATGGGCCTAAGTCGGTAAGTCTTCTGGGCCTTCCCGTAGCCGGATTGGACTATGTCTTCTCTCCCTGACTAGGCCGCCCGTGAAGCAAAGCTCTAACCCGAAGTGGGCCACCCTGGTTAGTGAGGAACTATGAGGATACCTGGAAAGTATATCCCCAATAGAAAGCATGCAGGTCCTGGGGGTCCTTGCCCTTCCATTATTTCTAACATATAAATTATGTCTAGTTTCAATCTTGCATCATCCGGCTGGAAGTTCATGTTTCCTAGCCGAGATCCCTTGGCATTTCCCATCATGTGATGCTCTGGTGTAGGAAATCCGGCATTTTCCATGGACGAGTAACCATCATTATATCTGTTTTGCCCCGGATGAGCATATTGCTACTGCATAGCTAGCCCCACACTTTGCTCTTTCCGAGGTATATATTGTTGCTGTTGCAGGGGATGTTGCCCTACTCCTTCCAAGTTACGTTGTTCGGCATTACCGTGCCTAGAGTTTCCCTGATTTCAGTTGCCTTGACAAGGAGTTCTATGTGTAGGGTTTCCATAGCAATAACAAACAATTACTATGCGGGAACACCCTGAATGCCCTAGGATATATCTAGAAGTAATGCAATAATAGAGGAAGACATCAGTAACGTACCCTTGAAGACTGAGAGAGTGTTACGCTCATGCAGGAGCGTCGATGATTTAGTTATACCCGACCAACCTCAAGGTTGTGAATCTCCTCGCACGTCACCCCTTGTCCACGTCCTTGATGATGGCCCAAAATCTTCAATAGCCCCACCGAGTTATCACATGCATACGGTGCAATGTGACGACTCTCGAACTCCTTGATCCATGTTGGGGTTGCGAAAGTAGACCTCCTGGCAGAATCACTGCAGCACAACGGTGTGCTGCAGATGCATCGACTTTTCATGGACAATGCTTTCCCTGGGACCAAGCCACGACAAAGTCAACTAGAGAGAGGGGGGGTATTCTTTGAGGAAGAACGCCTCATAAAATATCTTATTGGGTTGTATTTTAGTCCTCCCATGGGCACCCCTTTATATAGGCGGAGAGGGGCGTGCCCTCCCAATTAGGTGCTCCATGTGGGACTAAAATATAAAGGAAAATAAAGGGAAAAACCTTCCCTACGGATGGGCTGAAACCATTCAGCCTAGCAAGCAATAGGGAGAGGGAAGTGATGACGTCCGGGGCATCTTTGGACAAGCCCCCCTACGACTCTTACACAACAAGTAGTGATAGCGTGGGCGGCCTTGGCCAGTGGGCTATCGCCTGAATAGTCGATCCGGGTGGGCCCCTTTGCCCCGCTCGTGGCCCATCTCGCCCCTCGCTGTGGCGGCTGTCGACTGGCCTGGGTGGGCCGCTTCGCCCCGGTGGCCCGTTGGCTTGCCAGCCATGCCGACCAACTCCCCGCAAGCTCGCTTGGGCCGGGTTGAGCTGGCCTGGCAGCAGCGGCTGCCAGCTGGAGCATGGCCTGTGCGGCGGCTACTATTTGCCACCCACGCACGTGGGCTGGTCAAACTAGCCCCTTTTAGCTGTTTCCTTTTTGCTTTTTTCATTTGGCTTTTTCTTGGACCAATTTCCTCCAGGATTTTGGCCTAATGATGAAGTCACTTTATAATTTTGAATTTAAATAGTTATTTAATATAAGTTAAATCATAATTAACATATAATAAATGCATATTGTAAATTGCCGTTTATCTAAAACTCCTTTCGGCCTTTTCCTTTCCTTCTTTCTCCAAACAACTTTAGATCTCTCTAGAATGATTCCAATTTCTCTTTATTTCATGATTCCATCTCGTTGGGCGATCTCCAAGCGTCGTATCGCCCTTAAGCGTGTTTCCCTATGGTTTGGGAATGCTATAGACATGATCCATATCAATGATCAACAAAGGGACTAGGATGCCCATGTGACCCCTATGCACTCCATGAATCTTCATCGTGTCAAACCTGAAACGATATATCCAATTCCCTTGTTCTCGATACAAGACTTGTCCGAGATTTCATCATCGGTATCACGATACCTTGTTCAATTTCGTTTCCAACAGGTGTTGTTTTACTTGTTCCTGTGAAATACCATCCCATGACCTATTCATGTGTTGCGCAACATGGATGTAATTCACTGAGTGGGCCCAGTTGTATCTTCCTGTAACACATGAGAACAATTTCTAATCTTGATGGTTGATATAGTCAAAGCTTCCTCTAGTAAAAGTGATTGATATGATCTCACGGGCTAAGGTTTAGGATAATCTGTTTCTGAAAATTGCAACGTGAACTAAGTGACATGTTCGTGTTGCAACAATAATTGGTGGGAAATGTCCATCACATCATTCCACATGATATGACTTCATTTTTAGTGTCTTTTGTTTATCCCATGATCAGGAAACCTTGATCATTGTCTGCCTAGTGAACTAATTGAATAGAAGTTACTACAGACCTGGATTTGTTTGTATACCACACTTGTATCAATGTTTCTTCTTGATACAGTTATAGCATGATATAAAACTATTATGAACTAATGAGATATGACAATAATACCCTTTTCTTATTTTCCTCTATGGCATATCTCCTTTAGTCTCCCACTTGCACTAGAGTACAAATAATCTAGTTGCATTGCTACTAATCGTAAACCATATCTCATATGCGTTTATTGATCATGCTTTCTCATGGAGGTCTTACTATCCTAAATCTGTTTCACCAGATTCATAACGTCCTATTTTGCAAATCATTAATGTCAACTATTTGAAATTCACACCATTATCATAAATGTGTTATAGCATTTTCGTGACAATGTGATACTTCTATTTTCTAGTATATATCATGACCATATATCAGTTGATAGAACTTTCAAGATGTCATGTATAACTATAAACACACTTAGTCGAAAGTCGATCTTTCTCTAGACCAAAATTGCTAACGCTGAAGTATTCTAATACTTATATTTTTACGTAAATTCTAATCAAAGTGCAATACTTTCACTTTGATGTCTAGCCACGCTTTCATTGCGTTCAAACTTAACTCTGATCAGAAATCACTCTAGAATCTTTGTTCTTTATATCTAAGAACATGGGTCACATTACGTCAAGTACAAACAACATGGGTTTTACGTTGGAAAAACTATGGCCAAGGCATAGTTTATGCAATGCATCCCTTTTCCCTGTTTACCATTGTCGTAAACACCGAGCCATTACTCAATAATTCTCTTAATCATTCAAGTAAGAACCAAATCTTTCTTGAATCCATTCTGAACTCTTTTCAGAATCTCAACTAGGTCCTTCTGAACATTTTCAAAATTCCCAAAGTATTTTGACTTTTAGTGTTCATTAAACATCCTGATCTAATTACATAGATTCACTATATTTAATATATGTTGAATTTCATCCATCTAATGATCTAATCATTCCTAATACCAAACACATTGTTCACTAATATGTCTATTACATATACTAGAACATTCTCAAGCTCCCACTGAAATATTTCATCAATATTTGATATCCTAGGATGACGCTCATATCCCACTCAAATATGTCATCCACGTATTCTGTTAGGGAAACCTCTTAGCTCCCACTCAACTTGCAGACTTCTCTCAATAATCCTGGCAAATCCAAAATTCTTTGATCTTACATCAAATCGAGAATTTTCTGCTACAAGGCTTCAGCAATTCCTGAGTGATCAAAACCTGCCTCTTGTACCAGTTACAACCTTTCTCTTCATACACTTGAAGACTTTGCAGTTTTGAATAGTCCTTTACCAATTTCCAACCTAGACTTATTTGCTCCTTAAATCCAATAGACACGAAGCATTTGTACAAAAAACTTTGTGAAAAAATAAGCTAATATGTCTTCCTTTTAAGTTTCATTTCCATCCTTTCAACTTTGAAGTTTATTGGGAAGTATTAAGTACATTCCATTACTTAATGAGATGAAGTATCTTTTACTTCATAATCTCAAATGTTATGTAATTTGAGTTTTCATGACTGTAAGCCATTTCTTGTACTTAGGTCCATCAAACTTCCTTTGTAGTTCGTAGGTATGTCTTATTCCAATAATAGGACAACTGAATCAAGAATGGAATTATGTAATTGGCAGAACAAGTTCTTGAATCCTACTTTCACAAAGTATTAGCTGAAACAATTTATGATCATATCATTCTAGTTTCCCTCTATGTTTAAAGTTTGTTTCTAAAACATATTCTGTTTAACATTGTTGAAAATTCAGAGGTAAGGTCAAAAGTTTTGCTTACACTTTTGCCTTTCCACTAACACTTCTATGAGAACCTTTTCTCAAAAGAAGTACCTCGCTGAGACAATAAAAACTTTGTCTTCTGTGGGTATTAGTTTGGAATTTGTATTCATAGTCTTCACTAAGAATGTACTACAAATACTCACTATTCGCAACGATCTCGAACTATCAAAATCTCTAGAAACTCGAGCTTGCCATAAGTCATATGGTGTTGTTTGCGTGAATCGTTAGATGTTACTATACTTTTGAGCGTTTACTAATTCAATCTCTAACTCTAATTCCTAACGTTAAACCATTTGAAGATCATTTGGACCATATGTATCTTATACTCTATTATTATGATGTTTTAGACATATCAATGCTATTTGATTAGTCCAATCACCATAATTCGTGAAACCGTTTTTCACATGTCCCTTATATGCCAATTTGCTATTAACTTGAACTCGAAATCACTTGGATCAAATCACAAAGACTTTGGAATACTTATTAATCTTATATCCATTTCATTTTGAAATAATTTCAACAATTCAAATAGTTTCAACCTTGTGTTTCATGAAGTAAATACTCATATTTACTTAAAAACTCACTAAAGTAATGATTTCCACTATGTGTTGAACATACAATACATCATATGTATAAAATTCAACACTTCTTCGCATATCACCATTTTACCAGAATGCAGAGTTTTAGTCATTATGCCCAATGAGGCATGGTTTTGCAAAGTCTCTAGATTAAATATCTAAGACCCTGATCTTCATTAACATGAAAAACATGCAATAACCACAATGACTTAAACAATAATGTTGTTCATTATCAAGACTTGAATAACGTTTGGAAACTTTCATAAACATCCTTTTATCATACCAATAAAGACTATAATAACTTGTTTATAATCTCAATGTGAAACATAAAAGAGATCATTCATAAAAACAGAACAACTGAATTGTGTCTTATTAATATGAATGACCGTCTCGCAATAAGCAAGACACACTAATAAGTTTCGCAAACTTGATTACAAAGATTTTATTCAAATCTACTAATCCTAATGATAAACTTCGACAGAAGGAGTGTCGTCGACCATCAACTAGCTTTCTTCCCGCCATCATGCCATCAGCGCATCGTTCCATTTTTATAACTCTTACGCAGAGGTTCCTATTTTCATTAAAATAATATTAAGTATCCAATACTTGAAATCTGCAAAAGCGTTTTAAGAAATCAAATATTGGCTTTGCCCATGCAGGTATAACTCGAACAGGAAAGAGCTCCTCGTCAATTTCCATCGCCTCCACCGACATAACCCCAGTGAGATCCAGATAAACAGTCCCCGAGTTCTGCGTGGCAGTCACGGGTCCCCCGAAGCAGTCTTCGGGTTTGATGATGTGCTGCCCCCATCTATATCCATTGGGATAGCCTCTGATCCAGAGTGAGCTGGGATATAAATTGAGTCGGATTCTGGTGAAGGTGTGATAGATGGTTTTCTCAAGTGATCCAAAGCAACACCTGGCGGGATTGGTTGCCGAGATGACCCCAACTTAGACAATACATCGGCTGCCTCATTTTCAAGCCGAGGTACATGGTGGAACTCACATCCTTCAAAGATTCCACATATCTTTTCGACATGGAATCTGTAAAGTGCCATGTTTGCATCTAGAGCATGCCAATTGCCAGACACTTTCTCTACCACCAAATCTGAATCTCCAAAGCATTGTATCCGTCTTATACCCACTTCCTTTGCTACCTTGAGTCCACACACGAGCGCCTCATACTCGGCAATATTATTTGATGCACTAAAATGGATGTGGAGGACATATTTCAGTTGATCCTTCTTGGGCGAGGTAAGTACTACCCCGGCCCATAGTCCCTCCTTTAGCTTTGACCCATCAAAGTGCATCCTCCAATAGTTTGAGTCCGGCAAGGGTGGTTTGTATTGCATTGCAGCCCAATCCACGAAGAAATCTGCCACTGCTTGAGATTTAATTGCATCTTTCCTATCAAACGGTGGTGTGTATGGGGCTAACTCAATTGCCCATTTTGCAATTCGGCAACTAGCCTCTTTGTTGCTCATTATCTTGGATATGGGCGCTTTGCATATCACTTTGATGGGTGTTCCTCAAAGTAATTCTTTAGCTTCTTTGTCGCCATATACACGACATATGCCATCTTCTGGTAGTGAGGGTAGTTCTGCTTCGAAGCTGACAACACCTCGCTTAGGTAGTACACTGGCCTATGCATCGACTTACCTTCCTCATCATGCTCAACTACTATCACTGCACTTATGACTCGGTTGGTCGCTTCTATATAGAGCAACATCGACTCTTTAAATAGCGGCGAGGCTAAGACCGATGCAGAAGACAACATCTTTTTTAACTCATGAAACGCGCTATTAGCTTGCGGTGTCCATGTAAATTTGTCTGCCTTTTTCATTAACTAGTAGAGGGGCAGTGCCTTCTCTCCTAGCCGACTTACAAACCGACTTAATGATGCCAGGAAACATGTTAACATCTGTACAATGTTAAGACACTTTGGCAGTTCCATTATTTCTATAGCTCGCATTTTCATGGGGTTGGCCTCGATACCTCGGCTAGATACAAGGAAACCGAGTAACTTCCCTGCCGACAAACCAAAGGTACATTTTTCCGGGTTAAGCTTCATCCGGAACCTCCTTAGGTTCACAAATGTTTGTCAGATATCATCAAGGAGAGTTTTGCTTTCCTTGGTTTTTATCACAACATCATCCACATAAACTTGCACATTTCGACCAATTTGGTCATGTGGACATTTTAGCATTCATCGTTGATACATTGCTCCTGCATTACATAAACCAAACGGCATAGTGCGATAGCAATAAGCCCCGTACGGGGTGATTAACGCAGTCTTTATTTGATAATCCGGGTTCAAAGGTATCTCGTGAAAACCAGAATAAGCATCTATGAATGATAATAACTCACACCCAGTGGTTGAATCAATTACCTGGTCTATCCTTGGCAGTGGAAATGGGTCTTGGACACGCCTTATTCAAGTTCGTGTAATCGATACACATACGCCACACCACTGCCACATTCGGATCATCCTTCTTCTTCTCCATGAGCACCGAATTAGAGAGCCAATCCGAGTAAAGTACTTCCATGATAAATCCGGCTGCGAGTAGCCAAGCTATCTCATCTCTAATTACTTTTCTCCTGTCTTAGGCGAAGCAGCAGAGAGGTTGCTTCACCGGCTTTGCTCCGGGTCTTACATTCAAAGAGTGCTCCGCGAACTCCCTTGGCACACCTTGCAGGTCCTGTGTAGACCAAGCAAAGCTATCCTGATTCGCATGGAGGAAGTTGACGATCTCACTTTCCTATTTGTCACTTAACCCGGCACCAATAGTTACGGTGTGCTCTAGGAACTGGTCATCAACAGGAACTTTCTTTGCATCCTTTATCCCTTGAAATGAAACACTTCCATGCGGGTTAGTCAGAGCCGGCATATGCTACTGCATGGATTGAGCCAACGCAGCCACCTCCTGAATTTTCCTCTTCTCTTGAGCAATCACCAGTGACTCGGCCAGGTTAGATCCGGCAGAAGTGCACTCAATGGAATGCCTGAAGTCCCCAACTATGGTGATTACTCCCCTCGGCCTTGGCAATTTCATCTTCAAGTAGCCGATGTGAGTACTTGCCATAAACTTATTCAAAGGTGGCCTGCCGAGTAACGCATGATACGTGCTTTCCAAGTTCACAACCTCAAACTCCAAGTTCTCAGTCCGACAATTATCCCTTGTGCTAAAGAACACATCAACTCAGACCTTACCAATGGGCTCGCATGAGATACCCGACACGATGCCATGGAAATTGGTCCTTGTCGCTTGGAGCATGTTTTCCAATATTCCCAACTTGTGCATTGTATCCTTGTACAAGATGTTAATGCTACTGCCATTGTCTATCAGTATCTTGGAAAATCTGACGTTGATATTTGGCCCAATGAACGTCGGGTCCAACACCAGCGCATACGTTCCAGGACTCGGCATGAGCTTTGGGTGGTCCTTGATGCTCTAGGTAATTTCTTGTTCTTCCCAAGGCATATACCTCGTCACATACGGCATTACTGTGTTCACTTCCATATGTCGATGTTGCAATCTCTTTCTATCAGTTTCCTCTACGGTGAACACACAGTAACTTTGGTGATGTTCTCTATACTCATTTCTGCCGTCTTGGCCATGATATCCTTGGTCTTGCTATTGCTGATTATTCACTTGATGCACTGCATCCCTTCTCTCCTAGTTCTCATACCTGGGTGGAGGTGGAGGCAACATTAGTTGCTGTCCATTCCCCCTAGTGAGTTGTTGCTTCCGAGTTGCATCGTTCTGAGGTGCTTCGTGCCGAGGTCCATCCTGTCGAGGTGCATGAGTGCCGAGGTGCCTGAGCATTCCCCGAGCCACTTTGATCTAGATTCCTCATCCAGTCACATTGTCGGGTCATATGATTTGCTAGGTTATTCGGACTTGGCGTGTGGAACTTGCACGGCTGATCCAACATAGACTCGAATGTGTATCTCGGCATATCCTTTCTTTCTTCCCACTATTTCTTTTGTTCCGACGTCCAAGGTTTCTTGCCTTCACCCTTTTGTTGCCACTGTTGCCCTCCAGTTTTCTCACGCTGGCTAGCTCCAGCATTGTGCTGATCCTGATCCACAGCTGCTACTTTTTGCAAGCTCTACCGGTAGTCCGACCGATCGTCTCTTCTCTTGACCCAGAAGTCATTGCACCGTGATAATCCGGGACCCTCTCACGGGTAATATTCGTCATTGGACTCACTGGACATCATCTGAGGCTGAGTTGGATCACCCAAGGCATACGAATTAGCAATACGAATCATCTCGGCCAACGTGATTGGCATATCTCTCGGCCAACATACTTGCATACCTGCACCCTTGGGTGAACCACACAATAGCTTGTGATTCAATTACCCCTTCATAGGAATTCCTCGCATTGCACCAGCGAGTCAAGAACTCCCGATCTTTCTCATTGGGTCTTTGCTTGCATAATGCTAGAGTTTGTGGCCTATTCGGCCTCTTGTATGTGCTCGAGAAGTTGCTGATGAACAACTCCTCAAAGTCCAACCAATAGTTAATGCTTCCTGGCAGCAAATTATTCAACCAGACCCTTACTGGTCCTTCCAACATCTGTGGAACATATCTCACTTCCCATCTCAAGTTACCTATGGTGATGTAAACCATGGTTGCGTAATCAATGAGCCAATCATCTGACTTAGTGATACCGTCATATGTCTTTGTTCCCCGGGCAAACTGGAAGTTCAGCACTGGTGGCTCCTTCATGATCCGAGGTCCAAAGCATGCTGGACCTGGAGGACCCAGCACCTAAATCATCTCCGACCTGTAGATCCGGTCCAACTTCATCCTTGCATCATCCGGCTTCAAGCTCCTGCTTCCCAATCTTGATCCAACCACATGGTGCTCCAGCCTTGGAAATCCAGCATCGGCCATCGCCGAATAACCATCATTGTATCTATCTTGACCCGGACGCGCATTTTGCTATTGCATTGCTTGGCTAGCACTTCTCTCCTGCCGAGGTGCATATTGCTACTGCTATTGCCGAGGTATATTTTGTCCTGCTCCCACCGGATTATGATGTCCGGCATTGCTGTTAGTAGTGTTTCCTTGACCGGCATTGCCTTGGTCGCAGTTAGCCCGACCAACTTCACCCCAGCTGGCACTATGATGTTCCTCTTCAACTTGTACTGCTTTTCCTTTCCCTGCCCTTACCGGGTCATACGGGACCATCTGTTTGTCTTTTCTCCCCAAGGTTACCACCTCCTCTCTTCTAGGGCCATCATGAGGTGATGATGCAGCACCTACGGACCTTGTCGGGTTATTCCTCACCGAATGAACTACATGCGATGCTCCGGGTTACACCGGCTTTTCCTTGTTCATTTCCTCATTCTACTGACACGCTACCCTTAGCAAATGGTTAACTCTCTCTTGTTGCCTTTCTCTGGCTTCTCTGGTCAAACCCTCTAACTCGGATGCAGCTGCATTGGCAGCCCTGGGGTTTTTCGCCGGGGTACTATACCTCTCCAGCCCTGCTGTCACTATAGTAGCTATCTCCCCATCTATACGGTTTTCCTTTGCATACTCCCGCAGAGTGATGTTTAGTGACTGCTGTAACTCGGCTACCTTCTTCGCCCCAGCTACCATTTTCTGCCTAGTCTCCTCTAGCTCGACTGTGCCTGAGATGGATCAACTACTAGTTCTATGGGTGTTTCCAAGCTATCTATTGCCTGCTGCAGTAGATTTTCTAGCCTCTCTAGCGGAGGGAATCTGGATCTTGCCTGTTTTGGCGTACCCTCTGGCTCTGGTGCCGGTTCCTTGCTTTCTCCCGCGTCTCGCATCGTCATCATGACCTCAACGCGGCTAGCAGGGTGAGTGATATGCGAGTTGCGAGATGGCTAAGGGGTGGTTCGCCTCCCTCGACGACGTGCCGCGGGTGAATGCAGGACTCGTCAACGCCGACGTAGATCTTGTGGGTGCCAAGCTTGATGAAGAGGTCGTTGCGCAAAGGAGGACGCCTGCAGAAGCTCGCCACGTTGTCGCTGACATAGTCCAGCGCTCCAAAGCGCTGAACGAGCCCAGAGACGATGCGTTCTCCGGTGCCAATGATGTTTCCCATCCGGATTTTTACCCCTGCTAGCGCCGCTAGCCCCACGGAGGGCGCCAACTATCATGGTGGTGGCACGACAGATGTCATGTATAGGTTTAAGATTGGGCCAAGGAGCACTAGAGGAATCCAGGGAGGGATAGTGTGGTGATTCCACACACAAGTGTTTGTATTTCTCTCTTGAAGATGATGGATTACAGAGGCTCCTTGAGCTGTTTGTGGGAAGGAGAAAAGCTCTCTTACTACCCACAACTAATCTCTAGGGCACTCCCTTAGTAAAAATGGCCGACCCTAGTGCTCCTTATATAGGGAAGCCCAGATTACAAATCTAGGGCATACGTGGAGGCATATTCTCCGAATATGCCCTTTGGTAAAGTAAGATGCCTCTTTTTACACTTTAAACGGCTAGTCCGGACTCAGGGCGTAAGCCTCTCTGAGCCACTCTGCGGCGCAACGTCATCCGACACTGGTGGCGTCAGCCGACACTGACTGCATCACCCTTGTCGGCCACGCCTTGCTAGTCCTCTCCTATGTCCGCTTCACTCATGCTACAGTGGACAGAGGCCACCTTTTAACTAGCAAGATTCCTTCCTTATCCTGGAAGCCAAGTTGTAACCCGGCTAGCACCCGACTAACTCGGCTAGGCAGGTACCTGCAAGCAAGGTAGATCAAACATAACCGACATACGTTTTATGTTGGCCGGGCTACTATTAGGTGAACACTCACTGGGCCGAGTCATTCTGTAAGTCGGCCTGCCTTGAGGTGACTTGGCCAGCATTCGCTTTGACCTTGCCGTACCTCGCCTAACTCGACCTTTATACCCCGGCGTGACCCTACCTGGGGGTATCCCCCCAAAAATAACCTTAGTAAAAGATTGGTATGCTTGCTTAGATGAGTTGCCTTGATCTGTTGTCTGATTAATTGCTTTGATCTGATGTTTGACTTGATTGCTTAGGAATCAGAGTGAGCCACACAACAAGATCATCCTCTAGGTACCACTAGATTAAGGAACACCCATCATAACCAAGCTATCTAATCTTGATCCCTCCTTAATCACTAGAGTGATCATCTAATCCCTCTTAATTAGATCAACCCTAAGCTAATCCTTCCTATAAGCATCCAACTCAATAAAGATCAACTGTGAGTATGGATCCCCTCAACTCAACCCATACTTCAACATCATTCCCTTGATTATGAGAATGGACCCTTGCATCCTCTCCAAATTCTTCCCTCTTTCATACTTGTCCAAATCCACAAATCTACCTTAGTCTGGAATCCTTATTTGGATTCAATCTTTGAGACTCCACCTATTTTAATCAGTGTGCATATTTAAAAAAGCACCCGAACCATCTTGTAGTTCATCATGGGTACTACCAAATTCCACACTTTCCCTAGGCTAAACTCTTCTAGGACCCACTCATCCTTGATGGTTTAGTAGGAAAGAAAACAATCTTTTCTACAAATCTTACCATCAAGCCTACTTTGTCAGAAGCTCCCATCTCTATGTTACCTTCCTTTGACCAACTCTTTGCATGGTTATGATGTACTAACAATGGTCTATAAATCTACACTTCAGTTGATCCCATTGGATCTCTGTGCTTCTTAAACCCACATGGTTTATAAGGCTTCATAATAATCTCCTATGGCAGCCTTATTTTCAACAAAGTTTGCCATCACCTCTATCCCACCTCAAATACAACCAAGCCCAACCCTTGGTACATTGATCATCTACATCACCTAGTCCATACATCCATCTATCCCTTGTACCCGGGTGAGCTCTGAGCTCACTAATCCAACAAGGTTTAGGTGGTATAAAACATTAATGCCCTAGATCATCCAATCCTTGTCTTCCTCCAAAACCAAGTTCCTTTTTTGCAAATACAAGCTTGCAAAAGATATATACTTCAAGTTGATGTCATCCACTTTAGATATAACCATTTACCAAATAATCCCCATAATTATTTGGGCCCTAAAGCTATTTAACTTCCCTCTTTTGCAAACCCCTCAAAACCTTCCCTATCAAGGAAAGTTTGTATCTCTCCAAACTACTTTGCCAACTCAAAGCACATTTGGTTCCCATACATCATATCCTATATTCCCATCTCAAAAATCAATATTTTCTAGATGCTTTATTATTTATTTTTGCCCTTTTTCTTAATTGGCAGAAACAAGAAATAATTGCTTAAAAATACCTTTTCATCTCAATAAATTGAAAGAAAATTCTCCAATGAGTGATATGGCATTTAAGACCAGTTCATCTCAAAAACCAACCTTATCCAATACAAATATATCAAACGAGCTTATGAAAACCAATTCAGCACTTTCTGAGTAAATATCTTCAAGTGGCCATTTAATCATTAGAAAAATCCCTAATAATTCCTAGAGAGGTTCCTTAACATCATCTATCTACCAGTACAATCTGCCCATCTTGATCAAGACATTTGGCTAGACTTCCTTCATAACCATATTTGTGATCAATATTACAAACTAATCAAATCATCTAGGTAAAGCCTTACCAAAACCCATCCATAGTCATTGATTAACTTTGTATAGTACTCACCTTACCCCTGGTCATGATCCCTATAGCACATGCATTATAGCACACTCATTCCTTTGTCTTTTGCACTTGGGAGAGAGGAGACACAAAGCTAGGTCTTGTTTTGTTTTCATTAAAACCTTGCAGCAGTCGACTCCTTCCCTCTATGTCGCCTACACGACCCCAGTGCCCCCTCCAACGCCCATGGCAACCAATGAGAAACCCCTGGTCCTGCCATAGCTCCACCATACACCACTCCACTCGGGTATTAAACCCTGGAACCACACCAGCACCCCTCTCTGGCTCATTTACCCCCACTCCCTCTCACTTACCTCCCTAGAGCACACACTACTCCTCCCCTACTCTGTCCTGCTCTAGAGAAAGAGAGAAGGGAGCTCTTGGCCATGTCAAAGATTTGAGCATAGCTCTCTCTCCCATGCTCCCCTTCCTCTGCATGTCTCCCTCATGGACTCGCCTCGACCCCCTACATCTAATCATGCCCTTATTTTCGACAGGCGGTGGGTCCTGGGTGCTCCTTGGTCGAGCTCCAACGAGCCCCTCTAGGCTACTGTCGTGCAAGCTCTTTTGCGGAAGCAAGAATAACCGTGTCGCACATACCCAAGCTCCCCGTCCTCAACCGCGTCACCCCATCACCTCCTTGTCGCCTCCCGAGCCCTTTGGCGAGCTCCCCGCTTCACCCTGTCCTGCCTAGTGTTTCCACTCGCCAACACGCACCGTGAGGTGGACGACGGCCGCACTCCGTTGATCTCTGTCTAATCGCACAGCCATTGTCGCCCCATACCCCTTTGCCTCTACCGGGCCCTGGCCGTCAGTCGTTTGAACCGCAGTCCTGCGTATCGCTTTGCCAGCCTGGGCAGAATCCGCCTCCCTCGGCCCGTATCTAGCCAGATCCTAGCCCAGCTAATCCCTGCCCTTTTTCTTTTAATATTTACTTTACAGATCTATATTTAGCAAGTTGGTTTAATTCATTTTAAAAATGGAAAACCACCCAAAATGCCCAGACTAAAATTTCCTAAATGTACACATGTTTTCCCTAACATGCAACATCATTAGTTGACCCAAATAATGTCCAGTTTAATTTCAATAAATCAACTACCTAAAGGTACCCTTTTCACTAAGAAATTATTTCTGTGAGTTTTACAACTCCAAATTATGTGAAACATTTTGGTACCGAAAGGTATCAGTGATATCTTGCATTCCACTTTAACCCTAGGACTTTTCAATTCCTAGTCTGACCCTGGCAAAAATAAGAAAGCCAAGCCTTTTCTACGTTTAGACATTTCTACAGGTCAAAAAAGTGGTATTGACCTAATTCCAACTCGGAGAACTCATAAACCCTAATGCACTTTAAACCCTAGCAGCCCAAGGTTTACTAAAGCCTGGGTAATTTATTGTGAATTAAACTATTATTTGTATGGTTAATTCACTAACTAAATCACTCTAGTAGTTATGTAAATCCAAAAAGGGTGAGTCCAATTTCTATGGAAAATTATTTCACATACCTAACATGTTTCCTTGGAATCATATCAAAATCTCCTATATGTTAAATCTGGTAAAAAGGACAAATACCTTCCAGAATAGGCTTTGGGAATTTCCTGAGGGCATTTTGGTAAATATTTTCAGGAGATTCCAACTCCCCTTGAACCAGTCCATCAAATCCTACTTAATCCTAGGAGGAATTATTTTTTGGACCAACAGATTTTTTCTGGAGAATTATTTCCCAAAAACTAGAGCTTTTATCACTAAAGAATTCATAGTAAATCAAAGGAAATTAATAAAAGAGTGAAACCACTTTTGTTGGTCTCATTTTATCAAAACCTATTTGATGGTATCATTTTTATATAATGGTATCATATAGAATCTAGCCTTGATCCAAAACCCCTTACCAAAGTAGTTTGAAGTCCTTAAATCCCATGTATATGTCAACTAATGTTTCCAAGTCAATAACAGTCTCTCTAAAGCCATTATCCAAAACCTTAACAAAGTAGATTATGTGCTCTTATATTGTTTGTTGTATAATGTTCATACATGTATGCCCTGTCTTAATTGTGTCATTGCTTGTTTGCATATATACTCGATGATGGCGATAGTTGCGATTGTATTGACAACAAGATCAAGGGATCTTATTTCATAGTTGGTATTCTGGTTATCTAGAGAGCAAGTTCAGGGACATCTCACTGATCATGGGAAAGCCACCATTCCTGGATTCCGATACTTTCCCTACTCCTTTTATTACATGTTTTATATCTCCTTTATAAACGGCATTATTACTCGCATGTTTTGTTTTACTATTACTGCGATAATAACTTGGCTCCGCAAGGTTATGATGTGGTGTCCCATATGACACCCACCCTTATGTTACCTACCATTTATCCCTTTAGACCGAGAGTATGATTGTTAGCATCATACCTCATTGGAAACCCCGGATTTGATAAACCAAATTGTTTTGGGGATT
The DNA here is from genome assembly GCA_023614405.1 of Avena insularis. Taxonomy (NCBI): domain Eukaryota; kingdom Viridiplantae; phylum Streptophyta; class Magnoliopsida; order Poales; family Poaceae; genus Avena; species Avena insularis. Next base: position 259,883,983 of record CM042696.1, read on the forward strand.
TACCCTGCTACAATTGTCTTAAAATGTTTTTTTTGGAAAAAACCCTCTTGGGAAGAGTCATCGCTTACAAGTGGATGTTTTAAAGAAACAAAGGTGATGAGGAAGAGTGAGAAAGAATGAGAAAGAGGAACTTTTGATGTTGAGAAGGGATGCTCTAGTCTTTCACCAAAACAACTTATCCGTGCAACCACATTACCTAGGAGATGGGGCTTAGCTCGTAGTTTGTTTTCCTTAGCATGAGCTACGCCATAATGCGTAGAAAGGGGTTGAGGGCCCCCGAAGCCGCTTCCTTCCACTTAATGGGTCATCGTACCCGGAAGATTCTACTGTCTCTTCGGAGGTCAGCTGAAACTATGGAGCTCCCACGAACGATACGATTTATGGGAGTACGAAAGGGGAAATGATTCAGGAGGTGAGGTAGGGAGATTCGGACTCGAGGAGTCAGGTACTCGTCCCCGAGGGAACTAAGCAACCATAGGGAAAGTGCCCATACTACGACAAGTGAAAGGTTATGTTTGATTATCTGGACCCCCATACACATGGTGTAGTGGGTCGTGGTGTCATCCCGGCAGATGTATTGATTCTTGTGGGTAAAGTGCACAAACTCTGCATAGTATAATCTATTTGAATAGCCATGTCCACGGTCAAGGACGGTTGGAAAGGTGATTTTTAGGAGTCTCCAAGTGATGGTTTGAGAAGGATAAAAAGGATGTGACTTGGTCATGAGAGAACAGGAGGATAATGTTTTGTTTTGACCATGGATGGTTGAAGATGTTTTAAAAAGGGGTTTTTCTCTAAACCTGTTTTCAAAAAGGGTTCTCAACAAGGATATGGGTATATCTAGATTTTAAAATGGAGACATGTTTTCAAAACTCTTTTTCAACAAAGATATAGAGATGCCATCTTTACAAGAGAAAGCTAGAATTTTCAAAAACAACTATAGATATAGTTATCTCTCCATGGCTAAAATTGCATTATCTTATTTACCTTATCTTGGTGGTTTGCGAGTACATTCAAAGTACTCATTGGCATTGTCCTTGGCTATTTACTTGGCCAGACTTTCAGAAGCTAGGTGATTGAAGGATGTGGTGATGTCTATGCGAGCTAGGGCGTCTTCCCAGTCAGTTGCTTATAAGTTGAGGTATGATACGACTCTGTGTTTGATGAAGATCCGCTGCTGAAGATTATGTAGCCATAATGGCATCTATGTAAGTCTTGTATTCATTAAGTTTTTGATGTTGTAATGATACTTGTCGGTTATGTTCCACGCCTCACTAACCATGGGCACGTGGATATATGCATAACAGGGATTTCTCATACGATAAATCCGGAGGACCCCACGGACATGGTGTTTGAGCCATCCTGACTGTAGGAGACCTTAGTTAGCATGGACGTTAGACATGAACCTAAAAACCTATTTTCTAAAAGACAAGGGAAATGAGATGACTATTTGCAAAAGTGCTTACATCTCCTCACCCTCTATTTTGAAAAATACTTGCATTAAGATGAATTTCCAATCAAAAAATCATGCACACTTGTCACTAACCCAATCCTACCCTAAAAACTTTTGTAGATGGAACCCGTTGAAGAAGAGTGGCTGAATACTAGATTTCCCCGACTCCTTTGGGACTCCCTGCAGCTTTGTGGATACCAACAGAAACCCAACTACACCCTCCATAAGGGACTGTAATCTGGAAATTATGAGGGACAGATTGTCATACTCTCCCAACCTAAAACCGAAGGAAGCCCCATCTACTCCACTGGACCTCAGATGCCCACTCTTGTACTTGCGATTGCCATGGTATCTAGAGAAGCTTTAATGCGCATCCGTGATTTCCTTCTAGAAATGAGGCAACCCAAAACCTTTTATCTCCCAATGAAGGGAAATGTTGACTGTACGGGAGGATCTCAAGACCCCAACCTGGCATACCTTGCTCTGTCTTTCTAGACCTTCTTTAGCTACTCTAGCAATGAAGTGTTAACTGCAGTCGCCAATAAATACCGCCACTCTTAGATGGAACTCCGTATCCTATTAGCCATTCTCACTCGTAAGGAAGCACTAGAAGCCCTGCAAACTAAATAGCTGGTGGTACCCCTCTAATTACACCTCGTGAAGCCTAGACCCTCTGTTGGACCTACTTGTTTAGACAACAATATTTATATGCTAGTTTTATACCCCCCTAATCCCTACGAGTTGTGATGGGGATATGCCGAAGGGGTATACCCAACAGGACGTTCCGATTGGGCCAAAAGGTCTCACGAGTGGGCCTGCAGGACGGCGACTGGAATGCGACTAAGAGGAAGGCCCGGCGACCGAGACCTGGAGGCCCGAGCGTGCGTAAGCCTAGTCGGATTAGGTCAAAGCCTCCGAATCCATATCTTCTTCGGTTGTAACTTGTAAACCCTAGCGAGGTGCCTCATATATAAACCTCCGTAGGGTATCCTGAGGACTTACGTTCCATCATACACCCCTTCAAGCGTCTCGCTGCTTAGACACTGAGCTTGCCACCCCTGTAAGTCGCTCTCCAATAATCTAATCTAGCAGGAGTAGGTATTTTCCCTCCGGGGGGCCGAACCTGGGTAAACCCATGTGCATCCGCCCCCATCTCGCACCGCAGATGGCCGCAAGCTCTCGCCCCCGATTCAAACAATTGCTGCCTACTGCAGCGATTGCCGCGGCCATTTCCACGATAGTGGAGCCCACCGTGGGGCATAGCAGGACTGGCCTGAGTTCTGCGGCGAGACCCTATTCACCGATCGATTGGCCACTTGCCACCGGACGCATGATCACCATCGGCGGGATCTTACAGATCCTGCCCAGCAGCTACATCCCGGCGTCATGCCCGGTCACTCACGGCGCACTGATGCCGGTCGGCTCCATCAACCTCTTCGTCGGCTTCACCAGCACGGTCGACCAAGCAGCGACGGTGATCGTTGGCGGATCGCCGCCACACCGCGATCTGCTCTCGGAGGAGCAGGTCCGCTCCATCAGGAACCTCATCACCGAGTACGACTTGGCCGCCAGCAACGTGGCTGAGACCAATGCCGCCACGAACGACGAGGCCCTAAACAACGACGCCGACTCCGTGACCCCTGCCTCGGTCGATGGATCTATCACCACGGAATCACGAGAGGACTCCATCACGCGAGATCTTCGACTCCGATTCTGGCTCGGAGTCGCCTGAAGACTTCCACGCCAGATCCAATCGCTTTAACGCGATCTACATGGCGGGCAGCACGGCTGCCCTGCCAGATCCGTTCTCCACACTGATCCCGCCGGCTTCCACGGCAACAGAGGTGGAGGAGGCTTGCCTGCGACTCGCGGAGGCGCAGCGCAATGAGCTCGCTGAGCGCGACAAATATCGCCTCGAGCGGTAAACGGTGCGGAAGCTATCGCTCTATCACCAGTGCCGCATCATGACCCGCCTGAACTCCAACGTCCAGGGCCTCGTCCTGAACTTCAACGACGAAAGCGACCCCGCACACGCGGCCGAGCACGAATATTGCGAGAACGTGCCACCAGGTGGAAGCAACAGACCACCACTCGGCGCACCAGCGATCGGAGCCCCTCCACCACCCATTGGCCGTGCGCCCCCGTCGGACCAGCCGTGGATCATCATCTCGCTACCAGCCTGCGACGCCAATGGACTCCCACTCTACTCCACCCCGATGGACAACACCGTCGCGGCCGACGCCGCGGTTGCCAACCTCGACGTCCAGGGAGACGGCACGTTGCAGATCCACTACGCCAAGGCCCTACTCGCCAATGCCGTTGAGCAACAAGCTGCGGGAGTCGACCCGCGGGGGCGTATGTATTCCCGCTCCTCAGCAAGCCTCGAGTGGCCACCCCACCATCGCCAAAGTCGTGACCTGCCCACTACTGCAGCCACTGGCGAACCAGCCGCGGGCCGCCAACCCCGCACTCTCCACCAACGAACCGTGACCGGTGAACAACACAGTCGCTGCCAACGGGCAGCCCATCGACGCCCGCACGCACATCGTGAACAACCAGTCCTGGCGGGCGCGCTAGCCCAACGACTTGAGGCACACCCTCGGTAATTACGGTGACCCCAAAGCGAGGGGCTCGCTCAGCCGAGTTGGCCCCCAATGCTCCGGGCCTATGATCAGAGGGGAAAAGTACCCTGCCAACTTCAAGGTGCCCAAAGAGATTGAAAAGTACGATCCAACGTACGACCCAACAGTGTGGCTGGACACATACCTCATGGCGATGGGAATCGCCGGCCACACCGACCTGCTCGCCGCTCGCTACCTCCCCCTGATGATGGAGGGTGTGACCTGGCAGTGGATCAACACCCTCCCCGCTGACAACACCGACTCCTAGGAGGAAATGCGGGATGCCTTCGTCAGGCACTTCGAGGACTCCTACACCCGCGGCTCCACAATTGAAGACCTGGAGTGATGCATCCAGGGACAACGCGAGTCGGCCCGCTGATACGTCCAATTTGCATCACTATTCTATGTCATAATTCACTGTTATTCATTGATATATTTCATACTGAGAGGTGATACTTATGTTATTTCATTTGTTTTTGCCTGGTTGATGACTTTTGGAGCATGGACCGCTGCAGTCAGGATTCTGATAGAAAAGGTGTTGTTTGGAGGAAAAATTCGCGAAGATCAGAAAATCTGGGAAAATTACGTAAAATCCTATTTTTCCAGAAGACGAAGGAAGCCAGAAGGGGGGCTGGAGATGGGCCATAGGGGGCCCACACCACCCCCTGGCATGGGCCAGCCTAGGCAGCGCCACCAGGTGGTGTGGCCGCCCTGGTCCACCACCCACTCACTGCGATATTATCCTCCCGAAACCCTAAGACTCGGGGAGCGACCACAGAAAGATTTTGCCGCCTCTGTAGGGCGGAAAACACTGAGAGAGAAAGATCTCTCTGATATACAGATTTCTACCAGGGGAATTCCTTCCCGGAGAGGGGAGATCGTCGCCATCAACACCACCATCAAGCTGGACTTCATCGGGATCATCACCATCATCATCACCATCAGCACCCTCATCACCATCTCCATATTGTTGTAACAATTGGGTTGAACCTTGCATAGTTCTTAGGGGAAACTTTCTCGGTGTTGATTACTCTTTGTAGTTGATTGATACATCCAATTTGCATCACTATTCTATGTCATAATTCACTGTTATTCATTGAGATATTTCATATTGAGAGGTGATACTTATGTTATTTCATCTGTTTTTGCATGGTTGATGACTTTTGGAGCATGGACCCTTGCAGTCAGGATTTTGATGGAAAGGGTGTTGTTTGAGGCAAAATTCGCGAAGATCAGAAAATCCCGAAAAATATACGAAAAATCCTATTTTTCCAGAAGACGAAGGAAGCCAAAAGTGGTGCTGGAGATGGGCCACAGGGGGCCCACACCACCCCCTGGCGTGGGCCAGCCTAGGCCGCGCCACCAGGTGGTGTGGCCGCCCTGGTCCACCCCTGGCACTCCCCTCTGGCGTATATTATCCTCCTGAAACCCTAAGACTTGGGGGCGACCACAGAAAGATTCGGCAGCCTCTGCGGGGCGGAAAACACCGAGAGAGAAAGATCTCTCCGGCAGACAGATTTCTGCCAGGGGAATTCCTTCCCGGAGAGGGGAGATCGTTGCCATCAACACCACCATCAAGCTGGACTTCATCGAGATCATCATCATCATCGTCACCATTAGACCATCATCACCATCTCCATATTGCTATAACAATTGGGTTGAATCTTGCATAGTTCATAGGGGAAACTTTCCCGATGTTGATTACTCTTTATAGTTGATGCTATTGAGTGAACCATTGAATTATTGTTCATATTCAGATTGTTATACATCATTATTCCATCTCTGATCATGATCCATATGATGTCTTGTGAGTAGTTCGTTTTGTTCTTGAGGACATGGGAGAAGTCATGTTGTTAGTAGTGGAGTTGTGTTGAGAAAGATTCAATAGTTTGATATTTAAGTTGTGATGTACTTCTTCTAGTGGTGTCATGTGAACGTCGACTACATGACACTTCACCTATATGGGCCTAGGGGAATGCATTGTGTATTTGGCTACTAATCGTAGGAGTTGCCGGAGTGACAGAAACCTTAACCCTCGTTAGGAAACCATTGCACAAGGGACGTAAGGGTCTTAGAGTTTAAAGCTGTGGTTAGGTTTCTACCTTAATTACTTTCTTCTACTTATGGATGTTTGCAAGGGGTATAATCACAAGTATGTATTAGTCCTAGGAAGGTCAGTACATTAGCACAGGTTCACCCACACAACACTTAGCAAGCTAAAGAAGATTAATCAACTATATGAAGCAAAAGCACTTGACAGTCTTCACATGTGTCCTCGAGAATGTTTGGTCATCTTAAGTAATACAACCGGCTTGTCCTTTGCTGCATAAAGGATTGGGCCACTTGCTGCATTTATTCCTACTGTGTTTTATTTACTTGTACTTTGTTTATTTGCTTTATCGAAAACCCCTAAAAATCCGTTTGCTAAGTATTTGCAGGGAATTCCTGATCCATACCACTAGCCAGCACCTTCTGCTCCTCGTTGGGTTCGACACTCTTACTTATCGAAAATACTGTGATACACCCCCTATACTTGTGGGTCATCAAGACTATTTTCTGGCGCCGTTGCCGGGAAGTGAAGCGCTATTGGAGAGTGGAACTGGTAAAGGAAACTTCTACTGTGAGTATTGTTTACTTCTGTCAGTTGCTTTATTTTCGTTATGGATAATTCGCTGAGTTTCTTATTTGGTAATGCTACTACCACTGCTAAGGTAGTAGATAATCCACCACCTGCTGAGAATGGTGTTTTTAAAATACTTATGAGGATTATTGATCGTGTTATGGATAACTACTATGTTGGGGATGGAACTGTCCATCCCGGTGATCATTTACTCTTTATACACGAATTATGCGGGTTGTTCAAGTGTGCAGGTATTACTACAGATCAAGTTAATAAGAAGTTATTTTCATTGTCGCTGAAAGGAAGAGCTAAGGAATGGTATAAGCTGCTGAAGAATGGTCAAGCTCTTGAATGGGAGGAAATAGTACCTCTCTTTTATTCAAAGTTTTATCCTCCTAGTGAGATTCATAAAGATCGGAATCAAATATACAACTTTTGGCCTCTTGATGGAGAGAGTAAAGCTCAAGCTTGGGGGAGATTCAAGTTACTAATGCTAAATGTCCCATTCATGACCTCCCCAACAATATTATTATCAATAACTTTTATGCAAGGCTTTCTCTACATGACAAGGATTTATTGGATGCTTCTTATGCTGGATCATTCACTCGCATGGAAGAAGAAGCTAAATGGGATCTTCTAGACCGTATTCAAGACAATGCTGAAGCTTGGGAGAATGACAAAGGTAGAAAGTCAGGTATAAATTATGATTATGAATGCATTAAATCTTTTATGGGAACTGATGACTTTCAAAACATTAAAAATGCTTATGGTCTTGATTTACAAGTTATTACGAATTGCTTTAGGGCTTTTGCTTCTTATATTGAAATTCCAAAAAGGGGATGGAACAATTACCATGAACCTTATAAAGATATTGTTGACTGTGTTCCTGTTGGGAGTGCTGAGTATTGCACTATTGATCCCATCTTACCTGAACCTTATATCGAGAAGATTCCCTTCCCAGATAAGGTAAAGGATCATCCTATGATAACTAATGTAATCACCAAAAGTGAAAAGAGAACTTTAAACTTGATGAACAAATAAAAATTGAACCTGTGGTAGCAATTGTGAAAGACCTTGTCACTAAAAGAATACAAGATGGACACATAGTCTTTTGTGAGGATGCTTCTAATATTGTTTCACACCCCAATAGAACTAAAAAAGCTAGTGTCCCTGTGATTTCTGTTAGAATTGGTGATCATTGCTATTATGGTTTATGTGATATTGGTGCAAGTTCCAGTGCTATTCCTTATGAGCTTTACAGAGAAATTATGCATGAAACCAGTCCCTGCGAATTGGAAGAGATTGATGTGGTTATTCACCTTGCTAATAGAGAGATCATCTCCTCGATTGGTATTTTACGAGACGTGGAAGTTCTTTGTGGTAAGATTAAGTATCCTGCTCATTTTCTAGTAATCGGTTCAGCTGCTAGTAAAACTTATCCTATTATTTTTGGTAGACCTTTCTTGAGTACTTGTGGAGCTATTATAGATTGCAAAAGGGAGAAAATCTTGACTAACTTTGATGGGGAATCTTATGAGTTTAATTTCTCGAAATTCGCTAAAGAACCTTGTGAAGAGGAAACCCATAATGAGGATTTTAGAGTTGAACAACTTTCTTCTATTTCTCTTGCTCCTAGCAATGCTTTGCAGCAATTTATGGAAGATCATGAAAGTGAAATCTTGATGGAAGAAAGGAACAAGATTGACCAGATTCTCCGTGATCAGCCTAAGATGCTTAAGCATAATTTGCCTATAGAAGACTTGGGTACCACGTTGCCACCTAAAAAGGATCCGGTCTTCGATCTAAAACATCTCCCTGATGATCTTAAATATGCTTATATTGATGATAAAAAGATATATCATGTTATTATTAGCTCTAAACTTTCAGGAAAGGAAGAAGAAAGGTTATTGGAGGTTTTGAAGAAACACTGAGGAGCTATGGGCAATACTCTGGATGATTTAAAAGGGATTTCACCTACTATATGTCAGCATTCTATCAACATAGAACCAGATGCAAAGCCAGTAGTAGAGCACCAACGACGTTTAAATCCTAAGATGAAGGAAGTGGTAAGGAATGAGGTATTGAAACTCCTTGATGTTGGTATTATTTACCCTATTGCTGATAGTGAATGGGTTAGTCCTGTTCATTGTGTTCCTAAAAAGGAGGTATTACCGTTGGTCCTAATGATAATGATGAACTTATTCCTCAAAGAATAGTAGTAGGCTATAGGATGTGCATTGATTTTAGGAAAGTCAATAAAGTTACTAAGAAAGATCATTACCCTCTTCCTTTTATTGATCAAAAGTTGGAAAGGTTGTCTAAATAGACCCATTTTTGTTTTCTTGATGGTTATTCTGGTTTCTCTCAAATTGCTGTTAAACAACAAGATCAAGAAAAAACTACTTTTACTTGCCCTTACGGAACTTATGCTTACAGACGTATGCCTTTTGGTTTATGTAATGCTCCTGCTACTTTTCAAAGGTGCATGTCTACTATCTTTCATGGTTTTTGTGAGGAAATTGTAGAAGTGTTCATGGATGACTTTTCTGTCTATGGAACTTATTTTGATAATTGTCTGCACAACCTTGATAAATTTTGCAGAGATGTGAAGAAACTAATCTTGTTCTTAATTGGGAGAAATGTCACTTCATGGTTAATGGAGGGATTGTCCTTGGGCATAAAGTTTCTGAAAGAGGCATAGAAGTTCATAGAGCTAAGGTTGAGGCCATTGAGAAGTTGCCATGCCCAAGAGACATCAAAGGTATTCGTAGCATCCTTGGTCATGCTGGTTTCTATAGAAGGTTTATTAAAGACTTTTCTAGGATATCAAAACCCCTCACTAATCTTCTTCAAAAAGATGTACCCTTCGTTTTTGATGATGATTGTAGGGGAGCTTTTGAAACTCTTAAGAAGGCTTTAACTACAGCCCCTATTGTTCAACCACCTGATTAGAGTTTACCCTTTGAAATAATGTGTGATGCTAGTGATTTTGTTGTAGGTGCTATCCTTGGGAAACGAATTGATAAAAAGTTGAACGTTATTCATTATGCTAGTAAGACTTTAGATGCTGCTCAAAGGAATTATGCTACTACTGAAAAAGAATTTCTAGCTATCGTTTTTGCTTGTGATAAGTTTAGACCCTATATTGTAGACTCAAAAGTCACCATTCATACTGATCATGCTGCTATTAAATACCTTATGACGAGGAAGGACGCTAAGCCTAGGCTTATTAGATGGGTGCTGCTTTTACAAGAGTTTGATCTGCATATAGTAGATAGGAAAGGTGCTAAAAACCCTATAGCTGATAATTTATCTCGATTGGAAAACATCTCTTTTGATCCTAGGCCTGTTAATGATAGTTTCCCAAATGAGCAGTTAGCCGCAGTAGGGGTAAACTCGCGAGGGAGCCCTTGGTACACTGATTATGCTAACTTTATTGTCTCCAAGTATTTGCCTCCAACTTTTACAGCTCGGCAAAGAAGGAAGTTCTTCTATGATTTGAGCCATTATTTTTGGGATGACCCACACTTATACAAAGAAGGAGTGGATTGTATTATGCGAAGATGTGTTCCAGAATATGAACAAAAGGAGATATTGCATAAATGTCATGGTAGTGCTTATGGATGACATCATGCAGGAGATAGAACTGCACAAAAGGTGCTACAATTAGGTTTCTACTGGCCTACCCTTTTTAAAGATGCAAGAAAATTTGTTTTATCTTGTGATGAATGTCAGCGTGTTGGTAATATTTCTAGACGCAATGAAATTCCTATGAACTACTCTCTAGTTATTGAACCCTTTGATTGCTGGGGATTTGACTTTATAGGTCCTTTCCCTTCCTCGAAAGGGTATACTCATATTCTTGTTGCCGTTGATTATGTTACTAAGTGGGTAGAAGCCATTCCTATGAAGAGTGCTGACGGGGAAACTTCTCTAAAAATTCTTAAGGATGTTATCTTTCCTTGGTTTGGAGTGCCTAGGTACCTCATGACTGATGGGGGTTCTCATTTCATTCATGGTGGTTTTAGAAAGACCCTTGCTAAATATGATGTTAATCATAGAATTGCTTCAGCCTATCACCCCCAAACCAGCGGTCAAGTAGAGTTATCAAATAGAGAAATTAAATCCATCTTGCAAAAGACTGTTAATAGATCTAGAAAAAACTAGGCTAAAAAGTTGAATCATGCTTTATGGGCTTATAGAACTGCCTACAAAAATCCTATGGGGATGTCACCTTATAAAATGGTTTATGGGAAAGCTTGTCACCTACCTTTAGAATTAGAACATAAAGCTTCTTCAAGTTAAAGAACTAAATAGAGATTGTAAGCTCGCTGGTGAGAAAAGATTATTTGACTTAAGTTCTTTAGATGAATGGAGGAGTGAAGCCTATGAAAATGCTAGGCTCTTTAAGGAAAAACTTAAAAGATGGCATGACAAGCGAATACTTAAGAGAGAATTTCATGTTGGTGAGAAAGTTCTATTGTATAGGTCTCGTCTCAGATTTTTTGCAGGAAAGCAACTGTCAAAATGGGAAGGACCTTTCATTATTGAAGAAGTATACCGTTCAGGAGCAATAAAAATTTCTTCCTTAAAAGATAATACTACACAAGTAGTGAATGGGCAGCGACTCAAACACTATATTGCTGGGGATTCTTATAATGAAGATGTTGATGCCTTTCAAGTTATAACTCCAGAAAAATTTATCAAGGACCAAATTCAGAGACCTGCAGAGTCCGCTTCCAAATAGGTAACAGTTCTGGTAAGAAAAGTTCCACGAAAATACTATCCAACTATATTTTTGCAGTTTTTAGCCAATAAGGAAAGCTACGAAGTGAAAAAGGGACGGAAATGGAGCCAAGGTGGCTCACACCACCATGTGGCACGGGCCAACCCCTGGCCGCGCCACCAGGTGGTGTGGCCACCCCAGACTCTGTTTCCGACCTGTTTTCTCCTAGTACCTTCCTTTCATCATGAAACTTCGTAATATACAATCCCCCGGATCTCCCGAGGTTCGTATATTGTGTTTTCGTCGTGTTTTTGTTTCGATCTGTTTCTGACAGGTAGAGTCCCAGATTTGGAGCTACAATGTCTTCCTCTAAACCAGCCAAGGAAGATTCTTTAGAGGATATCGTCAACCCATACATGAGAGAGTTGAAGATTCATCCCAAGGACTTGTTGCTTGAAGATGGGGAAACATATCAGAGAAATCATCGAGAGGATACCACCACCACCAAAGCACTAATTCTTCATCAGGTTTGGCATCCCCTTGGTTTGTTCCAAGCTTAGGGGAGTGCCACAGTATCACATCACTATCTTCTATCTGTTTACCTTATTAGTAGAGTCATATAATGAATAGAGAAGTTATTATGTAGTATGGTTTGCATTATGGAAGTGTCCCCTCTCTCGTTAGATATGTATCCCTTGGTGTGAGTTGCCGTTATGGAATATTAATGAGAAGTTCTATCATTCACCCTTTTTCATAGCTTATATTAGTTTTCAGTTCGTGGTTATATGATTGATCTTGTTGTTAGTATTGGTATCACTTTGGGATCATTGAGTTAATTTTGTTGGTTTTGGCAAACCTGGCTCGATCAGTAGCAACACTATTTTTGAGAGTTGAAAGAAAAGATAAAAGTAGTATAAAGAAAAATAATTTCATCATCTTTCATTCTTGATTTTCTCATAAGTCTAGTATTCTCTAGTTAAGATCTTTTGTGCTTCCAAGGAAGATTACATGTTTGTTTTTATCACTTGTTTGTTTGTTTGTTTCCTTCAACTCTTGTACTTGCTACCTAGCCTTGCTAGCCAAAAACCTGTACTGAGAGGGAATTCTTCTCGTGCATCCACTTCCATAAGCCAAAAACCTATGCCATTTGTGTCCACCATACCTACCTATTAGCAGTATTGCTATTCCAAGTAAATTCTTGTTTTATCTACCTCCCAAATTAAACTTGTTATGTGAAAATTAGTGAATAAATCTCTCATGAACTTGATGGCACACTTTACTTTCTTGCATTTAATAAACTTGAACCATTGGGTCCTTCTTTGTTGCGTATATGCTTGCGCTTTATGAGTTGAAGTTAGCAGAACCATGTATCATGGGGAACGCTTTCAACATGATTGGTACTTTGTACCTAGTTGATATCATGTTCTTTTGCTTTTGGATCCTAGCGGTGTGAAATAAAAGTGGAACTTGTAAGATCATGGAGTTTATATGTGTGTTAGAGAAACGCCTGGGCCTCTAGCCTAAGCCATGCCTAATAATGGTGGAAACTTGCAGCATAACTATAGTGAGCATTCTATGAAGCATCCTCAATAAAAACCTATGCAAATAGCAAATAAAAAGATCATTGAGATGCTCACTGTCTGCTTGCCATGTCATTTTGATTATGGGATAACTCCTGTATCATGTGCAAGGGGTACCCTGTTGGCGGTTCTCAATGATACACATGTATTTATAATGATAAGAGCTTACTTGTGACTGAAGTTGAGTAGTATGAGGTTCGGTACTCGTAAGTAAGGGGCATGAGATTTCAACTTATAAACTTGTCAAGCATATCCTCTTAGTTGTGTCACTTTAACCTTAATCACCAAAAGATGCCTATGATAGGGGTAATGAGAGTTGAAAGCTAGTAAGTATCATAATTTTTGGGAGCTCTTTATGAGACTTGCAATCCCTGCTTCTCTCTGCGAAGGGCCTTTCTTTTTACTTTTTAGTGGAGTCAGTAAACCTACTCCCTTCTATCTCAGCAAGTATTTTGAGTTGTTGTGTTTCATTCATTCATATGATGATTTATTCAACCATGTTTCTTATGTTCCTTGTTTTGCACATTGCTCTTATCTTGATGTTTACTAATTTGAAAGCTATCATTGAAAACCAGTTATTTGTGAACTGCAGCAAATTATCAACTATTCTTCGACCAAGAGCTAAGTTTACCATTACCAATTATGAATTACTTTATGGATCTTTATTGTGTTTCCTTTACTCATTACAACTTGAGTTATATAATAGTGAGTTGTCTTCTATTATGATCTATGTATTGATGAATGTGATGCGTCTTGTCTGTATTCTTTTATCGACTCTTCACTCCATAAACCTGAGGCCATGTTTATTGAGCTCAGTTTCGCTTGGGGACAAGCGAAGTCTAAGCTTGGGGGGAGTTGCTACGTCCATTTTGCATCACTATTCTATGTCATAATTCACTGTTATTCATTGATATATTTCATATTCAGAGGTGATACTTATGTTATTTCATCTGTTTTTGCATGGTTGATGAATTTGGAGCATGGACCGCTGCAGTCAGGATTCTGATGGAAAAGGTGCTGTTTGGAGGCAAAATTTGCGAAGATCAGAAAATCCGGGAAAATATATGGAAAATCCTATTTTTCCAAAAGACGAAGGAAGCCAGATGGTCGGCTGGAGATGGGCCACAGGGGGCCCACACCACCCACTGGCACGGGCCAACCTAGGCCGCGCCACTAGGTGGTGTGGCCGCCTTGGTCCACCCCTGGCACTCCCCTCTGGCGTATATTATCCTCCCGAAACCCTAAGACTCGGGGGGTGACCACAGAAAGATTCCGCCGCCTCTGCGGGGCAGAAAACACCGAGAGAGAAAGATCTCTCCGGCAGACAGATTTCTGCCGGGGGAATTCCTTCCCGGAGAGGGGAGATCGTCGCCATCAACACCACCATCAAGCTGGCCTTCATCGGGATCATCATCATCATCACCACCATCATCACCATCTCCATATTGTTGTAACAATTGGGTTGAATCTTGCATAGTTGATAGGGGAAACTTTCCCGGTGTTGATTACTCTTTGTAGTTTATGCTATTGAGTGAACCATTGAATTATTGTTCATGTTCAGATTGTTATACATCATTATTCCATCTCTAATCATGATCCATATGATGTCTTGTGAGTAGTTCGTTTTGTTCTTGAGGACATGGGAGAAGTCATGTTGTTAATAGTGGAGTTGTGTTGACAAAGATTCAATAGTTTGATATTTAAGTTATGGTGTACTTCTTCTAGTGGTGTCACGTGAACGTCGACTACATGACACTTCACCTATATGGGCCTCGGGGAATGCATTCTGTATTTGGCTACTAATCGTAGGGGTTTCCGGAGTGACAGAAACTTGAACCCCTGTTAGGAAACTATTGCACAAGGGACGTAAGGGTCTTAGAGTTTAAAGCTATGGTTAGGTTTCTACCTTAATTACTTTCTTGTATTTACAGATGTTTGCAAGGGGTATAATCACAAGTATGTATTAGTCCTAGGAAGGTCGGTACATTAGCACAGGTTCACCCACACAACACTTAGCAAGCTAAAGAAGATTAATCAACTATATGAAGCGAAAGCACATGACAGTCTTCCCATGTGTCCTCGAGAACGTTTGGTCATCTTAAGTAATACAACCGTATTGTCCTTTGCTGCATAAAGGATTGGGCCACTTGCTGCATTTATTCCTACTGTCTTTTATTTACTCGTACTTTGTTTATTTGCTTTATTGAAAACCCCTAAAAATCCATTTGCTAAGTATTTGCAGAGAATTCCTGATCCATACCACTAGTCAGCACCTCCTGCTCCTCGTTGGGTTCGACACTCTTACTTATCGAAAATATTGCGATACACCCCCTATACTTGTGGGTCATCATTGATGCTATTGAGTGAACCATTGAATTATTGTTTATGTTCAGATTGTTATCCATCATTATTCCATCTTTGATCATGATCCATATGATGTCTTGTGAGTAGTTCGTTTTGTTCTTGAGGACATGGGAGAAGTCATGTTGTTAGTAGTGGAATTGTGTTGAGAAAGATTCAATAGTTTGATATTTAAGTTGTGGTGTACTTCTTCTAGTGGTGTCATGTGAACGTCAACTACATGACACTTCACCTATATGGGCCTAGGGGAATGCATTGTGTATTTGGCTACTAATCGTAGGGGTTGCCGGAGTGATAGAAACCTGAACCGCCATTAGGAAACCATTGTACAAGGGACGTATGGGTCTTAGAGTTTAAAGCTGTGGTTAGGTTTCTACCTTAATTACTTTCTTGTACTTACGGATGTTTGCAAGGGGTATAATCACAAGTATGTATTAGTCCTAGGAAGGTCGGTACATTAGCACAGGTTCACCCACACAACACTTATCAAGCTAAAGAAGATTAATCGACTATATGAAGCGAAAGCACTTGACAGTCTTCCCATGTGTCCTCGAGAACGTTTGGTCATCTTAAGAAATACAACCGGCTTGTCCTTTAATGCATAAAGGATTGGACCACTTGCTGCATTTATTCTTACCATCTTTTACTTACTCGTACTTTGTTTACTTGCTATATCAAAAACCCCTAAAAATCCGTTTGCTAAGTATTTGCAGAGAATTCCTGATCCATACCACTAGCCAGCACCTTCTGCTCCTCGTTGGGTTCGACACCCTTACTTATCGAAAATACTGCGATACACCCCCTATACTTGTGGGTCATCAAGACTATTTTCTGGCACCGTTGCCGGGGAGTGAAGCTCTATTGGAGAGTGGAACTGGTAAAGGAAACTTCTATTGTGAGTATTGTTTACTTCTGTTAGTTGCTCTATTTTCGTTATGGATAATTCGCTAAGTTTCTTATTTGGTAATGCTACTACCACTGCTAAGGTAGTAGATAAGCCACCACCTGCTGAGAATGATGTTTTTAAAATATCTACAAGAATTATTGATCGTGTTATGGATAATTACTATGTTGGTGATGGAACTGTCCATCCCGGTGATCATTTACTCTTTATACAAGAATTATGCAGGTTTTTCAAGTGTGCAGGTATTACTACAGATCAAGTTAAGAAGAAGTTATTCTCATTATCACTGAAAGGAAGAGCTGAGGACTGGTATAAGCTGCTGAAGAATGGTCAAGCTCTTGAATGGGAGGAAATAGTACCTCTCTTTTATTCAACATTTTATCCTCCTAGTGAGATTCATAAAGATCGGAATCAAATATACAACTTTTGGCCTCTTTATGGAGAGAGTACAGCTTAAGCTTGGGGGAGACTGAAGTTACTAATGCTCAAATGTCCCATTCATGAGCTCCCCAACAATATCATTATCAATAATTTTTATGCAAGGCTCCCTCTACATGACAAGGATTTATTGGATGCTTCTTGTGTTGGATCATTCACTCGCATGGAAGAAGAAGCTAAATGGGATCTTCTGGAGCATATTCAAGATAATGCTGAAGCATGGGAGAATGACAAAGGTAGAAAGTCATGTATAAATTATGATTATGAATGCATTGAATCTTTTATGGGAACTGATGACTTTCAAAATATTAAAAATTCTTATGGTCTAGACTCTGAAGCCATTGCTTATTATTTTAAGGCTTTTGCTTCCTATATTGAAGTGCCTAAAAAGAAGTGGAATAAGTATCATGAACCTTATAAAGATGTTGCTAAGAGTGTTCCTGCAAGAAATACTAAATTTTATACTGCTAATCATGTTTACCTGAACCTTATATTGAGAAAATGCCTTTCCCAGTTAAGATAAAGGAACATTCTATGATAGCTAGTATGGTTAATGAAATTATAAGCAAAGCTATCGAACCTGATAAACAAATGGTTGATGAACCTATAATAGCAAATGTGAAAGACTTTGTTACTAAATATGAAGAAGAGGGACACACTATCCTTTATAAGGATACCTCTAATATTGTTTCACATAGTAGTGTTATGAGAGCTAGTATTCCTGTGTTTTCTATTAGAATAAATGATCATTGTTAAGATGGTCCTTGTGATAGTTATATTGTTAAGTTTATGCACGATACAGAAAGTTACTATGAAAGAGGAAAATGTGTTCTTATGTATCTCAATAATATCAAGTTTCCTTGTTTTATGCTGAAAGTTTTTATGTTGCACTTCTTTTGCCTTCTTATGCAAGTAGCCTCTGGTTTCAACAACTTGTTTGTTTACAAAATTCCTTTGCATAGGAAGTGGGCTAGACTTAAATGTGTGTATTTTTGCTTCTTAATGCTCTCTTTCAGTTCAATTCATATCCCTATGTGAGCATCTTCAAATTATCATGCCCATCTTAATGGCTATAAAGAAAGAGCTTTTTGGGAGACAACCCAATCTATTTTTGTCTTTTTAGTTTGATTTTTGTTTCTTTGAGTCTTGTAAGTTATTACTTTGGTAATAACCGTCCTTATCCTTTTTGTTTGGTTTGTGTCAAGATCAACTCTAATGAGACAGAAGTAATATTTGGGGAAGATGTTGTCCCAAAACAGATTTTTGTGCTTCACCGTAAAAATTCATGAGAGATCTCTGTATGTCGGATTGAGCTGTAAGTTTTTGTGCTTCGGCCCCAGGTTGCTATTTAACTTTCATTAGTTTTGCAATTTTTGATTTGAGCAACAGAAGATGTTCGAAAAAATTGATCTTTACCTGTTGGTCTGTTTTGACAGATTTTGCCACTTTCGCATTTGCTTCTTTAATCGATTTCCTTTTTGGATTCTTTTTGGGTTTTGGAAGGAGTTGCTACAGTAGATTATGTTTTGATGGTTTTCAGTTGAAGTTGAACTCAAAAGGTTTTATCAGTTCACTTATACTAATGTTGCTAATGAGAACTGTGTGGAGTTTTGTGTGAAAGAAATTTCCAGGAAGTGGAGATAATGGTGTAATAAGGAAGAGAAAGGTTTTATGACTCAAGTAATAAGTGTATGAAGATGAAGATACTGATGATTATTCAAGTGGTGACTCCGGAAGAATCTACTAGATACCAAATTCAGAGACCTGCAGAGCCTGCTTTCAAATAGGTAACAGTTCTAGTAAGAAAAGTTCCACGAAAATACTATCCAACTATATTTTTGCAGTTTTTAGTCAATAAGGAAAGCTACGAAGCGAAAAAGGGATGGAAACGGAGCCAGGACGGCTCACACCACCCTATGGCGTGGGCCCACCCCTAGCCACACCACCAGGTGGTGAGTCCACCCCGGAATCCGCCTCTGACTCGTTTTCTCCCAGTACCTTCCTTTCGTCATGAAACTTCGTAATATATAATCCCCCGGATCCCCCAAGGTTCGTGTATCGTGTTTTCGTCATGTTTTTGTTTTGATCTGTTTCTGCCAGGACATACTCTTTGGAGGTTGAGAAGCACAATGGTGTCCGCCAAGGATAAAGGGAAGGAGCCTATGGAGGATGATCTCCAAGACCCCAAGCAGGGGCTGGTACCTTTAGTCACTTGCCCTGCATCAACGGAAGCCCTACGAGTCACTAAGGAGTTCTGCGATAAGTACTGAGACTTGAGGAGGAAGGTGGACATGCTTCAATGGGAGAATAATAGGCTTCGCAAGATGCTCGAAGATTTCCTCACGTCAACTAAGAAAATATTACCACCACCACCGAAGGAGTAATTCGTCATCAGGTTTGGCATGCCCTTGGTTTGTTCCAAGCTTGGGGGAGTGCCGCGGTATCACATCACTATCTTCTATCTTTTTGCCTTATTAGTAGAGTCATATCATTGTAGAAGTATCCCCTCTCTCGTTAGATATGTATCCCTTGGTGTGAGTTGCCGTTATGGATTATTAATGAGAAGTTCTATCATTTACTCTTTGGCATAGCTTATATTAGTTTTCAATTCGTGGTTATATGATTGATCTTGTTGTTAGTATTGGTATCACTTTGGGATCATTGAGTTAATTTAGTTGGTTTTGGGAAACCTGGCTCGGTCAGTAGCACACTATTTTTGAGAGTTGAATGAAAAGATAAAAGTAATCTAAAGAAAAATAATTTCATCATCTTTCTTTCTTGATTTGCTCATAAGTTTAGTATTCTCTAGTTAAGATCTTTTGTGCTTCCAAGGAAGATTGCATGTTTGTCTTTATCACTTGTCTGTTTGTTTGTTTCCTTCAACTCTTATACTTGCTACCCAGCCTTGCTAGCCAAAAACCTGTACTGAGAGGGAATTCTTCTCGTTCATCCACTCCCTTAAACCAAAACCCATGCCATTTGTGTCCACCATACCTACCTATTAGCATTATTGCTATTCCAAGTAAATTCCTATTTTATCTACCTCCCAAATTAAACTTGTTATGTGAAAAGTAGTTATTAAAGCTCTCACGAACTTGATGGCACACTTTACTTTCTTGCACTTAATAAACTTGAACCATTGTGCTCACCTATGTTGCGTATATGCTTGCACTTTGTAAGTTGTGAATTAGCAGAACCATGCTGTCATGGGGAACGCTTTCAACATTGCACTGGTACTTTGTACCTAGTTGATATCATGTTCTTTTGCTTATGGATCCCGGTGGTGTGAACTAAAACTGGAACTTGTAAGATCATGGAGTTTATATGTGTGTTAGAGAAACGCCTGGGCTGCTAGCCTAAGCCATGCGTAATCATGGTGGAAACTTGCAGCATAACTATAGTGAGCATTCTATGAAGTATCCTCAATAAAAACCTATGCAAATAGCAAATAAAAAGATCGCTGAGATGCTCATTGTCTGCTTGCCTTGTCATTTTGATTATGGGATAGCTCCTGTATCATGTGCAAGGGGTACCCCGTTGGCGGTGCTCAATGATACACATGTATTTACAATGACAAGAACTTACTTGTGACTTAAGTTGAGTAGCATGAGGTTCGATACTCATAAGTAAGGGCCATGAGATTTCAACTTATAACTTGTCAAGCATATCCTCTTAGTTGTGTCAATTTAACCTTAACCACCTAAATATTCCTATGATAGGGGCAATGAGAGCTGAGAGCTAGTAAGTATCATAATTTTTGGGATCTCTTTATGAGACTTGTAATCCCTGCTTCCCTCTGTGAAGGGCGTTTCTTTTACTTTTTAGTTGAGTAGGTAAACCTACTCCCTTCTATGTGAGCAAATATTTTGAGTTGTTGTGTTTCATTCATTCATATGATGATTTATTCAATCATGTTGCTTATGTTCCTTGTTTTGCACATTGCTCTTATCTTGATGTTTACTACTTTGAAACCTTTCATTGAAAACCAGTTATTTGTGAACTCTAGCAAATTATCAACTATTCTTTGACCAAGAGCTAAGTTTGCCATTACCAATTATGATTTACTTTATGTATCTTTATTGTGTTTCCTTTACTCATAGCAAGTTGAGTTATATAATAGTGAGTTGTCTTCTATTATGATCTATGTATTGATGAATGTGATGCTTCTTGTCCGTATTCTTTTATCGACTCTTCACTCCATAAAGCTGAGGCCATGTTTATTGAGCTCAGTTTAAACAGGGACAAGTCTAAGCTTGGGGGGGGGGTTGATACGTCCATTTTTCATCACTATTCTATGTCATAATTCACTTTTATTCATTGATATATTTCATATTGAGAGGTGATACTTATGTTATTTCATCTGTTTTTGCATGGTTGATGGATTTTGGAGCATGGACCGCTACAGTCCGGATTCTGATGGAAGAGGTGATGTTTGGAGGCTAAATTCGCGAAGATCAGAAAATAAGGGAAAATATACGGAAAATCCTATTTTTCCAGAAGACGAAGGAAGCCAGAAGGGGGGCTGGAGATGGGCCACATGGGGCCCACACCACCCCCTGGCGTGGGCCAGCCTAGGCCGTGCCACTAGGTGGTGTGGCCGCCCTAGTCCACCCCTGGCACTTCCCTTTGGTGTATATTATCCTCCCGAAACCCTAAGACTCGGGGAGCGACCACAGAAAGATTTCGCCACCTCTGCGGGGCGGAAAACACCGAGAGAGAAAGATCTCTCCGGCAGACAGATTTCTGCCGGGGGAATTCCTTCCTGAAGAGGGGAGATCGTCGCCATCAACACCACCATCAAGCTAGACTTCATCGGGATCATCATCATCATCATCACCACTATCATCACCATCAGCACCCTCATCACCATCTCCATATTGCTGTAACAATTGGGTTGAACCTTGCATAGTTCTTAGGGGAAACTTTCCCGGTGTTGATTACTCTTTGTAGTCGATGCTATTGAGTGAACCATTGAATTATTGTTTATGTTCATATTATTATACATCATTATTCCATCTCTGATCATGATCCATATGATGTCTTGTGAGTAGTTCGTTTTGTTCTTGAGGACATGGGAGAAGTCATGTTGTTAGTAGTGGATTTGTGTTGAGAAAAATTCAATAGTTTGATATTTAAGTTGTGGTGTACTTCTTCTAGTGGTGTCATGTGAACGTCGACTACATGACACTTCACCTATATGGGCCTAGGGGAATGCATTGTGTATTTGGCTACTAATCGTAGGGGTTGCCGGAGTGATAGAAACCTAAACCCCCGTTAGGAAACCATTGCACAAGGGACGTAAGGGTCTTAGAGTTTAAAGTTGTGGTTAGGTTTCTACCTTAATTAGTTTCTTGTACTTACCGATGTTTGCAAGGGGTATAATCACAAGTATGTATTAGTCCTAGGAAGGTCGGTACAGTAGCATAGGTTCACCCACACAACACTTAGCAAGCTAAAGAAGATTAATCAACTATATGAAGCGAAAGCACTTGATAGTCTTGCCATGTGTGCTCGAGAACGTTTGGTCATCTTAAGTAATACAACCGGCTTGTCCTTTGCTGCATAAAGGATTGGCCCAGTTGCTGCATTTATTCTTACCGTCTTTTATTTACTCATAGTTTGTTTACTTGCTATATAAAAAAACCCTAAAATCCGTTTGCTAAGTATTTGCATAGAATTCGTGATCCATACCACTAGCCAGCACCTTCTGCTCCTCGTTGGATTCGAAACTCTTACTTATCAAAAATACTGCGATACACCCCCTATACTTGTGGGTCATCCTCCGCCGTTGGATTCAAAGGTGGCAAGAACTATGGATCAACACCTCCGGCATCCACCCGGAAACGGCGATACATTGCTTCAAGAACGCGTGCCGGTACGAACCACTGGTCGCTAAGATCAATCGGGTCTACCGGACGCTCGACAACATCCCCGACCTCCTCGAAATTGCCAAGCGCTACGTGGAGGAGGACCCCAACCAAGTCTCCGACAACGAGTCGGGAGGAAGACGCCGCACCAGCGGCCACGACAGTGGGCGACATCACGACATGCGCTACAGCAACACCCGCATCACCGGCAAGCGCCACACGGACGGGCGAGTCGACTTTGTCACCGTGACAGAGGAAATTACCGCGATAGCGGAAACTACCGCGCCAACAACACGGCGAGGCCGAAATTCGACCCTGCCGCCCTACTCAACCAGCCCTGCGTCTACCACAGCAGGGAGGGGAAACCCGCCACCCACACCACCGTGGACTGCCACTCTCTCAAAGAGATCAAAAAGGCAAGGCGAGCAAGGGAAGACCCCAACAACAACCCACCTCAGGACAACGGAAATGCCGGCAGCTTCGGCAACACCGTCAGCTCGCTAAACACCTTCACCTAGCTCGGCACCAAGCACGAGAGGAAGGTGCTCACCCGTGCAGTCACCGTCAATGCGGTGACACAGGTCGACATCCCACGCTTCCTCAATTGGTCCGAGCAGAGCATCACTTGGAGTCGCCAGGACCACGCCCCCAAGATCGAGTACCCAGGGCGAGTCGCCCTAGTGGTCAGGCCCAAAGTGGTCGATTATTGGCTACCCAAGACACTGATGGACGACGGGAGCTCCATCAACATCATGTATTTGGACATGTTCAAAAGGCTCCAGCTCCCGGAGTCGGCAATACAGCCGACCCTAACAACCTTCCACGACATCGTCCCCGGTCGGAAGGCATACCTGATCGGAAAAGTGACATTACCGGTCACCTTCGGCACACCGGCAAACTACCGCACCGAGCGAACCGAGTTCGAGCTGGTGAACTTCCACAGCCCCTACCACTGCGTCCTGGGATGCCAAACGTTTGCCAAATTTATGGTGACCCCCCACTACGCATACAACATGATGAAGCTCCCAGGGCCGAGCGGCATCATCACCGTCCACGGCAACCCCGATATGGCCGTGGAATGCGAGGACAAAGACACTGAGCTCGTCGACACCATCATCGCCGTGGAGACCGACCACGCGGAGGAGCTCGCGAAATATGCGGGAAACATCAACAAGGATGACCCCACCATACTGAAGATGCCAACCGCCGCGAACTCCACGTTCGAGGTAACCACATACCCGCTTTTGCTCGAGCTTCGGGCGACTCCAGCCAGACGGTCACCATTGGGGCGCATATGAGCCCTACATAGGAAAGCGCGCTCATCGAGTTCCTCCGTGAGAACCGCGACATCTTCGCATGGAAACCTTCCGACATGCCAGGTGTCCCGAAGGAATTCGCTGAGCACATACTTCACACCGACCCCAAAGTGCGACCGGTAAAGCAGTCACTGCGGCCCTTCAATGAAGAGCGCCCCCGAGCAATCGCTGAAGAAGTGCAACGCTTGTTGGCTGCAGGCTTCATTTTGGCCAATAAAACAATCCAAGTGGCTGGCGAACCCAGTCCTGGTCCTGAAAAAGAACAACACATGGAGAATATGTATCGACTATAGCAACCTCAACAGCGCCTGCCCAAAGGAGGAGTTCGTCCTACCGCGCATCGATCAGATCATTGACTCGATCGCGGGATCGGAGTCGCTGTGCTTCCTCGATGCTTACTCTGGTTACAACCAGATCAAGATGGTGGCCGAGGATGAGGAGAAGACGCTGTTCATCACGCCATTCGGCACCTTCTGCTATACGGCCATGACGTTCGGCCTCAAGAACACCGGTTCCACATACCAAAGGTGCATGCAGGAGTGCCTCGCGAGCCAAATTGGCCGCAACATTCACGTCTACATCGACGACGTGGTGGTAAAATCCACCCGCCAGGATGACCTGCTCGCTGACCTGGCCGAAACCTTAGCAAACCTACGGAGGTACAACATAAAGCTGAACCCAGGAAAGTGCACCTTCGGCGTCCCCACGGGACAGCTACTGGGATACGTAGTATCAAAGCGAGGCATCAAAGCCAACCCCACCAAGATCGACACCATCGCGCCTCGGAAAACCCGAGTGCCTACACGACGTCCAGAAGTTGGCCGGGTGAGTCATGGCTCTCAGTCGCTTCATTCCCCGACTAGGCGAGAAGGCCATGCCCCTTTATTGCCTGATGTGCAAGAACCCCATGTTCCAATGGGACGCGGAGGCCGACGATGCACTCAAAGAACTCAAATAAGTGCTACTCGCGGCTCCACTACTCGCTGCACCAGTTGACAAAGAGCCAATGCTCGTCTACGTGGCGGCCTCCAATCGAGTCGTCAGCGCCGTGATGGCCGTCAAACGGCAAGAGGAGGGCAAGGAGCGCCCCATATAGTGCCCCATCTATTACATCAGCGAAGTCCTGATGGACTCACGACAACGTTACCCGTAGTACCAGAAACTGGTGTATGCGGTATTCCAAGCTGAGCGACGACTCCCCCACTATTTCCAAGAGCACCCAATCACGGTGGTCTCATCTGCACTACTGCAAGACATAATACGCAATCGTGAGGTGACTGGGCGAGTCACCAAGTGGGCCATCAAAATCGGTGTCCATAATATCAAATACGAGCCCCGCAAAGCAATCAAGGGACAAGCCCTAGCTGATTTCCTCGCAGATTGGGAAGAAGCGCAGCAGCCGGAGAAGCTACCATATCTCCACTACTGGTCACTACACTTCGACGGCTCGAAGAACACCGACGGCGCAGGGGCCGGGGTCACACTGACCTCCCCCAAAGGGGACAAGCTCTAATACGTGCTCCACCTCAACTTCAAGCCCTGCACCAACAACAAGGCAGAATACGAGGCCCTCCTCCACGGCATGCGGGCCGCCAAGGAAATGAACATCAACCGCCTATGGTGCTACGACAACTCCGACCTAGTCATCGGCCAGGTTGCCGGAACATGCGACGCCGTCTCTCAAACAATGATCGCGTACCGCCAAGCGGTAGACCAGATGGGAGGACACTTTGACGGCTATTCCGTCGAGTGGATCGACAGACGCAAGAACGAGGAGGCAGACACCCTTTCCCGCATCGGGTCGGACCAACAAGCGCCACCAGCTGGCGTTTTCCTTGACATCATCCACAAACCTTCGGTCAGCCCACCGAAGGAGATCGACGTCGGGATACCACTACAACCAGAGACGGACCTAGTCGCCATGGTTGTGGAGCCTAGCGACTGGACGGCACCATACGTCGCTTTCCTCGAGCACAAGATCCTCCCAAGCAACCTGACGGAGGCGCGAATGATCGTGCGCCACTGCAAATCCTTCGTCATCATCAACGGCGAGCTACACAAACGCAGCATGACTGGCGTGTTCCAGCGCTGCGTACAGCCAGAAGAAGGCCGCAAGATCCTCCAGGACATGCATGCTGGCGACTGCGGCCATCACGCCGACGCCAAGGCGCTAGTCGCCAAGGCCATGCGGCACGGCTTCTACTGGCTCACCGCGCACGCCGACGACACCAACATCATCCAACGATGCGTCGGGTGCCAGAAGTACGCCCACCAGACGCACCTCCCTGGTTCGGCACTCAAGACCATCCCCATTACATGGCCATTTGCTGTATGTGGCATGGACATGGTAGGCCCGTTCAAGAAGGCCACATCCGGTTTCACCCACCTCCTGGTCGCGATCGACAAGTTCACCAAATGGGTCGAGCCAAGCCAATCAAAAAGTATGACGGCAAGACGGCCACCAAGTTCTTACGCGAGCTCATCTACCGGTACGGCTACCCGCATAGCATAATAACGGACAACGGCACCAACTTCGCCAAAGGGGCCATGGCGGAATTCTGCGAAGAGCACGGCATATGACTCGACCTCGCCTCAGTCGCCCACCCGGAGTCGAACAGCCAAGTAGAACACGCTAACTAGAGCGTCCTCCATGGGCTCAAGCCACGACTCTAGGTGCCCCTCGAGCGCACCCCAGGATGCTGGATCGAAGAGCTCCCTTCAGTCATATGGGGGATCCGCACGTCCATCAATCGCTCCACCAGGTTCACACCCTTCTTCATGGTGTACGGCGCCGAAGCCATAATGCCAACAGACCTGGAGCATGACTCACCTCGAGTAGCCAATTACGTCGAGGCGACAAACGAGACCGCCCGCCAAGACAGCATCGACCAAATCGACGAGGCACGCGACCTGGCTCGCTCCCGTACAACCATCTACCAGCAGGGACTCCGCCGCTACCATAGCCGCCGAGTCCGGAGTCGCACCTTCCAGTAGGGAGACCTGGTCCTACAACTGGCTCAAGGCAAGAAGGGCATGCACAAACTCTCCCCCCATGGGAGGGGCCGTTCGCCATAGGGCGAGTCCTCGGCAATGACGCCTACTACCTCATCGACATACGAGGCGACGGCCAGCTCGAGGTTGGGAGACCATGGAATGTAAACCTCCTCTGGAAGTTCTATACAAAGAACCGAAACATGTACTTAGCTGAGATATATAATGAAATTCATTTGGTTCACAAAATTGTGTCTACTCGCCATATCCTTGTGCCACTCGCACTCGTACAATCAGCAATACGCTATCCACGGAAGTCAACCTTTGGTCGAGCAACTGGCACGGCTAAGTAGTGCGGCCCAAGGGCACCGAAAATACTCGGGCCTTGGGACGTCCACGAAAACGCCAACCCGGAGCCACCATCGGAGTCGCCTAGCTCGACTGGCCCACCGGGCCAAGACGACCGGTATACGCTTCTCACAGCGACCTGTCCTTCCCATCCTCGCGCACAGCGACTCGAATGGTTAAGTACCATGCACGGGCACTCCGCAAGAATGGAACCCTCACGCGGCTCGGGAACACACCAATTAAGAGAGCTGCCTTAGACTCGCCCAACGTCTGGCTCTCCGATCCAGGGGAAGAGACGCGTTACAAACAATGCATTAACAACCTACAATGGGAACACGCCCAATACGGCTATGCACTACGCTCGGGGACTCGCCTACAAACAAAACCATTCGCGCTCGGGGACTCGCCCCTTCAGGAGACGCAAACGATAAACAAAACACCATAAAAGAAAACACATGTTTACACAATCGAGTATACCCCATTAAAGGGCGGACGCGCTCGGGGACTCACTCAACTAAAAATAAACACACCACACAATCACATTCGCATTGCGAGTTGATTGACTCCTCTTACTCAAAATATTGTTCATATTACAAAAGTAGCCACTTGGCACATATTACAAATTGCCCAACGATACTATCTATTCTGCAGGTCCTGACGAAGAAGCACCACCGCCACCCTTCACACGAACGAAAGGTTGCCACGGGTTCATCGGGTAGGTCGTCAGCGACTTTGACAAAGTCGACTGGAAGGGTTGCTCCGACTTCATGTCGCGATGCTGCGGCTTAGGGTCGCCAAGCGCCAATACCGTTTCCAGGTATGGAAGAAGGTCTCCCATCGCCAACACAAGATCAGCAAAAGGGGTGGCCTTGGCAGTCAGCTTCAGCACCTCTGACATCTCCACCATGCAAGTCGCCGAAGGGTAGCCGCTGGTGACATCGTCGAGGTCGAAATCGTCGGGGAAGTGGGCGAGACCCAGGCTCAATGTCGTGGTGGCCCCGCGCCTGAAAGCCGAGCACGCTATCCACTCCACAACGCTGGGCACCTCCTCCAGATAGCGCCACACTTCTGTAAGTCCCCCAGGAATAACCTCGGTGGGGGACATCCCTTGAAGGACCGCTTGGATGGACAATGCTGAGGCAGTGGCCGCGTTCATCACAGCAGTCACGCACTGCGAGGCGTTGAAGGTCTGAACCACCAGGTCGCTTTGCCCTATCATAGCTGCAACATCAGACGTTAGTGACACTATGGATCTCCCCACTCGGGGCCTCGTCGAACGTGTTAAGCAAAAAACAGAGACTCACCAAGAAGCTTGCGGCAGTTCTCGGTGACATGCTTCTCCAGGCTGCAGCCCCATGATGATCGAGTCCGCGGCCTTGTGCTCCTCTTCAGTCGCAGCGACTGCAGCCTTCGCTCGGTCCTCAGACGAAATTGAGGCTGCTTTCGCCTCCTCTAATTCCTGAATCAGCAAGCAATTTGTCCATTCGCCGCGTCCAGCTCGGCGACTGGAACATACCCTTCAAGAACCTTGGAAATGGCAGCCGAAAGACCATCTGAAAAGAAAAGAGACAAATCATCAACACGCCAGCACACCAACAGTTCAGAGCCGAAAAAGAAAAAAAAAGAAACAAGTACTTACCAACAGTCTCCTGGAGTCACCGGTTTGCTTCCTGCGCCACGCGCAGATCCTGCTCCAGACGCTCCCTCGTGGCCTGTCGATCGGTCGACTCCCTCTACAAACCCTACAAAATTAACAAAACTCAGTACCCACCAAGAACAATCTTCAGTTCCGAGCCGCTGAAATTCAGCGACTAGAAACTCGGGGAATGGAGAGTACAAGAAATTCAGTTCCTAGCCGCTGAAATTCAGCGACTAGGAACTCGGGGACTGGAGAGTAGAAGAAATTCAGTTCCTAGCCGCTGAAATTCAGCGACCAGGAACTCAGGGACTGGAGAGTAGAAGATACTCAGTACCTAGCCGCTGAAATTCGGCAGCTAGGAACTCGGGGACTGGACGTACATGAATGGTGGCGCCAAGCATCTTGTGGAGCTCTCTAGTGTCAGTCGACGGGACTGTGAAGGAGGTGCGCCCACAACGGGTCCCAATGTCTTCATCAACGATCTCTGGGCTCTGTGGAGACTGGTTGTCTGCCACGCCTGGAAACTGCCTCGCCATGAAGCACGGGAACATTGCCGACGCCCTAGCTGAGGCACTAGTCATCAGAGCCGGCGCTTCCGTCGCAAGAGCGACCATGAATGGCTCCGACCGCGCCGCCGCCACTTCTTTGACGACTGGAGCGAGATCGTCTTCCTTGGCACTATCCATCGCCACGACGTCGTCGGCACCGCCCTTCTAAAGGAAATATGCCCTGAGAGGCAATAATAAAGTTGTTATTATGTATTCCTTGTATATGATAGATGTTTATTTTGCATGCTATAATTGTATTGATAGGAAACATCAATACATGTGTGTAATAAACAAAAAGGGTTCCTAGTTATGCCTCTCTTATAGACTAGCTTGTTGATTAACAAGATGATCAAGGTTTCCTGATCATGGACATTGGATGTTGTTAATAACAAGGTCACAGCATTTGTGAAATGATGTGATGAACATTCATCCGAAGTATAGCATTATGATCAAGTCATTATGTTTATATTGCTATAACATCATACGAAGTAATCTTTATTCTTAGACCATGAGATCATGTTAATTGCTAACACCGGAAGGGTATCTTGATAACATCAAATGTCACACCATAACAGGGTGACTATAAAGATGGGTTCAGTACTACGAAGGTGTTATGTTGAGGCTCATGGATCAAGAGTGGAATTTGTCAATCCAGATGACGGATAGATATACTTTGGGCCATCTCGGTGATATCATTTTGGAGCACATATGTTTCAGACGAAAGAATTGCAAAGCGCAGGAATTGTTTCAATAGAAACTGGAAATTGTTTCGGGTGAAATTGCAGAAGGTGGTTCTGCATGTGATATTGAAATATTGCAAGGGGCTATATGTGAATGTTTGTTAATTAAAGTAATTAACAAAATTATGAATAAATTTAATAAAAAGAGTTTTATTAAATGAGAGAGCATTAAATTTGGAGAAATTTAATGCATTTAAAGTGGAGACTTTAAAAGGGAATGTGAAGAGGCATTTTAATGTGGAGGGGTTACCACCACATGAATGGGGGAGGTGAGGGGTCACCCCCCCATGTGCCGGCCATGGAGAGAGGGGGCACCCCCCCTCCTCCTATAAAAGGCCACCCATTCCCTCCTTCATCCTAGCACCTCCTTGTGAAGGATCTCTCTCCCCCTCTAGAATTATTCCCCCATGGTCTCGGATTAGCGAGATACATGTTCCCAGTGGCATTTAAATGCTGAAGGAGTTGCTGCTTCCGCTGGATCGCTGGAGCGAGGAGGTGGAGGTTGTCCGGTGGCTTGAACGTGTGTGCGAGGATGGATGCGCTGCTGATTTGTGGCGCTCGGACTTCCACACGATCTTGAGATCGGCAAGCGTACGACTACATCAACCACGGGTTCCTACTCGTTAACAAAACTCGTTGTCTTCGAGGGTAAGTTCTCCATGGATGTATGTCCACCCATTGCTCTGTACCTAGTAGATAGATCTTGGCGTATAGTTCTCATCGTAGGAAAATTTTTGTTTTCTATGCTGCGGACCCAATAGTGGCATCAGAGCCTGATCTATGCGTAGGTGCTTTGCACGGGTAGTACACATATGTTTATATGTGGGCGATGATGATCATGTTATTGCATCTTCTATGTACTTTGGATATTGGTGGCATAGTGGGATGAAGCGGCCCGGACCAACCTTACATGTCATCGTACATGAGACCGGTTCCACGACTGACGTGCAACTAGTTTGGCATAAGTGGCTAGCGGGTGTCTGTCTCTCCTACTATAGTCAATATCTGATTTACAACGAGTTGCTAATAACTTGGTTATCCTCGTTGTGGTTCATGTTCATAGGTAAGACCGGTTCTATCTCCGAAAGCCCTAAGCCACGTAAAACTTGCAATTGATAAATTAGAGGCATCTAGTTTAGATCGTTGCTGGGCTAGTGTCTTGATATGGTATTGTTGTAAGTAGATGTATGATAGATACTCTTACAACTCACTTAACGTGTAAGTTCCATAGACCTTGGCCTTACACACAAAGGAATGATAGAGATCATACCACGATGCAAATGATAGAGATCAAATGCATGGACCATATCACCTCACTTCACACATTAGCATCTTATATTGCTAGTTTGGCGCTTTTGGTAGCATTATAAGATGATCCCTCATTTACAAATCAAGATAAAATGTGTTCTTCCTTAAGTATGCACCATTTTGTGGATCGTGTTTTGAGGCATCACGTGATGATCGGGTGTTCTCGACTCTATGCTTACATACAACGGGTGTAAGACAGTTTTACACACGCAAATACTAAGGTTCTTACTTGACGAGCCTAGCATGTATAGACATGGCCTCGGAACACGGACCGAAAGGTTAAGCATGAGTCATATAGTTGATATGATGCCCATATAGATGCTCACCTTTGAAGCTACACCGACTCACGTGATGATCGGACTTGGTGTAGTGGATTTGGTTCATGTAATCACCGAAAGGACACGAGGGATGTCGTTTTTGAGTGGGAGTTCATTAGTAATTTGGATTAGTTGAACTCAATCTATCATAAACTTAGTATAAATATATTTTACAAATTCTATTGTAGATGGCACCACCTGCTTTTAATTTCAATGTGTTCATGGAGAAAGAGAAGCTTGCTGCGAATGGTAGCAACTTCACCAACTGGGCTATGAATTTGAGGATTCTCCTCACTGCTGCACAAAAGCAATATCTGCTAGAGGCGCCGCTAGGCCCCCCACCAGCTCCTGATGCCCCTAACGAGGAAAAGAACGTCTATATAACTCGTCAGGATGACCACAACTTAGTTCATTGCGGCATACTGTATGGGCTAGAGCCAGAACTTCGAAAACATTTCGAAAATGGCAATGCCTTTGATACCATGGGAGAATTGAAAATGATTTTCGATACCCATGCTGCCGTAGAGAGTTATAATGCTTCTGAAAAGTTCTTTAGCTGCATGATGGAAGAGAACAACTCCGTTAGTCAGCATGTACTCAAAATGTCTGGGTACACCGATAAGCTTGTGTCCTTGGGAATAACGATTCCCATTGACTTAGGCATACATCGTGTTCTCCAATCTCTGCCACCTAGCTACAAGAGCTTCGTGATGAACTATAATATGCAGGGCATGAAGAAGTCTCTTCGAGCTTACACAATGCTCAAGACTGCAGAAGTGGAGATTAGGAAAGAACATCAAGTGTTGATGATCAATAAGACCACCGGTTTCAAGAAGGACAAGAAAGGCAAGCAGAAGGGAAAGAAGGGCGGAAAATCTGTTGCCGCGCCTGAAAAGAAACCCCGAGATGGCCCTAAGTCTGACACCGAGTGCTACTATTGCAAGGGGACTGGTCATTGGAAGCGCAACTGCCCCAAGTATTTGGCAGACAAGAAGGCCGGCAAGGCAAACAAAGGTATATGTGATATACATGTTATTGATGTGTACTTGACTAGTACTCGTAGTAGCACCTGGGTATTTGATACGGGATCGGTTGCTAATATATGTAACTTGGTTCAGGGGCTGCGGAACAAGCGACAACTAGCAAGGGATGAGGTCACGATGCGGGTCGGCAATGGATCAAGAGTTGATGTGATCGCCGTCGGAACGCTGCCTCTCCATATACCGTCGGGATTAGTTATAAACCTGAATAATTGTTATTTGGTGCCTGCACTGAGCATGAACATTGTATCTGGATCGTGTTTGATGCAAAGTGGTTATTCGTTTAAGTCTGAAAACAATGGTTGTTTGATTTATATGAATAATATCTTTTATGGTCATGCACCTATGTTGAATGGTTTATTTCTGTTGGATCTCGATAGTAGTATTACGCATATTCATAATGTTGATGCTAAAAGGATTAAACTTGATAATGATATATCTACATATATGTGGCACTGCCATCTAGGTCATATTGGCGTTAAACGCATGAAGAAACTCCATTCTGATGGACTTTTGGAATCACTTGATTTTGAATCATTTGATACATGTGAGCCATGCCTTATGGGCAAGACGACTAGAATGTCGTTTTCCGGTTCAATGGAACGGGCGACAGATTTATTGGAAATCATACATACTGGTGTGTGTGGACCAATGAGTGTGTCGGCGCGAGGTGGATATCGTTATTTTGTTACTTTCACGGATGATTTGAGTAGATATGGGTATATCTATTTGATGAAACATAAGTCTGAAACCTTTGAAAGGTTCAAAGAATTTCAGAATGAAGTGGAAAATCATCGTAATAGAAAGATCAAATTTCTGCGGTCCGACCGTGGAGGAGAGTATCTTAGTTACGAGTTTAGCACACATATGAAAGACTGTGGAATAGTTTCACAACTCACGCCTGTCGGAACACCACAACGTAATGGTGTGTCAGAACGTCGTAATCGTACTTTATTGGATATGGTTCGATCTATGATGTCTCAATGACTTGCTTGTCATTTTGGGGTTATGCAATGAAACGCTGCATTCACTTTAAATAGGGCACCATCTAAATCCGTTGAAAAGACACCATATGAATTATGGTTTGGAAACAAACCTAAGCTATCATTTCTTAAAGTTTGGGGATGCGATGTTTATGTGAAGAAACTTCAACCGGATAAACTCGAACCCAAAGCGGAAAAATGCATCTTCATAGGATACCCTAAGGAAACGATTGGGTATACCTTCTATCACAGATCCGAGGGCAAGGTCTTTGTTGCCAAGAATGGATCCTTTCTTGAGAAGGAGTTTCTCGCGAAAGGTGTGAGTAGTCGGAAGGTAGAACTCGAAGAGGTTATTAAACCTTCTCTTCATGAAATGGCGAGTAGCACAGCTCCAGAAGTTGTTTCGTAGTTGACTTCACCTAATGAAGAGAGAGCTAATGATAATGGTCATGAAACTCCAAAAGAGGACACTACCGAACCTCGCAGGTCAAGTAGGACACGTGCAGCTCCTGAACTGTATGGCAATCCTGTTATGAATTTCATGATTGATGAAATAGATGACCCTACGACATATGAAGAAGCGATGATGATCCCTGATTCCAACAAATGGCTAGAAGCCATGAAATCTGAGATGGAATCCATGTACGAAAACCAGGTTTGGACCTTGGTGGACTTACCTCACGACCGAAAGGCCGTTGAGAATAAATGGATTTTCAAAAGAAAAACTGATGATGATGGTAATGTAACCATCTATAAGGCTCGACTTGTCGCAAAGAGGTTTCGACAAATTCAAGGAGTTGACTACAATGAGACATTCTCTCCCGTAGTGATGCTTAAGTCGGTTAGGATTATGTTAGCAATTGCTGCATATTTCAATTATGAAATATGGTAGATGGATGTCAAAACTGCGTTCCTCAATGGTAATATTGAAGAAGAGTTGTATATGATACAACCTAAGGGTTTTGTCGATCCTAAGGATGCTGATAAGGTGTGCAAACTTCAGCGATCCATCTATGGACTGAAGCATGCATCCCGGAGTTGGAATCTCCGCTTTGATGAGGTGATCAAAGAGTTTGGATTTGTCCAAACTTATGGAGAGGCTTGTATTTACAAGAAAGTGAGTGGGAGCAATGTGGCATTTCTGATATTATATGTGGATGACATATTATTGATTGGAAATGATATAGATCTTTTAAACAGTGTTAAAAGTTATCTAAACAGCAAATTTTTGATGAAGGACCTTGGTGAAGCTTCATATATATTAGGCATTAAAATCTATAGAGATAGATCAAGATGCCTAATTGGGCTATCACAGAGTACATACCTTGATAAGATATTAAAGAAGTTTAATATGGACGAAAGTAAGAAGGGGTTCTTACCTATGTTGCAAGGCAAGACATTGAGTAAGACTCAAAGTCTGGCTACGGCGGAAGAAAGAGAGATAATGGATAAGATCCCCTATGTCTCAGCCATAGGCTCTATAATGTATGCCATGCTATGTACAAGACCGGATGTGGCACATGCTATTAGTTTGACTAGTAGGTACCAATCTGATCCAGGTTCAGAACACTAGATAGCGGTAAAGAACATCCTCAAGTACTTGAGAAGAACTAAGGATATGTTTCTTGTATACGGAGGTGAGGAAGAGCTAGTCGCTAAGTGTTATGTCGATGCTAGTTTTGACACTGATCCGGATGACTCTAAGTCTCAATCCGGATACGCATTTCTCTTGAACGGAGCAGCAGTTAGTTGGAGGAGCTCCAAACAACCTGTGGTGGCTAGATCAACGACGGAGGCGAAATATGTTGCTGCTTCAGAAGCAGCGCAGGAAGCGGTTTGGATGAAGGAGTTCATAACGGAACTAGGTGTGGTTCCTAGTGCGTTGGACCCAATGGTGGTCTATTGTGACAATAATGGAGCCATAGCCAACGCCAAGGAACCAAGGTCTCACAAGAATTCCAAGCATATTAAGCGTCACTTTCACTCCATCCGCGAGCATGTCAAGGATGGAGATATAAAGATTTGTAAAGTGCACACGGACCTGAATGTAGCAGATCCGTTGACTAAAGTACTCCCTAGGGCAAAACATGATCAACACCAGAACTCCATGGGTGTTAGATTTATCACTATATAAACTAGATTATTGTCTCTAGTGCAAGTGGGAGACTGAAGGAAATATGCCCTAAGAGGCAATAATAAAGTTGTTATTATGTATTCCTTGTATATGATAGATGTTTATTTTGCATGCTATAATTGTATTGATAGGAAACATCAATATATGTGTGTTTAATAAACAAAAAGGGTTCCTAGTTATGCCTCTCTTATAGACTAGCTTGTTGGTTAACAAGATGATCAAGGTTTCCTAATCATGGACATTGGATGTTGTTAATAACAAGGTCACAGCATTTGTGAAATGATGTGATGAACATTCATTCGAAGTATAGCATTACGATCAAGTCATTATGTTTATATTGCTATAACATCATACGAAGTAATCTTTATCCTTAGACCATGAGATCATGTTAATTGCTAACACCGGAAGAGTATCTTGATAACATCAAATGTCACATCGTAACAGGGTGACTATAAAGATGGGTTCAGTACTACGAAGGTGTTATGTTGAGGCTCATGGATCAAGAGTGGAATTTGTCAATCCAGATGACGGATAGATATACTCTGGGCCCTCTCGGTGATATCACATTAGGATAGCTTGCAAGCAAGTGATGTGATCACTAGAATGTTATATCACGGGAACGAGAAAAGAGTGCATGTCGGTAACGAGATCAAACTAGGTATGGAGATACCGATGATCGAATCTCGGACATGTAATATATCGAGAGACAAAGGGATTTAGTTACAAGCGTTAAAGGTTCTCACGATCACAGGAGTCATCGTTGAATGTGTAGGAGTCAGTAAAGATCTCTAGGTCCCGCTGCTGATTATTGATCGGAGAAGGGTCTCGATAATGTCTGCATTATTCGCGAACCATAGGGTGGCACACTTAAGAGTTACTAGACACCATTTTGGAGCACATATGTTTCATACGAAAGAATTGCAAAGCGCAGGAATTGTTTCAATAGAAACCGGAAATTGTTTCGGGTGAAATTGCAGAAGGTGGTTATGCATGTGATATTGAAATATTGCAAGGGGCTATATGTGAATGTTTGTTAATTAAAGTAATTAACAAAATTCTGAATAAATTTAATAAAAAGAGTTCTATTAAATGAGAGAGCATTAAATTTGGAGAAATTTAATGCATTTAAAGTGGAGACTTTAAAAGGGAATGTGAAGAGGTATTTTAATGTGGAGGGGTTACCACCACATGAATGGGGAGGTGAGGTCACCCCATGCGACCATGGAGAGAGGGGGCACCCCCCTCCTCCTATAAAAGGCCACCCGTTCCCTCCTTCATCCTAACACCTCCTTGTGAAGGATCTCTCTCCCCCTCTAGAAATATTCCCCCATGGTCTCGGATTAGCGAGATACATGTTCCCGTTGGCATTTAAATGCGGAAGGAGTTCTTTGCTTCCATTTGGATCGCTGGATCAAGAAGGTGGAGGTTGTCTGGTGGCTTGAACGTGTGTGCGAGGATGGATGCGCTGCTGATTTGTGGTGCTCGGACTTCCACATGATCTTGAGATCGGCAAGCGTACGACTACATCAACCACGAGTTCCTACTCGTTAACAAAACTCGTTGTCTTCGAGGGTAAGTTCTCCATGGATGTATGTCCATCCGTTGCTCTGTATCTAGTAGATAGATCTTGGCGTATAGTTCTCATCGTAGGAATTTTTTTGTTTTCTATGCTGCAGACCCAACACCTTCTGCCTCTCCGCGCCCTCCACAGTCGCCAGATCTCTAGCAGGTTTCCTCTTCTTGGGGAGGTCGCCCTCTCCCGTGGTGGCGACCGGTGGAATCTTCGCCACTGAAGGGTGACCAATCTTCTTGGCTCTAGACCTGCCAAAACCCCAAAAGTCAACACATTGACAGCACAAAAACGAGACACGACTTGGAATGGAGAAGTCAATACTTACATGGCGACTGGGAGAACGCGCAGCCCAGTGCTGATGTGGGCGGGCTTGTCTAGTTCCGGCCCCAGATTGCACGTGAGACCCCTCTCAAAGACATCTGAAGCCCATGACACTTGCGGGCTTCCTTGATGACGAAGCCACGATCGCCGGAATTTCTGTCTCTAGAAACATGGCCGCCCTTGAAGGTTGCGGCGATTTCGACGCCATGGCCTCAGCCGCCTCCTTGCTTGGCGCCCTCAAAGTTTCAGGCACAAACAC
The DNA here is from genome assembly GCA_023614405.1 of Avena insularis. Lineage (NCBI taxonomy): Eukaryota > Viridiplantae > Streptophyta > Magnoliopsida > Poales > Poaceae > Avena > Avena insularis. The sequence goes on from CM042696.1 coordinate 259,922,070, forward strand.
CGCCAGAGGAACTTCCACCGCTGCCTCGGTGTCCTCGTCCCCCAATCCCTTCATTGGAATCGCATCCTCCGGGATATTGTGCAAAGAGTCAGGGGCATCCTCATCATCGGAGTCATCTTCAGACTCAAACACCACCGCCGACCTTGGCGGCGACACTAGCTTCTTCACCGGCGACTTTGGTTTGTGTGCGGGCTTCGCCGACGTGGCTGTGTGCCGAGACGTGTGCTCTTGCATGATTTCGTTGCCCCCTTCATGTTCATCAAGGCTGCGACTCGCCTCGAACTCGTGCTGCTTCTGCATGCGGGTCTTGCAAGCCGCAGGCGCTAGGGGAGGAACCTCCTCCTCCTCCTCGTTGCTTTCGGATGAATCTCCCTTGGAGACCTCTTCGAGCTCCCGGGGAACCTCTTCGTCAAGCGGAGGGAGCCAACCTTCCAGCACCTGGAACAACTGAAAACAACCACCGATGAGTATCAAACGACACGACTGCGAGTTACATTGCAGATATTGCGACTGAAAGGAAAAACTTACCATTGGGGCTTCGTTCTTCACAGGAGTATACGGGGCGAGCCTGACCGATGCGGTTGTGAATTCCGCATTCGTGATTTTCTTTAGGGCGGCCTTGTAATCTTCGGTCTCCCATGACTCTTTGCTGGTCCGGGAGGGATCGTGTTTCCCGCTATACTCATACATCCAATGCGGCTGAGCCGCTAGCGGAACCAAATGCCGCAGAGCCAGTAGTTGTAGAGGTTGATCGAAGACAACCCCTGATCCTTCAACCTCTGGATCTGGTCCATCATCTCCGTGCCGGCCATCCTCTGGTCTTCGGGGAGTTTCTTCGGTGCCAGCCGGCGAGGCTCACTCCTGTAACATCCCAAAACTTTAATCCAAGTGATCAAGATCCAAATCATCAAAATTTAGAGTTAACAAAAACTTTCCCAATTAAAATTATTAAAGCATTCATGTGTGTGTGCATTTAAATAGGAGTTGTTTTGAATTGCTTTGATTAAGTGATCCATTGCTTGTAAAATGATTCTTAGGTGAAATAAACATCATCTAGATCATTCCCAAACAAATCTCAAAGAAAAACAAATCAAAATGAATAAAAGAAAGAAATGGTCATTTGTGCCATTTTAACTACCATGCCCACTTTGGCTATTCCTAGAACTCAAAACTTAATAGAAACCAATGTGGATCTTTGCACCCCTTGCCAGTACATATAGTGATGTACCAAGGCCCACTTTGTGATCTACCAAAAACTTTCAAACACTGATTTTAAATGGCAATTGAAAATTGAATGTAGTTCATATGAGAAGATCCCACTTATTCAAAAACCACTCAATTGAGCTCCATGTTCAAAACCCAAGAAACCACAGAGGCTTAAGCATGTGCCTAGCAACTCCACCAAAAATCATCCAAAAAGTCAAAACTTGAATTCTTGCGGCCATTTCTACAAACACCTTGTGGGCAGAATTCAAACAAGAACCAAAAACACTATTTTGAGTAGTGTTTGGACCAAATTGGTCTCCCATTTTATAACCACAGCCACCCAGTGCACCCCCTACCCTTCTCTAGCCCGGCCACGCACTATGCCACGACCAAATGGTCATGGCCATTAAGGCCGAGCACCATTTGGGTACCCCCACCGGCGACAGCGCGCCATAGCCGCCGCCAGCGTCGCCCACCCTGTCCAGGAGGTCGCCTGTGGTCCACCTCCACCACCCAAACAGCGCCAGCCCGAGGCCAGCGCCAGGAGCAGCCAGGAACCACCACGTCCGGAGCTTATCCGCCATGCCGAAGCCGCCCCTAGAGCGCGCCCGGTCCCCGCTCAGCCAGACCCTGCCTCGCTCCAGCCGCCCGTCTACATGATCACCACAGTCCTAGGAAGCTAACGGACATCCCCTTTCCCCCGACCGGCCGCCGAGAAACTCGCCATCGGCAGAGACATCGTGCGCGCCGCGCCACTCACCCCTCCGGACTGCCATTCACTTCACACGCACCTCCGTGACACTCGCCAGGGCACCGCGCACCGCCCACACATCTAGCTCGATGTGCCGTCATCACCGGCGAGCACTGCCCATGCTCCTCTGCCGCTTCGCCGAGCCTATAAATAGAGGCCTCCACAACACCAATTGGTCACACCACTCTCATCCCCTCCCTCTCAAAGCACTCCCAGAGCCCCGCCGGAGCAAGCCGCCGTCCGCAGCACCGGAATTTCGTCGGAGTCTGCCACAGAGGGAGAAGAAGGGGGTCGTTGATCAAGCCCACCTCTCGGGACGCCGCCGGTACCAGGAGAACCGCCGTCCTTGACTTGTTCGTTTGCCCTCCTCGCCGACCCTCACCGGAGCGCCGGTAAGCTTCCCCAGACCCCCACCGAGCCGCTAGGGTTCCACCTCGCCGGCGACCTGTCTGTCGTCGATGACAAGCCACAACTATAGATCTTCCTGTTAATCGCACGGTCCATGTTGCCCCGTACTGCTTCGTGTTTAAAGAGCCACTGACATGTGGACCCCCCTGTCAGCTGTTCTCTGCGCCGCGAAGTACCACTGGGCCGGCCCATTTCCGTTCCTGCGCTAGCCCACGAATTCAAATTTAGGTTTTTCTAATTAGGTTTGAACTTAGTTCTGTCCCCTAGTTTGAAAATCATTTCAGAGAGATTTACAAATTCAAATTGAGTGATTCTAATTGTGTTGGAAAGCTTCTGAAAAAATCTATCCAAGACCATTGGATTTAATTCATTTAGAGTTAGAGATCTCTCTTAGTAAAAATAACAAGGCATAAGCTTTTGTACATTCCAACATTTGTATAAAATCAACCAAAATAGCTTTTGAGTTCATTCCAACTCTCAACAATCACATTTAACCATACCTATCTGAATATGTAATAATATTAAGGTTTGCATGCAGTGACTTTGGACTAGTACCAAAATAATGCTATATAGGCATTTCTAGTCACTTTAAATCATTAAATTCTAAACATAAACCCATTAAAGTGTGATCCAACCCTTAAATCACATTCCCACATGTTAGAATATGTGGTGAGGACATGTGTCCATATGATCCCATATTCTAAGTGGAGAATATTAAATCTTAGATATTTTCAATGAGTAGAAATTACTTTTCTTAAATAAAAAGAATGAAACTAGTTAATAAAACCTTGTGATGCTTATGATGATAATAGATCATCTAATGTGTGCCTTAGAGTGCTAAATAGACTAGTTAAGCATTGTTTGGTGATTGTGTACTCCGTATGTATTTATAGACGATAGTACCGACCAAGCTTTCGAGGAGGAGGAGTTCTACCAAGAAGAGGAGGAAGAAAACTTCAACCACTGCACCAACCAAGGCAAGCTACTATTGGCAAGCTAACACTTGCAAGTATAATGCTTAGCAAGCTAGAATTAAGCTAGATAATCTGAGCAAGATGCACTAGGCATGCTTTGGTTATACCACTTTGATTATTACTTACCCCAAGTCTTATTTCCAAGTTTTACTTCCTTTAAATTACCAAAGTCCTTTACTTGTTTTGAAGGTAGCATAAAGTGTATAAAACTTGACCTATCTAGATAACTTTAGATGCCATTCTATGGCATGAGATTGATCCCATCTTTCCACCTTAGTGAACATTCTTAACTTAGTAGTTTAGAGTAGATAAAAACTTTAGTCACTTTAGATGGGAACACTTGGTGAAAATGAATTGTGAAAACCTTGGAATGATGAGTCATTCTATTGAGATGTTTTGACATGTGTTGAGAAACACAAATGGTTTATGATGATGAAAATGTTGAGGCATGAGCCTTAGCCCTTTTACAAAAAAACTGATGGTTGGATTCGGATGCGATGCCATTCCAAATTTACCGTACAACCACAATACCTGAATTGGGTAAGGCTTAGCAGAAAGTTTATATGCATTAGTATTAGTTCCCTCACGGGAGAGGTTTGAGCTGAGGCTACCTCTCAATGTTGTCCACCTATGTAGTGCCCAAGATGATAGATGGTCATGGTTGGGAGGCCATGCTCATAGGAGAGGTGCTTATACTAGGGTGTGTAAAGAAAGAGTTATGTTTGATTATCTGCATACTAAGTATGATGATTCAAGGTTATCCCTGACAGATGTATCGAATCTTGTGGTGAAAGTGTACCACCTTTGCAAAGCATCAAACTATTGAATAGCGTCATGATTATGGACGATTAGAGTGGCCATCTTGTTTAGCTGTCAGATGTTTTCAAACTGACTTATGAAATGAATGATGAATCTTGACTTGACCACAACAGGGTTGTGACTATGACACTAGCTTCCCAACTTAAGTGATTCTAGAACTTTATTTTATCTTTCTTTGTTTCTGAACTTAGCTTAGGTTTCAAACTTAACTTTATAGTTAAACTTGGAGTTAGCACATTACTTTAGAACTATACTACTTGTTAGTGGTAGTTTGCGAGTACTTAAAGAGCACTCAAAGATTTTGTCCCTGGCTATTCTCATGGCCAGACTATGAAGGAGACTACCAAGATGATGGCCAGCAGGACGGCTATGATAACTCGGACTATCTGCCTTCGCCAGCATTGCCTGTGCCCATGAAGATGGACCCCGCCGCTATGCTTATTATTTATTCCGTTGCTTGTTGTATTAAGACTGGATCATGAGATCCTTATTTGTGTAAGACCTTATTTATGGTTTGTAATGGATGATGTACTATGATATCCAATCTGTTATGTCTCGCAAAAATGGCAATCTTGGGATTGCGATGTATGACATAACAGGCATCTGGGATTAAAAATCCAGGTGTTGACAAGTTGGTATCAGAGCCATCTTGACCATAGGAGACCCTAGTTAGAATGGACGTCTGAACAAAAACTTAATTTCAAAACCAAAGTGAGTATTTATGAAAAACTATTTCCTCTCTTACCCTTGGGAATTCATTCTTTCTCAAAAATTCATGTTCCTCCAATTCTTACATTACTACATAAAATTTGACACACTTGATCACTTCACTAATTTCCTCATCCTTAATTCTTGTAGATGGAGAATCAGTTCAGCAAGTTATACCAGTTAGGCAATGGAGGCCAACTGATCTTCGAGAGGAATCTAGATTAACTGTCTGAGTTACTGGGACGCCCGCATCGAGAGTTTCTTGGAGCTCAACTTCCAGGACCCCCAGGAGGAGATTTACAGTGGCTAGTCACCGCTGATCTTCGAGGAAAGCATAGAAGCACAAACGTCCGAGAGAATCTAGTTCTCCGTGAGAGAGAACAACTGGCTAGATGGATTAGCCAGGGCAATGCATGAAGCTCTCGCACATCTGTGTGCCCTTAGTGTCAACCAAATCCAAGGAACCCGTTTTTCTCACTATGCAAGACGTGACTTCATGGGAATGTCGATGGAGATGCTCGGTCCCCCGGAGCTGAAGCGTCAAGTGGAGAACCTTGACTTCCTATTGTACGATCACCAGAAGGAATTGGACAATGCTAGGGAGTTTGCCAACCACAATCGTGCCATTGCTGCCCAGAAGGCCCAGACTTTCTCACTGCTTGTCAAGGACCGTCAGTCTCTTCGCCTCCAACGCGAGAAGAAGGATCGCACCATCGCCCGTCTTTGCAAGAAGGTGGCCGACCTCGAGAAGACCGCCAAGGAGCAGGAAGCTTAGCTTGCAGCAAAGGACGCAGAAGAGGAGGGTGAAGACATCCAGGGAGATATGGATTCTTACCTCAGCAATGATGATGACTTTCTAGAGGAGGATGCCGTGGACTTCTACACTGACGATGAGGACTCCGACTTCATCGACAATGAGTAGATGCACTAGAGCACTGTCATAGCATGAGATGTATCGGTCCCACTGTATCGTAGCTTGTAGAATGGTTCTTAAAACCGTTTGTTTCCTTGTTGAGGTGTGTGTGTTTGTATCGTGTGCTTGTTTGAGTGAATGAAATGGAGTTAGTTGCAAAATCTGAGTCAAACTCAAAGTTTTAGTTTGAAACCAAAACCATGAACCTTAGAACTTTCCCTCTTAGCCCTTTATCTACCTCAATCTTCAGATGACTCGTGGAAACCAAGGAGGGAGAAGCTCGTCGCAAGACCCAATGCTGCAGATCTTGCAGAATCTCATCGCAGACAGAGAAGCAAGCAGGGCAGAGCGCCAAGCTAATCTAGCAACACTACAGCAGATCGCCCAGATGGCTCTCAACAACCAAGGGCAAGGAAATCAGGATCATCAAGGATCCAAGATGAAGAACTTCTAGAACACCAATCCCCCAATCTTTAGCACTTCAGAGAACCCATTAGATGCAGATGACTGGTTGTAGACAATGGAGAACAATTTAGAAGTAGCTAGAGTTGATGACAACGAGAAAGTTCTCTTTGCCACCCACTACTTGGCAGGAGATGCAAGAGCACAGTGGAACAAGATATCACTTTGATGAACCATGGTCAAGTGATGACATGGGAAGCCTTCAAAATCAAGTTCAGCCACACCCATGTGCCGCAGGGCTTAGTCACCAGAATGAGGGATGAATTCAGAGAGTTGAAGCAAGGCAGAATGAATGTGGTAGAGTACCGTGACAGATTCTTGTCACTTGCCAGATATGCACCTGATGAGATCAACACGGAGGCCAAGAAGAAGGAGAGATTCCTGAACGGACTGCATGATGAGATGGAGACTGTCCTCGTCAACATCCGCTTCGAGGATCTCGAAGAGCTAGTCGACTCTGCCATTCAGATTGGAGGGAAGATTAACCAGGCAAACGACAACCACAAACGTCGTATGATGCAACAATCGAGATCTAGCAGTCACCAGAAGTACCGTCCCAACCCCACACCAGGATATGCACCAAGGAACAATCGACCCCCAATGTCTCGCCCAAGCTAACCCAACCGTAGCGGAGGGAATGTGAAGTCCGGAGGAAACAACAACCACCCCGGTAACACCAACAATTTCAACCGTGCCCCTCCCAAGAGCAACAACAACAACGACAACAACACTGCACCCAGAGCTGGCAGCAATGCTATGCCTGTCGCAGCAAAAGACAAGCCCAGATCACTTGTTTCGAGTGTGGAGTGAAGGGTCACTATTCCAATGAGTGTCCCAAGAAGACTGCCGCCACTGCCAATGTGAATGCCCTAGCTCAACAGCAGCGTCGTGTTCAACCAGGAAGAAGATTTGCCCCAGGGAACCCTCACAACCGCAACGGTCGTCTCTTCCACATGAACGCCGAAGAAGCCCAAGAAGCGCCATACGTAGTGCCGGGTATGTTTTCTGTCAACTCAGTTTTAGCAAGGGTATTGTGTGATTCGGGAGCATCGCATTCATTTGTCACCAAAGAATTTGCATGCACTAGTAAGATTCACCCAACCAACTTGAAGCATGTCATGATATTTCAAATCCCTGGATCAACTACAAAAGCTAGAAAAATTTGCGAAGTTGTGCCTATAAGAATACATGGGATAGATTTTTATGCCAACCTAATAGTACTTGGAACCAAAGGATTGTAAGTAGTACTAGGTATGGACTGGATGTCAAGGAATAAAGGACTGATAGACTATGCTAAGAAAGCCATCACCATGACCGGTAGCTCTAGAGTCATAGTAGATCATATATCTGAAACCTTACCCCGTCAATTCAAGTGCAACAAGAGTCTAGCCCTGCCCACCATTGAACAAGTCAGAGTAGTCTGTGAATACCCCGACGTATTCCCAGATGAATTGCCAGGTATGCCCTCGGATAGGGATATTGAGTTCATTATCGAACTAATCCCCGGAACTGGACCCATAGCCTAGAGACCCTATAGCATGAACCCCTCAGAGTTAGTATAATTGAAGAAGCAGTTGGATGCTATGTTGGCAACATGCCTGGTTCAACCAAGTGCATCACAATGGAGATCACCAGTGTTATTCATCAACAAGAAAGATGGAGCCAACCGTTTGTGCACCGATTACAAAAAGCTGAATGACGTCACCATCAAGAACAAGTACCCCTTGCCAAAGATAGAGGATCTATTTGATCAGTTGACTGGAGCCCAGGTGTTCTCAAAGGTTGATCTTAGGACTGGTTATCACCAACTTAAGATTCGTGCAATGGATATTCTGAAGACTGCCTTTACTACTCGCTATGGTTTATACGAGTATACGGTTATGTCTTTTGGATTAACCAATGCCCCTGCTTATTTCATGAATCTCATGAATAATATCTTTATGAATTTCCTAGATAAGTTTGTCATTGTGTTTATCGACAATATCCTTATCTACTCCAAGTCCGAAGAAGAGCATAAGCAACATCTGAGAATCATCCTAGAAACCCTGAGAGAGCATCGGTTGTATGCCAAGTTCAGCAAGTGTGAGTTTTGGTTGAAGGAAGTAGGATTCCTAGGACATATTGTGTCTGCCGGAGGAGTCTCTGTTGATCCCGCCAAGATCAAAGATGTCGAATAATGGGAAGCCCCAACCACTCAAATCCAAGTCCGTACATTTCTCGGATTAGCGGGATACTACCGCAAGTTCGTAGAGGGATTCTCGAGCATCACCAGACCCATGACCCAATTGTTGAAGAAGGAAAAGAAGTTTGAATGGACTGACAAATGTGAAGCCAGTTTCCAGGAGCTAAAGAAGAGATTGATATCAGCCCCAATACTGATCATGCCAGATATCAAGAAGCTGTTTGATGTATATTGTTATGCATCCAAGATTGGTCTCGGATGTGTATTAATTTAAGAAGGCAAAGTCATCGCGTATCTATCTCGACAACTGAAGCAGCATGAGCAGAACTATCCGACCCATGATCTTGAGTTAGCAGTCGTAGTTTTGGCATTGAAGACATGGCGTCACTATCTAATGGGTAATCGCTATGAGAATTACTCAGATCACAAAAGCTTGAAGTATATTTTCACTCAGAAGGAGCTGAATATGTGGCAAAGGAGATGGATAGAGTTAATCAAGGATTATGACCTTGACCTTCACTATCACCCCGGCAAAGCCAATGTGGTAGCGGATGCTCTTAGCAGATTGCCATGTAGGCTAAACACCATGATCAAGGAGAAGCAACCAAGTTTGTATGAGGAGTTGGATCAGTTCAGAACTGAGCTGGTTAGCAGAGGATTCTTAGCTAGTATTGAACTTCGACCCACATTAATCAGCCAAATCAAGGAAGCCCAGAAGGGAAATGAAAGTATCGACAGAACAAATGTCGTATTGGTACAAGAAAGGTACCCGGATTCACTGAAGACGAAGAAGGAGTTCTGTGGTACAAAGGGAGTATCTGTGTGCCAGCAGATTCGGAGCTAAAGCAGGTTATCATGAAGGAAGCTCATGATACTCTTTATTCTATCCACCCCGGAGGAACAAAGATGTATCAAGATTTGAAAGAGCAATTTTGGTGGCACGAGAGGAAGAGAGAAATCGGAAGCTACATCGCCAAGTGTGACATCTATCAAAGAGTCAAAGCAGAGCATCAGAGACCCGCAAGACTGTTGCAACCTTTGTAGATTCCGGAATGGAAATGGGATTCTGTCGGAATGGACTTTATCACCGGTTTGCCTACTTCTAGTGGGGAAATGACTCAATATGGGTCATCGTTGATAGACTGTCCAAGGTAGCTCACTTTATACCTGTCAAGACAACCTACCAAAGTTCAAAGCTAGCAGAGTTGTATAGTGCTAGAATTGTTAGTCTGCATGGAACCCCCAAGACCATAGTATCAGATCGAGGAACCTAGTTTACCTCGAGATTTTTGCAGAAAGTCCAGGAAGGATTAGGAACCAAGTGGAACTTCAGCACTGCTTATCACCCGCAAACTGATGGACAAACTGAAAGAGTCAACCAAATCCTAGAAGATATGTTAAGAGCTTGTGTTTTAGAGTACGAATCAAAATGGGAAGACTGCCTGCCTTTCGTAGAATTCTCATATAACAATAGTTATCAAGCTAGTTTGCAGATGGCACCATTTGAGTTCATGTACGGAATAAAGTGTCGCACCCCTTTGAATTGGTCGCAAGTAGGAGAGAGTCAGATCTTTGGACCCGACATTCTTCGAGAAGCTGAAGAGAAGGTTCACAAAGTCTGTGAGCACCTCAAGACCGCCCAATCCAGACAGAAGAGTTATGCTGACAAAAGGATGAGAGACCTGACTTTCAATGTCGAAGATTTTGTATATCTCAAGGTTTCGCCATTGAAGGGAACACAACGCTTTAGTCTGAAAGGAAAGTTAGCCCCTAGATATATCGGGCCCTTCAAGATTCTAAATCGTCGAGGAGAAGTATCTTATCAACTGGAACTGCTAGAGGAGATGTCAGCCATCCACAATGTGTTCCATATCTCATTACTACGCAAATGCCTGGAAGTGCCGGAGAAGACTGAAGTTTTCAAGAACATCGATCACCGAGCTATTGAGATCAACAATGACCTGACATATCATGAAGTGCCCATCTGTATCTTGGAAGAAGCCTATAGAACCACCAGGACCAGGAGTATCAAATTTCTCAAGATCCAATGGAGCAACCATACCGAAGAGGAAGCCACTTGGGAGCGAGAAGATTACATTAGGACCGAGTTCCCAGATCTCTTTAGTTCCTAGTTTTCTTTCGTAAATCTCGGGATGAGATTTTGTTTAAGGGGGGAAGGTTTGTAACATCCCAAAACTTTAATCCAAGTGATCAAGATCCAAATCATCAAAAATTAGAGTTAACAAAAACTTTCCCAATTAAATATATTAAAGCATTCTTGTGTGTGTGCATTTAAATAGGAGTTGTTTTGAATTGCTTTGATTAAGTGATCTATTTCTTGTAAAATGATTCTTAGGTGAAATAAACATCATCTAGATCATTCCCAAACAAATATCAAAGAAAAACAAATCAAAATGAATAAAAGAAAGAAATGGTCATTTTTGCCATTTTAATTACCATGACTACTTTGGCTATTCCTAGAACTCAAAACCTAACAGAAACCAATGTGGATATTTGCACCCCTTGCTAGTACATATAGTGATGTACCAAGGCCCACTTTGTGATCTACCAAAAACTTTCAAAAACTAATTTTAAATGGCAATTGAAAATTGAATGTAGTTCATATGAGAACATCCCACTTATTCAAAAACCACTCAGTTGAGCTCCATTTTCAAAACCCAAGCAACCACAGAGCCTTAAGCATGTGCCTAGCAACTCCACCAAAAATCATCCAAAAATTCAAACTTGAATTCTTGCGGCCATTTCTACAAACACCTTGTGGGCAGAATTCAAACAAGAACCAAAAACACTATTTTGAGCAGTGTTTGGACCAAATTGGTCTCCCATTTTGCAACCACAGCCACCCAGTGCACCCCCCTACCCTTCTCTAGCCCGGCCACCCACTGTGCCACGACCAAATGGTCATGGCCATTAAGGCCGAGCACCATTTGGGCACCCCACGGCTGACAGCCACGCCACCACGCACGCCCATGTCCAGGAGGTCGCCTGTGGTCCACCTCCACCGCCCAACCAGCCCCAGCCCGAGGACAGCGCCAGGAGCAGCCAGGAACCGCCGCGCCCGGAGCCTGTCCGCCATGCCGAAGCCGCCCGCAGAGCGCGCCCGGTCCCCGCTCAGCCAGACCCCGCCTCGCTCCAGCCGCCCGTCTACATGATCACCACCGTCCTATGAAGCTAACGAACATCCCCTTTCCCCTGACCGTGCCCCGTAGTCACCGGCCGCCGAGAAACTCGCCATCGGCAGAGACATCATCTTGCGCCACTCCACCTCCCCCCGCCATTCATCGCACTGCGCACCTCCGTGACACTCACCAGGCACCGCCACCGCCCTAGCGCGCACCTCTAGCCCACACCTTAAGCTACCTCACGGCTGTGCTCGCCCATCTGCTCCTCGCCAAGCCTATAAATAGAGGCCTACCCAGCACCAATTCATCACACTACTCTCATCCCCTCCCTCTCACAACACTCCCAGAGCCCCACCGGAGAAAGCCACCGTCCACAGCACCGGAATTTCGCTGGAGTCTGCCGCGGAGGGAGAAGAAGGGGGCCGTTGATTAAGGCCACCTCTCGGGACGCCACCGGTACCAGGAGAACCACCGTCCTCGACTTGTTCGTTTGCCTGCCTCGCCGACCCTCGCTGGAGCCCCGGTAAGCCGCCCAGACCCCCACCGAGCAGCTAGGGTTCCACCTCGCCGGCGACCTGTCTGTCGTCGACGACAAGCCACAGCCGTAGATCTTCCTGTTAATCGCACGGTCCACGTTGCCCCGTACTGCTTCACGTTTAAAGAGAAGATGACATGTGGACCCCCCCTGTCAGCTGTTCTCTGCGCCGCAGAGTACCACTGAGCCGACCCATTTCCGTTCCCGTGCTAGCCCACGAATTCAAATTTAGGTTTTTCTAATTAGGTTTGAACTTAGTTCTGTCCCCTAGTTTGAAAATCATTTAAGAGAGATTTACAAATCCAAATGGAGTGATTCCAATTGTGTTGGAAAGCTTCTGAAAAGATCTATCCAAGCCCGTTGGATTTAATTCATTTAGAGTTAGAGATCTCTCCTAGTAAAAATAACAAGACAGAAGCTTTTGTACATTCAAACATTTGTATAAAATCAACCAAAATAGCCTTTGAGTTGATTCCAACTCCCAAAAATCACATTTAAGCATACCTATCTGAATATGTAATTATATTAAGGTTTGCACAGAGTGACTTTGTACTAGTACCAAAATAATGATATATAGGCATTTCTAGTCACTTTAAATCATTAAATTCTAAACTTAAACCAATTAAAATGTGATCCAACCCTTAAATCACATTCCCACATGTTAGAATATGTGGTGAGGACATGTCTCCATATGATCCCATATTCTAAGTGGAGAATATTAAATCTTAGATATTTTCAATGAGTAGAAATTACTTTTCTTAAATAAAAAGAATGAAACTAGTTAATAAAACCTTGTGATGCTTATGATCATAATAGATCATCTAATGTGTGCCTTAGAGTGCTAAGTAGACTAGTTAAGCATTGTTTGGTGATTGTGTACTCCGTATGTATTTATAGACGATAGTACCGACCAAGCTTTCGAGGAGGAGGAGTTCGACCAAGAAGAGGAGGAAGAAAACTTCAGCCACTGCACCAACCAAGGCAAGCTACTATTGGCAAGCTAACACTTGCAAGTATAATGCTTAGCAAACTAGAATTAAGCTAGATAATCTGAGAAAGATGCACTAGGCATGCTTTGGTTATACCACTTTGACTATTACTTACCCCAAGTCTTATTTCCAAGCTTTAGTTCCTTTAAATTACTAAAGTCATTTACTTGTTTTGAAGGTAGCATAAAGAGTATAATACTTGACCTATCTAGATAACTTTAGATGTCATTCTATGGCATGAGATTGATCCCATCTTTCCACCTTAGTGAACACTCTTAACTTAGTAGTTTAGAGTAGATAAAAACTTGAGTCACTTTAGATGGGAACACTTGGTGAAAATGAATTGTGAAAACCTTGGAATGATGAGTCATTCTATTGAGATGTTTTGACATGTGTTGAGAAACACAAATGGTTTATGATGATGAAAATGTTGAGGCATGAGCCTTAGCTCTTTTACAAAAAAATTGATGGTTGGATTCGGATGCGATACCATTCCAAATTTACCGTACAACCACAATACCTGAACTGGGTAAGGCTTAGCTGGAAGTTTATATGCATTAGTATTAGTTCCCTCGTAGGAGAGGTTTGAGATGAGGCTACCTCTCAATGTTGTCCACCTATGTAGTGCCCAAGATGACAGATGGTCATGGTTGGGAGGCCATGCTCATAGGAGAGGTGCTTATACTAGGGTGTGTAAAGGAAAGGTTATGTTTGATTATCTGCATACTAAGTATGATGATTCAGGGTTATCCCTGACAGATGTATCGAATCTTGTGGTGAAAGTGTTCCACCTCTGCAGAACGTCAAACTATTCGAATAGTCGCGTCCGCGGTTATGGAAAGTTGGAGTGGCCATACTGTTTCGTTGTCAGATGTTTTCAAACTGACTTATGAAATGAATGATGAATCTTGACTTGACCACAACAGGGTTGTGACTATGACACTAGCTTCCCAACTTAAGTGATTCTAGAACTTTATTTTATCTTTCTTTGTTTCTGAACTCAGCTTAGGTTTCAAACTTAACTTTATAGTTAAACTTAGAGTTAGCACATTAGTTTAGAACTATACTATTTGTTAGTGGTAGTTTGCGAGTACTAAAGAGTACTCATGGCTTTTGTCCCTGGCTATTCTCATGGCCAGACTATGAAGGAGACTACCAAGATGATGGCCAGCAGGACGGCTATGATAACTAGGACTATCTACCTTCGTCAGCTTTGCCTGTGCCCTTGAAGATGGACCCCACCGCTACGCTTATTATTTATTCCGTTGATTGTTGTATTAAGACTGGATCATGAGATCCTTATTTGTGTAAGACCTTATTTATGGTTTGTAATGGATGATGTACCGTGATATCCAATCTGTTATGTCTCACAAAAATGGTAATCCTGGGATTGCGATGTATGACATAACAGGCATCTAGGATTAAAAATCCGGATGTTGACAACTCCTTTCGACGATGAACTCGGGAAGCGCCACTTCGCCGGAGGGAGTGGATTCCTTCAGGTAGAACCAGCTCTTCTTCCACTCGCTCGCAGCCTTCTTCAGCAGTAGGAGCTTGACGAAGTTGGTCTTCGGCTTCAATTGGAACGTGATGCCGCCAGCCTCCAGCATCAAGCCGCCGGACACCTCGCGTCCGATGCGTCCGTGGAAGAGCTCCAGCCATAGCGGGAAATACGGCCTACAGCCGAGGTAGCATTCACAGAAGGCGACGAAGATCGCCAGCTGCTCGATGCTGTGCGTACCAAGATCCGATGGCTTGATTGCGTAATATGCACAGAAGCGCCGGAAGAAGAGTGAGGTGGGAAACCCCAAACCTCTCTCTAGGTGGCTGGGGAAACAAATGAATTCGCCGGCTCGTGGCTTTGGCTCGGTCTCGGAGGAAGCAGGAACCCGCCAGTTCCCCTTGCGGAGGACTCCGGCGTCCTCGAAGGACTTGAGCTGGGTTGTGGTGCACTTGGATTTCCCCCATGAACCTTTTGGAGGTGCCATTGGGAAGGATGTGGAGTCGCTCGGTGTGAAAGGATGGAATCGAAGGAAGACAGAAAGAATGAATGTGCGAAAATGAAGAATGCAGGAAAGGATCTGCAAGGCTGATTCGCCACTCCCCTTATAAGGGGGCGCTACCCGCCAAATTTGGGGTAGCCATTACCTGCGGTAACTACGCCGAAGTTACCATTGGAATATCCAACGGATAGTTTGACCAGGTTGAAGGTCCAACTCCTCCATCCCACTCACTAGCAACTTGCCTTGTCCACTCACCGAAGCAGCGACTTGGCAGCTGTGACATTCACCGGAGCGGCGACTGGGAGCCTGGGGAAAAATTCCTTGGTTTCAGTGGAGTCCACCACCGATTCAACTGGGCGTCCAAATTGGACTTGCCTACTCCAACTGCCAAATGACCACCTGCGTCTGATTCAACGATGGCCTCGGGGACTACTGATGGGGATATGCCGAATGGGGTATACCCAGCAGGACGTTCTGATTGGGCCAAAAGGTCTCACGAGTGGGCCTGCAGGACAACGACTGGAATGCGACTAAGAGGAAGGCCTGGCGACTGGAGACTGGAGGCCTAGAAGCGTACCAGAAGCCTAGTCGGATTAGGTCAAAGCCTATGAATCCATATCTTGTTCGGTTGTAACTTGTAAACCCTAGCGAGGTGCCTCATATATAAACCTCCCTAGGGTATTCTGAGGACTTACGTTCAATCATACACCCCTTCAAGCGACTCGCTGCTTAAACGCCGAGCTCGCCACCCCTGTAACTCGCTCTCCAATAATCTAATCTAGCAGGAGTAGGTCTTTACCCTCCGGGGCACTACTAGGAAAACGCACGTGTGTGGCGCACCTATTTTCCCCTTCCGTGGCGCACTAGGGGTGCGCCACTTCTTGGCTAAAAAGTGCCGTGCGCCTGCGCCAATCTTCTAAGTATCTCGGGTTAGTGGTAGCACACTGCCTTGTGCGCCACTACTGTTTTTCCTGTGGCGCATGACATAGTGCGCTACTAGTATTTGACAACGTGCGCCACTAACATAGTGCGCCACTAACCAAGTATATGTGTGCTACGGCTGAGCTTTTCAAAAAAAATACTCAATACAGATGATATTCAATACAGATTATATACAATACAGGTGATATACACATATATGTAGTACAGAAAAAAATACACAGATATATAATACAGAAATAAATACACAGACAAGATAGAAACAAATACATATAGATAAGTTACATACATAAATACACAGTATAAGTTACATTGTTTCGATCAAGTTACAAAGTAGCTAGTGATGACATGAATACATGTCTCAACCAAGTTAGAGCTCATGGAAGCTCGCCTAGACATCTAAAGTAGGAACATGCAGGACAGACAACCAAGGACGATAACCATCACTGCGACGGAGGTGTAGGTCTTCATCCGGTTCCTCGTCCTAACTCCTGCTAGATAGCGCGCGTATCTAGCTTCCGCCTCTGCCATAGTGTTATACCCTTTGTAGCTATTGCCGCTGAAACGGTGCACCTGTCTCCGGCAGTCTTCCCAATCATCATAGACTCCGGGAACCCGTCCCTTGTACACGACGTACCACATCATCTAAAAGTTGGCAATAATAATTAAATGGTGGGTGAAAAAACAAGTAAGAGTCACATATAAAGATATACTTATCAAATAAGGTAACAAAGTAAGCAAAAAATACCAAGTAGTAGCATGTACATGTCGACACACACAAGTACTTTTGGGGATAAAGAAATACAACTAGACCAACACATCAAGACTTCTGGCTCGGCTCAGGGAACGGGAGGACGCCTTATTTCGTCATGAACGCCCTATAGTCACCCTGCTTCTTTAGGCGATCTACTATGTCACGGTTATTCGGGGGATTGCCTCCATAGAAGACCCCCCTGAAATCATGACATCACGGCTGATGATTACCCCAAACTGTTGCTGGATGCGATACATCTCTTGTCTAATATCTGAATCATTGATCCTGGCCTTGGCTTCGGCCCACCGTTTGAGATGATCTGGCAGCGTAGAATTCTGTTGCTCTAGTAGGAATGCCCTCATGTGATGGAGTGCATAGTTGGCTTCCTTCTGAATGACTGTCGGCTGCTTCACGCAGGGAAATTCCGTCACATGGGTGAAGACGTGCCTGCCAAACTTGAGCTTATTACGCCGTACGAGGCCACGAATCACCGTTCAATGGCGCTTCCCAACCAGCCATCACGCATGTAGTAGGGGTCCACTATATCGATGCCCGGGGTGTTCTCTCTAATGATCTGAATGGCCAGGCTGAGAGAAAACAGGCGTACCATGGTATAGTGCAGCGGATACAGGTGGAACATATTGAAGATGTCGTCAAACCGCAGGAAGAACAGATCCGCGGGGACATTATCGACGAAGCCCAAGCCTCGTGGCACCTTAACCACAAATACCGGGTGCGAGGGATCTTTCTCCGCAAGAAGGCGTCTCTCTATCATCAGCACACCATCATGCACACTCCTTATTTCTAAAGTGGCGAGCCTGAGCAATTTCTTAGTTAGCATGGGCTCACCGGCCACATGCATCCTCCATATAATACCCTTGGGTCTTGGTGGCCCGCCCTGAAACCTGATCCGATTCGCAGTTGACGCCACCGGCTGGCTTGAGCTGCGAGATTTTCTTTTCCTTGTCTTCTTGCCTTTTGGGAAGTGGGTAGGCAGCGCAATCTGAGCATTGATCGCCCTATGTAGTGTGCCAGGGCTTAGAACAAAGGGCCGGTTGGATGTATCCGCTGGCTCGGTGAAGGTGCAAGCTGGAGGCATCTCCTGAGAACCAAAGAGACGTTTGTTGCTAGTGGCTTTCTCTGCGGGGCCACCAGCTGGGTCTTCGTTTAGGTCGCCGGGGAAAAGATTAGTGTTGATGAAATCATTGAAGTAATCTTCGTCATCCTCGTTCGGATCCTGCGCCATGGTCATGTCAATATGATCAGCCGAACAATCGCGTGGAGGTGATGGTGGTAGCGGTGTGGGGGTCTTGCCATGGCTTGGCGCTGGCACGACAGGCGGTGTTGTTGTCTGTGGGGTGATGGCCCCGGCCGTCCCCAAACGAATCATGCTCTTTGGCCATAGCAGGAATAAGCCGAAGCAACTTCTGAGGACAACCGGCTCTTCTTCATCCGCTCCTGGGGGTTGAATGGGAGGTTCCAGGTCGTCGCAGCCCCTTAGCACCCGGATAATTTTAACCCTATGCACGCTATCTGGCATCGGCTTTGAGTGGAACGTGCGGTGCAATGGTTGAATGATGGTACCGTTGGCAACATCCCTCCACTCGTTGTTCACGAAGCTTAAGAAAGTGCATGGAACATCCGTCTATGAAAAACATGTATGGAATTAAAAAGATGCCATAAGAGTAATAAATGGCAAGGCGGTAAAGTATTTGGTTTACCGTGATGGCGTCGAGCTCAGCTAATGTCGAGGCACCGCATACGACGACGGGCGTGCAGAGACGTAGGGGCTGCTTGATGGCGTGGTGCCGGCCGCCGGTGTATTCTCCCTATCTGTTGCATTAAGCTCTGGTGCCACGGTGATGGCAGGGGGAGTCACTAATGCTTCTGGCGCCGCCGTGCTAGCGGGCGGAGTCACCAATGCTTCCGGCGCCACCGTGCTAGCGGGCGGAGTCACGAAAACATAATTCACCGGGTTCGCCGGCGCCACATTATTTGAGTGGCTACTGACCATGCTTGGAATCAGGCACGTCCCTTGTCGACCACCCGCACTCCAGTTCGCTATTGACTCCACCAAGGTAGGCAGGATGGAGGTGAGGGTGATTGCCAGGTTGTCTTGGACGATCTGCGGGATCCGCGCCACTTGTCCCTTAAGTTCCTGAACCTCGCGGTTTTCCTCGTCGCTCCTTCCCTCCACATGCGTGGACCAAAATGATCCACCCAATTCTTAGCCCCGAAGCCGGCCAGATGGCAAGCCGACGATGCCTTCTTTCTAACCGACGTGATTTTATTGGCCCGGTTCATCGCCCTGTTAAAAGGGTTATCCCACTGGGTGGCCGCCGTCGACCCGTGGGATGAGGAACCATGGGATCCCTGACTAGCAATTTCCTGCTCCTACAGAAGAATTAACGTGAACCGTTTAGAAATTCGACTTGATCGATTAGAATGTAATCAACTTGATCCGCGTTAATTAAATTACTTACCACAAGAACCTCGAGGTCCTTCACCTTAGTTTCCAGGGTGAGTTCTTTGGTTTTGGGGTCCACATGGTAATGATCCCTGATAAAGTTTCGACGCTACTTGTTTTCGAATTTCGAAAAGGGGTTAGGTATCCCCTTAGCTCTATACTCGTCGTCCTCCTTAACCCATTTGGGCTCCGCAGCTCTGTAACCACCAGATCCGAGATGGTGGTGACCTATATTCATCGCGTGCAATTCCTTTCCCCGCCTACTCGAGGCCTTGGCTGCTTCGGAGTTGCACTTGGCCTTGAACTCCTGGAATTGATCTTCGGTGATCTGCGGGTCAATCTTCTGGATCTCCTCGAGACTTTTCCCTTCTTTAAATATCTTCTTATTTATCCGGGTTCTCCAGCTGGCCAGGGCGGTGCTCATCCTTGTGAGGGCGGATTTATTTACTTCATTCCCATGATAATCTGTGTTCTGATACTGAAGGGGGAACTTGTATCTTGCGTGCAACTTCTCGAAGAGGAGTGTGCGCAAATGGCCATTATCTTTATGTCGGAGATTCTCGGTGTCGATCGAGATGGCGGTCCGGGTGATAGCCGCCACTTGCCCACCGTACCCTTTGATGACATGGTCGGGCACCAAAGGAACCCCTGTTGGGCTCACTTCGGTAATTTCCTCTCTGACGGTGCCGACCGTGTTCTGGCGCCTTTCCTTCTTCTTCTTAGGCGGATTACTACCACTTGTTGTGCCCTCGCCTCCATTAGTGGTTTCATCATCCGCCGTTCCTTCGGCCGCTTCTTCTTCCTCCGCGTCTTCCATCTCATCGTCGTCGCTCTCGGAAGGGTTGTATTCTTCATTGCCCTCTATCATTCTTTCTAGCTGCTCGACCTCCTCCCAGAATGACAAGGGTCTGTTTTGAGGTCTCACTTCTCCTTCAGCGTTGATACGCTGAGAAGAGCCAGCCTCGTCGTTATCACACATGTTTGCACTAATAAAAGGAAAATAATGGTTAGTAAAGTGCGCGGAAAAATCTGGCATGACCTTTGCTCATTTTTGTTAAACTAGGAGTGCCCGATTTCTTCCGAAATGGAAGTTAGTCAACATTTTGGCGAAAATCGGAACTCATTTCATACAAGCACCTGCATACGAATACAACTAGGCAGGGTAATATAGCTATGAATACAACAAAACACAACAACCACTCTAACTGGTATTTAAAGGAGAGCATAACCAAGAATGGTGGAAGGCAGGAACATATATCAGCAAGTGCACTTCAATAAAATTACAGCAAGTGCACTTCAATAAAATTACAACAAGTGCACTTCAATGAAAACAAGCAAATTACAGCAAGTGCACTTCAATAAAATGATAGCAAGAACAGCAATTGACAACAAGCAAATTACAGCAAATAAAATTCATTTACTGGCGTAAGATAAACTTGCAGTAAATATGTTCTTACATATAAATATATAATAACAAAGTCTGACGTATAGTGCTATTCAGTTCTATGTGCCGGGTTATGGTCTCCAGCAAGTGCTTGAAAGCAATCTTATGGTAATCCTCCTATCTATATTCATGAGAATGGTAAGTATTTTTCCAACTACCAATAATCTGGTTGATCTACTGACTTTGTGTATCTTTTTTATACATCCTACTTATATGATGTCTAACATGTAATTTAGACGCAATGTTAGCCAATATTACGAGACTATATTTTTTCTTTCCCTACATATTCTTCAGTGCTATAGGAACATGTAATTACGAGACAACTTACAAAAGGTTAAAACTCTAGGGTATCCAATGCATCAAGAAGTGGTGTTTGATGATGGCCCTAGGGTGGAATTCTTGAGTGAGCATCTTAGAAGCCTGCTTATTTCTATAAGGTATTACCCTTTTCCCCTCTAGTGGTCATGCATTAGATTTCTCTTCAAACTATAACAACTATGTAGTACTAAGGTATACTACTAGCTGATTCATTATGGTTGTTCATGCCTAAATACCTGTGTCACATCAAATGAAACATGACTGAATAAATAGAGAAGCAACTGGCATGGACAAAAATTCTGATGATAATACTTGGAAAATAAGAAGCCACCAATCCTAGGAGAGCAGTACAAACCCACAAAGTATTACTACAAGATTGAGCATTTCACATGTCCTTGGCAATGGCATACTATATGGGGCTACAACATCTACTACAATGCATTATATGTATTGGGGAACACATACAATCTCATGTAAAAAAGGCTTTGTAAACAGGAACATGAAAGAAAAACCAAATAGTTCATATAGAAGTTAACAATTTTATAAATTCATGGCAAACATGCAAATCATATATAGACCTACTCAGTGGCTAAGACAACAGATGAAGCATAAAATCATTATTTTGGCAACATATTTAATTACAATTAGACCTGCTTTAGTAAGAGGTGAGTCATACACGCATCACCCAAAGTACCAGGCACATAGACCATTTACACATTGAAATACAAGTGGTTTACTCTATAAGCTTCATTTTTAACCCAATACATATCAGACATGATGCTCTAGTTCATCATTAAATAAATGCTAAACTAACACAGTATGAAATTCCAACATTTACATATGTTCTCTAATATCTCCCACAACCGAAATGCTGGCAAAGCACATCATACACCAAACAATATTCCGGACAATCACTACACAAGCAACAAGAATCTAGCTAGAGGGAAGCAGGTAGAGTAGACTTACCTGGGCAGAGAGCCCGTGGCAGCACGCCTTAGGGGGTGGCGTGGCGGAACTCACAGGCGTCGGTGTGGCCATTGAACATCAGGAAGAGCTCGAAGGCCTTCTTGAACAGCACGGACGAACAACATGGACGGATAACGGCGGCCTCCTCGGCCTCCACGGCCTCCTCCTCCTTGGACGCATGGTGGCCTCCTCTCCTCTTCCACGGCCTCCTCCTCGGTAGCGGCGAGTGCGGCGACGGGCAGATCGAGCGGCCGCGGCACGTCTCTCTCGGCTTGATCTTTGTCTAAGGATGGGGAGAGGGACGGGTTCGTGCTCGACAGTTGACCTGTCACGGCACTTAGCCGTAGCGCACCCTTACCTAGTGCGCTACGGTTAGTAAGGGTAAGCTACGGCTAAGTGCCGTGTCAGGTCAAATAAGAGGGTGGACGCTCCTGTTGTTGACACTAGCACTGCAGTATCCCACTAGTTCCGCCCTATGCTCAAAACATGTGTGAGCACCCAGGTTCGAACCCTGGTTCCCCCCCCTTTTTTATTTTTATTTTAAAACTACTTTAAAATGTTAAAAAATATCCCAAAAACTATGTAAACTATATAAAATATATGTTATATATTTTATATGACAAAAGTGGTACATATATATCATAAAAGTGGTACAAAAGTGATTCAAAGTAGAAAGAAATTAAATAATAATGTGTCCATTAATAATATGCCATCCATATGCATCAATACAATTTTTTTGAGCATGCGTTTTACAATTTCTTGTGAGCTAGCGTTTTACAATCTTTTTTCCCTTCTTTGTCACGGTTGAATAATTTAGCCCCGACACTTTTATGTTTCTTCGCTCGAACGGGCTACCTTTTTTGGGTAAGTTTGTCCTTTTTCTGCTTGTGATGTATGTTTCTTCATCGTAGTCATCGTCATCCTCAATCTTTGGATCATCGTACTGGTCGAAGTCTTGCTCGTTGGTGAATCCATCTATTCCGATGATGTTTCTTTTTCCTCTTCTCACGACAACACGACTAGGCTTTGTCGGGTGGTAATAAAAAAACATTGGTCCACTTTGCTAGCCAGTACCCACGGTTCATTTTTCGCAACGTCTTGCCGTGACCTTGGATTTGGCTGCTTCGGGTATTAACATGGTTGTGAAATACCGGTCTTCTCCCGACGCTCTTGGCCCATCTGACACGGAACATCGGCACCTTTTCTCCACAGTAGTCGAGCTCCCATATCTCATCGATCCTTCCGTAAAATCTTTCCTTCATGTTTTCATTAGTGTATAATTCTGATGTTACGCCTGAGTTGTGATAGTCACACTTGTTGATCTTTTCCTCCGTGTAGAATGTGTAGCCTTTGATATCATACGCCTGATAGGTCACCAGGTTGTGCATGGGTCCCTGCGACAAGGTGCATATGATGTTTTCCTCCGCGGAATGTGATTGCGGGGGATTATCTAGGAGCGTATGCCTAAACCAACGCGTGAAATCTGAGTTGTGCTCTTTGATTATTTCTCCCTACGTCCTCTGTATTTCCCGGTAACTGTACTTCTTCTCAATTGACCTTTTGTGCTTTTGTACCCAAGGATCGACCAGTTCTAAATGTTGTAGCGCGACCAGGTTTGCTCTATCAAAGTCTGCGCATCGTCAATCGTAGTCTGCATGCAGTACGCGACGACCCTCTCGGTGACCCGATCCGTCGAGCTTGCCAAGGTGCCTATTGACGGTAAGACTGACAGGGTTCTCGATGCCTAGATAATTCGTGCAGAAAGAGATGCACTCTTCGGCCAGAAAGCCCTTGGCTATACTTCCATCTGGATGGGACCTATTGCGAACGTATCCTTTGATGTGTCCGTTCATCCTTTCGAACGGCATCATGCTACGGAGGAACATCGGCCCGAGTTGGATGATATCCTCCACGATATGGACCAGCAGATGCACCATAATGTCGAAAAATACGGGCAGGAAGTAGATCTCGAGCTCGCATAGTATCACCACGATCTCCTCTTGTAGCCTCCCGAGCTGTTTGACGCCAATTGACTTTCGAGAGATGACGTCGAAAAACTTGCAGAGCCCAAACAATGTTTCTCCGACATGCTCGTCCATTATACCTCGTAGTGCAACCAGAAGTATCTGCGTCATTAGCACGGCACAGTCGTGAGACTTCATCCCACTAAACCTCTGCATAGCCTCATCTAGGTACCTGCTTATCTTTCCCGCGTAGCCGTAAGGAAATTTGACTCCTAGAAGGCACTTGAAAAATGGTTTGATCTCATCCTGGCTTAGTGTGAAGCACGAAGGGGGCAGTAATATTCGTTCTTCTTGACCTTTTTACCCTTTCGACGACCTTATGTCGCCTCCGACTGATGATCATCGTCATCTTCCTGATCATCAGGAGTAGGGCGTCCTCCATGAAGATCCTTCCGGATGCCCATGAATATCAAGTCGTTCCTTGCTTTAGGACCATCTTTCGTCCTATCTGGCATGTTGATTAGGGTGGCGACCAGACTCTTGCACACGTTCTTAGTGATATGCATGATGTCAAGGCTATGAGGCATGCGGATAAACATCCAGTATGGCAACTCCCAGAAAACAGACCTTGTTTTCCATACCTTCATCAACGGCTTGTCTTGCTGCCTCTTTCGCTTCTTTCCCGGTTTAGGACACTTTCAAGTTTTTCAGCAATTCGTCCACTTCTTCGCTGCTCCTCTGCTCTGGAATTCCTCAGGTCTCGGATTTCCCATTGAACAGATCTCCATGTTTTCTCCATGCATCATTCTTTCCAAGCCACCTTCGGTGCCCCATGTGTTGGAGATATGCCCAAGAGGCAATAATAAAGTGGTTATTATTATATCTTTATGTTTATGATAAATGTTTACATCCCATGCTATAATTGTATTAATAGGAAACATTAATACTTGTGTGTTTTGTAAACATAAAAGAGTCCCTAGTAAGCCTCTTGTTAAACTAGCTTGTTGATTAATGGATGATCATGGTTTCCTGATCATGGACATTGGATGTCATTAATAACAAGATCATATCATTAGGAGAATGATGTGATGGACACACACCCATAGTAAGCGTAGCATAAGATCAAGTCATTAAGTTCGTATTGCTATAAGCTTTCAAATGCATAGTAACCTAATCCTTCGACCATGAGGTTATGTTAATCACCATCACCGGATGGGTACTTTGATGGCATCAAACACCGCTTCGTAACTGGGTGGTTATAAAGGTGTCATTGGGTATTCTGAAAGTATGTGTTGAAGCGCATGGACCAAGATTGGGATTTGTCCATCCATATGACGGATAGATATGCTCTGGGCCCTCTCGGTGGAATGTCATCTAGTTAGCTTGCAAGCATGTGACTAGGTCACAAGGGATGACATATCACGGAACGAGTAAAGAGTACTTATCAGTAACGAGGTAGAACTAGGTATGGAGATACCGACGATCAAACCTCGGATAAGTAGAATATCGCGTGACAAAGGGAATTGGTTTCGTATGTTAATGGTTCTATCGATCACGAAGTCATCGTTGAGTATGTGGGAGCCGTTATGGATCTCCAGATCCCGCTAATGGTTATTAATCGGAGATGTGTCTCCATCATGTCTACATGTTCACGAACCGTAGGGTGACACACTTAAGGTTCGAAGTTCTTTTAAGTAGATATGGAATGTGTGTTGGAGACCGAATGTTGTTCGGAGTCTCGGATTGGATCCGGTACATCACGAGGAGATCCGGAATTGTCCGGAGAATGAGATTCATATATTGGGGATCATTTTCTAAGTTAGGAAATGTTCCGGAGTATTTGTATGGGGATTCTAGAAGGTTTGAATGTTAGGAAGGTTCTAGAAGATTTCTTGAGTTTGCTTGAAAACCAAGAAAGGATCAAGGAATCCTTGTGGGGCAAGACAAGGATTCGTGGGGAGTAGGACTCTTCCCCACTTCCTTGATCCGGCCCCAAGGAGAGGGAGTCCTACAAGGACTCCACCTCCCCATGGCGCCTCCCTCCTTTAAATAGAGGGGTGGAGGCGCCACCCCCTTGCCCCTTCTATTCTCTAGATTTCAAGTTGCCTCTCTCCTCCTCCTTCCCTCTGCTCTGGCTTAGGCGAAGCCCTGCAGAATTCTCTACTCCACCACCACCACGCCGTCGTGCTGATGGATTCCGTGGAGAGATCTACTACCTCCGCTGCTCGCTGGAACAGGGAGAGGAAGGTCTGCTTCGACTCCGCATGTGTGACCGACTGCGGAAGCGCTGCCGGAACGCGGCGCCAGAAGGATCGTCCACACGATCTTGAGATCGGCAAGTGATCGACTACATCAACCCCGAGATCTAATCTCGTAACGCTTTCGGATCTACGAGGGTTACTACAGATCTATCTCGTTGCACATGTCTAATAGATTAGATCTTGGCTTTTATCTAGATTAGATCTGGGTTTTGTTCGTTCTTGCGGTAGAAATTTTTTGTTTTCCATGCTACGAACCCATCAGTGGTATCAGAGCCTTGTCTATGCGTAGATCTGTTGCACGAGTAGAACACACTGGTTTTGTGGGCGTTGGTGCCCGTGCCTTCTTTTGCTTT
The DNA here is from genome assembly GCA_023614405.1 of Avena insularis. Classification (NCBI taxonomy): domain Eukaryota; kingdom Viridiplantae; phylum Streptophyta; class Magnoliopsida; order Poales; family Poaceae; genus Avena; species Avena insularis. The sequence goes on from CM042696.1 coordinate 259,948,629, forward strand.
GTGTACTTTGCATCTTGCGGTATGGTGGGATGAAGCGGCTCGGGCTAACCTTACATGTCATCGCACATGAGACTTGCACCACGCTTGACGTCTAACTTGCTTTGCACAAGTGGCTTTGCGGGTGTCTGTCTCTCCCACCATAGTATAGATCCAATTTACACTTTGCACTCGATAGCACTTGTATCAACGTTGTGGTTCAGTTTCGTAGGTAAGATCCGTTCTTATTCGAAAGCCCCAAACCACGTAAAACATGCAAAGAAAATTAGAGGCGTCTAACTTGTTTTTGCAGGGGTTTTGTGATGTGATATGGCCATCATGTGATTGTGATTATATTTGATGTATGCAATGATCCTTATTGTAATATGGCAACCGGCGAACTAATGGTTGTCTTTAATTCGCTAAGACTGTGTCTATTCATCTTGTAATAGCTTTATTCCAAGTAGTTGTAATAGTTGCTGGTGATGATGGACAACCATGAAGCGGCGCCTCGACCTTGACGCAATCTTTGGTGATGATGGAGATCATGTCCGTGCTTTGGAGATGGAGATCAAAGGCATAAGAAGAAAGGGCCATATCATATCACAATAATTATGAATTGCCTGTGATGATAATCCTTTATGCATCTTGTATTGCTTAGATTGCGATGGTAGCATTATAAGATGATCCCTCTCACTAAATATCAAGTAATAAAGTGTTCGTCCTTAGTAGGCACCGTTGCTAAGACTCGTCGTTTCGAAGCATCTCGTGATGATCGGGTGTGATAGATTCTACGTGTGCATACGACGGGTGCAAGCCATATTTGCACATGCGGATACTAAGGTTAACCTTGACGAGCCTAGCATGTACAGACATGGTCTCGGAACACGGAATACCGAAAGGTAAAGCATGAGTCATATGGATGATATGATGAACATGTTGATTGTTCGCCTTTAAAGCTACATCATCTCACGTGATGATCGGACTTGGTGTAGTGGATTTGGTTTGTGTAATCACTAAAACAACTCGAGGGATGTTGTTTTGAGTGGGAGTTCATTTGTAATTTGGATTAGTCAAACTCAATTTATCGTAAACACAATCAAAGTGAATTTGCATAGTTTGTTGTAGTCATTGGCATCCGTTCACCACCTTACGCTTAGTTATAGTTGAGATAGTGGAACTATAAAAATTCTGGATATTTTATTTACGAACTGGTATCGTATTGTTTTGAGTGTCAATCTAAAGTTTAAAAGTCATGTTGCAAACTTTCAGCAAACTCAGTTTACTCTGTGAAGTCTAATAAACAGTATTAAATCAAGAGTAACAACTCCAGTGTTAGTATCTAATGTATCATGTTTGCCTCCATGATTCTTGATACTCAAAAGATTGTTTTTAATATCAAGTTTATCTAAGAGCTGAAAGCAATGTTTCAGAAACCATCATATGTGAAAGGTATTGCGATATCTAAAACAATGTGTTGGTTACAATATTTGATGATAATTTGTGAAGGTTGGAGACGCTAGTCGTCCTAATCCTCCAAAAGGTTTTGGAAAAGAAACATTATACTCGCAATTCACCTTTATAAGCTATAGCAGCTTGATCATGAAAGTTGTCATGATAAGGATGAATAGAAGATGTAAGTAAAATGTTTACTATACTAAAAGATTACTAAAGAATGGAATTTTGAAATAATGCCAAACATTTGATGAAGGTAATCCACTTCAAAGTGCAAGTCCAAAGGTATTAGTATTTGACTATACACACTTTGTACTATGTGTCATGTGACTGACAGCACTATTGATGTTTATAGATTCTTTTAAAAGAAAAGGAATTGTTGAAAGAGAATCTATAAAATATTTGGCAGAAAAGAAAAGATTGGAGATATCCAACTTAGGTATATAGAAGATACATGTTATGGCTGTATTCCTTGGTTGTTAAACAATGTGGTTCTGCGGTATTGGATACCGAATTGGTTGGTATGAAGTGTCATACAGGACAACACAATTCATGAACTGCAATGGCCTAAGTAACTAGCCAGAGAATATGTGATGATGTTCATCGAAAACAAACAAATGGTTGTTGTGTTGCTCGTTAACATCAAAGCTTACCTTCAAGATTTGTTTCAATAATTGTTATTTTGATCAGGTATTATGACGACAAAAGGTTGTTCAAATAATTACCGTATTCCATAATAGATGGATGATATACAAGTCTGGTTGGAGTAATAACGACCATAAAACTAATGCTAAAATGTCGCAAGACAAATGATTGAAAGATCACATGCGAAGAGACATCGCCGTTTAAATTATATTGAAAGGGATACATGAAGAAACTCCATGTTGATGGATTTTTGGAGTCTTTGATTTTGATCAAATGACGCTTGTGATACTTTCCTGGAGATAATTAAAACTCCGTTCGTAGGCCAAAAGAGGAATGGACGACTAACTGATTGGAATTTGTATATATTGATGTATATAGTCCATTATGTGTAGTCGTGGGCGATGGATTTCAACTTCATATGCTTTCTCCGAAGATTTGAGTGAGTATATGTATATACTTACTCAATAAGGAAGAAGTATGAAACATTTGAAAATGTTCAAAGACTTTCAAGATGAAATGGAAAATTATTGTAACAAGAAAATAAAAAGGTTTATGATTGGATCATAAAGAAAGATATTTGAGTTACAAGTTTAGCAAAACACCTAAGATTTGAGGAATCGTTCTATGGATTTGCATTTCCCAAAAACACCATAGGAGTATGGAGTGTTCAAGATATGTAATGAAACCTTGTTTGACATGGTAAGATCAAAGGTGTCATTTATAAAACTGCCATTATATTTTAAAAGATTAAAGCTTTAGTGACTACCGCTTTTACACTGAAAAGAGCTCCATCGTGATCCGTTGAAATGACACCATATAAGTCATGGTTTGGGATAAAACCTAGGTTGTCCTTTCTTCAATTTTTGGTATGCTAGGCATAAGTAAAGTGTTTACAACCAAAGTCGGATGAGCATGTCTTTGTAGGTTATTTCGAATAACCATTGGGTATTCCTCCATAACACCGAAGACAAAATTGTTTGTCGCTTAGAGTGTCGAGTTTCTTGAGAAGGAATTTTTGGTGAAAAGTCAAGTGGGAGGACAATAGAACTTTGACAAGGTTGTTGAACCTTGGCTAATATGTGCTGAGTTGCGCAGCATCGGTAAGTGTCCCGGAGGCAGCAACAATGCTCATGGCTCACGTGCCTCAAAGGTTGTGGTCACGGAGATCTAAGTTACTATTGAACCAAGTAGGTCGGGTATGTAATCAAATGCCAAGATTTGAGAGTTAAATCATTATTGTTTGAAAATTATCAACCGACTACATGCAAATAATCAATGATGGGCCCTGACTTTGTTAAGTGGCTTGAAGCCATAAATCCGTGATAATTCCATACACGAGAAATCAAGCTTTGAATTTGAAAGACCCTCTGAAAAGGTGCAAGACCTTACAGTCGTATATGGATCTATAAAGAAATAGACATGGATGTTTCACATCTATGAAATAGTCGACATGTCGGAAAGAGTTTACGACAATGTTCAAGGAATTGACTATGATAAGATTTGATCTTTCATAGCGATATTTAGCCTGGACGGATTAATGTAGCAACCACTACATATATTTTGGTATATGGTAGTTGAACAAACAAAACAAGTTCTTCTAATAGAATGGTTACCTAGGACGTGTACATGACACGATCCAAAGGTATTTTTGTTAATTCAAAGGATGCTAAAAGAGTATGCAAAACTTCAATGGTTGAAGTGAGCATCGCGGAGTTGGCATCTTCACCGTGATGAAACCGTTAAAAGGTTTAATTTCATCAGAAACGATGAAGATGTTTGCATTTTGCAAGAAATTAAGTGGGAGCGCTAAGATATATTTCTAATACATTATGTGAAAGACATATTGTTGATTAGAAATGATGTATCTTTTATTGACACAGGTTAAGAATTTCATTTCGATGAAAGACTTAGGCATAACCCAAGAATTAGGCATCAATGTCTATATGGATAGATTGAGGCGCTAATATGGTTTTGCCAAATGTACATAGATAAGATGTTGAATGAGTTTAATATGGAAACAATAAGAAAGGTTCTTGACACACGGAAAGGACTGAATCAACATTCAAGTGTGTTGACATGAGATTCAAGTGTTTTGACACTTGGTGAAATCACAAGAATATTTTGATCATTCTTTGAGATGTACACATCGAGATATGTCCTATGCTCTAAATGTTATGAGCATATACCAGAATGACTCATAAGATGATCATTGGACAATAGTAGGGATATTCCTATGATCTTTGGAAGAACTAAGAATATATTATTTATATAGTGGTGACAAATAGTTCATTGTAAATTGTTGCATTGATACTAGTTTTGTCACAAATTAAGTTCATCTCAATTTAAACTATGGGTGGCATAATGTAATGGAAAGGAAGTTCCATAACGGATTTGGTTGAGTACCAAAGTTAAAATATTATGACAGATACTACAACAAAAGGCTAAGTATATGACTGCTATTGTAGCATCAAATGAGGGCATTTGTGTCAAGTAGTTTGTTATCAAACTAGGTGTGGTTCATAGCGGGATAATACTATTAAGATACATTGTATGACAATTGTATCAACACGATTTAATCCCAAGGAACTAAAGGTCTCACCAAAGGACCAAATTTATATAATGCCATCTCATTGGAGAATGAATAATGCGTAGAGATGCAAGGAAATGCAAATACACACGGACCTGGAAGTGTCATACCCGAAGATTATGTTTACCACTAGCAATAGTGTCTATACAACACCAGAAAGCCATAGGTGTTGAATGCACAAGTTTTAACTAGATTATTGACTCTAGTGCAAGTGGGAGACTGTTGGAGATATGCCCAAGAGGCAATAATAAAGTGGTTATTATTATATCTTTATGTTTATGATAAATGTTTACATCCCATGCTATAATTGTATTAACAGGAAACATTAATACTTGTGTGTTTTGTAAACATAAAAGAGTCCCTAGTAAGCCTCTTGTTAAACTAGCTTGTTGATTAATGGATGGTCATGGTTTCCTGATCATGGACATTGGATGTCGTTAATAACAAGATCATATCATTAGGAGAATGATGTGATGGACACACACCCATAGTAAGCGTAGCATAAGATCAAGTCATTAAGTTCGTATTGCTATAAGCTTTCAAATGCATAGTAACCTAATCCTTCGACCATGAGGTTATGTCAATCACCATCACCGAATGGGTACTTTGATGGCATCAAACACCGCTTCGTAACTGGGTGGTTATAAAGGTGTCATTGGGTATTCTGAAAGTATGTGTTGAAGCGCATGGACCAAGATTGGGATTTGTCCATCCATATGACGGATAGATATGCTTTGGGCCCTCTAGGTGGAATGTCATCTAGTTAGCTTGCAAGCATGTGACTAGGTCACAAGGGATGACATATCACGGAACGAGTAAAGAGTACTTATCAGTAACGAGGTAGAACTAGGTATGGAGATACCGACGATCAAACCTCGGATAAGTAGAATATCGTGTGACAAAGGGAATTGGTTTTGTATGTTAATGGTTCTATCGATCACGAAGTCATCGTTGAGTATGTGGGAGCCGTTATGGATCTCCAGATCCCGCTAATGGTTATTGATCGGAGATGTGTCTCCATCATGTCTACATGTTCACGAACCGTAGGGTGACACACTTAAGGTTCGAAGTTGTTTTAAGTAGATATGGAATGTGCGTTGGAGATCGAATGTTGTTCGGAGTCTCGGATTGGATCCGGGACATCACGAGGAGATCCGGAATTGTCCGGAGAATGAGATTCATATATTGGGGATCATTTTCTAAGTTAGGAAATGTTCCGGAGTATTTGTATGGGGATTCTAGAAGGTTTCGGAATGTTCCGGAAGGTTCTAGAAGATTTCTTGGAGTTTGCTTGAAAACCAAGAAAGGATCAAGGAATCCTTGTGGGGCAAGACAAGGATTCTGGGGAATGGACTCTTCCCCCACCTCCTTGATCCGCCGGCCAAGGGAGAGGGGAGTCCTACAAGGACTCCACCTCCCCATGGCGCCTCCCTCCTTTAAATAGAGGGGTGGAGGCACCACCCCCTTGCCCCTTCTATTCTCTAGATTTCAAGTTGCCTCTCTCCTCCTCCTTCCCTCTGCTCTGGCTTAGGCAAAGCCCTGCAGAATTCTCTACTCCACCACCACCACGTCGTCGTGCTGATGGATTCCGTGGAGAGATCTACTACCTCCGCTTTCATTTGGAACGGGAGAGGAAGGTGCCGACTCCGACGCGTGTGACCGATTGCGGAGCGCTTAACGCGACGCCTTGAAGGATCGTCCACACGATCTTGAGATCGGCAAGTGATCGACTACATCAACCCCGAGATCTAATCTCGTAACGCTTTCGGATCTACGAGGGTTAGTACAGATCTATCTCGCTGCACATGTCTAATAGATTAGATCTTGGCTTTTATCTAGATTAGATCTGGGTTTCGTTCGTTCTTGCGGTAGAAATTTTTTGTTTTCCATGCTACGAACCCATCACCATGAACACGGTTTTCGAAGACCCTGGATCTTTCTCTAGTTGGAGATAGGTCGTGTTATCCATGCACCTAACGCATGCGTAGAATCCTTGGATAACATGCCCACAGAAATATCCGCAACCTGGATAGTCTTGCACCGTAGTGACCAACGTGGCTCTCATAGTGAAATAATCTTGTGCGACAACATCATACATATTGGCTCCGGATGCCCATAACATGGCTAGCTCCTCTTTCAACAGCCCGAGATATAGATTGATGTCGGTACCAGGTTGTTTTGGCCCTTGAATTAGCATACTCATTTGTATGTACTTCTTTTTCATGCACAACCAGGGAGGGAGGTTGTACATCCATACAAACACGGGCCAAGTGCTGTGCGTGCTTCTCTGGCTACCGAACGGATTGAGTCCATCGGTGCTTGCACCTAGCCTGATGTTCCTCGAATCTCCACCAAATTCTGGGAATTCGAGGTCTAATGCTTTACACTGGCTACCATCTGATGGGTGCGTCAGCAGCTCGTCCTTTTCAAGGTCATCATCATCTCCTGGCTTCTTTCTTTCCGCATGCCAGCGCATGAGATTTTCTTCCTTAGGGTCTGCGAAATAGCGCTGCAGACGAGGAGTGATAGGAAAGTACCATTCCACTTTTCGAGGAGCTTTCTTCCCTTTCTTGTATCGACTAACGCCGCACACCGGGCATGTGGTTTTCTCCGCGTCCTCTCCCCGATAAATGATGCAATCGTTGATGCAGATGTGGTATCAAATGTGCGGTAGATCAAGAGGACACACGATTTTCTTGGCATCCTCGATACTAGTTGGACACGTGTTCCCCTCCGGGAGATGATCGTGCCAGAATTCCATCATATCGTCAAAGCTTGCGTCGATCCATTTGTGTTTTGCCTTCATCTCCATAGCCTTGAGCGTTACATTCAACCGGGTATCATCGGGCTTGCATCCTTCATAGAATGGAGTAACCGCGTCTTTCTTAAGTTGCGCAAGCTTGGCTTTCTCTCTAGCGGCAGCCCTGGTGTTACTCGTCTGCTTGAGAAGAAGTTCTTGAACATAAGGGTCCTGCACCTAGCCTGACGTTGTTCCATCGTCAGCTTCGGCATCTAGATCATCATCATCATGGTCTGCTTCCGCACCTTCACCATCTCCAGGAGACTCTTCTTCATCTCGCCCATCCTCGCCGTGATCATGATCATGTTGCCCGCCTTTGTCATTTTCCACCGCCCCATTTACGGCCTCATCGTCTTCGTCGTCACTTATCCACCAAGTGTAGCCATCCATGAAACCGTGGAGGAGCAGGTGCGCCTGCAGATTTCCGGAATCTGGGTCGATCAACCAATTGAGTTTGCATCTTCTGCACGGACATCTTATCTCCATCATGTTATTTAGGGAAAGTCTATCTCTGAACTCATGAAGTTAATACAAGTGAGGATTGATTTCAGTTATTCATATAATAAATAAGAGGTGTATCATGTCGGCCGTCGCGCATTTCAAATATCTAGCCACAAGGCCTTCGCTCATTATGCGGACCATGGTTGCCTGTGCGGTGTACAAGGTAGAATTAGAAATTTATTACAACCACAGAACCAATGCATGCATGCAATGGTCGATGGAAAATTTCGGCATGACCTATCCTAAAATTAGGACCTTTGCGAAATGCCAAAGTCTTGCCAAAATGGAAATGAATCAACATTTTGGCAAAACAATGCCAATATATGAGAGAGCATGCAATGCATGCTCTCCAAACACATGAGAGCATCGATCCTCTCCATAGATATGTGACCATATCATCCATACACATAAACACATCCTCTTACATAGACAACTTACCGAGATGAGAGAGCGAGAAGATCTCGAAGGAGAGGTAAGAGACCGAGAGGATGGTGGCCAGAAGGAGAGCTTTCCTCTATTATGTATGTAGCATCCAAGGTAAGTTTTACATGCTACAAATGGTGAAAGAGTGGAGAAATTGAGGTGGAAGGAGGAGGGGGGCGAGATCCAAGGAGGAAGAAGGAGGGGAAAGTGAAGTGGGAGATGGTGAGATCTAGTCAAATGTGCAAAGGTATCTGCCAAAAAGTAGTAGCAGAACGCACATCCGTGGCGCACATGGAGCGGTGCACCACAGGAATAAAGAACACCCGTGGCGCACATAGCAGCAGTGCGCCACAGACGTGTTTTCCCAGTTACACAGCAGGGTGGCCCAATCTTGCTTGTAGCGCATGGTAGCCATGTGCGCCACGACTATCGGCCACACCCATAGCACACTTGAAGCGGGTGCGCTATGGCTATGTGGTCTACGGCCGATAGTGCCCTGGCCCACACACAGCCGTGGCGCACCATCCGCATGTGCGCCACGATTACGGTAGATAGCCGTAGGTCACCTGTGGCCAGTGCGCCACGCCTATTTCAGCTGTGGGGCACCACTAGCACGTGCGCCATGGATGTGCGGATTACCTATAGCCATTTTCCTGGTAGTGGGGGGTTGAACCTGGGTAAACCCATGTGCATCCGCCCCCATCTCGCACTGTGGATGGCCGCCAGCTCTCGCCCCCGATTCAATCAATCGCTGCCTACTGCAGCGACTGCCGTGGCCATTTCCACGACAAGTTGAACTCCGAAAAACTAACCGTTTAACATAGTTTACTCCCATAACCAGAAAGCTTGCCACCAACAAGAACTCTCTCAAGACGGCCATGAAGACCGGAATCTCGAAAAAGGCATGTTGCCACTATGGAGAAGAAGGACATCAAGCCAGCTAGTGCCCAGGCAACTACCCAAACTATGGGGCACTCCATCCTTTAGAGGATTGCCCAACCCAGTTTATCACATGCTTCCTCTGCAAGGTCAAGACCATGTTCCCGCCGAGTGCCCTTTATCTCTTCTGGTTGGCATGGCTCGTCAACTCCCGTGTATAAGTCTTGGAAAGTTAAATGGTAAGGCACATCACAAGCAAGGTACCTATTTCTCCTGTGATCAACTAGGCCATTATAGTCGAGAGTGCCTAGAGCGTGGCCTAGTCAACGCCTCTACAAAGACGAACCTCAAAGAACCACCTACCCTCAACAAGGTTCTGAATCAAATCCCAGGAGAACTCAAGGCTGAGAAAATATGTTTGCTTCACCTACAGCCAACCGGGTTCACCATTTTTGACAATGCCCCACCAAGCAGCGAGTGGCCCCAACATCAAAAGTTCCTATAACCCTCTCTGATTCCGCCGTCAGAAGAACAAGAAGCGTCGGTAGTTTCTTACCGTAGAAGACAAGAAGATTCGGGACCAGAATCATCTTCTCAATAGAAAAAGTTATTTTCTATGACCCCGCCAGCCATGCCTTGGAAAAACCACTCCCTTGACTACGGCAGAAGAAGATCGTCAGGACCTCATGATCTGCCAGCATACTCTGCACTTTGTATCCAACCCCAACCCTCAGCAAGAAGAAGGCCAAGTGGCCCCCAGCAACCCCGCAACTCAATCACCGGAAGTCAAGCGGCATCTACAAATTCATAACATCTCTTCAGCTTAAACTCGAGAGGTAGGACCTCTAGACATGAAATAGGAATCACGGGATGTCAAGAAATTTAGCTTCTGGTAAACTAGTCCCCTATGTTTTAAGTGACACCTGTAAGATCGCCTTCAAGTATGTTGTCTTTATGTAACCTTCAGGAACATGATCGCCCCCAAGTATGTGTACTAAGGTTGTCCCTGACTTAACGCTCCGAAGACTAACCTAGGAGCCCCCAAGATAAGCCTCGTACGACCATCAAAGCCTGGTTAACTGCAACTCGATCATCCTCCCAACTTGCCATTCCACATCAAGAAGGAAGAACCATGCTAACTCGGAACTCCCGCAGAATCGCCCTAAGGGGGAAAGACTATGTCTTTCCCACTATATTAGAATAATGATATGACCAAGAACCACCCACAAAAGCTCGACTAGACCAAACCCCTCAAGAAAAGAAGGAGGTCAACCTTTCTCCAACTAGAAGAGAACATATCCCCTCAAGTTACGCCAGGACTCCACCAGCATCTCCGTAGGTCAAAACGAAGCATCCCTGATTATTCCATCAGCATCTGCTAAATTGGACTCTCAACCACTCCAGGAGAAGAAGCAACCCAACATATACCCGATACTCACATAGTAATCTGGCTTTAAACCTAATATCGCCCAGATACCACAGACCTAGTACAACCGCTTGTCGTAGCTCCTCTAACCCTATCACTCCTGAATCTCGGGACGAGATTCTGTTCAGGGGAAAGGTATGTAACATCCCAATTTCAACAAGCTTGTTTGGTTATCTAGAATTGCAAATATCATGGGGAACAAAAACTTTTTCTTGTTTGATGATGTAGTGTTTGCTTGCTTGTTTCTACTTATGCATCTGTGGGTAATAGAAGTTCTACTCCTTACCCCAACCTCAGTTGACAAAAAACTATTTAAGAAAACAAGTGTCTTGGCTTAAATTGCATATTCTCAAATATTCTAGCATTTCAAAACACAAGCCAAGATGTCTTTGACACAACAAGTATTTTAGTAGCTTCTATTAACAAAACTATGGAGATCTATATGCTATCATCTCCTTATGTTCTTAAGACAGACCTTCCAAATAATCTACCCTCTAGTTTTCGAAAACCTTTTATAAAACCTTGAACTCTACTCGTGGTAGAAATACCAAGGGACTCTTATATACTTCAAAACATAACCTATTCAAAATTCCCATCCTTATCTCAAGCTAGGCTTGATGACAACCTTAGTAGAAGATTGGTATGCTTTATTAGAATAGTAAAAAGCCCGTGCGTTGCAACGACTTCTTAATTTCTTTAGTTTTACGTGAATAAACAACTGTATTATTTGAAATCAATTAAAATGCATTTCAAGAAGCCATAACTTTACTATCTAATGCTTATAGTTAGTGTGCACATTCAATGCTCATCTGTTAAAATAGAACACATGTATTTTAAATCTTATTTCTCTCTTAGTGAGTTGCTTATTGTTACAGAACACACTTAAATAAATCCCAACACCCATGTCCCAATGATTTAAGAATGCGTGTTGCACAAGTATTACACTTGTGGTGGCGGTCGTGGCTAGGGCCCCTTCTGGACCTAGATGGGCTTGGCAGGCCACGGCTTGGTGGGCCTGCAGCGGCAGCGGGCGGCACGCGGAGAGCTGTGGGCTCTACAGCCGTGAGGGATGTCGAGCCGGCGGGCTCAGGTGGAGATCAGGTCGGGGCTGTGCCCCTTGACCACGGGCAGTCGACAGGGGTAGCCGATCTACTTCTCTAGCACCTGCATCGTCCTTTTGCTAGAGATGAGGATGTCAGGGCGGCAGCACCGGTACGCAGTGGCTTTTGGGTGGTCGGTGGTCAACGGTTTGCCTCGAGATAGAGGTTGCGGGCGGGTCTGGGGGTGCCTCGGCGTGGTGATCTCGTGGAGGTCGCGCCGACATGGCGGCCCTCATTGGCAACCCCATGGTAGAGGTGTTCCATCGTGCATGGACAACAGCGTAGGGGCGCCGCCGCTCTTTGGTGGCCGGGGTGCTATCGTGCATCCCTTGGATGGTGGTGAGTTGGCGTGTGGTGTTTGCTCTGCTATGCGTGAAGGCCGGAGTGGTGGCTCCGGATCAAGGTGGTGTTGCTTCTTTGCCCTGGCCATGCGGGCGGCAGGGCATGGATGTGTGGGCGGGCGCGTCGTCTCTCCTGCCGATGGTCGTGCTCGCCGATTAATCGTGACGGTCCATTGGAGGTGGTGCAAGGGTCTCTGGATAAAAGTCCTTCCCGACTATGGTCAGTGCCGACTTCGGTGAGGCATGTGGGCGTCGTTCCCCCTTGGGGGTGTTGTCGTGGAGCCCGAGCACCCCTCCATCCATCAATCCGGGGTGAAAACCCAAACCTAACTTCGCCAGTTTAGATGATGGCAGCGTCCTCTCGGATGTCGTGACCTCCTTGGAGGCATCATTTTTCTGAGTGATGCGATCCTTTCTCGGGATTCGCTGGTACTTTAGGGAGAGTCTACATTTTCGGGCCTTGTCGGCGTGCGAGTGCCTTGAGTTCTCTGCGACCTGCCTCTCGCCATGAAGCCTGAGAGGCCTGATTGTTTCCTTCGGCTCTGACTCCCCTACCTCCCCGCCGCTGACATCGACGAGCGCCATCTTCCCACTGCTGCCACCATTACCTAGCCCGCATGCCCTTGTTCTTCTCGGCCGCCCGGGGTTGATTCTGGTACTTGCGGGAGGAGGCTCTTGTTGGCCCCACGACACAGCGCTGGGCGCTAATGGTGGCGGATCTTGGCTCCACCATATCCGCAGGCGTGGCCACGGCATGTTCTTTGGCTGCACAGCACCAGCCTCCTCCTCCTGCGGGTCTCGTCGGTGAATCGGAGCTAGCTCCTAGGACGCTGGCGAGGAGGCCCCGCTCCGGCTGGTTAGAGCGAACCAGTGAAGCCCAAGTAACTAAATTAGGATTTTCTAACTACCATTTAGTTCTTCTAATTCTTGGTAAATCTAACATGCAACCTCTATATTAATAATTTATACAAGTCCTCGACACACTATGCTTCAAAGTTGAAACTAAATTGAGTACCCAATTTGGTCTATATGATAGTTTAACATTTTAAGAAATTAACACATTTTAAGCATCTTGCATATCGAACTGTAAGCCTTAAAACACACGTTAAGCTTTTAGAGCAGCAATTCCATATATAACAGTAAAACCAAGAACTGAGTGGCACAAACAAGCTGCAATACCACGGGCACAAAACTGGTTTTCTGCTATCAGGTCCCAGATGCTCAACATACTCCTTCACATATTTGTACTCACTTGACCTCCCATTCAAATGCCTTCATTATTTGCAGTTTCTGAACTTCTCTGTTAGTATCGGTGTATTTCTGAATTTGCAGCTGACAAGCGCGCCCTACGTTGCACATTGCTTGTTCAGTGTCTATGGCCAGAATAAACGTTGGTGTACAAACAAATCTTGCAGTTTCTGATTGGGTATGCTCAGGTGGAACAGTTTCAACAAGCTCCAATACCACGAACACAAAAGTGGCTCTTTGGTATCAGGTCCCATATACTCAACATATTCCTTCACATCTTTGTACTCACTCGACGTTCCATTCAGATGCCTTCATCATTTGCAGTTTCTAAACTTCTGTCAGTATCGGTGTTTTTCTGAATTTTCAGCTGACAAGCGTGCCCTATGTTGCACATTTCTTGTTCAGTATCCATGGCGAGAATAAACATTGTTGTACAAAAAAATCTTTTTGTTTATGATTGTGTATGCTTGGGTGGAACAATTTTTGTTGGTCGGCAAGATGATTTGTCCATGCCTCTGCCACCACTTCTAATTCCCATTGCCACCAGTCAGTATATCTTTGTCTGAACTAGGGAGAAGAATTAGGTCCCCATTGCCACCAGTCAGGATATTTTCAGAAAGGATACTCAGCATAACACCCTCATTGTCCCCTGTAGTATAATTATTTATGAGAACCATGTATCAAAAAGGTTTCAGAATGATATTAAGCAATTAAATTACCATCAACATCGCCTTGTAGGCTTGTTGGAGGCATTTTGAAAGCCTCAAGAGTAAAACATGAAAGTATGAGCATTACACGTGATAAGTATAGGAGCAGCACAATGAACATTACCATTCGAATTTCCCAATGATGACTGACCATGTTGGATGTTCTGAACCATTGAGGGTTTACATATTCATCGTTAATATTTCATCTATCGAAGCAGTCGCTTTCTTCTTAATATTTGCATGGAATTTTTTGTTTCGGCGACAACAGTAATGCATGCCTCTATCCAGGTGGTACGTGTTTTCTCCGTGCGATCATACTGACATCCATGTCCGAGGTCTCCTCATCCTCCATGTCTTGGAGAAGTTTGTATATAAACAGGGGTATCGCTGACCCTAGGAATAGACCAATCACCGTGTGGGTATGGAGACATTGTTGATACATTTTGATTGGTGTTGTGCAGTTCTTACCCGTGGATGATTTCTTTTTCTGATGGGATGTCTCTTTAGTAGTTCCTCTTTCCTGCGAACATCCATCTCCACATATATTTCCCTATCCCATTGCCTTTTCCTTTCTTTGGGTTCCGTGGTTGTTGCTGCAGGATGGATGTAGGTCCATCATTACTCAATATGTTGATATTGCGAATATCTACAAAGCAATAAAAACATCACTTATTGAGCACAATAAGGCATGAATTAACCAGGATATATTTTCCTACATACCAGTCAGGAGGTTTTATGTCCCTTCATATATTTTCCTACATACCAGTCAGGAGGTTTTATGTCCCTTCATATTGTTTGCATTTTGTATGTGCCATTTCTTCTTAGCCATTAGATATCTTCTTCAGGAACCACATTTTCCTTGTTCCATTCTTTGTCTCCTTGTTGGATTGATATATTTTGCAAGTATCAATTGTGATTCATTTGCAAGCTCACCTTTACCAATCAGCGTGCTTTGCGCTTGAGCGAGCACACCTAAACTTGTCGCTAGTTGCACATATTGTGGGAAGATAGTATATGTTTGAGGTTTTTTGATGATAGGCCTCACGACGCTTCTTGTTTCTTCTGTTTATCCATCTCGCATATCGCTCCCTAGCATGTTGCCTTTAAAGTTCCTCCGGATTTGTAGTTGGTTGTTGCGTAAAGCATGTCAAGATTCCCCTACAGTACAATTTACACATTGGCTGATGAATATTACTTCTGCTGATGGTGTTGGGGATAGGAATTTCAAACAATTACATTCATTAGACTGTGTCGGTGACACCATCTTCAAGGAAAAAAACCGTGTTGGTGACACCATCTTCAAGGAAAAAACAAAAAAAAAATTCTTGTGAAGGGTATGCAATAGTTGATTGATTTCTTGAGTTCAATACAGATAACAATATCTATTCTTAAAACCAGTGAAGCATGTGAAAGATGTCTGAATCTCCCTGCCATTGTTATCTAATTTTCTTTTAGACAAAAGGCACAATTGTTATCTAAATTTTGTACTACCACATCCGAGTTTTGTGTTGGTTATGCTGAACATACAGAAATATTTCTGAGCAGCCCTCCAGCCATGAGGACCCATGCTTGCAAACTTATAGCTGCAAAGTGTTTATGAGGTGATCCAACTGGCAAAGCTACAAAGTCAACACTAAGGAGTTTGCGTAGTGGCAAGAACCACCTCATGCAAAGCTTCCAAAACCAGTCTCTGTTCATGTGCTTGCAGTTGCAACAGTTGTTAGTTGTTTATGGTACATAATACACATTGACTCAATACATAAACAAATAACTTTATGGACTTCATTCTGCAGATAACAAGATGAAGCAAACCGAATGCAGTCTGGTATACAAAAAGAGAGCTCGTTAGGTGCAAATCTTGTTGTGACAAGATAATGGCTTAGGAGAAGGTATCAGCGTGCTAGGTATTTTGAAAAATGTCTATCATAGAGTATTCTGTATTGAATATTGAGTACTTGATGACTAAAATCTTGTTAAGATGGAATGTACCTGCAGATGTGGATAGCGGCGGCCGGCGGCATGGTAACACTGATCTGATGGGCTCAACCGGGTGGTGCTGCGGCAGCGACCGCCGGTTGGCGCGGCAGCGACTGCCAGTTGGCGCGGCAGCACTGATCGGATCTGACAAGCTCAGCCTAGATGTTTGGCAGCGACTAGCGTGGACGGGAGGATCGGCTATGGCGCCGTGGTGGCGACTGGAGATTCCTTGGACCTGCTGGCAGCGACCGCCGGTTATTGCGGGAGCACTGATCGGATCGGACAAGTTCAGCCTAGCGCTTTGGCAGCGACTCGCATGAACGGCAGGATTGGCTATGGCGACGTGGCGTCGACTGGAGATTCCTTGGACCTGTTGGGCGTTTAGGTTCTGGGGCACGATGATGGCGCTGCATGTGCGTTTGGAGTTTGTACGGAGGAGATAAGAGAAGAGATATGTTTATATATGGACTATGGACAGAGTAATTAGCGGAGAGATTAGTGCTGAGCCCTCTCGGTGTCGTACCAGCTGGACTGTTTGACGAAGGGACCGACGTGAATTTTTTTTTAAGGTAGTAGAGATAGAGATATAGAGATAGAAAATCACGGTAGTAATTGCATTGCCGTGTAGTCATATTTTGTGAAGAAATCTTTAAGGCCCCCTTTTTTACTCCGTAATTGCCGCTAGTAATCTCTGTTAATTATCGTTAGTAATTGACGCTATTAATTGGTGGACGTGCAAATCAGGGAAATCGCGCAATGTTATTCGGAAGTCCTGGAGTGTTAGATCTGATAGATTTGAAGGCCGAGATCAATTGTTCCTGTCTAGTTGGAGGAAACAGAGGAAATTCGTCCTTTTAGATAGTAGAGATATTTTGTGAAGCAATCTTTAAGGCCCCCTTTTTTACTCCGTAATTGCCACTAGTAATCACTGTTAATTGCCGTTAGTAATTGACAATATTAATTGGTGGACATGCAAATCAGGGAAATCGCGCAATGTCATTGGGAAGTCCTGGAGCGTTAGATCTGATAGATTTGAAGACCGAGATCAATTGTTCCTGTCTAGTTGGAGGAAACAGAGGAAATTCGTCCTTTTTAGATAGTAGAGATGAGTTGCCTTGATTTGTTGTCTGATGAATTGCTTTGATATGATGTTTGACTTGATTGCTTAGGACTCAGAGTGAGCTACACAAGAAGCTCATCCTCTAGGTACCACTAGATTAAGGAACACCCATCATAACCAAGCTATCCAATCTTGGTCCCTCCTTAATCACTAGAGTGATCCTATAATCCCCTTAATTAGATCAACCCTAAGCTAATCCTTCCTATTAGCATCCAACTCAATAAAGATCAACTGTGAGTATGTATCCCCTCAACTCAACCCATACTTCAACATCATTTCCTGGATGATGAGAATGGACCCTTGCATCCTTTCCAAATTCTTCCCTCTTTCATACTTGTCCAAATCCACAAATCTTCCATAGTCTGGAATCCTTATCTGGATTCAATCTTTGAGACTCCACCTATTATAGTCAGTGTGCATATTTAAAAAAGTACCTAAATCATCTTGTAGTTCATCATGGGTACTACCAAATTCCACTCTTGCCCTAGGCTAAACTCTTCTAGGACCCACTCATCCTTAATGGTTTAGTAGGCAGGAAAACAATCTTTTCTGCAAATCTTACCATCAAGCCTACTTTGTCAAAAGCTCCCATCTCTATGCTACCTTCCCATGACCAACTCTTTACATGGTTATGATCTACTAACCATGGTATATAAATCCACACTTCACTTGATCCCATTGGATCTCTGTGCTTCTTAAACCCACATGGTTTATTAGGCTTCATGATAATCTGCTATGGCAGCCTTATTTTCAACAAAGTTTACCATCAACTCTATCCCACCTCAAATACAACCAATCCCAACCCTTGGTAAATTGATCATCTACATTACCTGGTCCATACATCCATGTATCCCTTGTATCAGGGTATGCTCTGACCTCACTAATCCAACAATGTTTAGGTGGTATAAAAACAATAATGGCCTAGATCATCCAATCCTTATCTTCCTCAAAACCAAGTTACTTTTTTGCAAATACAAGCTTGCCAATGATAGATACTTCAAGTTGACATCATCCACCTTAAATATAATCATTTACCAAATAATCCCATAATTATTTGGGCCCTAAAGTTATTTAACTTCCCTCTTTTGCAAAACCCTCAAAACATTCCCTATAAAGGCAAGTTTGTTTCTCTCTAAACTACTTTGCCAACTCAAGGAACATTTGATGCCTATATATCATATCCTATCTTCCCATCTAAAAAAAAATTCTAGATGCTTTATTATTTATTTTTTCCCTTTTTCTTAAGGGTTTCTATTTTCGTACCCTTGGTTCGTTAGTTGTACTCAGTTTTCCCCAATCGCTTAGTTTTTCCTCACTTTTGCCCATCTCCTTATTGAAAACTCTCACATGGTCTGAAACTCGCCGTCCGTTAGCCTTGTCGTTACGTGCTAACAAGTGGGGTCGCGTTTAGTTGGATCCCGTAGTGGACCCTCGCTGTTACGTGCTAACAAGTAGGGTCGCGTTCTGTCGGGTCCCATAGTGTACTCTTGCTGTTACATGCTGACAAGTGAGGCCGTGTTTAGTTGATTTCCGTAGTGGCCACCTCTCTCAACTTATCCATATCAGCATTGGACCCACAACTTATCCACGTCAGCGTCGGGCCCGTAGCTTATCCACGTGAGCCCCGGACCCACAGCTTACCTGTGCAAGATGGGACCCCGAACCAGCCCCGCGCCCGCGCCCGTGCTGTTGCTTTATTTTCATATAGTGATAATGTAATGCATATACGAAAATTATACACCTTTGATCTCTTTTCAATCGCACTTAGGACATGATAATGTTGTGCTAATAAAATCCTGATCATTTATCATTTCCATGGAGTAAAATATAATGCATAAACTTGCGTATACAAAAATTATACACCTTTGAACTCTTTGAAATCGCACTTAATACGTGATAATGTTGTGCTAAGAAAATCTTGAGAGATTATCATTTCTATGGAGTGAAATATAATGCATAAACTTCCATATACAAAAATTATACACCTTTGAACTCTTTGAAATCGCACTTAATACGTGATAATGTTGTGCTAAGAAAATCTTGAGAGATTATCATTTCCATGGAGTGAAATATAATGCATAAACTTGCGTATACAAAAATTATACACCTTTGAACTCTTTGAAATCGCACTTAATACGAGAGATTACCATTTCCATGGAGTGAAATATAATGCATAAACTTGCGCATACAAAAATTATACACCTTTGAACTCTTTGAAATCACACTTAATACGTGATAATGTTGTGCTAAGAAAATCTTGAGAGATTACCATTTCCATGGACTGAAATATAATGCATAAACTTGCGTATACAAAAATTATACACCTTTGAACTCTTTGAAATCGCACTCACTTAGGTCATGATAATGTTGTGCTAATAAAATCCCGATCATTTATCATTTCCATGGAGTGGAATGTAATGTATAAACTTGCATATATGAAAATTATACACATTTGAACTCTTTGAAATCGCACTTAATACGTGATAATTTTGTGCTAAGAAAATCTTGAGAGATTATCATTTTCATAGAGTGGAATGTAATGCACAAATTATACACCTTTGAACACGTCCCTTCAAATTATATTCAAGTTCATTTGTTTATGGAGTTAAAGTACCGATGGCATACTCGTTATTTTGCATGGATAGAGGGGTGCCCCCTGACAGATATAGGGTTATCATGTCCGCTAGATCACAGAGGATCAATAGTTGGTGGGCACGATCTGTGTGATAACTGTCTCGACCAATTAGAGCGTAGCAGCGAAGATGAGCACAGGTGCGAGAGATGGATACAAAGAGAGGGGAAAACTGAGTAACACTTAAGAACCAAGGCCAAAACTGAGTAGAACTTAAAACCAAGGGCAAGACTGACAAAGGGATTCAAATAGAAAATAGAAAAGGATTTAAAAAATAGAAAATGCGTCTTTTATACAATAAAATACATCTTGGCATACATCAAACTATTTGCAATTCAAATATACACCAGTTTGACAATTATTGCCTCATTCAGACAAACTATTTTTTGGGGAGGGATGTTTTGGGAAGAGGCTTGAGTAGAAAGCCATGAACCTTCATAGATAGTAGGTGATTTGAGAAGTGGTGATTTAGGTTAAAACTTGGTTTATATACATTCCTTATGGTGGCAGGTCACATAATAAGACTCACTGGGTAGATGCCACTGTGTTTTGCTCTTTTTGAATTTATTGTGCATAAAATGACTCAATAGCTAGCTAAAACCTATTCGTTGAATCTCTGTTGACCAGTCACTGGAGGGTAAAACTGAGTATATTGCACACGGCAGTGTTAGTACTGGAGGGCAAAACTGAGTACAACCAAACTACCAGTGTTACACTCGAGGGAAAAACTAAGTACAACTGAATCGCTAGGGTTAGACACGAGGGAAAACGTGTCTCGCGGTACACGTGTTCGGTGCACGGGGCGGTAGCGAACAACTGTGGCCGTACATGGTGCAGTAGCGTACGCGGTGCACGGTAGTGCAACGAAACGTCGCTTCCCTTATCCTTTAATAGAGGCCTCCCCACTCTCACTCATCACTCAGTCGCTCACTCAACCGTCTCCACTGTCCCATCACCTTCTGCAACCCCCCAAGAAAACCCCAACCACACCGGTGATGGAGAAGAACAGCATGGTGGCCATCGGCTCCTCTAAGTCCGCCGACAAGGAGGCCCCCGTCCCCGTCCATGCATCCACCGTAGCCGCCGGCGAGGAGGCCCCCGCTGGTAACGGGTAGATCCCGCTCGGCTGGGACCCCTACGAGGAGGTTGTCTACATAAGACTGGAGAACCCGTACGACACCAGCATCGCCGACCCATGGTCGGAGGTAACCAGGGTTTTCTCCCCTTCCCTTGTTCTTCCCCCATTCCCATCGTTGGATGCTAGATCATATGTTATTAGGGCTCGGCTGTTCGTATTTTTACAGTAGCTAATACTCTTGTGTTAGATCTCGTATTTTGATGAATCCCCATGTTCGTATTTGAACCCCCTCGTTCGTAGTTGGGATCAGTATTTGATTTGGTTTGATATTTGGGGAATAATTAGGAGATCTCAATCGGTTAATTTATGCAAATAATCAATTCCGATAATCAAAGTATCTCAATCATGTCCTTATTGCACTCTACTGTTTTTTTCCAATAGGAGGATAGCAGCGACGTCCACAGCGACGACGAGTCCAAGGACACCAAGACTCGTCATGTGCTGAGGAGGCTGAAGTTCGACCAGTACAACAACTTCTTCCCTGGCGACGTGTACAGGTGCCCCTTCTGCCCTACCAGGAGGCTCCGCGCCACGGGCTTCAACTCCCTTGTGAACATGCCGAGGACGTGAGGACCTGCGGCGAGTCCGTGCACGTCCACGGCTTCATAGCCAAGCACCAGGCGCTCGGCCTTCAGCTCCACAAACTCCAAAAGGTGGCTATTAAGGAGGATCGCATGCCCCCGATCAAGACCAAGGCGCCCAAGGTCAAGGGACTGGGCAGCAAGATGTGGAGGAGGTGCTAGAGGGAGGAGGTGGAGGCCCTCCGGGCAGAGGCCATGAGGGGCCACTGATCTGCTGCTACTACTGTAAAGCAGCTTCTTTTGTCTTGTCTGTGTTGAACTTGTCAGCTGCTACTGCTGAGCAGCCTAATTGTCGAACCTTGTTAAGTACCATACTGTATAACCTATATTAACCTTATTGTTTACTTAATTTATTTATGGTGCTGGTTAGTTTTGTTGCTCTAGATTTGCTACCAAATGGGGAAAACGAGGACAAAAGGAACAATGAATGAAGGGAGAAGCTGTCCTAGATTCACTACCTTTTTGGGCAAAAAACACAACTATTAGCGACAGAGAGGGGAAAATACGCTCTTAAAAAGGCCAATCATAAAAATAATAAAAAAACTTCCAATTTAGGTGACAAGGTGCACGTAACCATCAAACGCGCCTCACATGGTCCCACACAATGTCCCCCACAATCAGTGAGTGATGGATGGATGGTCTGCTCTGTATCCTGGCCCCACCGTTCAGCATGTAACGGCCGAGGCGACGTAACATAATGCACGACCGCGCCAACACGGTCCCACTGGTTAGCATGTAACTGTCAAGCCTTTGACCTGACGGCATCGCCCGTCCAAGTGCATGTGAGGGTTTTGGAATGGAGGGAGGGAAAAAGTGAGGAAAAACTAAGCGGCTGGGAAAAACTGAATACAACTAATGAACCAGGGGCACTAAAATAGAAATCCCTTTTCTTAATAGGCAGAAACAAAAAATAATTGCCTAAAAATAATTTTCCATCTCAATAAATTCCAAGAAAATTCTCCAATGGGTGACATGGTTTTCAAGACCAGTTCACCTAAAAACCAACCTTATCCAATACAAATATATCAAACGAGCTTATGAAAACAAATTCAGCACTTTTTGAGTAAATAACTTCAAGTGGCATTTTAATCATTAGAAAAATCCCTAATAATTCCTAGAGAGGTTCCTTAACATCATCTATCTACCAGTACAATCTCCCCATCTTGATCAAGCCATTTTTCTAGACTTCCTTCATATCCATCTTTGTGATCAATATTACAAACTAATCAAATCATCTAGGCAAAGCCTCACCAAAACCCATCCATAGTCATTGATTCACTTTGTACAGTACTCACCTCACCCTTGGTCGTGATCCCTGTAGCACATGCACTATAGCACACTCATCCCTTTGTCTTTTGCACTTAGGATAGAGGAGACACAAAACTAGGTCTTGTTTTGTTTTCATTAAAACCTTGCAGCAGTCGGCTCCTTCCCTCTCTGTCACCTGCACGACCCCAGTGCCCCCTCCATCGCCCATGGCAACCAATGAGAAACCCCTGGACCTGCCATAGCTCCTCCGTAGGCCTTGTCCACCATACACCACTCCACTCGAGTATTAACCCCTGGAACCATGCCAGCACCCCTCTCTGCTCATTTACCCCCACTCCCTCTCACTTACCTCCCCAGACCATAGCCTACTCCTCCCATGCTCTGTCCTGCTTGAGATAAATAGAGAAGGGATCTCTCGGCCATGGCAAATATTTGAGTGTAGCTCTCTCTCTCTCTCCTGCTCCCCGTCCTCTGCATGTCCCCTCCTGGACACACCTCGACCCCCTACATCTAATCATGCCATTATTTTTGATAGGCAGTAGGTCATGGGCTCTCCTCGGTCAAGCTCTGACGAGCCCTTCTCGGCCACCATCGCGCGAGCTCTTTTGCGGAAGCAAGTATCACCATGCCTCCCATCCCCGAGCTCCCCGTCCTCGACCGCATCGCCCCGTCGCCTCCCGACACCTCTAGTGAGCTTCCTGCTTCTCCCTGCCCTGCCTAGGGTTTCCACGTACCGCCACGCACTGCGAGGTGGACGATAGCCGCCCATCGTTGATCACTGTCTAATCGCACGGCCACTATCGCGCCATACCCCTTCGCCTCCGCCCTCACTGACCGTCGGGCCCCGACCGTCAGCCGTTTGAACCGCAGTCTTGTGCATTGCTTCGCATGCCTGGTCCAAATCTGCCTCCCTCGGCCCATATCCGGTCAGATCCCACCCCAGCTAACTCCTGCCCTTTTTCTTTTAGTATTTCCTTTACAGATCTATATTTAGCCAGTAGGTTTAATTCATTTTAAAAATGGAAAACCACCCAAAATGCCTAGATCTAAATTTTCCAAAATGCAAACATGTTTTCCGTAACATGCAACAACATTAGTTAACCCAAATAATGTGCAGTTTAATTTCAATAAATCAACAACCTAAAGGTACCATTTTCACTAAATTTTTTTCGGTGAGTTTTACACCTCCAAATGATGTGAAACCTTTTGGCACTGAAAGGTATCAGTGATACCTTTGATGCCACCTTGATCCTAGGCCTTTTTGATTCTTATTATGACCTTGGCAAAAATAACAAAACCAAGCCTTTTCTGCCTTTAGAAATTTCTATAGGTGAAACCAAAAGTGGTACTTACCTAATTCCAACTATGATAACTCACAAACCCTAAAATACTTGAAACCCTAGCAGTCTAAGATTTATTAAAGCATGGGTGATTTATTGTGAATTAAACTATTCTGTGTATGGTAAATTCACTAATTAAATCACTCTAGTAGTTCTGTAAATCCAAATAGGGTGCGTCCAATTTCAATAGAAATTGATTTCACGTGCCTAACATGTGTCCTTGGAATTATATTAAAATCCTATGTATATTAAATCTGGTGAAAAAGACAAATACCTTTAAGAACAGGATTTGGGAATTTCCTGAGGGCGTTTCGTTAAATATTTTCAAGAGATTCTAACTCCCCTTGAACCAGTCCAACAAATCCTACTTAATCCTAAGAGTAATTAATTTTTGGATCAATAGATCTTTTCTGGAGAATTATTTCCCAAAAACTAGTACTTTTATCACTAAAGAATTCATAGTAAATCAAAGGAAATTGATAAAAGAGTGAAACCCCTTTTGTTGGTCTCATTTTATCAAAACCTATCTAATGGTATCATTTTTATATAATGGTATCATACAGAATCTATCCTTGATCCAAAACCCCTTATCAAAGTAGTTTGGAGTCCTTAAATCCCATGTATATGTCAACTAATGTTTCCAATTTAATTCCAATCTCTCTAAAGCCATTATCCAAAACCTTACTGAAATAGATTATGCGCTCTTCTATTGTTTGATATATATTGTTGATACTTTTATGCCATGTCTTGATTGTGGCATTGTTTGTTTGCATATATACTTGATGACGGTGATAGTTGCGATTGTATTGACGACGAGATCAAGGGATATTATTTCATATTTGGTATTCTAGTTATCTAAAGAGGAAGTCTAGGGACATCTCGCTGATCACAAGCAAGCCACCATTTCTGGATTTCAATACTTGCCCTACTCCTTTTATTACCTGTTTTATATGTCCTTTATAAACTGCATTATTACTCGCATGTTTTTTTACTATTACTGCGATAATAACTTGGCTCCTCCAAGTTATGATGTGGTGTCCCATATGACACCCACCCCGATGTTACCTACCATTTATCCCTTTAGACCGAGAGTACGATGGTTAGCATCATCCCTCATTGGAAACCTAGGATTTGATAAACCAAATTATTTTGGGGATTTACCCTGCTACAAATGTCTTTAAAATGTTTTTTTTGGAAAAACCCTCTTGGGAAGAGGCATTGCTTCCAAGTGGATGCTTTAAAGAAACCAAGGTGACGAGGAAGAATGAGAAAGAATGAGAAAGAGGAAATTTATGTTGAGAACAGATGCTCTAGTCTTTTACCGGAACAACTTATCCGTGCTACCACATTACCCTAGGACCTAGGTCTTAGCTCATACTTTCTTTTCCTTAGCATGGGCTACACCATAACGCGTAGAAAGGGGTCAATGTAACACCCTCGAATCGGCCCTATGCAAGTTTCAGCGATTCCCGCCAAACCCGCGTAGAAGTGATTCAAAGATGCCCACCAGGCACTTGCGTGCAGGTGGAAAACGAAGTAATAACATTACACAATAGTCCACGATGGAACCCATAAAACATATATATACAACATCGACTCAAAGAGTCAAGAATACAGATATACAGTACAAAGATCCAAATCATCTTGAAAATGATACAACATCCAAGTACGGACAAGATGCAAATTGGACTAAGAGTCCTGAAGAATAACCAATGGCATCCATAACCCTGCCTAGGCCAAACCGGAAGGGTAACCATGCTAATGACGTCGAACTTATACCTGTCAAACAAAAGGGGTGCCGACAAAGGGCAAAGAAAAAAGGGAGCGGTCAGTACTGAGGCCAGTACACGGCGAGTCTAGAATTCGGTGGCTCTCGCCTACATCAATATGGTGGACTGAAGCGGCAGCGAAGCATGCACTACACAACCTATAGAGACTCGATACAACTGTCAGCTATTAGAGGCGGATAAGAAAGACCTATTCGGAAACCAACCTGATGCTAACACCAAACATACCCATCCTGGTATTTCCCCCTAGAAACCAAACGAGAAAGTCACCCGAGGAACTCACACAGTTGGCAGTTTTATTCATTCCATTATAGTTATAGCACTTACTAGTCAGATATAGATAGCATGAGTCATCCTGATATCATAAGCAGTGGGCAGTTTTAGTTAACCATCCCATTATAGTTGCAATACTTACTAGTCAGATAATTTTAGAATAGGACATCCCAAATCCAGCAGTTGTTGGCACTTTTATTTCCTCAATTTTTGTAGTGAGACTGATTACTAGACATGTCAAAGTCAAACTTTAGCATTACTTTAATTATAGTTGTCTATGATCGAGATATTGTGCTCCAAGTCGTCCATAACCGTGGAGACGGCTTTCAGAAATATTTATCCTGCAGGGGTTCACAAATAGCAACACACGCACGATTAACCTCAGAAAAACCAAATAAAAACCCAACGAGGGTTTCATGGTAAAGCAATCACAGGATTCATAAAATATTCCAGGGGGCCACCCCACTAACTACCCGCAACAAAGTTGGCCGGCTCCGAGATGGACCCAAGGTTTGTGACAATGGTTGTAAACGACTGGGAACATGAAAGTGTGATTGGGCTTGCCGATACCGCGTAAAACATTCCATGTTCCAAACCAGTACAGGTGCTCTGTCATCGGATTGATGACAAGTACGCCATGAGGGGGTCCTCGAGGCGTGCGGAAGAGAGGGGTGTGAGATGTACGGTGTTCCGAGACGGTGAGCACAAAAGTTTACCCAGGTTCGAATCCACCGGCTTTGGACGGATCCTACTCCTGCTAGCAATCCAGTAATACGGCATAGCGGACTATGGGTTACAAGGGTTTCGCCTATGCGAGTTGAGATTGTATACTATTGTGAGGGTGCCCTAAAGGCTTTCCCTAGGATAGTTTTTATAGATATCCGGCCTAGGGTTTACAAGAGAGACCTATCCGGCTATGACTAAGAGTTGGTTACAGAGTACATCTTGAACTACAAGTAACACTATGGGCCTATGTCGGTAAGTCATATGGGCCTTCCCGTAGCCGGATGGGACTCCGTATCTTCTCCCTGACTGGGCCACCCGTGAAGCAATGCTCTAACCCAAACTAGGCCACCCTGGTCAGTGAGGCACAGTGAGGATACCCGAAAAGTATATCCCCAACAGCAGCCCCCGAAAGCCTCCAAGATCCAGAGTCAGATTTCATCATCGTCTAGCTTGATCTTCGGCTTGAAGAATCTTGAAGGGTTCCTAAAACTTCAAAAGAAAGGATAGGATCCTAGTCTCAAATGAGTTGGACCTATGAATACATTATTCGGGTTTCTAGCTCGGTCTCTGACATAATCTGACACTAGTCATGGTCAAGTCACGTCACAGACAGACATTCCCGTCATCACGACCGTTGGTGGGCCCGCCTTTTGCGGAACCGAGGCATTGTTTTAATGCGTGCGTGGAGATTGAGGCAGCGCAATCATCGCGTGGGGGTTACCCAGCAACTTCCGCAATGCGTGTCATGGTTACTTGTACACATTTTCACGAATCTTGGTGCGGACAAAGGATATAAGTGGTTAGGATTCTTCTCCCCATCTTCTTCTCCAGCACTTGTGCCACTTCCTTCCTCCCAATGCTTCCCACGAAAACAGAGCTCCTTTGGCTCCCCAGAATCTTCGAGCGCCGCCCATCCTAGGTCACTGGCCCACGAGAAAATGGCTGCGACTTCATCTTCTAGCATGGCGGTGACGGCAGCGAAGGCTTTGGCAGAGGAGAAGGAGAGCACCCGCGGGGTATGGATCACCTGTGTCCTCGATGACGCCAAGCTCCATGTCATGGAGAGCGAAGGGCTCCTCTGTGCCGGCGACTGGTGGAGCGGCTACGACCAAACCATCCCTACTCCTCGCGCCAGCGAGTGGGTACACTTCGGCACACACCTTGATAGAGGTTTGAGTTTCCCTCCCTTAGACTTCTTTTCTGAGGTTATAGATCACTACGGAGTTCAACTCCATCATCTCCCCCCGAACTCTCTCATAGAGATGAGCGCATACGCTTCTTTGTGTGAGGGGTACCTTAGCATTAGGCTGAGTCTCACTCTTTTCTGGTTTTATTTTCATATCCGGAGAAATTCTATCACCGCCGGTAATCCGTATATTACCGGAACCATTAGTTTTTCCGTTAGGAGAGAGCGCGTCTATCCTCGGATTAGGGCCAGTGAGTCGGTGAAACAGTGGCCGTCCACTTTCTTTTATCACAAGGATATTCCTGCTCCTGGCAATGCTACTGCTTTGCCGGCTTTTATCGATGGTGCCGCCACGCCCCAAGAGTCTTGGTATGCAGATGCGCCAGCTCTCAGTGACAATATGCTTCTTGCCAAGAGGTGGATCGAATATCTTATGAAGCACAAGGGCCTTAAGGGGTCCGACTTAGTTCACTGCAGGGTGGCACGCTGGATCCAACCTCTTCAACATCATGGAGACTGGCTCATGTATTCCATTATGGCGTCCAAGAAAGATTCCCTCCAGATCTGCTCCTAGCCTTACACGGATAAGAATACGAGTCCCAAATAAAGTGGCTAATAAGGGAGCAGATCGAGAGGAAAATCCCGGAGCTGTCTTTGGATATGCATACGGCTGAAGATCATGTGGTAGCGGTAAGTTTCCAGCAGTAACTCGAATTATGTGTTCATCTTTACATTGTTGTTTCTTTTTGCAATACTGAGGTATCTCTTCTTTTCAGCTTGCTGACCTCCCCGAGTCGGAACTTGCTCCTCTTGATGGATATCCTCCAGAGATTTCTCAAGACGACGGGGAGTTGGTTCCACTACCAGACACAATTCCTCGGAAGTGTAAAGCTCCGACAGTGTTTATAGGCAAAAACGAAGTGCCCATTCTGAAGAGGTAACTTTCTTCACAAGGTTTTTGTACTTTAAGTCTTATCCTTTCTGAAGTGTAATGATTTTTGTTCAATTACCTCTTCAGAGCTAGACAGCTCACCAAGGGCAAAGGGAAGGGAGCCTCGTCAAAGCCCCTGCGTCGGTCAAAACTTATTTGACTTCTCCTGCCGCAGCGCCTCCGACTCCTACCCCTCAGCCTTCTGCGGTGCCGGAGATTACTCCATCTCCGACTGTCGTAGAAGATCCAGCTCAACAAGCAGAGCTAGTGATCCTCGGATCGCAAATTGATGTCACCATGGGTGACTCAGGTTTTGACAAGGGTGAACCCTCTTCGGGTAATGATCCCTCGACGGAGGTCTTCGTGAAAACCTCCTCAACAATCCGGGTCTTGCCAAGCTTGGCATTACTCGGAAGTCTGTGGAGGATACCCAACGGCTAGCCCAACAATGCTTGGAAAGCCGGAATATTACTACCAAAGAAGAAGCACAAGTAGCAGAGGACGTCAAGTACTCCGAACTTCTTGAACAAGTCCGTCTTCGCGACGAGAGGCTGAGAACTGGCGAGCTTCTGCCACCACCAGTGATCCCTCTCACTCTCGCCGAGAAGGTTACCACAGAGGTGAACATGAGTTTGAGCAAACTCACTCATAAACAACATGTAAGTCAGAGTTCCAACTTACTTTTTTACTTTACTTTATATCATATCCTCTAGCCCCCAAGCATGAAGTAGGATACATAATCCGGATTTATGCTTCCTTAGGATGCCAAAGAATGAACTAGTGTAGCCCCCAAGGCTAGTGCTGATATTAGTAAAAATATTAGCCTGAGTCTTTAGTAGACTTCTAACTCTGGGTATTCTAACTTACAGAAAGTTAATACTTATAACCAGGAATTGTTGAAGAATATCTGCAACAAGCGGCGAGAGATCAGAGCTCTCCGGCTTGAAAATGCTCAATTGAAAGTGTCAAGCGATGAGGCTGAAGGTAAACATTCCGGTACTCAAACCGTGCCTTTTATTTCATAGTAGAATTTTTATTCAATTGTTATTTTGACTACAACACTAGTAAAGCAATCATGTGCTATGATTGAAGAAGCCAAAAACCTGAAGACCCTAGCGATGGAGAACACCGGCTTACGTCGGGAGCTGGACAAGCTGAAGGCGCATCATGAACGGAACATTGCTCAAGTTCTTGAATCCTCTTCCATGGCCACCGAAGAACGTGATCGAAGGATCGCGGCCCAAGAACAAAGGATCTCGGATATCAACTATGCTTTGTTCAGAGAAAAGGACATTACCGAGGCACTCTAGGCTGAACTCTAGAGCCTACGAGAAGATAAGACCAAAGTTGACGATGTCATCTTCGGTTATGTTTCCCCCTTTTCTGACTTTTGGAGTTCAGATATATTTTCTTAACCTTTTTCATTATATGCACAGGTCCTCTGAACTTGCTGGATTCTGCCTCCACTGAGTCTCGCACCAATCGGCTTACTCAAGTCGGTGATCTGCTTCATGATTTCCGCCAATCTTTGGAGGATATTTGCGAAGTTCTCAAGGTCTCGGACATCCATAGAATGTTTGGCTTTGAAGTGCGAGACAAGGAAAAGGAGATGTCTCAACTCATCCAGGACTAGAACATGTCCTACGCGCGAACCGCAGCGCAAAACACTTTCACCATGGTCATGAGCCACCATGGAAGCATGGAAATCTGGCAAGTGACTAGAGGGTGTCGTCAGATTGATGACAAGTACGCCATGAGGGGGTCCTCGAGCGTGCGGAAGAGAGGGGTGTGAGACGTAAGGTGTTCTGGGACGGTTAGCACACAAGTTTACCCAGGTTCGAATCCGCCAGGTTTGGATGGATCCTACTTCTGCTAGCAATCCAGTAATACGGTAGAGCCGGAATATGGGTTACATGGGTTTCACCTGTGCGAGTTGAGATTTTAGACTATTGTGAGGGTGCCCTAAAGGCTTTCCCTAGGACGGCTCATATAGATATCCGGCCTAGCGTTTACAGGAGAGACCTATCTGGCTACAACTAAGAGTTGGTTACAGAGTACATCTTGAACTACTAGTAACACTATGGGCCTATGTCGGTAAGTCATCTGAGCCTTCCCGTAGCTGGATTGGACTCCGTCTCTTCTCCCTGACTGGGTCGCCCGTGAATCAATGCTCTAAACCAAAATGGGACACCATGGTTAGTGAGGCACAATGAGGATACCCGGAAAGTATATCCCCAACAGCAGCCCCCGGAAGCCTCCAAGATCCAGAGTCATATTTCTTCATCGTCTAGCTTGATCTTAGGCTTGCAGAATCTTGAAGGGTTCCTGAAACTTCAAAAGAAAGGATAGGATCTGTGTCTCAAAAGAGTCGGACCTATGAATACATTATTTGGGTTTCCATCTCGAAATTCAAACTAAGCTGGAACTTGGTCTCTGACGTAATCTGACACTAGTCTTGGTGAAGTCACGTCACAGGCAGACATTCCCGTCAGCATGACCGTTGGTGAGGCCACCTTTTGCGGAACCGAGGCATCATTTTAATGTGTGCGTGGAGAACGAGGCGGCGTAATCATCACGTGGGGGTTACCCAGCTCCTTCCACGACCCGTGTCACGGTTGTTGTACACATTTGCACGAATCTTGGCACGGACAAAGGATTTAAGTGGTTAGGATTCTTCTCCCCATCTTCTTCTCCAACACTTGCGCCACTTCCTTCCTCCTAACGCTTCCCACGAAAACAGAGCTCCTCTGCATCCCCAAAATCTTACAGCATCGCCCATCCTAGGTCACCGGCCCTTGAGAAAATGGCTCCGACTTCATATTCTCGCGCGGTGGCGACGGTAGCGATGGCTTCGGCAACGGAGAAGGAGAGCAACTGCGAGGTCAGGATCCATGCGTCCTCGATGATGCCAAGCTCCGTGTTGTGAAGAGTGAAGGGCTCCTCCACTCCGACAACTGGCGGAGCGGCTACAGCCAAACCGTCCCTACTCCTCGTGCCAGCGAGCGAGTACACTTCGGCACCCAACTCAAGAGAGGTTTGAGTTTTCTTCCATCAGACTTCTTTTCTAAGGTTATAGATCACTACGGAGTTCAACTCCATCTTCTTCCCCCGAACTCTCTCTTAGAAATGAGCGCATATGCCTCTTTGTGCGAGGGGTACCTCGGCATTAGGACGAGTCTAACTCTTTTCTGATTTTATTTTCATATCCAGAGAAATTCTATCACTACCAGTAATCCGTATATTACCGGAACCATTAGTTTTTCCGTTAGGAGAGAGCGTGTCTATCCTCAGATTAGGGCCGTGAGTCGGTGAAACAGTGGTCGTCCACTTTCTTTTATCAGAAGGATATTCCTGCTCCCGGCAAAGCTACTGCTTTGCCGACTTTTGTCGACAGTGCCGCCACGCCCCAAGAGTCTTGGGACGCAGATGCATCGGCTCTCAGTGACGATCTGCTTCTTGCCAAGAGGCGGGTCGAATATTTTATGAAGCACAAGAGCCTTAAGGGGTCTGACTTAGTTCACTGCATGGTGGCACGCTGGAACTAGCCTCTTCAACATCATGGAGACCGGCTCATGCATTCTGTTACAGCATCCAAGAAAGATTCCCTCTAGATCTTCCCGGCCTTACACGGATAAAGAATACGAGTCCCAAAACAAGTGGCTGATAAGGGAGCAGATCGAGAGGAAAGTCCTGAAGTTGTCTTTGGATATGCATACGGCTGAAGATCCTCTGGTACCGGTAAGTTTCCAGCAGTAACTCGAATTATGTGTTCATCTTTACATTGTTGTTTCTTTTCGCAATACTGAGGTATCTCTTCTTTTCAGCTTGCTGACCTCGCTGAGTCGGAACTTGCTCCTCTCGAGGGATATCCTCCTGAGATTTCTTTGGACGATAGGGAGTTGGTTCCACTGCCGGACACAATTCCTCGGAAGAGTAAAGCTCCGACAGTGTCTATCGGCACAAAGGAAGTGCCCGTTGTGAAGAGGTAACTTTCCTCGCAAGGTTTTTGTACTTTATGTCTTATCCTTTCTAAAGTGTAATGATTTTTGTTCTGTTACCTCTTCAAATCTAGATAGCTCACCAAGGGCAAAGGGAAGGGAGCCCCGTAAAAGCCCCTACGTCAGTCAAAACTTAATTTGACTTGTCGTGCCGCAGTGCCTCCGACTCCTGCCCCTCAGCCTTCTACTCCATCTCCGACCATCGTAGAATATCAAGGAACTCCAAAAGTTAATTCGTATAACAAGGAATTGTTGAAGAATATCTGCAACAAGCGAAGAGAGATCAGAGCTCTCTGTCTTGAAAATGCTCAATTGAAAGTGTCAAGGGATGAGTCTGAAGGTAAACATTCCGGTACTCAAACCTTGCCTTTTATTTCATAGTCGAATTTTTATTCAACTGTTGTTCTTTTGACTACAGCACTGGTAAAGCAATCCTATGTTATGATTGAAGAAGCCGA
This sequence comes from Avena insularis, assembly GCA_023614405.1. Lineage (NCBI taxonomy): Eukaryota > Viridiplantae > Streptophyta > Magnoliopsida > Poales > Poaceae > Avena > Avena insularis. The sequence goes on from CM042696.1 coordinate 259,982,133, forward strand.
AAACCTGAAGACCCTGGCGGTGGAGAACACCGACTTACATCGAGAGCTGGACAAGCTGAAGTTGGATCATGAACGGAGCATTGCTCAAGTTCTTGAATCCTCTTCCATGGCCACCGAAGAACGTGATCGAAGGATCACGACCCAGGATCAAAGGATATCGGATATCAACGATGCTCTGTTCAGAGAGAAGGACATTACCGAGGCACTCTGGGCTGAACTCCGGAGCCTACAAGAAGAGACCAAAGTTGACGATGTCATTTTCGGTTATGTTTCCCCCTTTCTGAATTTCTGCCTTTTCCAACTTTTGGAGTTCGGATATATTTGCTTAACCTTTTGCATTATATGCGTAGGTCCTCTGAACTTGCTGGATTCAGCCTCCGCCGAGTCTCGCACTAGCCGGCTTACCCAAGTCGGCGATTTACTTCATGATTTCCGCCAATCCTTTAAGGATATTGGCGAAGTTCTCAAGGTTCCGGACATGCATAGAATGTCCGGCTTTGAAGTGCGAGACAAGGCTAAGGAGATGCCTCAGCTCATCCAGGACTGGAACATGTCCTACGCGCGGACCGCAACACAGAATGCTCTCACCATGGTTATGAGCCACCATGGAAGCATGGAAATCTGGCAAGTAACCAGAGGGTATTCTACTGTGGATGAAGACGGACAAGAGCAGGACATCAAAGCAATCATGGAATCCAGTGCCAGATATGGATGTCATGTAGCTGATCTGACCAACTACGACACTCCTTTATTCACTCGCGTAGAGACGCCGCCTCTGCCCGCCGAAGAAACTGGTGAAGTTTCTGACGACGAACAAACCATTTCAGGTTTGAACGTCTCAAAAAGATATTGTGGCGAGGCTGATGTCTCTAGTGAGCCGGCAGCTCCTACCTCTCCCCCCTGCATTGTAGAGCATCAGAACAAACAATGTGTTATTCTAAAATCAATTCGGGTTGTAAATAAGTAGTATAATATTTTTGTTGGTGCTAAGTTCTACTCTATCTATTTAGCACTTTTGGATTTATAAGTTTCGTGCCTGAAATTTTTACATAAGCACTTTATGTTATTTGTCTGTACTTATCTTTTATCTGGCTTTCCGCCTCGTCCCTTTCGTGAGCCGGCCAACCTTTAGCACGGAAACTTTGCCGAGCAACGGAGCTCAATTGCTAAACCAGTTTAAACTCAGAAAAAAGCTGGCTTCCAGTACCAACAATTCACTACTCGGAAAATCCCCGCATCCAACAATCAGATAAATAACAAAAGTATAGACTAGAAAATTTAGAGTTATACCCGAAGGTAGCAAGTTTAGAATCGGAAATCTAAACCAGAACAAACATGAGCATAAAGTACTTTCAAGTATTCTAGGATTTTCGACTGTGACATGATCATTCAGAAATAAGATGGTAATAAACTTCTTAGAAATTTTTTGAGGTAACCAATACTTTATTTCTCATTGAACATGTACACATATATGATTACAAAGAAAGATAAACTAAGAATAAAAGGGACGTAGCTGAGCAATGTTCCATGGTCTATCTAATTCTTCCGGGTTTGTACTGCCTCCAGCTCTCTTTCTTTTCTTAGTAGCATGTCTTTCTTTGACTGGCCGCAAATTAGTTAGATAGTAAGAACCATTGTGCAATACTCGGCTAACTAAAAATGTAACATCCCATATTGGGGAAAGTTTGTGCTTTCTTTTCTGCACAAGCCGAATAACTACCAGGAACTCCTGGACAGGGCAGTGGTAGTTGAAGAAAAGCAAAGGAGTATAGAGAACCGAAAGAGAAAGTCCACCTCACACAAGCATAACTCTGCCCCATATCAGAAGCAACGCACTTCGTCACCACCACCCCACCATCACAATGGTCACAACCACAATGGTCATCGTCATGGAGGACATAACCACAATGGCCATAAACACCGCAATGGAAATGGCAACAGGAAGGATCTGAGTGAAGTGACATGCTTCATGTGTAACAAGACAGGACATTATGCAACTACCTGCCCCGAAAAGATGAAGAACGGGAATGGTAATGGAAACGGCAATAGACACAACCATGGCAATGGTAATGGAAATGGGAAGAAGCCGAATCCGTTCGTCAAAGCCACTGTGAATCATGTCTCCGTGGAGGATGCTCGTGAGGCACCCGACTCCGTGATTGGTAAGTTCAAGCTTAACTCCATCCCTGCAGTTGTTCTTTTTACTTGTGCATCACATTCATTCATATCAAGGGTATTTGTGGATAGAGGCAAGATACCTACGGAGACCTTAGTACTCCCCTAAGGGTAAGTTCTCCTGGAGGAGAAATAGTGGCAAACTCTGGATGCCGTGGGTTAGAATTAAGGATTGGGGCACACACCTTTCCCACCAGCCTAGTCGTTCTGGAATCACAAGGCTTAGACATAATTTTGGGCATGAACTGGATGACCGAATATGAGGGAGTCATAGATTGCGCCAAAAGAACTATCGCACTCACGACTCCGGATAAGAAAAGGATCCACTTTAAGTCAGCTTTCGCACTCAAAGGAAGTATGGTGAATTTTCTTAAGGGGGTTAGCTTGGAGGATGTGCCAATTGTGAAGGAGTACCCAGACGTGTTTCCGGAAGAATTACCAGGGATGCCTCCCGACCGAGACATCGAGTTTCTCATTGACTTGATGCTGCATCGGACCAATAGCAAAGAGACCGTACAAGATGGATGTGGATGAGTTGAAGGAACTTAAGAAACAGCTTAGAGAGCAGTTGGACCAAGGCTTCATTCAACCAAGTGCGTCATCTTTGGGAGCACCTGTCTTATTCGTGGAGAAGAAGGATAAAACCAAGAGACTAGTCGTGGACTATCGGTCGTTAAATGAAGTGACAATCAAGAACAAGTACCCTATACCCAATATTAACGACCTGTTCGATCAATTAAAGGGAGCTAGTGTATTCTCTAAGATTGATCTCCGATCAGGATATTTCCAGCTGAAGATCCGAGAACAGGATGTACCCAAGACAGCTTTCACCACAAGTTACGGATTGTATGAGTACACCGTGATGTCGTTTGGCTTAACCAATGCCCCATCATACTTCATGACTATGATGGACAAGGTATTCATGGAGTACTTGGATAAGTTTATCATAGTATTCATTGATGACATACTCATATACTCAAAGGACGAGAAGGAACATGAGCGGCATCTGCGCCTAATCATGGAAAAGTTAAGGGAACACAAGTTGTATGCCAAATTTAGCAAATGTGAGATCTGGTTGAAAGAAGTGGGATTCCTTGGCCATATTGTATCAACAAAAGGTGTTGCCATGGACCCAAGTAAGGTAGCTTCCGTAACAGAATGGGAGTCCCCTAAGAATGTGGGTGATATTAGGAGTTTCCTGGGCCTTGCAGGATATTACCGAAGGTTCATTGAAAACTTTTCCAAGATAACAAAGCCTATGACAGAATTGCTGAAGAAAGAGAAGAAGTTCCAATTTACCGAGGCATGTGAAGCAAGTTTTCAAGAGTGGAAGAAGTGCCTAGTAACGGCACCGGTTTTGTGTCTCCCTGATATTCAAAAGGATTTCCAAGTCTATTGTGACGCTTCTCGACAAGGACTTGGTAGTGTTCTGATGCAAGATGGAAAAGTAGTGTCTTACGCCTCTCGGAAACTTAAGCACCATGAGAATAACTACCCCATGCACGATTTGGAACTAGCATCAGTTGTGCATGCGCTCAAGGTATGGAGACATTACCTAATGGGACAACATTGTGATGTGTTCACGGATCACACGAGCCTTAAATACATTTTCACACAAAAGGAACTAAATATGAGGCAAAGGAGATGGCTTGAGCTGATCAAGGACTATGATTTGGACCTGCAGTATCATCCCGGAAAGGCCAATGTTGTGGGCGCTTAAGCGGAAGGTCTATGTAAATGGACTTACCGTGGGTGAACTTCCGAATGATTTGTGTGAACAGTTCAAGGACCTCAGGTTAGAAATAGTTCCAGAGGGATACTTAGCTACTATGGAGATAGTGCCAACACTTCTGGATCAAATTAAAGAGGCCCAGAAGGAGGACAAAGAGTTGGAAGAAATAAGAGATAATATAAGCATGGGCAAAGCAAAAGGGTTTCACACGGATGAACAAGAAACACTTTGGTATGAGAAGCGTCTGTGCGTTCCCGATAACCCTGATATCAGGAAGTTAATCCTTCAGGAAGCTCACGACTCGCCTTACTCAATTCATCCTGGTAATACAAAGATGTACATGGATGTGAAAGATAGATTCTGGTGGAACAACATGAAAAGAGAAATTGCTGAATACATCTCCTTGTGTGACGTGTGCAACAGAGTCAAGGCTGAACACCAAAAGCCAGTAGGACTGCTGCAGCCATTACCTGTGCCCAATTGGAAGTGGGTGCAAGGTAGGCATGGATTTTATCACGGGACTACCGCGGACTCATTCTGGGTATGACTCCATCTGGGTAGTGGTCGACCACTTCACAAAGGTGGCCCACTTTATTCCCGTGAAGACCACCTATACAAGTGCTAAACTTGCCAAGATTTATATGTCAAAGATCGTAAGTCTTCACGGGGTGCCCATGGGGATTGTTTCTGATAGAGGTACCCAATTCACCTCTAAGTTTTGGCGACAGCTACACGAATCTCTAGGGAGACGACTGGAGTTTAGTACTGCCTTCCACCCGCAAACTGATGGACAAACGAAAAGAGTTAATCAGATCTTGGAGGACATGTTAAGAGCCTATGTGCTAGACTATGGGTCGAGTTGGGATGATAACTTGCCATATGCGGAATTCTCATACAATAACAGCTACCAAGCTAGCATCAAGATGGCTCCATTTGAATTTTTATATGGCAGAAAGTGTAGAACTCCGCTGCTATGGAGTGGAGTAGGAGAACATAGTTTGTTTGGACCTGAACTGATCAAGGATGCCGAAGAAAAAGTGAGGCAGATTCAAGACCGGTTAAAAATAGCCCAATCCAGGCAAAAGAGTTATGCTGATTCCAAGCGCAGGGATATGACTTATGAAGTGGGAGACCGTGCGTATCTCCGAGTTTCGCCACTACGAGGAGTTAAGAGATTTGGAATCAAGGGTAAGTTAGCACCCCGATTCATAGGGCCCTACAAGATCTTGGGTCGTAGAGGGGAAGTTGCCTATCAGTTGGAATTACCCGAAGTGCTAACTGTTCATGATGTTTTCCATGTGTCACAACTAAAGAAGTGTCACCCGGAAATGGTTGAAACACCACTAAAGGACACGGTTCCGTTGGACGAGGTTCAATTGGAGAACGATCTCACCTATGAGGAAAAACCCACCAGGATTCTAGAGACAGCAGAGAGAATCACTCGTACCAAGGCTATCAGGTTTTGCAAAGTTCAATGGAATCACCATTCCGAGGAAGAGGCCACGTGGGAGCGTGAAGAAGACCTGAAGAAAGAACACCCACACCTATTTGCTAACCAACCTGAATCTCGGGGACGAGATTCTTCTTAAGGGGGTAGGTTTGTAACATCCCAAATTTCGCAATTCCAGATGTTACTAGAAGCATGCATCATATCATTGCATCATGGCATCGCATATCAAAAACTGTAACAGGTATTTTCTTAAACCCCATAGTCTAATTATAGACAAAAGGGGGTAAAACCTTTTGAACCACCAAAACCTTTGCAAATGGGTTATTTTATAATCCTATCCTAACCCTCTTCTTTTTACAAAATTTTAGAAACAAGTTTCGCTTAATTCAGAGTCCGTTTGCAAAAGTTATTAAACAAATAGCAAATCAAAAAATAATAAAGGAATAAAAAAAACCTAACCTAACCTAACCGGGCCGGCCGATCCAGCCCAGGGCCTAAGCGAGCAGCGCGTGGGCCGCAGCAGCCGCAGCGTGCCAGTAGCCCGCCCGCGCGCCTACAGCCACCGACAGGCGGGCCCCGCCTGTCAGCCGCCCACCCCGAGTCCGGCTCGAGCACGGCCGCCGCCGCGCCAGCTCCAACCTCCTTCGACGAAATCGGAGCGGACTCCATGAACCCCGCGCCAAGAAATCGTGCCCATAAAAGCCCCCGGCATGGCTCCCCAAAAACCCTAGGTTTCCTTCCGCTAATCGCCACCGAGCCGCCGCCAATCTCTCGCCGGAGTCCCGCCGCCTCCGCCGCCTCCAGCCACCGCCCGCCGTCGCCTCGGGAAGGAGGAGCCGACGCCGCCCCCGGGAACACAGCCACGACGAGGAGCCGGTCGCCGTCGACCACTTAGTCGGGCCGGAGAAGCACCGCCCCGCTACCGTACCTCACCGCCGACGCGCCACCACCGCCCGTCATCGCCGTCGCCGGTAAGCCCCCCCTCCGACCCTCGGATCTGCATCCGACGGCCCCGATCGACCGAAGCGGTACCGGCGAATCGCGCCGCGCCACGTGGCAGCCGCCACGTCATCGCCATGTCACCGTCACGCGCGCCTCGCGGACCAATCCTAGGCCGCCACGTGTCGCCGTGTCGCTGGCCCCCTTTTGTTTTTCTTTTATAATAGGCAGAAATAGCTCCAATCTTGTAAAATCCATAGTAATTCGAATATTAGTCCAAAAATTGCATATAATATACCGTTGGATTCGTAATTTCGAGTAGAACACAGATCTACAATAAAATTTCTGTTTTGCCACAGAAATCTAGCAGTAGGATTTAAAGTTTAGATTAGAGTATTTAAATTCTAGAATATTATCTGTAGCTCTGTTTTAGTTGATTCTTGTTGCATTGGCTTTGTATCGGCAAGACCTTCTGTATAAAATTGCCTATTCATGCTTAGGGTGTTCAGATCTGTCTCGAGATAGATTGGATTTGTAGTTCTAGTTTTGAGCTTGGATAATTAGGGTTTAACCCAAAATACTTCAAATCTGTGGAGAATTGATTCTAATGACATCCCCAACTCAACAACACCCATGGTTAAAACCCGTGGTCGAAACCAAATCCATCCTTGCATATTACCATGTTGCATGCATGCATATTCGTCTTCGTGACTTTGTTTTGTGCAAATTGTGATTGGATCCATGTTTGTTTCGTTAGATTGCTCGGAGTGCACTAAGGAATACTGTTGTGTAGATTGCTGCTCGGATCAAGTCAAGTTACACCACTTGTTCAAGTTTATGTCCTAGTTTTGACTATGCATGTTTTACTCTTCAAATTCCGTAGTATGCATGTGTAGGATTTTGGTAGATTTTCTTAGTACTATTTTGCAAGTACGGTTTTGTAGTATGCCATGAGTAGTTCTATGCTTAGGTTTTCCATCCTATTAGGTTCCCCTGTCTTGCTAAGTTTTGCTTGATATGCTATATAAATACTAAGTACCATTGGGGGGTTCGAAAGACTCAAAATTTTCTAAGTATGAGAGCTCTCTCGAGTGAACTTTCCTTCTCAAAACCCCTTTCAAAATAAAACTAAGTTTTCTTCTGGGCGGAATGGTTGTCGGGACAACGAGTGGATATTTGGTGGAGGACGGCCGCCCAGGAATCAAAGAAGTTTGCCACGTTTTAATTCGAAGCTTCCGGTCTGCAACCACAATACATATGGGCTCTGTCTTGGCTTAGTACTTAGTGGGAAACCTCACCGGGGTACCAACATTTGGAGGTTCTTGGCACGGTTGGATCCAGCTGGTAGAGGGGCTACTAAGGGAAGGCTTCGCCATGGTCTGGTCTGTAAAAGGACTTGATCGTGGATTGTGGGGAAAGTGCACAACCTCTCGAGAGTATTGCAATCTGATCGATCAGCCGTGTTCACGGAAACAGAACAACTTTGAGCATCTGAAGGATGGAGCCTCTGAAAGATCTTCCTCTCTCTTTTCCAAACTTAACGTTTTACAAACCCCAAGGCGTGAGTAATATCACCATTGGGTGGGATTTTGGGAACTTGGTGCGTAATATCCAAGTGCTAGGTTGATTTGGGCACATGGTGAGTAATATCCACGTGTTCCATTCGACCCTATACTATATATCAAAGTTTGCAAAGTAGGGAAAACTTTCTACCTCTTTTCTTATTACAATGATAAAAATTGGCTTTACGCAAATGAACCCCAGAGCCTACTCTTAGCCTTGCATGTAGAGATAGTCTTACTCTTTCCTTGGTGTAATTTGCCAATACATTCAAAGTATTGACCCAACTTGTTGGATGCACGTCTTATGTGCAAAATCCGAAGATTGAAAGGTGCGTAGGGATCGTGGGTCTTCACGCAGCTAGCCTGAGGCGTTGATGGACTCAAGTTTTACTTAGTTTCCGCTGTTTTATTTTGAGCTAGCTATAAGCTATGCAAGTTGTAATAAATATACTCTGGATTATTCGTGTAATAATGACTTGTGTTTTATATGATATTCATCGACTGTGAAGTGCTAGCTATTGATCCAGGGACTAGCATGTTAATCACAGGGACTTAGGATCCTTATTGATCCGAGGTCATAACAAAAAAGGTCCCTTCCCATATTGGGGAAAGTTTGTGCTTTCCTTTCTGCACAAGCCGAAGAACCAAATCGCCCTTATTGAAAGACTGGTTTCTGACTCTCTGGCTATGATACTTGCATAACTTCTGCTGATAGGCTGTTGATCTCATCTAAGCAACGGCGCGAACTTCTTCGAATAAGTCGAGATCATTTTGTCAAGAAATCTCGGCATCCTCTTTGATATACGTGGCAACTCTAGGAGAAGTGTGAATCAAATCACTAGGATGAACTTCTTCTGCGCCATAGACCAAGAATAAAGGTGTGTATCTGGTTGACCTGTTTGGAGTTGTTCGTAAGCTCCATATTACAGAAGGTAATTCCTCTGCCCAAGCCGCCGCAGCACATCGTAGTGGTGCTTCAAGTCTTGGTTTTAGGCCTTGTGGGATTAACCCATTTGCTCTTTCGACTTGTCCATTAGCCTGCGGATGTGCGACTGAAGCAATGTCAAGCTAGATATTTTGTTCATTGCAGAATTCGGCAAGCTCTCCCATAGAAACGTTACTCCCGTTGTCCGTGATAATGCTATGCGGATAACCGTATCGAATTATGACATCCTCGACAAATATTCTAGCTGTTGCTCCATCACAACTAGTGACGGGTTTAGCCTCAATCCATTTTGTGAATTTATCCACCATTACTAAGAGATGAGTAAATCCACTTGGAGCCCGTTTAAACGGTCCTACCATGTCAAGCCCCCAGACCACGAAAGGCCCCATGTTATCGGTATTGTTCGCAGCTGATCAGCCGGACCATGAGCTTGCTTGGCGTACTTTTGGCAGCCTTTGCATGTCTTGACCAGCTGTTTGGCATCTGCCTTGGCTCTAAGCCAGAAAAAACCGTGTCGGAAAGCTTTTGCCACTAGAGATTTCGCTGCAGCATGGTGACCACATTGCCTTCGTGGATTTCTCGTAAGATTTCCACTCCTTCTTTCGGAGATACACAACGCTGAAAGACCCCAGACACGCTCCGCTTATAGAGCTCACCACTAATTATAGTATAGGCTTTTGCTCGTCGGACAATCTGTCGGCTTAGAACTTCATCTTCAGGTAATTTGCCATCTACCAAGTAATCAAGGTAGGGTTGAGTCTAGATGGGAATTATAGCCAAAACTGCTACTAAAGGTGAGTCGGATTTGGTCGGATATTCCTCATCTACTCCTTTTATAGAGGGAAATTTGAGGTGCTCTAAAAAGCGCCATCCGGAACCTTTTTCCGTGCAGAGCCTATACGAGATAATGCATATGCTTCCTCATTTTCCGTTTGAGGGATGTGTTGAACTTCAAACCCTTCAAATGATTTAGATAGTTCATCCACGACAGATATCCTTAGCAATCCGGATTCCATGCAGTAGTGCTTCATACTCAGCAAAGTTATTTGTCGCCGTGAAGTGGATCTGCAACACATAGAAAAGTTTGTCTCCTTGGGGTGATTTGAGCACCACGCCATCCCCCGAGCCCCCGAGCGCTTTAGACCCGTCAAAATGTAAGATCCAGTATTCCGACTCTAGTAGGGTCATATTTTCCGTTGTCTCTGTCCAATCAGCGATAAAGTCAGTGAGGATTTGGGATTTGATTGTTGTACGAGGTTTATACTCAATGTCGAAAGCTAAAAGCTCTATGCCCCATTTTGTGACGCGTCCTGTAGCATTGCTGTTGTTTATACTCAATGTCGTCATGGTTCCTGAAATAATGTCGTAACTTACGAGATGCAAAAAACACACAGTAAGCCAGCTTTTGATAGTGCGGATACCGCTGCTTTGATTCAGTTAGGATCTACACTAGGTGTTCCTGATTTTCCTCTGGTCTCTCCACCACCATGACGACACTAATGACTCTGTTTGTCGCAGTGAGATAGAGCAAGATCGGTTCTCTTGGTTCCGATGCTGCAAGGATAGGAGCAGATGATAGTACTGTTTCAGGTCTTGTAGTGCAGCTTCAGCTTCATCGGTCCAAACGAACTTTTTGATCTTTTTCAGGAGCTTGTATAGTGGTACGGCTCTTTCTCCGAGCCAGCTTACAAACCGACTGACTGCTGCAATACAACCAGTTAGTCTTTGAACGTCCTTCGGGCGAGTTGGCCTGGAAATATTGAGTATAGCCTTAATCTTGTCTCGGTTTACCTCTATGCCTCTTTGAGACACGATAAAACCTAACAATTTTCCGGTTGGTATTCCAAAGAAGCACTTCTTCGGGTTAAGCATTATGTTATATTTTCATAGATTAGCAAATGTTTCCTCCAAGTCGGAAATTAGAGTTTCCTTCTTTTTGGACATCACCGCAATGTCGTCCACATATGCATATACATTGCGTCTGATTTGTTCGTGGAGGCAACGTTGTATAGTGCGCTGGTACGTAGCTCCTGCATCCTTGAGCCCAAAGGGCATCGTAACAAAACAGAAGGATCCGAAGGGGGTTATGATTGAAGTTCTTACTTTGTCTGATTCCTTCATCCGGATTTGGTGATAACCGGAATATGCGTCGAGAAAACATAGGAGTTCCGAGCCTGCCGTAGAATTGATAACTTGATTAATTCTAGGCAGAGCGAACGGATCTTTGGGACAAGCCTTGTTCAAGGCAGTATAATCAACACACATCCTTAAATCAGTGGTGTCCTTTTTAGGGACCATTACAGGATTGGTCGACCACTCAGTGTGGATGACCTCTTCTATGAATCCGGCTAACTCGAGCAAGGCTAGTTCCTTAGCTATTGTCTTACGCTTTTCATCGCCGAAACATCATAGGGACTATTTGACGGGTTTAGCATTCGGGTGTACATTTAGAGAGTGCTCGAAAAGTTCCCTAGGTACTCCGGTCATGTCAGATGGTTGCCATGCGAAGATATCTTGATTTGCTTGGAGGAACTTGACGAGCGCGCTTTCCTATGCGTTATCTAGGCCTACACCTATCTAGGTCACCTTGGAGGGGTCATCATCCTTGAACGGTGTCTTCTTCGTATCTTCCGATGCCTTGAACTCCAGATTCAGCTTTGTCACCTCCTTCTTCGTTACGGGCATCTCAGACGGATCAATTGTCTTCTTGATCTCCTGGTACTCCTGGGCGTGCAGCACGGCTTCAGCAAAGGTGGCATTTCCGTCCTCACACTCTCGTGCCTTCTTCGGGTCTCCCCTGACTGTGATCACGCCTTTGGGACCTAGAATTTTCATCATATTGTAAATGTAACACGGACGAGCCATAAAATCCAGTAAGCCGGACATCTGGATATAGCGTGATACACGCTCTTGAACGGGACCACTTCGAAGGAAAGTGCCTCCGTCCGATAGTTCTTTGGAGTTCCAAAGGTAACATCCAAAGTGATCTCTCCCAGGGAATTTGCTTGTCTTCCTGGGACAACTCCGTGAAATATCACAGAACTGTGGTTTAATTGGGTCTCCGTGATCCGCATCTGGCGTAGCGTTTCGACATACAGAATGTTAATGCTGCTGCCGCCGTCCATGAGAGTCTTGCAGAAACCATAGCCATCAATAAGTGGATTGACTACTAAGGCGTATTTTCCTCGCATGTGCAACTTAGCGGATGATCAGCACAGTCAAAGGTGATTGCCACTTTTGACTAGTCCAGGAATTGTGGGACAGCCGGAACAGTTGCGTTGAGCTCGTGCAAAACTGCTTTCTTGACCTTAGCTGGTTGAGATCCGAGGAAGGTGAAGTAAGTGTCTTTCTTTGTTGGGAAGTTTTTCTTTCCCTCTGGCTTGGGATTTGAAGGATCATCTTCCTCCATGATGGAATCTTCCTTGGTCTCCTTATCTTTCTCGAGATTCTTCTTTCCCTTCTTGTGCTTAGCCCTATAGCCAACGGTATAGTCTTTTTTGATGTCGCCATTAAAACGACACTAGGCCTTTGTGTGAGACGAGCCCCCACTGGCATCTAAGTGATGCACACATGGGTTATTGGCAATGTCGGCCCAGGAGTAGGTTTTGACGGGTTGCTGAAATCCTCTACCCTGTACCTTTGATGTCCCACGACCGCGTCCGCGGCCACCGCCACGTCCTCCTCGTCCTCCAGACCCGAAACTAGCAGTGACCACTACCGTTTCCGTGTTGCGTTTTTCTTTCGAGGTGTTCTTTTGCTTCTGAGCTAGTTGCTTTGGTTGTTTCGCTGACTGTGGCATAGCTAGGGCGTTCAGTAATGCCTCTGCGTCGTCGTCAGCATCTACATACTTGCTCGTTGTTTCTATCATCTCCCCTAGATTAGTGACTTTGTCACACTTCAAGCGATGACTCAGTAAACCAATCGCGAGTCCTACAATGAAAGCTTCAATCGTAATTTGGTCATTTACTCCTTCATAGGAGTTCTTAGTGTCGATCCATCGTCCAAAGTAATCTCGGCAAGTTTCTCTGGCTTTCTGGGTGCAACGATGTAGGTCTCCTACCGTACAAGGCCTCCAATACATGCCTTCGAAATTCCGAAAGAACATGCTTTGCATGTCATACCAGTTGTGGATGGTGTTCTCCGGAAGTTCATTTAGCCATGATCTTGCCGTCTTCCGCAACATAAGTGGGAGATTTCGGGTTGCGACCAGATTGTTTTCGCCTTTGGCAATGCAGCAAGCCTGGAAAAAATCCTGGAGCCAAGTATCTGGCCGAGCTATACCGTCGTAGGGCTGGATGTGCCTTGAGATAGCAAATCCTTCCGGGAATCTTGTTGCTCTTATGCATGGTCCGAAGCATTTTGGACCCACATAGATTTCGTCGTTCTCGTAGCGCCGCGCCTCTATGTTAGAGTTGATCCGATGTCTCGCATCACTTGGGGACAAATATCGCTGTCCTGATTGACGACTGTGGTTGTGGTGCCTTGGAGCCGAACTTCGGCTTCTGCCACCACCTCCTCCGCCACGACGCCCTCCTTGGCCTCCTTGGGAACCATTGTGGTGGATACTTGGTGGAGAAGGTGGATTGTTTCTGACTGATCGTCGGCTTCCATCCGGAGCTTCATTGTCCCAGTTCCGGGGAGGGTCTTCATCGCGACGTGTCCCCTATCGGCTTGACTCGGCACGGTGTCCGTCGTTCCTTGATCCGTCTTTCCCATCGCGATGGGGTTCAGCTGGACGGCTTGTATGTCTAGGAGGTGGAATTCTTTGATGGTCCTCCTCCCGATGTTTCTCTTTTTCTTCTTCCCTGCGATCATTCGACTCTCACCGGGGAGGATTTTTCGGATACAGTGCAGCAATTGCTTCTTGCTCCGCGGGTAGGGCAACATTGCGCCAGCCACGTGAAGTTTTGTGGTGCTGCCCTGAAGATCCGGTTATTGAGTAGTTGTCTTCCCGACGGTCGGAACGGTGATGCTGCTCCGGAACCCGTTGGGGTCTTATGTCATTCCAGGCCAGATCCATGCGGCATTGGTCAGATTGAGAGACCAGTTTTCCGCTACCAGACTTCGCGACCTTCTGCTGCTCCAAACCCTTGGTGAGTAGCTTAATGCTAATCAGACTTGTTCTGGGCCTGGATTATTTGCTAGGATATCTCGGGCCGCAGCTATGTTCTATACTGGTGTTGGGTACACTATATCTCCATTACGGTCGAGCCGAGGCATCCCCGGATCTCCCTCAAAGTGAACTTTGCGTACTTCCGAAAATTTGTCGGCGCACACGTGGCATTTCCGATTCTTCTGATGTTGCAGGGAGATGAGCTTCTCCGCAGTAGCCATGTGCTTCTTCTCTTCCTTGATGTTTTTGGCTTCATCCAGGAGTACTTGGCGACATGCTTCTAGGGCTTGGGCCCTTTTTCTAATTCCGTGGCAGTGAGTTCTGTTGCAGTAGGGATAGGTGTGGTTAACGCAGCATCGATGAGTTTACGGGAACTTGCAGTGACCACATGTCCATCCACCGACTCTTCTTTCGGCTCGTCTAGGATAAGTGCACCATCCAAGTCTTCCTCATATTCCTCGGCAATCACCTCCTCTACCGGAAGTTCTTTTGATGGGGTCTTGTTCTTCTTCTTTGCCTTCTTGGCAGCACCGGTAGCAAAGATGGCTTTGGGTCCGTTTCCCGGAGTCAAGCTCTGAGCGATACTCTCGGACATCTGGACATCGGGATTATCTCCGAGATCCATGTCATCCTGCGTTTTGGGAGAGTTTTCTCCAAATCCTTCGTCCATGGCTTCTCCTTCTTCTGCAGATTTGGAGTTGAACTCCTCTTCATATTCCGTGGAGAACTTCCGGAAATCTGCCAACGTCATCGAGTCATCCGAGGATGCAGGTAAGTCGGTGTTTGTTCTGATCGCCTCCAGCACCGAGTCTTTGTTGTCTCCAGCATCGGCTGTAACACCCTCGAATCGTCCCTATGCAGATTTCAGCACTTCCCGCCAAACCCGCATAGAAACGATTCAAGGACGCCCACCAGGCACTTGCATGCGGGTGGAACACGAAGTAATAGCATTACACAATAGTTCACGATGGAATCCACAACACATATATATACAACAATGACTCATTGAGTCGAGAATGCGGATATACAGTACAAAGATCCAATTCACCTTGAAAACGATACAACATCTGAGTACGGATAAAAAGCAAATTGGGCTAAGAGCCCTGAAGAATAACCAATGGCGTCCATAACCCTGCCCAGGCCAAGCTGGAAGGGTAACCCTGCTAACGACGTCGATCTCATACCTATTAAACAAAAGGGGTGCCGACAAAGGGCGCAGGAAAAAGGGAGCGCGGTCGATCGAGGCGATTGCAGCGAGGCTAGAATTCGGCGGCTCTCGCCTACATAGGTATGGTGGACTGAAGCAGCAGCGCAGCATGTACTAAACAATCTATAGAGACTCGATTCAACTGTCAGCTATTAGAGGGGGATAAGAAAGTCCTATTCGGATCCAACCTGATAGTAACACCAAAACATACCCATCCTGGTATTTCCTCCTCGAGACCGCACGAGGAAGTCAAACCGAGGAACTCACACAGTTGGTAGTTTTATTCATTCTATTATAGTTGAAGCACTTACCAGTCAGATATAGATAGCATGAGTCATCCTGATAGCATAAGTAGTGGGCAGTTTTAGTTAACCATTCAGTTGTAGTTGAAGTACTTACTAGTCAGATACAATTAGCATGTGACATCCCAAACCTAGCAGTTGTTGGCACTTTTATTTCATTCCATTGGAGTTGCGATACTTACTAGGCAGGTATAACATGACACGATACACCCTAGTTCCACCAGTTGTTGGCACTTTTATTATCCATTCCATTGTAGTGAAGCTGATTACTAGTCACAGATTAAGTCAAATTTAGAGCACTGCTTTAGTTATGCTTGTCTATGATCGAGATACTGTGCTCCAAGTCGTCCATAACCGTGGACACGGCTTTCAGAAAGATTTACCCTGCAGGGGTGCACAAATAGCAGCACACACACGATCAACCTCGGAAAAACCAAATCAAAACCCAACGAGGCTTTCACGACAAAGCAATCACAGGATTCACAAAATATTTCAGGGGCCACCCCATTAAGCTACCCGCAACGAAGTTGGCCGGCTCCGAGACGGACCCAAGGTTTGCGTCAATGGCTGTAAACAACTGGGAACCCGAAAGTGTGATTGGGCTTGTCGATACCGCGAAAACCCTCCGCATCCAAAATAGTACAGGTGCTCCACGCACAATCCTAAATAAAGCAGTAAAGCATGGCATAAGTACAAGATAGTAATAAAGCCCCAAACTAGTTTGTGGCCCCAAGAAATAAGAAATGAATCAAGCTCTGGCTAAGGGGGATTCATAGACTCTCCCGTATGTGGATAGTTTGAATAGTCAAGAAACAGGTATCAAGTACTCGGGGCCTACGGGACACAAGTGAGCGTGGAAGAACCAAATATTAGCTATTACCCACTGATGCCTCTGCATTAGTTATATCTATTCCCAGCATTTTTAATTATCAGTTGAAATTAAAGTCATGATCATCTCCACCATTAAGCATCTCTATCATTAAGCATGTGCCAACCTTTTATCAACAGTGGAATGACAACAACGCGAAGCAGCACCTGAGCAAGCAACTATGATTCGCAAGGCCGACTGTCTATCCATCAACAGACAATAGGATGTGTCCAAGGAAATATAGAGGCTGCAAGGAATATAAATGGTGCACGGAAACTAAAGCATCGCAACAAGATAGCAATAGATAAATAGGAGGAAGTAAAGACTATAAACGCAAAATAGGTAGAAAGGGGGAGAATGCTCTCCTGGGAAAACACTGCCGAAGGTTCATCCGAAGATCAAATCGGCACTCGCATCAACTCATCGGCCAAGTCCGTCAAGAAGCAAAGCACTAGAAGAACACCAGATACACTATTTAACACTACAGCAGAAGATTGGGCATGATGCAGGTATGATGCATGACATGGCAAAGATGCGATGCAATTGGGCAATATTAAGCGGAACCGGGGTCCCGACAATTAATTAATGGTTCAAGTTATTTAGATACCCCGCAATTTAAATGTTGTATTAACAAGGCAAAACATGGCATCGGTTCGCTACGCAAATTTAAATGGAGGCGGTATAATACAAGTATAGCCCGCATATGCGCTCCATATTTAATTATGAGGTGAATCGACTAAATACCCCCAAACAATGAATATGTATGCGAGCATGAGCAATTTAATATGCAACATGTATATAGCATTTAATAAAATAGGGGCTCGGATATGGTTCACACATAGGGTCCATCGGTCTTGGGTTTCGAAGATTTGACGGGGTTCGTGTCTCGACGGGATAGGTCTTCAGGTCGAGCCTTCGGGGCTTCGGATATGTGGACCTCGGTATTCCATGATGAAGGCCTAGAGGTTCTGGCTTCGGGTCACTGGAAAACTTGAAGCGGCACCGGGTACTCGCGTTTCTGTCCAAGCATCGGAGATCTTGACGTCTACAACAGGACATCAAATCAGCAAAGATCTTGTCAGCAGTATCTTGTTTGCCTGATTATGTATACTCAACACATGGTAGTAGTGCATCTTTGGGATTCAGGATCACTTAGTCTCTTCAGGAACTTCACAAGAGATTGGAGACTCATAGGAAATACTTACCCTGTAGTTGGCCTACAGGGACAACATCACTAGGGATGGCAGCAGAAACATGGCAAGGCGGTTGTTGTCCTTGTGCACGCATGCCGGAAGAAGGGAGACATGGGCCTCGGGAAGCCTAGCGGCATCGTCGTGCTTGCGGTGGAGTTGTGGAGCTCGTGGACGAATAGGAGGCACCACCAGGGACGATGCAGAGGGCGGGCATACGCGTGAGGCCGATGACGGCCATCGGGCCAAGGCGGTGAGCTCGTGGCGTCGGTGAGGAGCACGCAGGCTGCGGACGAAGGAAGGCGGAGGAGCTTGGCTAGCGCGCCGGGAACGAGAAGGCGGTTGTGGTGGCTGGAGACGGGGTCCTGCGGCTGCGGCGTGGGGCTCAGCAGGCCGAGAACGGAGAGGGGCGGCGCTTGAAGAGGAGGTCAGCCACGGCGGCGGCTTGCCGACGAGTAGGAAGAGGCGACAGAGAGGAGAGGCCATGCGGGGCCGTGGCGGCGAGGGAAGCTCTCGGGCGGGCAAGCTAGGGTGAGGGAAGGGCCGCGACGGTGGGCTCGGCTACCAGCACCGGTGCTTCGCGCGCGAGGTCCTGCGAGGGAGGCGAGGCTCCTGGCGGTGCTAGGGCTTGGGGACAGGCGCGACGGCGCTCGAGCTTGAGGCAGAGAGGGGCTTGCAGCGTTGGGCGGGGCGCTTCATGATGCCGGCCATGGCGAACAGCCAGGCTTGGGCGTGCGCAAACGAGGCAGAGAGTTCGTGCGACGGTGGTGTAGGGGTGCTCCCGACGACGAGGTTCCGCGCGGTCGCGCGCAGGAGGCGGGGTGAACCTATGGGCAGCGAGTAGTTGGTGAGGCAGAGCGACGGGGAGAGATGGGGTGTGGGGATCGCGAGGAGCAGGGCGTGTGGTGGGGCCAGGTTGCAGGGCGTGTCTGGTTCGACGGCTGCGGGAATGTGCGTGAGTACGTGGCTGGTTGCGGTGCACGGGAGCGAGCAGGTGTAGCATGTCACGCATGCTGGCGTGTACCACAGCAGGGTGGGGTGGGCTAGGTGGGAGCGGGCGTGTGGGTGGCTGCGGCAGGGACTGGGTAGGTTGGGTGGTGGTTGTTCTTAGGGTTAGGTTTAGGACTAGATTGGATTAGGGTTATGGGGTGGTTCTGTCGGGATTGTAGGCTGCTAGCTGCTGGGCTTTGGGCCTGGCGGCTTGTGGCCTCCCCTAGAAAATATTTTTACTTATCTCTTTTATTTTTAAAAAGGCTTTTGCAAATAGTTTTTAGACAAATAAAAGATCTAAAAAAGATCGAGGTTTGTACTTTAAAATAAAAGGGAGGGATTAATGTAGAAAACAAAATAGAGCTTTTGGTAAAATAGTTTTACGCAAAAGCTATGCATGATGACATGACGATGATCAAATGCAATGTGACATGATGACATGAACATACTATCATGATGATGCACAAAACAAAAACAACACGCGATTTTCTAGTAATGGTTTTACCAGGGTGCTACATCGGCAGAGCCAGATCTGGATCCAACATATCTGACAAAGTGCGACGTGTGGGTCCTGAGGTAGTTGCAACTTTCCTCGTGGGCTTCCTCAAAAATCCTGATGGTTTCTAGAACATCATCCACGTTTGCGCCTTGCAGCATCATGCGCCTCAGAGTATGCCTCGGGAAAGGTTGGTCTATTCCGTGTTGGCACAGCCGGAACCAAGGTTATTGTCCTGCTCCTCCTGGATTTGGACCTTGGCGGGTAGATCAATCTGGGATTCGGCCTTGCTAGGGAGATCCACTCCAGATTCGACTTGAACCACAAGATCTGCTTCAAGTTCGGATTTCTCCACTATCTCCACGATAGGTGCGGGCTGGGTGGCATTAGGGTTCTTCGAGATCCGGAAATCTGCCACCTCCGTGGACAAAGTGGACCCAGAGTTTTCTTCTGCCTCTATCATCACCGTTGCGGTGGGTGGGACAGGTTTAGCTAAACCGATGTACACATCAATCTCGCCAAAGGATATGATGGTGTAAGCAGTCACGGCCTCCCTGGCTGGAATCCAAGTCTCGTCGAGAACGACGAGAGGGACGTTGCTGGCATAGAGGACACGACCGACGGTGATAGTCTCGTCGATTCCGATTCTTGCAAATTCCGCTTGGAATGCAGATCCGAAGCTCACTTGCTCCCACGGTGGGCGCCAACTGTCGTCGGATTGATGACAAGTACGCCATGAGGGGGTCCTCGAGGCATGTGGAAGAGAGGGGTGTGAGATGTACGGTGTTCCGAGATGGTGAGCACACAAGTTTACCCAGGTTCGAATCCACTGGATTTGGACGAATCCTCTCCTGCTAGCAATCCAGTAATACGACAGAGCCGGAATATGGGTTACACGGGTTTCACCTATGCGAGTTGAGATTGTAGACTATTGTGAGGGTGCCCTAAAGGCTTTCCCTAGGATGGCTTATATAGATATCCGGCCTAGGGTTTACAGGAGAGACCTATCTAGCTACAACTAAGGGTCGGTTATAGAGTACATCTTGAACTACAAGTAACACTCTGGGCCTATGTCGGTAAGTCTTCTGGGCCTTCCCGTAGCCGGATTGGACTCCGTCTCTTCTCCCTGACTGGGCCACCCGTGAAGCAATGCTCTAACCCGAAGTGGGCCACCCTGTTCAGTGAGGCACAGTGAGGATACCCGAAAAGTATATCCCCAATAGAGGGTATTCTACTGTGGATGAAGATGGACAGGATCAGGACATCAAAGAAATCATGGACTCTTGTGCCGGATATGGGTGCCATGTAGCTGACTTAACCTGCTACAACACTCCTTTCTTCACTCGCGTAGAGACGCCGCCTCCGCCCACCAAAGAAACTGGTGAAGTTTCCAACAATGAACAAACCGTTTTGGATTTGAACGTCTCAGAAAGATATCGAGGCGAGGCTGATGTCTCCAGTGAGCCGGCAGCTCCTACCTCTCCCCCTGCATCATAGAGCACCAGAACAAACAATGTGTTATTCTGAAAACAATTCGGGTTGTAAATAAGTAGTATAATATTTTTGCTGGTGCTAAGTTTTACTCTATCTATTTAGCACTTTTGGCTTCATAAGTTTCGTGCCTGAAATTTTTACATAAGCACTTATGTTATTTGTCTATACTTATCTTTTATCTGGCTTTCCGCCTCGTTCCTTTCGTGATCCGACCAACCTTTAGCATGGAAACTTTGCCGAGCAACGGAGCTCAATTGCTAAACTAGTTTAAACTCAGAAACAAAGCTGGCTTTCAGTACCAACAATTCACTACACGGAAAGTGCCCGCATCCGGCAATCAGATAAATAACCAAAGTATAGACTAAAAAATTTAAATTTATACCCGAAGGTAGCAAGTTTAGAATCGGAAATCTAAACCAGAACAATCATGAGCATAAAGTACTTTCAAGTATTCTGGAATTTTCGACTCTGACATGATCATTCGGAAATAAGATGGTAAAAAACTTCTCAGATTTTTTTTGAGGCAACCAATACTTTATTTCTCATTAAACATGTACACATATATGATTACAAAGAAAGATAAACTAAGAATAAAAGGGACGTAGCTGAGCAATATTCCATGGTCTGTCTAATTCTTCTAGGTCTGTACTGCCTCCAGCTCTCTTTCTTTTTTTAGTAGCAGGTCTTTCTTTGACTGGTCGCATATCAGTTAGATAGTAAGAACCATTGTGCAATACTCGACTAAATAAAAAGGGCCCTTCCCATATTGGGGAAAGTTTGTGCTTTCTTTTCTGCACCAGCCGGAGAACCAAATCGCCCTTATTAAAAGACCGGTTTGTGACTTTCTGGCTATGATACTTGCATAACTTGTGCTGATAGGCTATTGATCTCATCTCAGCAACGACGCGAACTTCTTCGACTAAGTCGAGATCATTTTATCAAGAAATCTCGGCATCCTGTTCAATATACGCGACAACTCTAGGAGAAGTGTGAACCAAATCACTAGGAAGAACTGCTTCTGCACCATAGACCAAGAAGAAAGGTGTCTATCTGGTAATTCACAAGCTCTAGAAGAAAGGTCTGCACCTATTCGGGGTTGTTCACAAGCTCCATATTATAGAAGGTAATTCCTCTGCCCAAGCCCCCACAACACGTCGTAGTGGTGCTTCGAGTCTTGGTTTTAGGCATTGTAGGATTAAACCATTTGCTCTTTCGACTTGTCCATTAGCCTGCGGATGTGTGGCTGGCGCAATGTCAAGCCGGATATTTTGTTCATTGCAGAATTCAGCAAGCTCTGCCATACAAAAGTTACTCCCATTATCCGTGATAATGCTATACGGATAACCGTATGGGATTATGACATTCTCGACAAATCTTCTGGTTGTTGCTCCATCACAACTAGTGGCAGGTTTAGCCTCAATCCATTTTGTGAATTTATCCACCATTACTAAGAGATGAGTAAATCCAGTTGGAGCCCGTTTAAACGGTCCTACCATGTCAAGCCCGCAGACCGCGAAAGGTCATGTTATAGGTATTGTTCACAGCTGATCAGCCGGAACGTGAGCTTGCTTGGCGTACTTTTGGCAGCCTTTGCACGTCTTGACCAGCCGTTTGGCATCTGCCTTGGCTGAAAGCCAGAAAAAACCGTGTCAGAAAGCTTTTGCCACTCGAGATTTTGCTGCAGCATGGTGACCACACTCGTCTTCATGGATTTCTCGTAACATTTCCACTCCTTCTTCTGGAGATACTGTAGCATCCCAATTGTCTAACAATGGTAATGCTACATGGTTTAATAATATAATGGCTACTGCCTATATAAAATTGTTGCATCATAAACATATCATGCTCATGTCATCATGCCACCTTGCATTTGAGCATCATATAAAACCCTCTTTCTTTGGTTCTTCTCTCATATGCATTATTAATTATATTTGCCTCTTGATATTGTATTTGGTTGTTGATATATTGTTTAATTCCCAAGTTGAGTTGGGGGCATATCTTTTATTCACCTCCATCACCTTTTCTTTTCACCACCTTATAACTCCACCATTCCATTTACCATGGGCCTTTATTTTTCTTTTGGTATTTAATCTAGCTCATGGGAGATAGGATGGATCAAATCCTCTAAATTCTTTTGCTTGGCCTTATTTCCACTTCTTGGGGATGCAAAAGTATAATGCCATACCATTATATTGTTTTCACAAAATAAAACATCGCAATTAATATTTTGCATGAGCCATTTTTTTCCCTAAACCTCTTTCTCTCTCTTTGCTTGGGTTCACCTCCTTTTCATCTCATGCTCAATCCAAGCCCTCTCCTCACTCCATAGCTATCTCTCTATTTTTCAAAATATGCAAAAGCTCCCAAAAGGGTTAATTCTTGGGCTTGTTTAAATCTGCAACAAAACAAAAATCAAATTAGTTAATAAAATGAAGAGAAAAAAAACGATATAACAGAAAAACCTTACCTGCAACCCAGCATGACGATGCAGAGGCGCTGACCCAGCCTTCGCCTTCCCAAGGTTCGGTTCCAGGCCCGGCCCAGCCGTCGCCTCGCTCTGTTCCTCTTCCCCCTCCTTCTAACGCTATCTCGCCCCTCCTCTCTCCTCTGCTCTGACAGAGAGGAGCAGGTGGCCATTCCCTGCCGTCTGCCGCGTCTGCCCACGCCTCCCGCATGCCAGCTCCTCCTCCTTATCCTCGCGCCGAGCCGCCTTTCTACCTAACCCTAGCTACCTGCTCCGTTCACCTCTTTCTCTCCTCCGCGTGCCGCCGCCAGACTGAGGGCCACGTCGCCGTTGCCGCCCTCGCCGGTAATGGGAACTCGCCGGGGAGCGTCGCCGCAGACCGTGGAGTCGATCCCGCCCGCTCGGAGATGCCAAGCTCGCCGCAGCTGCCCAGGTCAGAGAGCCGCTAGCACCACCGCCACGACCTCGCCGTCCCCTCCGCTCCGACCACCTCCTTCCTCAATTCCGGTGGGAATCGATCAAGGTGAGCTCCCCCTCGACCCTCTTTCGTTTTTCCCCGCCGCCGCCGACCCTTCCTAAACGAGATCGGTAGCCGAAGCCTCCCTCTGCAATTTCCGTTTTGTTGGCCAGAGCTATGTCGCCGCAGATGCGACGCCACCCTCGCCAAAAAATCTCGCCGTCGTCAGTCGTCGTCGAGATTCAGAGAACAGCGCCAGATTCAGTCAGAGCTCGCGTGGCCGTTTTGCGAAAAGAACCCCCGCAACTTCTGTCGACCACGCTCAGGTCCCTAGCAGCCCTACATTACGCGTCAGCCAGTGCAACTTTGCAAGCAAGCCCCCGCGCTTTGCCGTTTCCCAACCCGCGGTCCCCGGACCGCCCACGTGTCAGTCGCCCGCTGGCCGCGCGCGTGTGTGGCTCCATCAACACCCAGCTACCAATCGATCGGCGGCTAGAAGCAAACGGTGTAAAAGAAATTCTTGTGGTCTCGCCCAGTCAGCAGTTGGCCCACCGTCAGCAGCTGTGGCTAGGTTTGCCTGGGTGACAAAAGTTTTCCTGTTTAGCTGTTTAAACAAAACAAATTCAAAATTATTTAAATTCAAATTCAAATCAGTTTTAAATAACTTTTAAATTATAAATCCAAATAATACAAATGATATATGTTTTCGAATCAGAAAAATGTGAGGATTTTAAATATGCTATCTAAAATATTATTTGAGCACTTTAAAATTTCGAGGTAATTAAAATTACAATAAAATGCCCTTTTTCTTAACTAATTAATAACTTTAGTTTTATAACTCCAAATTTGACAAATAATATGTCTAAATCGATCAGCGCGACGAGCCCGTTCTATCTATGCATTCCATGTTCTAAATTGCAGCATGCATCATATAAATATAAACTATACAGCAACTTATTTGAGTATAAAATGTGACTAAAACTCAATAAAATGCTTTATTCTTATACTCCACACCTCATCCATGCCATGCTACATTATTGCCATGCAAATTGTGCATCATTCATCATGGCATGATTGTTTGCTTGTCGCATTTTAATCCATATGCTTGTGCACTCTATTTATGTTGGCCCTTGTTTGTTTGGTTCTTCTTCGAATAGACGTTGAGCAGGGGATATATCAGGAAACCCAGGAGCACTATCCAGATCCGTCCCTCGCTTCAACTGAGCTGCCAGGCAAGCACTACCACATGCTTGCATACATATAGTACCTATTGCCTCTATCTTATTCTTGCATCATTGAGTCGCGATTGCATTAAATTGAATCCCAAGTACTACATAGCCTTTACTTTTAAACCCCACCAAAGCTTGTTCCTCCATCCCATGAGCCATTACTACAGGAGTTGTTTGAGCCATGCGAGTCGTAGAAAAGCATGTGTAGGGTATGTGAGTGTCTGATGAATAATGAGGTACCTATCCAACATAACCTGAGTAGTCATGGGATAACTAATGAAAGAGGCACCGATGAGCAATATCTGCTATTTGGTTTTTTAGGCTCACTTGTGTCCCGTAGGACCCCGAGTACTTGATTCCTGTTCCTTGACTATTCGCACTATCCACATCCGGGAGGCCTTATGGACCCCCACAGGCGAGCTTGATTCATTCTTATTTCTTGGGGCCACAATTAGTT
Organism: Avena insularis; assembly: GCA_023614405.1. NCBI lineage: Eukaryota > Viridiplantae > Streptophyta > Magnoliopsida > Poales > Poaceae > Avena > Avena insularis. Next base: position 260,007,204 of record CM042696.1, read on the forward strand.
TGGGGCTTTATTACTATCCTGTACTTATGCCATGTTACTGCTTTATTAAGATTGTGCGTGGAGCACCTGTACTGTTTTGGATCGTGGAATGTTTTCGCGGTATCGACAAGCCCAGTCACATTTTCGGGTTCCTAGTCGTTTACAGCCATTGACACAAACCTTGGGTCCGTCTCGGAGCCGGCCAACTTTGTTGCGGGTAGCTTAATGGGGTGGCCCCCTGAAACATTTCTGAATCCTGTGATCGCTTTGTCGTGAATGCCTCGTTGGGTTTTGATTTGGTTTTTCTGAGGTTGATCGAGTGTGTGTTGCTATTTGTGCACCCTAGGTAAATCTTTCTGAAAGCCGTGTCCGCGGTTATGGACGACTTGGAGCACAGTTTCTCGATCATAGACAAGTTTAACTAAAGTACCGCTTTTAATTTGACTAAGTACTTGACTAGTAAATAGTGCCATGCTCATGGAATGGTTAATAAAACTGCCAACGGATGATGGGGGGTTGTTCGTCAGCTTCCTCGTTGGTAAGCGAGGAGGAGGATGGATCTGTTAATTATACTGTTATAACTATTGTTTCTAATTCACAGACATCCGTCTATCATTGGTTAGGCGGATGGTTAGCGAGTATCTGTAGAATTGTTAGGTATTCTCTTTTGCTGCAATTGCGTCACCCCAGGTTGTGTCCCCTTTAGCGGCATAAAGACTTCTTGAAAGTACCCTAGGGTCTCACCGATAAATTGTTTGATTCGGATGAACAGGTATACTGCAAGATGGATCTTTGGGTGGAGGAGACGGACGATGTTGGCAATGATCACTCGGTGTAGAGATTCCGGGAACGGGGATCCGTGAGATCTTTGGGCGGGATGTGTTTATTTATGGGGCATCTTATGCCAATTTGCTTCTTATCCGTACTCGGATCTTGTTTTCCGCTTCTGCCTAATACTCTGATGTTTGATGTATGAGGAGATATCCTAAACTATTATATCTATCTAAGATATTTGGATCTTGCCGTATGGCGTTGCCATATTTCTATTTCTTTTAGATGGAATGGCTCTGAGGACTGTTGTATGTGGCTTGCATACATACTCATTTGTGTATGTAGTTGATCCCTTCACCTGCCGATTACGCCGCTCGTTCTTGTCCTGATGTTTGGAAATGGTTAGGACGGCCGAAAGGTCTACCTGTGAGTGGCATTTGGCCCCACCGTACTATTTTAACCATTTCCGCTCATCCAGGCTTGTAACTAAGAGCGTAAATCACCGAGGTAGTTACAATTGGTATCAGAGCCGACCCTTGCGATTACACGGGTGTGTGCGGGTCAGTGGCGGGACATGTGGAGCATGGCGCGTGTGGCCCGGAGTGGACACGGCATGGCACATGTGCCGGCACTGGACGCACAGACGCGTGCCAAGAGGGAACGTTCCTAGGGTGTGCTTGATCGATGAGGGCATCGATCTTCTAAAGGGTGGGTGTATGTGAGATCCAGGCACATGGCTTAATAGGATTGATAGGATACCCATATCAACAAGTTGCAAATTCTTTTTCGGAAGCTCATTCGAAAAGAACTCTAAGGTTAAGCGTGCTTGGCCTAGAGCAATTCTAGGATGGGTGACCCGGCAGGAAGTGGGTAAGGTGCATGCAGTGAGGACAAAGTGCGTAAAAAAGACTAGTGTTGGTCTGTGGGGCAAGTCTAGATATCCTATTAAGCTGCCAGGAGTGACACCCCCGGGCCTAGGAGTGGACGCTCGAGGCTTATGAACTCGGTTTTCATGAAGTATCTTGATAAGTTCGTTGTGGTCTATCTGGATGACATCCTAGTCTATTCTAAGTCAAAGGAAGAACATGAAGAACACCTTCGGTGTGTCCTAAACAAGCTTCGTGAGAACCGCCTGTATGCAAAGTTCTCCAAATGTGAGTTTTGGCTCCCTCAAGTCACCTATCTTGGTCACGTCATCTCTGCCAAGGGCATTGCTGTCAACCCGGAAACTGTTAAAACAATTGTTGACTGGGTTCCACCTATAAATGTCAAAGAAGTCTGGAGTTTCCTTGGTTTGGCTAGTTATTGCTGTCGCTTCGTTCAGAACTTCTCGAAGATTGCGAAGCCTCTTACCGATCTCCTCAAGAAAGGCAAGAAATACCTTTGGACTCCTACATGTCAAGCAAGCTTTAAAACACTCAAAGAGAAGCTCACTTCCACACCAGTCTTGATTCCTCCAGATACATCAAAGCCTTTCTAGATATTCTGTGACGCCTCTTTGCAAGGATTGGGTGCGGTCCTTATGCAAGAAAAACAAGTTGTTGCTTATGCCTCTCGACAGTTGAAGACGCATGAGATCAACTATCCTACACATGACATCGAACTTCAGCAGATTGTCTTTGCTTTGAAAGTATGGAGGCATTACTTGCTTGGCAACCGTTGTGAAATCTTTTCTGATCACAAGAGTCTGAAGTATATCTTCACACAGCCTGATCTCAACCTTCGTCAGAGGAGGTGGATTGAAGCCATCAATGATTTCGATGTGACCATCAACTACACTCCGGGCAAAGCCAATGTTATGGCAGATGCTCTCAGCCGCAAAGCTTATGTCAGCAACCTCATGGTGGAAGAACAACAGCCTCTCTTGTGCGAGGAATTCCGTCAGCTCAACCTTGAAATTGTGGATCAAGGGTATCTTCTGAACCTTCTGGCAACCCCTCTCTTGGAAGAAAAGGTTCGCTCCATTCAACTTGGTGATCCGTACACCAAAAAGATCCTCTCCAACATTCAGCTTCCGAAGTATGAGTCCTTCCACGTCGACGACCAAGGCACTCTTTTCTTTGAACACCGGATGTTTGTTCCGAACTACCCGGGTTTGAGAGAGCAAGTTCTCAAGGAGGCGCATGATTCTGTTCTTTCTATTCACCCTAGCAACACTAAGATGTACATGGACTTGAAAACACAATATTGGTGGCCTGGTTTGAAACGATATTGTGCCAAGTATGTCTCGGAGTGTGATGTCTTCCGTAGAGTTAAAGCTGTCCATCAGAAACCTTCCGGTCTTCTACAGCCATTGAAACCCCCGGAATGGAAATGGGAGAAAGTAGAGATGGACTTCATCACTGGTTTTCCAAGGTCGCAGAAGGGCAACAATGCAATCTTTGTTATCATTGACAGGCTTTCTAAAGTGGCTCACTTCTTTCCCGTCAAGGAAACAATTTCTGCAATTCAGTTGGCTGAGCTCTATATCAACAGAATTGTCTCTCTGTATGGAGTTCCTCTTGAGATTAGTTCAGACCGTGGAAGCATCTTCACTTCCAAGTTCTGGGGAAGTTTCCAAAATGCTTTGGGAACAAAATTGAACTTCAGCACAGCTTACCACCCTTAGTCGCAAGGACAAGTTGAAAGGATCAATCAGATTCTAGAAGATATGCTCCGTGCTTGCGTCATCTCTTTCGGCATGAAGTGGGAAGAATGTCTTCCTTATGCTGAATTCTCTTACAACAACAGCTTCCAGAAAAGTCTAAAGATGGCACCATTTGAGGCTCTCTATGGTCGCAAATGCAGAACTCCGATTGGTTGGTCAGGCGCAGGTGAAAGAATATTGTTTGGCCCTGACATTATAACTCAAGCGGAGGAGAAAGTGAAGGGTTTTCGCAGCATAGTAAATCAAAATTTTCTACGGAAGCGAACAGAGGGAAAGCCAAGATCTAATCTAGGAGATGCAAACAACGAGAGAGATTGGATTAGATCTTCATACCCTTAAAGATTCGCACAGCGGAACGTTCGTCGGAACGTGGGTGATGTAGTCGTGCTAAGCTTCTCCTCCTCGCGATCCGATCCGATCTAGCACCACAAGTGGCGGTGCCTCCGTGAGATGCACACGCAGCACCTCGGCGTATCCTCCTTCCTCGGACCAGCAAGTATGGTGGAGAGATGGATTGGATCTACAACCTGACGGCGTGGTGTATATGGTGGAGAATTTCACGCAGGCTTCGCCTACAAACAGTCGGGAGGGAGAGAGGAAGGCAGCAGGGCTACTAGGGCTTGGAGGGGAAGGTGTGTGTGTGTGGGAGAGGGGGCGCACCAGCCCTCTATATATAGAGGGGGGGTGCGGCCAGCCCTTGCCCATCCTCCAAGCCTATCTCTAGTTTAAACGATTTAAACTTATCCCTTATCTAGAAACCCTATCTCTAGTTTAAACGAGTTTAAACTTATCTAGGATCGGCTGGGCCCTATGGGGCCTTGTGCCCCTAATGCGGCCAGGACACTCCCTCATAGGCCCATGCCCCTCCCGGAAGGTGGGACCACGTTGTCCCCCTTCCGGAAGGTTCTAAAGCTTCGGTACAATACCGATTAATCCGAACAATTCGAACTCCAAAAACTGCCTGCCTTATATGAATCTTATTCTCGGACCATTCCGGAACCTCTCGTGATATCCCGGATCCCATCCGAGACTCAACAAAAATTCATAAACCAATTATCCAATCTATCCTAGCGCCGAGACACGTTAAGTGTGTGACCTGGAGTTCGAGAATATGCGACATGATCTTCTATCAATAATCAACAGCGGGTCTGCAGGCACCCATATTGACTCACACATTCATCGATGATCATATCGGATGAACCACGATGCCAGGATTCAATCAATCCCATATATATATTCCCTTCTCGCGATAATTTACTTACGAGATTCGATCGTCGGTATCGTCATACCTAGTTCAATCTCGTTCACGGCAAGTACTTTACTCGTTCCGTAATCCGATATCACTTTGTGATTAACTCCTTAACCACATGCTTGCAAGCGTGTTGATATCGATTACGAGTGGGCCCAAGTATATCTCTCCGACTTGGGAGGGACAAATTCCATCTCGATACATACAACCCAACAGATACTTTCCGATCACCTGAGAGACACCTTTATGATCACCCTCTCATAGGATGACGTTTGATGACCTCAAAGCTTTTTTTCCGGTACCAGGGAGTTGCATTATCTCATGGTCTAAGGAATACAATATTTGACATAGGAAAAGCTTCGCAAAGATGAACACGATGAAACGATCTAATTGCTTTGCTTAGTTTGGGTTTGTCCATCACATCATTCTCCCAATGATATGATCTCATTATCAATTGACAACTCATGTCTATGGTTAGGAAACCTTAACCATCATTGATCAATGAGCTAGTCCATAGAGGCGTACTAGGGACACGGTGTTGTTCACAAACCACACAAGTATTAATGTTTCCGCTTAATACAATTCTAGCATGGAATATAAACTTTATCATGAACAAGAATTATAATAATAACATCTTTATTATTGCCTCTAGGGTATAATTCCAACAGTCTCCCACTTGCACTAGAGTCAATAATCTAGTTTACATTTGGCAACAATCTCACACCCATGGCACTGAGGTGCTGATCATGTTTTACACGTGAAAGAGGTTTAGTCAATGGATCTGCAACATTCAGATCTGTATGTACTTTGCTGATCTTCAGATCTCCATCTTCTATATAATCTCGGATTATATGAAACTTGCGGTTGATATGCTTGGTCTTTGGATGATATCTTGGTTCCTTAGCGAGTGCTATGGCGCCGTGTTGTCACATAATATCTCCAAGGGTCCAATGCACTTGGAACCACGCCAAGCTCGATGATGAAGTTTCGATCCAAACTCCTTCACTTGACGCTTCGCGGCAGCCATGTATTCCGCTTCTCAGTAGATCCATGACCATGCTTTGCTTGCAGCTTCTCCACTCACAGCTCCTCCATTCAAAATATACACGTATCCTGTCGAGATTTAGAATCATCCTTGTCGATTATCGAAACTAGCATCGACGTAACCTTTTACTGACGAATGTTCATCACCCCATAGACTAAGAACATTTCTTTAGTCCTATTTAGGTACCTTAGGATGTTCTTCACGGCTGTCCATGTTCCACTCGGATCACTTTGATATCTTTCGTCAAACTAAGAGCATTGGACACATCCGTCTAGTACACAGCATGGCATACATGATGGAACCTATGGCCGAGGCATAAGGCACTTTGCTCATAGCTTCCCTATCATTTACCGTAGCTGGACACTGAGCCTTGCTCAATATCTTCCCTGACAACATAGGCACTGAACCTTTCAATGCCTTATCCATTCTAAACCTTTTCAGAACTTTGTCTAGGTATGTACTTTGGCTTAAAGCTATCAGGCGTCTTTGTCTATCTCTATAGATTTTGATGCCCAATATATAAGCAGCTTCACCTAGGTCTTTCATTGAAAAACAATTGTTCAAATAACTCTTCACATCGTTAAGCATGTTGATGTCATTTCCAATAATCAATATGTCATCCACATATAGTACCAGAAACGTCACCGAGCTCCCACTCACTTTCTTGTAGATGCAAGCTTCGTAGCAATTTGGAACAAATCCAAAGCTCTTAATCACTTGATCAAAACGAAGGTTCCAACTCCGAGATGCTTGCTTCAGTCCATAAATGGAACGCTGAAGTTTGCATACTTTATCAGCATCCTTAGGATCGACAAAACCTTCGGGTTGCATCATATACAACTCTTCATCAATGTTGCCATTGAGGAAAGCAGTCTTGACATCCATTTGCCATATTTCATAATCATGAAACGCAGCAATTGCTAATAAAATCCGAATGGACTTAAACATCGCTATGAGAGAGAAAGTCTCATCCTAGTCAACACCTTGAACTTGTCGAAAACCTTTCGCAACAAGCCGTGCTTTATAGACGGTAACATTACCATCCGCGTCCGTTTTCTTCTTGAAGATCCATTTGCACTCAACGGCCTTTCGGTCGCTAGGAGGGTCCACCAAAGTCCATACTTGGTTTTCGCTCATGGATCCCAATTCGGATTTCATGGCTTCTAGCCATTTCTCAGAGTCTAGGCTCATCATCGCCTCATAGTTCGTAGGTTCACCGTCTTCTACTAACAAGGCAAGACAGGTTGCCGTACCACTCAGAGGGGCACGCGACCTTGTCGACCGCGACGTTCAAGAGCAGATCGTCCAAGCTTCATGATCCTTGTCATTAGCTTCCTCTATCGTTGGTGCGGTGACCTTTGGAACAATTTCAGGTGCTGCGCTACTCTCCAATTCAAGAGAAGGTTCAATAACCTCGTCTAGCTCTACTTTCCTCCCACTCACTTCTTTCGAGAGAAACTCCTTCTCAAGAAAGGAACCGTTCTTGCATAAACACTTTGCCTTCGGTTCTGTGATAGAAGGTATACCCAATAGTTTCCTTAGGGTATCCTATGAAGACGCACTTCTCCGCTTTGGGTTCGAGCTTGTCCGGCATCAACTTCTTGACGTAAGCTTCGCATCCCCAAACTTTAAGAAACGACAACTTAGGTTTAGCACCAAACCACAGTTCATACGGTGTCGTCTCAACGGATTTAGATGGAGCCCTATTTAAAGTGAATGCAGCGGTTTCTAATGCATAACCCCAAAATGATAACGGCAAATCAGTAAGAGACATCATCGATCGGACCATATCTAATATGGTTCGATTCGGCGTGCTCAGACACACCATTGCTTACTGTGGTGTTCCGGTGGCGTGAGTTGTTAAAACATTCCACATGCATTGAGATGCGTGAGAAAATCATAACTCAAATATTCGCCCCCATGATCGGATCGTAGAAACTTAATCTTTTTGTTACGATGGTTCTCCACTTCATTCTGAAATTCTTTGAACTTTTCAAACGTTTCAGATTTATGTTTCATTAAATAGATATACCCATATCTACTTAAGTCATCGGTAAAAGTGAGAAAATAGCGATATCCACCGCGCGTCGAAACACTCATCGGTCCGCATACATCGGTATGTATGATTTCCAACAAGTCCGTTGTCGCTCCATCATACCGAGAACGGGTTTTGATCATCTTGCACATGAGGCATGGTTCATGTGTCAAATGATTCAAAATCAAGAGACTCAAAAGTCCATCGAATGGAGTTTCTTCATGCGCTTTACTCCAATATGACCTGACGCAGCGTACAAATAAGTAGTATTATCACTATCTACTTTGCATCTCTTAGCCTCAATGTTATGGATGTGTGTTTCATCCCTTTCGAGATTTAGAAGAAATAAACCACTCACAAGAGGTGCATGACCATAAAAGATGTTACTCATATAAATAGAACAACCATTATTCTCCGATTTAAATGAATAACTGTCTTGCAATAAACACGATCCAGAAATAATGTTCATGCTCAACGCAGGCACATAATAACATTTATTAAGGTTTAAAACTAATCCCGAAGGTAAAACTAAGGAGAGCGTGCCGACGGCCATCACATCAACTCTTGATCCGTTGCCAACGCGCATCGTCACCTCATCCCTCGCAAGCCGCCGTCTATTCCGTAGCTCCTGTTTCCAGTTACAAATATTAGCAACTGAACCGGTATCAAATACCCAGGCACTACAACGAGGGCTAGTAAGGAAAACATCAATAACATGTATATCAAATATACCTTTGATGGTGCCAGCCTTCTTGTCCGCTAAGTACTTCGGACAGTTGCACTTCCAGTGACCCTTGTCCTTGCAATAGAAGCACTCAGTGTCCGGCTTGGGACCAGACTTGAGCTTCTTCTCAGCAGGGGCAGTGCGCTTGCCACCGCCCTTCTTGAAGGGCTTCTTTGCACCTTTACCTTTCTTAAAGGAGGGCTTGTTGACCACCAACACATGATTATCTTTCTTGATGTCCACCTCCGCAGCCTTCAGCTTTGCGAAGAGCTCGGTGATCGTATCAGTGGAACCAATCTGATTATGAGTCACTACAAAACTTTTGTAGCTGGGAGGGAGTGATTGTAGAACCCTGTCAACCTTGAGCTCCTCTGGAATCTTGCAGTCTAGTTGCTCAAGGCGTTGAGTGTAGCCCGACATCTTAATGGCGTGCTCACTAACGGAACTCCCTTCCTCCATATTGCAGTTAAAGAACTTCTCAGAGATCTCATATCTCTCAGAACGGGCATGAGTCTGAAACATGGTTTTCAGCTCCTCGAGAATCTCAAAGGGCCCGGGATAGTTTTCAAAACGATTTTGAAGTTCCGGTTCCATAGCAAACAACATGGTGCTCTTAATCACACCATAATCATCTTTCTTGTTGATAGACAGCTTTCTCATCAGCCGCACGATTCAGTTAGGGGTCACCTAACGCTTTCCCAAGGACATAGTCCTTTTGTCCGCCAGACAGAATGATTCTTAGATTGCAGAACCAGTTGGTGAAGTTAGACCCATTGTTCTTAAGCTTTTCTTTCTCAGCAAAAACGTTGAAGTTGAAGTTGGACTTGGCCATGTGATCTACAGTATTTGCAAGTACAATTTAGACTATGTTCATGATAAATAGTTCAACTTTTAATCAAATTACTAGATGAACTCCCACTAAATTCAACATCCCTCAAGTTGTTTAGTGAACACGATCCAAATTCACCACACCTAATCCGATCATCACGAGAAGAGATGTGGTTTCAATGGTGGACAACAAAGTGTCGATCATATCATTCATATTACTCATGCTTAACCTTTCGGTTCTTGTGTTCCGAGGCCATGTCTGTACATGCTAGGCTCGTCAAGTTAGACCCAAGTATTTCCGCGTGTGCAAAACTGGCTTGCACCCGTTGTATGTGAGCGTAGAGTCTATAGCACCCGATCATCACGTGATGCTTGGACACGACGAACTTTCGCAACGGTGCATACTTGGGGAGAACACAGTTTTATCTTGATCTTTAAGTGAGGAATCATCTTATAATGCTACCGTCGCGATCTAAGCATAATAAGATACATAAAAGGATAAACATCACATGCATATAACTTTATGTGACATGGTATAGCCAATCTTCGCGCAATGATCTCCATCTTGTGCGTTCCGGCATGATCTCCATCACTCCACCATGATTGCCTCCACCACGAATAGCAACTACAACTATTGCTAACTACTTAGCGATAAAGTAAAGCTATTACATGGCGTATAAGAAGTTGACTGCAGGTCATACACAATTATAAAGACAACCATATGGCTCTGCCGGTTGTGTACTCATCGACATGCAAGTCGTGAAACATTACAAAACATGATCATCGCATACAATATACACATCACATCTTGGGCCATACCATATCACAGAAAACACTCCCTGTAAAAACAAGTTAGACGCCTCTACTTTGTTGTTGCATGTTTTACGTGGCTCATGGGAGTAGATGCTAAGAACGATTCTTACCTACGGAAAGCCACAACGGTGATATTATGGTTGCCAAACTCCGGTGTTAATCCCATGACAACTATAGTGAGAGAAACTGACATCCACCAGCCGCATGTGTGGTACAAGCCACACGTCAAGTGCGGAGCCGGTCTCGCGAACGACGTCGCGTAAGGTTGGCCTGGACCGCTTCAATCTCACTATCCCGCGTCATAAGAAGAACACAAACAAGAGGCTTGCAACAGAAAACATCAATGCCCGCAACAACCATGTTGCGTTCTACTCGTGAATCACATCTACGCATAGATCTAGCTCTGATACCACTGAAGGGTTTCGCAGCATAGTAAATCAAAATTTTCTACGGAAGCAAACAGAGGGAAAGCCAAGATCTAATCTAGGAGATGCAAACAACGAGAGAGATTGGATTAGATCTTCATACCCTTGAATATTCGCACAGCGGAACGTTCGTCGGAACGTGGGTGATGTAGTCGTACTCGCTTCTCCTCCTCGTGATCCGATCCGATCTAGCACCACAAGTGGCGGTGCCTCCGTGAGATGCACACGCAGCACCGACGCCTCCTCCTTCCTCGGACCAGCAAGTATGGTGGAGAGATGGATTGGATCTACAACACGGCGTGGTGTATATGGTGGAGAATTTCGCGCAGGCTTCGCCACAAACAATGGGAGGGAGAGAGGAAGGCGCAGGGCTACTAGGGCTTGGAGGAAGGTGTGTGTGTGTGGGAGAGGCGCACCAGCCCTCTATATATAGAGGGGGTGCGGCCAGCCCTTGCCCATCCTCCAAGCCTATCTCTAGTTTAAACGATTTAAACTTATCCCTTATCTAGAAACCCTATCTCTAGTTTAAACGAGTTTAAACTTATCTAGGATCGGCTGGGCCCTATGGGCCTTGTGCCCCTGGCCCAATGCGGCCAGGACACTCCCTCATAGGCCCATGCCCCCTCCCGGAAGGTGGGACCACGTTGTCCCCCTTCCGGAAGGTTCTAGAAGCTTCCGGTACAATACCGATTAATCCGGAACAATTCCGAACTCCAAAAACTGCACTGCCTTATATGAATCTTATTCTCCGGACCATTCCGGAACCTCTCGTGATATCCCGGATCCCATCCGAGACTCCGAAAAAAATTCATAAACCAATTATCCAATCTATCCTAGCGTCGAGACACGTTAAGTGTGTGACCTCATGGGTTCGAGAATATGCAGACATGATCTTCTATCAATAATCAACCGCGGGGTCTGGGCACCCATATTGACTCCCACACATTCATCGATGATCATATCGGATGAACCACGATGCCAGGATTCAATCAATCCCATATATATATTCCCTTCGTCTCGCGATAATTTACTTACCCGAGATTCGATCGTCGGTATCGTCATACCTAGTTCAATCTCGTTCACGGCAAGTACTTTACTCGTTCCGTAATCCGATATCACTTTGTGATTAACTCCTTAACCACATGCTTGCAAGCGGTGTTGATATCGACACGAGTGGGCCCGAAGTATATCTCTCCGACTTGGGAGGGACAAATTCCATCTCGATACATACAACCCAACAGATACTTTCCGATCACCTGAGAGACACCTTTATGATCACCCTCTCATAGGATGACGTTTGATGACCTCAAAGCTTTCTTCCGGTACCAGGGAGTTGCATTATCTCATGGTCTAAGGAATACAATATTTGACATAGGAAAAGCTTCGCAAAGATGAACACGATGAAACGATCTAATTGCTTTGCTTAGTTTGGGTTTGTCCATCACATCATTCTCCCAATGATATGATCTCATTATCAATTGACAACTCATGTCTATGGTTAGGAAACCTTAACCATCATTGATCAATGAGCTAGTCCATAGAGGCGTACTAGGGACACGGTGTTGTTCACAAACCACACAAGTATTAATGTTTCCGCTTAATACAATTCTAGCATGGAATATAAACTTTATCATGAACAAGAATTATAATAATAACATCTTTATTATTGCCTCTAGGGTATAATTCCAACAGAAAGTTCATATCATTCTTGAAAACCTGAAGATTGCTCAAAGTCGCCAGAAGAGCAATTATGATAGAAAGCACACGGACATGGAGTATGTCCCTGGTGATCTCGTTTACCTTCGTGTCACTCCCATGAGAGGCACGCACCATTTTGGTATCAAAGGAAAGCTGGCTCCTAGATACATCGGTCCATTCAAAATCCGTGGAAGAAGAGGAGAAGTTGCTTATGCTCTTGAACTTCCTGAAAAACTCAAGGTCCATGATGTTTTCCACATCTCTCAACTCAAGAAGTGCTTCAATGATCCCGGCAGGACCGTGGACCATGAGCTTATCAATCTCCAAGAAGACCTGTCTTATCAAGAACACCCACAAAAATCCTTGAAGTCGCAGAAAGAAGGACTCGCAACAAGTCCATCAAGTTCTGCAAGGTGCAGTGGTCGCACCATTCTGTTGATGAAGCCACTTGGGAACGTGAAGATGAACTCCGTGTCAAGTATCCTACCCTCTTCGTGTCTTCTTCTTCTTCCTAGAATCTCGGGGCAAGATTCCTGTTTAGTGGGGGAGAGTTGTAGCATCCCAATTGTCTAACAATGGTAATGCTACATGGTTTAATAATATAATGGCTACTGCCTATATAAAATTGTTGCATCATAAACATATCATGCTCATGTCATCATGCCACCTTGCATTTGAGCATCATATAAAATCCTCTTTCTTTGGTTCTTCTCTCATATGCATTATTAATTATATTTGCCTCTTGATATTGTATTTGGTTGTTGATATATTGTTTAATGCCCAAGTTGAGTTGGGGGCATATCTTTTATTCACCTCCATCACCTTTTCTTTTCACCACCTTATAACTCCACCATTCCATTTACCATGGGCCTCTATTTTTCTTTTGGTATTTAATCTAGCTCATGGGAGATAGGATGGATCAAATCCTCTAAATTCTTTTGCTTGGCCTTATTTCCACTTCTTGGGGATGCAAAAGTATAATGCCATACCATTATATTGTTTTCACAAAATAAAACATGGCAATTAATATTTTGCATGAGCCATTTTTTCCCTAAACCTCTTTCTCTCTCTTTGCTTGGGTTCACCTCCTTTTCATCTCATGCTCAATCCAAGCCCCCTCCTCACTCCATAGCTATCTCTGTTCTATTTTTCAGAATATGCAAAAGCTCCCAAAAGGGTTAATTCTTGGGCTTGTTTAAATCTGCAACAAAACAAAAATCAAATTAGTTAATAAAATGAAGACAAAAAAAACGATATAACAGAAAAACCTTACCTGCAGCAGCAGCCATCAGTAGCCTCCCCAGCAGCCAGCTCGCCTTCCCAGCCCATACCGGTTCGAGCCGGACAGCGCCGTCGCCTCGCTCTGTTCCTCTTCTCCCTTCGTCTGACGCTGTCTCGCCCCTCCTCTCTCCTCTGCTCTGACGGAGAGGAGCAGGTGGCCGTTCCCTGCCGTCTGCCGTGTCAGCCCACGCCTCCTGCACGCCAGCTCCTCCTCCTTATCCTCGCGCCGAGCCGCCTTTCTCCCTAACCCTAGCTACCTGCTCCGTTCCCCTCCTTCTCTCCTCCGCGTGCCGCCGCCAGAGCCCGCGTGCCGTTGCCGCTCGCCGGTAACCGGGAACTCGCCGGGGAGCATCGCCGCAGACCGTGGAGTCGATCCCGCCCGCTGGGAGACGCCAAGCTCGCCGCAGCTGCCCCACGTCAGAGAGCCGCCAGCACCACCGCCACGACCTCGCCGTCCCCTCCGCTCCGACCACCTCCTGCCTCGATTCCGGTGGGAATCGATCGAGGTGAGCTCCCCCTCGACCCTCTTCCGTTTTTCCCCCTCTGCGTGCCTAGCGCCGCCCGTTTGTGACCCCCGCCGGCGAGCCGCCCCGCCGACGCGCAGACCCAGCCTGGCGCTCCCCCCTCTGTTCCCCGACGTGCCCCGTCCAGCACAGCCCGCCGCCGCCGACCCTTCCTAAACGAGATCGGTAGCCGAAGCCTCCCTCTGCAATTTCCGTTTTGTCGGCCAGAGCTATCTCGCCGCGGATGCGACGCCACCCTCGCCGGAAAATCTCGCCGTCGTCAGTCGTCGTCGAGATTCAGAGAACAGCGCCAGATTCAGTCAGAGCTCGCGCGGCCGTTTTGCGAAAAGAACCCCCGCAACTTCTGTCGACCACGCTCAGGTCCCTAGCAGCCCCTGCGGCCCCACGCGTCAGCCCCGGTGCAACTTTGCAAGCAAGCCCCCGCGCTTTGCCGTTTCCCAACCCGCGCTCCCCGGACCGCCCACGTGTCAGTCGCCCGCTGGCCGCGCGCGTGTGTGGCCCCATCAACACCCAGCCCCACCAGTCAGTCGCAGCGGCTAGAAGCAAACGCGGTGTAAAAAGAAATTTGCGCGCGGGTCTCGCCCAGTCAGCAGCTGGCCCACCGTCAGCGGCTGTGGCTAGGTTTGCCTGGGTGACAAAAGTTTTCCTGTTTAGCTGTTTAAACAAAACAAATTCAAAATTATTTAAATTCAAATTCAAATCAGTTTTAAATAACTTTTAAATTATAAATCCAAATAATACAAATGATATATGTTTTCGAATCAGAAAAATGTGAGGATTTCAAATATGCTATCCAAAATATTATTTGAGCACTTTAAAATTTCGAGGTAATTAAAATTACAATAAAATGCCCTTTTTCTTAACTAATTAATAACTTTAGTTTTATAACTCCAAATTTGACAAATAATATGTCTAAATCGATCAGCGCGACGAGCCCGTTCTATCTATGCATTCCATGTTCTGAATTGCAGCATGCATCATATAAATATAAACTATACAGCAACTTATTTGAGTATAAAATGTGACTAAAACTCAATAAAATGCTTTATTCTTGTACTCCACACCTCACCCATGCCATGCTACATTATTGCCATGCAAATTGTGCATCATTCATCATGGCATGATTGTTTGCTTGTCGCATTTTAATCCATATGCTTGTGCACTCTATTTATGTTGGCCCTTGTTTGTTTGGTTCTTCTTCGAATAGACGCTGAGCAGGGGATATATCAGGAAACCCAGGAGCACTACCCAGATCCGTCCCTCGCTTCAACTGAGCTGCCAGGCAAGCACTACCACATGCTTGCATACATATAGTACCTATTGCCTCTATCTTATTCTTGCATCATTGAGTCGCGATTGCATTAAATTGAATCCCAAGTACTGAATAGCCTTTACTTTTAAACCCCACCAAAGCTTGTTCCTCCATCCCATGAGCCATTACTACAGGAGTTGTTTGAGCCATGCGAGTCGTAGAAAAGCATGTGTAGGGTATGTGAGTGTCTGATGAATAATGAGGTACCTAACCAACAAAACCTGAGTAGTCATGGGATAACTAATGAAAGAGGCACCGGTGAGCAATATCTGCTATTTGGTTTTTCATGCTCACTTGTGTCCCGTAGGACCCCGAGTACTTGATTCCTGTTCCTTGACTATTCGCACTATCCACGTCCAGGAGGCCTTATGGACCCCCCTGAGCCAGAGCTTGATTCATTCTTATTTCTTGGGGCCACAATTAGTTTGGGGCTTTATTACTATCCTGTACTTATGCCATGTTACTGCTGTATTAAGATTGTGCATGGAGCACCTGTACTGTTTTGGATCATGGAATGTTTTCGCGGTATCGACAAGCCCAGTCACATTTTCGGGTTCCCAGTCGTTTACAGCCATTGACACAAACCTTGGGTCCGTCTCGGAGCCGGCCAACTTCGTTGCAGGTAGCTTAATGGGGTGGCCCCTGAAACATTTCTGAATCCTGTGATCGCTTGGTCGTGAATGCCTCGTTGGGTTTTGATTTGGTTTTTCCGAGGTTGATCGAGTGTGTGTTGCTATTTGTGCACCCCTGCAGGGTCTGCAGGGGTAAATCTTTCTGAAAGCCGTGTCCGCGGTTATGGACGACTTGGAGCATAGTTTCTCGATCATAGACAAGTTTAACTAAAGTACCGCTTTTAATTTGACTAAGTACTTGACTAGTAAATAGTGCCACGCTCATGGAATGGTTAATAAAACTGCCAACGGATGATGGGGGGTTGTTCGTCAGCTTCCTCGTTGGTAAGCGAGGAGGAGGATGGATCTGTTAATTATACTGTTATAACTATTGTTCCTAATTCACAGACATCCGTCTATCATTGGTTAGGCGGATGGTTAGCGAGTATCTGTAGAATTGTTAGGTATTCTCTTTTGCTGCAATTGCGTCACCCCAGGTTGTGTCCCCTTTAGCGGCATAAAGACTTGCTGAGTACCCCTAGGGTCTCACACGATAAATTGTTTGATTCAGATGAACAGGTATACTCGCAAGATGGATACTGGGTGGATGAGACGGACGATGTTGGCAACGATCACTCAGTGTAGAGATTCCGGGAACGGGGATCCGTGAGATCTGTGGGCGGGATGTGTTTATTTATGGGGCATCTTATGCCGATTTGCTTCTTATCCGTACTCGGATATTGTTTTCCGCTTCCGCCTGATACTCTGATGTTTGATGTATGAGGAGATATCCTAAACTATTATATCTATCTAGGATATTTGGATCTTGCCATATGGCGTTGCCATATTTCTATTTCTTTTAGATGGAATGGCTCTGAGGACTGTTGTATGTGGCTTGCATACATACTCATTTGTGTATGTAGTTGATCCCTTCGCCTGCCGATTACGCCGCTCGTTCTTGTCCCGATGTTTGGAAATGGTTAGGACGGCCGAAAGGTCTACCTGTGAGTGGCATTTGGCCCCACCGTACTATTTTAACCATTTCCGCTCATCCAGGCTTGTAACTAAGAGCGTAAATCACCGAGGTAGTTACAGATACACAGTGCTGAAAGACCCTAGACACGCTCCGCGTATAGAGCTCACCACTAATTATAGTATAGGCTTTTGCTCATCGAATGATCTGCCAGCTCAGAACTTCGTCTTCAGGTTGAGTCGGGAATTATAGCCAGAACTGTTACTAAAGGTGATTCAGATTTGGTCAGATATTCCTCCTCTACTCCTTTTATAGAGGGAATTTTGAGGTGCTCTAAAAAAGCGCCATCCGGAACCTTTTCCGTGCAGAGCTTATACGAGATAGTGCATCTGCTTCCTCATTTTCTGTTCGAGGGATGTGTTGAACTTCAAACCCTCCCAACGATTTAGATAGTTCATCCACGACAGCTCTATATGCTGCCATAGGTTTATTCGCATTACAGATATCCGGCACTTGTTGGGAAACAAGATCTGAGTCTCCATAACACATCAAACGTCGGATGCCGATATCCTTAGCAATCCGGATTCCATGCAGTAGTGCTTCATACTCAGCAATGTTATTCGTTGCCATGAAGTGGATCTGCAAAACATAGAAAAGTTTGTCTCCTTGGAGTGATTTGAGCACCAGGCCAGCCCTCGAGCGCCTTAGACCCGTCAAAATGTAAGGTCCAGTATTCCGACTCTGGTAGGGTCATATTTTCCATTGTCTCTGTCCAATCAGCGACAAAGTCAGCAAGGATTTGGGATTTGATTGTTGTACGAGGTTTATACTCAATGTAGAAAGCTGAAAGATCTATGCCCCATTTTGCAACGAGTCCTGTAGCATCGCTGTTGTTAATTATATCTGTCATGGGAGTTGTGCTGACCATGGTAATGGGATGTTCTTGAAAATAATGCCATAACTTACGATGTGCGAAAAACACATCGTAAGCCATCTTTTGATAGTGCGGATACCGTTGCTTTGATTCAGATAGGACCTCACTGAGATAAGAAGTCGGACGCTGCACCAGGTGTTCCTGATTTTTTCCTCTGGTCTCTCCACCACCATGTCAACACTGGCCACTCTGTTTGTCGCAGCGAGATAGAGCAACATCGGTTCTCGTTGTTCCGGTGCTACAAGGATAGGAGCAGATGATAATACTGCTTTCAGGTCTTGTAGTGCAGCTTCAACTTGGTTGGTCCAAACAAACTTTTTGGTCTTTTTCAGGTCTTGTATAGTGGTGCGGCTCTTTCTCTGAGCTGGCTTACAAACCGACTGACTGCAGCAATGCAACCAGTTTAGTCTTTGGACGTCCTTCAGGCGAGTTGGCCTGGAAATATTGAGTATAGCCTTAATCTTGTCTCGTTTTACCTCTATGCCTCTTTGAGATACGATAAAACCTAACAAT
Organism: Avena insularis; assembly: GCA_023614405.1. Classification (NCBI taxonomy): domain Eukaryota; kingdom Viridiplantae; phylum Streptophyta; class Magnoliopsida; order Poales; family Poaceae; genus Avena; species Avena insularis. The sequence continues at coordinate 260,025,566 of CM042696.1, forward strand.
TGTCTGGCTGGTATTCCAAAGAAGCACTTCTTCGGGTTAAGCATTATGTTGAATTTTCGTAGATTGGTAAATGTTTCCTCCAAGTCAGAAATTAGAGTTTCCTTCTTTTTGGACATCACCGCAATGTCGTCCACATATGCATGTACATTGCGTCTGATTTGGTCGTGGAGGAAACAAAACATAGTTCACTGGTACGGAGCTCCTGCGTTCTTGAGCCCAAAGGGCATCGTAACAAAACAGAAGGTTCCGAAGGGGGTTATGAATGAAGTTTTGACTATGTCTGATTCCTTCATCCGGATTTGGTGATAACCGGAATATGCGTCGAGAAAACATAGGAGTTCTGAGCCTGCCATAGAATCAAAAACTTGATCAATTCTAGGCAGAGCGAATGGATCTTTGGGACAATCCTTGTTCAAGGCAGTATAATCAACACACATCCTTAAATCAGTGGTGTCCTTTTTAAGGACCATTACAGGATTGGCCGACCACTCAGTGTGGATGACCTCTTCTATGAATCCGGCTAACTCGAGCCGGGCTAGTTCCTTAGCTATTGCCTTACGCTTTTCATCGCCAAAACATCGTAGGGACTGTTTGATGGGTTTAGCGTTTGGGTGTACATTTAGAGAGTGCTCGGCAAGTTCCCTAGGTATTCCGGTCATGTCAGATGGCTGCCATGCGATGATATCTTGATTTGCTTGGAGGAACTTGACGAGCGCGGTTTCCTATGCGCTATCTAGTCCAACACCTATCTAGGTCACCTTGGAGGGGTCATCGTCCTTCAATGATGTCTTCTTCGTCTCCTCTGATGCCCTGAACTCCGAATTCGGCTTTGTCACCTCCTTCTTCGTTACGGGCATCTCGGACGGATCAATGGTCTTCTTGATCTCTTGTTACTCCTGGGCATGCAGCACGGCTTCAGCAAAGGCGGCATTTCTGTCCTCACACTCTCGTGCCTTCTTTGGGTCTCCCCTGATTGTGATCACGCCTTTGGGACCTAGAATTTTCATCATATTGTAAATGTAACACGAATGAGACATAAAATCCCAGTAAGCCGGACATCCGAATATAGCATGATACGCACTCTTGAACGGGACCACTTCGAAGGAAAGTGCCTCCGTTCGGTAGTTCTTTGGAGTTCCAAAGGTAACATCCAAAGTAATCTCTCCCAGGGAATTTGCTTGTCTTCCTGGGACAACTCCGTGAAATATCACAGAACTGTGGTTTAGCTGGTTCTTCGAGATCCGCATCTGGCGTACCGTTTCGACATACAGAATGTTAATGCTGCTACCGCCGTCCATGAGAGTCTTGGAGAAACCATAGCCATCAATAAGTGGATTGACGACTAAGGCGTATTTTCCTCGCCTGTGCAACTTAGGCGGATGATCGACACGGTCAAAGGTGATTGTCACTTCCGACTAGTCTAGGAATTGTGGGACATCCGGAACAGTTGCGTTGAGCTCATGCAAAACTGCTTTCTTGACCTTAGCTGGTTGAGATCTGAGGAAGGTTACGTAAGTGCCTTTCTTTGTTGGGAAGTTTTTCTTTCCCTCTGGCTTGGGATTTGAAGGATCAGCTTCCTCCATGTCGAAATCTTCCTTGGTCTCCTTATCTTTCTTGGGATTCTTCATTCCCTTCTTTCGCTTAGCCCTGTAGCCAGCGGTATCGTATTTTCTGATGTCATCACTAAAACGACACTCGGTGTTTGTGTGAGATGAGCCCCCACTGGCATCTAAGTGATGCACACATGGGTTATTGGCAATGTTGGCCCAGGAGTAGGTTTTGCCGGGTTGCTGGTCTCCTCTACCCTAGACCCTTGATGTCCCACGACCGTGTCCGCGGCCACCTCCACGTCCTCCTCGTTCTCTAGATCCGAAAGTAGAAGTGACCACTGTCGTTTCCTTGTTGGGTTTTTCTTCTGAGGTGTTCTTACACTTCTGAGCTTGTTGCTTTGGTTGTTTTGCCAACTGTGGCACATCTAGGGCGTTCAGTAATCCCTCTATGTCGTCGTCAGCGTCAGCATACTTGCTCGCTGTTTCTATCATCTCCTCCAGATCAGTGACTTTGTCACACTTCAAGCAATGATGCAGTAAACCAATCAGGAGTCCTACAATGAAAGCTTCAATCGCAATTTGGTCATTTACTCCTTCACAGGAGTTCTTAGTGTCAATCCATTATTTGCGGTAATCTCGGCAAGTTTCTCCAACTTTGTGGGTGCAACGATGTAGGCCTCCTACCGTATAGGGCCTCCGATACGTGCCTTCGAAATTCCGAAAGAACGCGCTTTGCATGTCATACCAGTTGTGGATGGTGTTCTCCAAAAGTTCATTTAGCCATGATCGTTCCGTCTTCCGCAACATAAGTGGGAGATATCGGGTTGCGACCAGACTATTTCCGCCTTTGGTGATGCAGTAAGCCCGGAAAAAATCCTGGAGCCAAGTATCTGGCCGAGCTACACCGTCGTAGGGCTGGATGTGCCTTGAGATAGGAAATCCTTCCTGGAATCTTGTTGCTCTTATGCGTGGTCCAAAGCATTTTGGACCCACATAGATTTCGTCGTTCCCGTAGTGCCACGCCTCTAGAGTTGATTTGATGTCTCGCGTCACTTGGTGACAAAGATCTTCATCCCGATTGACGGTTGTGGCTGTGGTGCCTTGGAGCCGGACTTTGGCTTCTGCCACCACCTCCTCCGCCACGACGCCCTCCTTGGCCTCCTTGGGAACCGTTGTGGTGGCTTTTTAACTTGGTGGAGAAGGTGGATTGTTTCTGACTAATCGCCGGCCTCCGTCCGGAGCGTCATTGTTCCGGTTCCGGGGAGGGTCTTCATTGTGACGTGCCCCCTACCGGCTTGACTCGGCACGGTGCCCGTCGTTCCTTCGTCCGTCATTCCCATCACGGTTGGGTTTAGCTGGATGGCTTGTATGTCTAGGAGGTGGCATTTTTTTATGGTCCTCCTCTAGACGTTTCTCTTTGTCTTCTTCCCTGCGATCGTTCGACTCTCGCCGGGGAGGATTTTTCCGATACAGTGCAACAATTGGTTCTTGCTCCACGACTGGGGCAACATTGCGCCAGTCACGTGCAGTTCTGTGGTGCTGCCCTGAATATCCGGTTGTTGAGTAGTTGTCTTCCCGACGGTTGGAACGGTGATGCTGCTCCGGAACCTGTTGGGGTCTTATGTCATTCGAGGCCGGATCCGTGCGGCATTGGTCAGATTGAGAGACCAATTTTCTGCTACCGGACTTCGCGACCTTCTGCTGCTCCAGACCCTTGGTGAGTAGCTTAATGCCCAAACGGACTTGTTCTGGGCCTAGATTATTTGCTAGGATATCTCGGGCCATAGCTGTGTTCTGTACTGGTGTTGGGTACACCAGATCTCCATTACTGTCGAGCCGAGGCATCCCCGGATCTCCCTCAAAGAGAACCTTCGTACTTCTGGAAATTTGTCGGCCTGCACATGGCCTTTCCGGTTCTTCTGATGTTGTAGGGAGATGAGCTTCTCCGCAGTAGCCATGCGCTTCTTCTCTTCCTCGATGCTTTTGGCTTCATCCAGGAGTACTTGGCGACACGCTTCTAGGGCTTGGGCCCTTTCTTCCAGTTCTGTGGCGGTGAGTTCTACCGCAGTAGGGATAGGTGTGGTTAACGTAGCATCAATGAGTTTACGGTCACCTGCAGTGACCATGTGTCCATCCACCGACTTTTCTTTGGGCTCATCTGGGATAAGTGCTCCATCCGAGTGTTCCTCATATTCCCTGGCAATCACCTCCTCTGCCGGAAGTTCTTTTGTCGGGGTCTTGTTCTTCTTGTTCTTCTTCTTTGCCTTCTTGGCAGCGCCGGTAGCAAAGACGGCTTTGGGTCCATTTCCTGGAGTCAAGCTCTGAGCGGTACTTTCGGACATCTGGATTGGGATTATCTCCGAGATCCATGTCATCATGCGCTTTGGGAGAGTTTTCTCCGGATCCTTCGTCCATGGCTTCTACTTCTTCTGCAGCTTTGGAGTTGAACTCCTCTTCATATTTCACGGAGAACTTCGGGAAATCTTCCAACATCATCGAGTCATCCGAGGATGCGGGTAAGTCGGTGTTTGTTCCGATCGCCTCTAGCACCGAGTCTTTGTTGTCTCCAGCATCGGCAGAGCCGGATCCGGATCCAACATATCCGACAAAGTGTGACGTGTAGGTCCTGACGTAGTTGCGGCTTTCCTCGTGGGGTTCCTCGAAAATCCTGATGGTTTCGAGAACCTCATCCACGTTTGCGCGTTGCAGCATCATGCACCTGAACTTATGCCTCGGGAAAGGTTGGTATGTTCCGGTGTTGGCAGAGCCAGAACCAAGGTTATTATCCTGCTCCTCTTGGATTTCGACCTCGATGGGTAGATCGATCTGGGATTAGGCCTCGCTAGGGAGATCCACTCCAGATTCGACTTGAACCGCAAGATCTGCTTCAGGTTCGGCTTTCTCCACTATCTCCACGATAGGTGCTGACGGGGTGGGATTAGGGTTCTCCGAGATCCGGAACTCTGCCGCCTCCACGGATAAAGTGGACCCAGATTTTTCTTCTGCCTCTATCATCACCGCTGGGGTGGGTGGGATAGGTTTAGCAAAACCGATGTACACATCGATCTCGCCAAAGGACATGATGGTGTAAGCAGTCATGGCCTCCCTGGCCGGAATCCAGGTCTCGTTGAGAATGATGAGAGGGACGTCGCTGGCGTAGAGGACGCGACCGACGGTGATAGTCTCGCCGATTCCGATTCTTGCAGATTCCGCTCGGAACGCAGATCTGAAGCTCACTTGCCCCACGGTGGGCGCCAACTATCATAGGATTGATGACAAGTACGCCATGAGGGGGTCCTCGAGGCGTGCGGAAGAGAGGGGGTGTGAGACGTACGGTGTTACACGACGGTGAGCATACAAATTTACCCAGGTTCGAATCCGCCTGCTTTGGACGGATCCTACTCCTGCTAGCAATCCAGTAATATGGCAGAGCTGGAATATGGGTTACAAGGGTTTCGCCTGTGTGGGTTGAGATTGTAGACTATTGTGAGGGTGCCCTAAAGGCTTTCCCTAGGACGGCTTATACAGATATCCGGCCTAGGGTTTACAAGAGAGACCTATCGGGCTATGACTAAGATTCGGTTACAGAGTACATCTTGAACTACAAGTAACACTATGGGCCTATGTCGGTAAGTCATGGGCCTTCCCGTAGCCGGATGGGACTCCATCTCTTCTCTCTTACTGGGCCGCCCATGAAGCAATGCTCTAACCCGAAGTGGGCCACCCTCGTCAGTGAGGCACAATGAGGATACCCGGAAAGTATATCCCCAACTTGCACCACGCACAATCGTAAATAAAGCAGTAAAGCATGGCATCGGTATAGGATAGTAATAAAGCCCCAAACTAGTTTGTGGCCCCAAGAAATAAGAAATGAATCAAGCTCTGCCTAAGGAGATTCATGGTACCACATGCGGACAGTGCGATAATCAAGGAACAGGTATCAAGTACTCGGGGCCTACAGGACACAAGTGAGCGGTTAAAAACCAAATATTAGCTATTGCCCGCCGGTGCCTCTGCATTAGTTATATCTATTCCAGCATTTTAATTAACAAGTTGTAATGAAATTCATGATCATCTCCACCATTAAACATGTGTCAACCTTCCAACAACGATGGAAGGACAACAACACGAAGCAGCACCTGAGCAAGCAACTACGACTCGCAGGGCCGACTATCTATCAAACAACAAGCAATAGGATGTGTCCAAGGCAATATAGAGTCTGCAAGGAATATAAATGGTAAACGGAAAGCATCGTAACACGGATAGCAATAGATCAATAGGAGGAAATAAAGACTATAAAAGCAAAATAGGTAGAAAGGGGGAGATTGCTCACCTGGGAAACATTGCCAAAGGTATATTATCCTAAGAACTTGTCGATACTCGCATCAACTCAATATCCTAATCCGCGAAGAACCAAAGCACTAAAAGAAACATCGGATGCACTACTTAATACTACAACAGAAGACCGAGCATGTTCATGACATGATGCATGACATGGCAAAGATGCGATGCGACTAGGCAATATTAAGCGGAACCGGGGTCCCAACAATTAATTAGAAGGTTCATGTTGTTTAGATACCCCACAATTTAAATGTTGTATTAACAAGGCAAAACATGGCATCGGTTTGCTACACAAATTTAAATGGAGGCGATATAAGACTAGATTTGGCTGCATATAGTCTCCATATTTAATTATGACGTGAATCGACAAAGTACCCCCAACCAAATGAATATGTATGCGAGCATGACAGTTTATATGCAACAATTATATGTCGTTTATAAAAATAGGGGTCTCAGAAAAAGGGACACACATGGGTTCGAAGATCTTGGGTTTTGAGGGTTCGGGATAGGTCTTCGGGGCAATGACCTTCAGATCCGTGAAGGCGATCTTGGTGTTCAGGGGTCTCTTCGGGTCAGGTGTCTCGGCGGGATCGGTCTTAGGTTCCGGGAAGGAGTTCTTGGTGCTCCATGTGGTCGATCTTCAAGAGAGTCAAATCCGTGTTGGAGAACTTGTTCATTGGTCATCAAACGCCACACATGCAGCACCACTTCACCAGATCAACACACTGGTTCAGCCAACAGCAACAACACTATCATCGGGGTCACACACAGTCATCTTCGGTTGCTAGCGCAACTAGGCGAAAATGAAACAGGGCACGACAACCTGCTTTCTTCTCAACGAACGCGAGCGAGCGGTGCAGAGGTACTGGGCGAGGAGGTTGAGGTCGACCCGGGGCCGAGCGGCGCTCGCGTCGGGAGGCGTCCATGTCGAGGAACGGTGACCGCGGTGGGGGTGCCCTCAGTGGTTCTGCGAGAGGAGGTGCACAGAGGCAGCCGATCTTCGAGGTAGAGTGGCCTAGCGGGATCTTGCAGGCAGTGACAGCGTAGAGCGGCGGCCGGTGCCGGGCCCGAGCGGCAGAGGCGGCGGTTGGAGCACGAGCTAAGAGTAGGGCGCACGCGGCCGAAGGATGAGGTGGAGGCAGAGGTGCTCAGGGCGGGTCATGCAGCGATGGTCGGCGATCAGGAGAAGGAGGAGTCGCTGGGCGAGGTCGAACCGGGCCGAGAATAGGGGAACGCAGGCCGGCAACACTCGTAGAGCCACGATAGCGAAGAACTTGCAGGCAGCACGCGGTAATGGCTGGAGCAGGGGGCGGCATCTGGCGGTGACGGAGAGGGTTGGGGATGGGGCGGCCGGCTCGCTGACGGTTGGCACCGGTGCTAACCGGGAGATGAGGCAGGAGGATGGTCAGACGAGGAGGGTGCGGCGGAGCATCTCTGAAGCGAGGAGGACCCAGGGCGGCAGGGATGGCGAGGCGGCCGCGGTCACGCTACAGGGACGGGCCGGTGGCTGTCTCGTGCGAAAGGAGGATGACCCCTGGAGTAGCGGCGGTGTTGCGGGTTGGAAGAGGGAGGCGGTCGAGCATAGAGGAGAGGGACGGGAATCACGGGGTGGGTGTTGTCCGGGTCGGTCGGTGGACTATGTTCGGGTCAAGGTTTGGTGGGCGGACAACATCGCAACGCTGCCCCTGCGTGCGTGTCGGGGTCCAGGGGCGGTACGGTGCGGGCTGCGCGCACAAGATGAGTGCGGTGAAGGCTGCAGTTGGTTGCTAGGTTAGGTCTAGGGTTAGGGTTTTGGATTTGTAGTGGGGTAGTAGGCCGGCTGCTGTCTGGGCTTTTGGGCCTGGTCGGCGGCTGCTTTCCTCGATAAAAAATAGTTTTTATTTATTTGTTCACCTATTTTATAAGTAACACTTTTGTAAATAGTTTTTAGACAAATAAAAGATCCGGACAAGACTGGACTTTCTAGTTTGAAACAGGGGGAATTATTTAGAAAACAAAGATAGTCGTTTAGAAAATAGTTTTAGACAAACAAATGCATGATGACATGACGATGCTCAAATATAATGTGGCATGATGACATGAGCATGCGGTTATGATGATGCACAAAACAAAAACAGAGTGATTTTCTAGTAGTGGTTTTACCAGGTGCTACAGTCGAGGGCCCCTGAAGCCGCTTCCTTACACTTAGGGGGTCGTCGTACCCAGAAGGTTCTACTATCTCTTCGGAGGTTGGCTTAAACTATGGAGCTTCCGCGGACGGTACAGTTTATGGGAGTATAGAAGGGGAAATAATTCAGGAAGTGAGGTAGGGAGATTCAGACTCGAGGAGTCGGGTACTCATCCTCGGGGGAACTAAGCAACCATAGGGAAAGTTCCCATACTAGGGACGACAAATGAAAGATTATGTTTGATTATCTGGACCCCCGTACACATGGTGTAGCGGGTCATGGTGTCATCTCGGCGGATGTATTGATTCTTGTGGGTAAAGTGCACGAACTCTGCAGAGTATAATCTATTTGAATAGCTATGTCCACGGTCAAGGATGATTGGAAAGGTGATTTCCAGGAGTATCCAAGAGATGGTTTGGGAAGGATAAAAAGGATGTGACTTGGTCACGAGAGAACAAGAGGATGATGTTTTGTTTTGACCATGGATGGCCGAAGATGTTTTAAAAATGGGTTTTCTCTAAAACTGTTTTCAAAAATATTTCCATATTTTAAAATGGAGACATGTTTTCAAAACTCTTTTCAACAAAGATATAGATATGCCATGTTTACAAGAGAAAGCTAGGCTTTTAAAAAGAACTATAGATAGAGTTATCTCTCCACGGCCAAAATTGCATTATCTTGTTTACCTTATCTTGGTGGTGTGCGAGTACATTCAAAAGTACTCATTGGCATTGTCCCTGGCTATTTACTTGGCCAAACTTTTAGAATCTAAGTGATTGAAGGATGTGGTGATGTCTATGCGATCTAGGCTATCTTCCTAGTCAGCTGCCTGTAGGTTGAGGCATGAATGGGCTCTGTGTTTGATGAAGATCCGCTGTTGAAGATTATGTAGCCATAATGGCATCTATGTAAGTCTTGTATTCGTTAAGTTTTGGATGTTGTAATGATACTTGTTGGTTATGTTCCATGCCTCATTGGTCATGGGCACGTGGATATATGCATAACATGGATTTCTCGGACGATATATCCGGGGGACCCCATGGAACACTTTCATTGGTATTTAACTAGGGATCATCCTATTTAAATGCTACCGTTGTTTATCTAATACTAGCACTCAAACTAGATGCAAACAAAGATTAAATCATATCTAATCATATGTGACGTGACATGGTTGTCTTCCCGCTCCATGATCTCCATCAGGTGCTATGGCTTGGCGCCAAGTCCATAACACCATCAGTCTTGTCGTTCATCATCGCGATGATTACTACTGCACGACTTAGCAATAGGAAAAGTAAACTACCTTACCTTTTCACGACTTGCAACCATATCACATCACAAAGCCTTCGCTGCAACATAAAGTAGGACACCTCTACTCTATCTATTGTAGATTTTATGTGGTTGTTAAGGCTTTCATGATAGAACCGTTTCTACCTACGAACTTCCAACCACAGCATGGATACCATAGTTGTTGCTACTACACCCCTTTCGGGGCCTTCCTTTGTAGATGGCATGTCAACTACTGTGAGAGAGACAGACACCCGCTAGCCACTTATACAGTACAAGCCATATGTCGAGCGTGGAACCAGTCTCGCTTAGGATTGCATGTAAGGTCAGTCTGGGCCACTTCATCTCACAGTACCACGATATGAACAAATACACGTCGGAAGGTAACAACTAGGGTATCGATGCCCACACTTTGCATGTGTCTATCTATACTAGCATACTAACCATAGATCTAGGCTCTCATACCACTATAGGGTTTCCGCAGCAATAAAAAATAACTTACTATGCGGGAACACCCTAAATGACCTAGGATCTATCTAGAAGTAATGCAGTAATAGAGGAAGACAGCTGTAACGTACCCTTGAAGACTAAGAGAGCATTACGCTCATGTAGGAGCATGGATGATGCAGTCATACCCGACCGACCTCAAGGTCCCGAAGCTCCTCGCATGTCACCCCTTGTCCATGTCCTTTTACGATGGCCCGGAAGCTTCAATATCCCCACCGAGTTATCATATGCATATGGTGCAATGCGACGACTCCTGAACTCCTTGATCCTTGTTGGGGTTGCGGAAGTAGACCTCCTAGCAGAATCATGGCAGCACAATGGTGTGATGCAGATGCGTCGACTTTTCGCAGATAGTCCTTTCCCTGGGACTGTGCCACAACAAAGTCAACTGGAGAGAGATGGAGTATTATCCGAGGAAGAACGCCTCCGAAAATATCTTATTGGGTTGTATTTTAGTCCTCCATGGGCACCTCTTTATGTATCAATGTTTCCGCTTGATACAGTTATAGCATGATATAAAACTATTATGAACTAATGAGATATGACAATAATACCCTTTTATTATTTGCCTCTAGAGCATATCTCCTTCACTATGACCACTGTTACCTCGGCTAACACTTGCTTTGTCAGCATTATCATGTACGGATTTGCCTTTTCCATCCACGGCCAGGTCATACGGTACCATCTGATTGTTTCTTCTGGCCGAGGTTACCACCTCTTCTCTCCTAGGGTTTGATGCATGTGAAGATGCTACCCCGGCTGACTTTGTAGGGGCACCCCCAGTCGAGTGAACCACGCGGGATTCCCCTGCTCTGGCCGGGTTAGTCCTGTGTATCTCCTTGTTTTGCTAGTTTGTAATGCGTACCAGCTCTATGACTCTTTCGTCCTATCTCCCACTGGCTTCACCGGTCAGACCATCTAACTCGGCATTTGGAACCTTGAGGTTCTTTGCTGAGGTGTTACACCTCGGCATCCCTGCTGACATGAGGTTAACCGAATATCCTAGTCTAGGCACGTAGTCCTTATCTATTTCACTGATGAGGTTCTTTCCCCTAATCTTTACACCATCCATGCAGGTGGGACTAGTGTTTATCTGGTTTCACTTAGCATACTCACGCAGCGTGATGTTCAGCGCTTGCTGAGCTGCTGCTACTTTCTTTGCCCCTGCTAACATCTTTTGTCGGGTCTCCTCTAGCTCGGCCTGTGCCTGACCCGAACCTACTATGGGAGCTATAGGTGTAGTGATACTCTCTATTGCCTGCTGCAGGATGTTTTGTGTCCTCTCGAGCAGAGGACCTCTAGCCCTAGGTGCCTTGGGAGTTACCTCCGGATCCTTGCTTTTTCCCGCGTCTGGCGCGATCATCAATACCTCAACATAGCTAGCGGGGTGAGTGATACGCGAACCGCGATCCATGCCGAGAGGAGGTTCTCCCGCCATGATGACTCGCTGCAGGTGTACGCAGGCGTCGTCAACACCGATGTAGATCTTGTGCGCACCGAAGCTGACAATGTTGTGGGTGTTGTCACTGACGAAGTCTAGCATACTGAACCGCTGCACCAGCACGGAGATGATGCACTCTCTAGTGGTGATGAAGTTTCCCGTCCGGATCTTGACACCAGCTAGCGCCACTGCTGGCCCCATGGTGGGCACCAACTGTCATGGTGGTGTCACCGCAGATGCCATGGGTAGTCTAAAGATGGGGCCAATGTGCACTAGTGGTATCCGAGGAGGGATAGTGAGAGTGAATCTACACATGAGGAACAGAACAAAACAACACACGATGAACTGATGTAGATCTTATATTATGATCAATGAGCTAATACATATGCTCCTTGAACTGTATCGAATAGAGGTAGGAGATGAAGTGATCCAGCTCTCTTCTCACTCTAGGGTTCTTCCTTTAGCTAAAATGACTTATGTAACATCTCAAAAATATTAAAGGAGAATACAATTTCCAATTAACCAAAATTAGGGTTAACAAAAACTTTTAATCTTAAACCCTTATGAATGCATGTGTGTGTTTGTTAATGATGTATGAATGCATGTTATGCCATGTTTGTTTGTTATATATGATGAGGATTAGTTTAGAGATCAAAACCATATCATCTAGGTCAAATCAAACCCAAAACAAAGCAAAAGAAAATCAATATATAAAGCATATGACCTAATGGTCATTTTTCGCAAAGTTAACACCTAGCCCACTTTGGGCATCTCTAGTAAATGATTCCAAACAGAAACAATTCCATTTATTTTCTCCTCTTGCTATACCAAGTGAAAATGAACACAAGTGAACTTTCAAAACTTACATAAAACAAATTCAAATTCTTTTAGAGGACATTTCAAAATTGAATCCATCATAGACATCAAGATAGCCATTTTTCAAAAACCACTCAAAGTTTCTCCACTTGACCAATCCTTGCAACCAGAGACACTCAAGTATATGCCCAACACACCCACCAAAAAGAATTTGAAAATTCAAATGTTTATTTCATGCGGCCATTTGATCGAGCACTTAGCAGGCACAATACAGATATACCAACTATACACTGTTTTGATCAATCTAGTGATCATCTTGGTACTCCACACAGCTCCACTACTAGCTCACGATCACCCCCAATACCAGCACGTGCAATTGAGCTCTCTCACTCGACCAAATGACCAGTGCAAAGTGGTACCCAACCATGCCATGCCGGTCGGACATGGACACGACGCCACAAGCCTCGCCGCCCTCGTCCATGACCACTAGGAGATAGGCGTGACCTCACCGCACTCGCCAGTACACGCCTCGGCCAATGACAGACAGTGGAGACGCCAGCACCGTAGCGCCCATTTATCTCTCTGCCATGCCGACACGCACGCCAGAGCACCAAGCCGTCCAGCACAACCACGCCATGCCTCGCTCTCCCCTTGCATAAATGCCCTCGCCGCGATGCTAGTGACCTCCCAGACACGCCCGTTTGACGCCGCACGACCTGTGACCACAGTATGCAATGAAGAACACCCGCGGTACCTGAGCAGAGCATGGACGTCCCCATCCGATTAAGACCGCGCCTCGCCGTGCCATTGTGCACATGACGATCGCCATAGAACCCTGCATCGACCTACGCTCGCCGCCATGCCGATAGCGACCTGTAGCAACGTCGCCGACGAGCCCGAACCATGCCTCAATACTCCCTCACTAGGGTATAAAATACCCCTCCCCCTGCCTCAAAACGCATACCACTCGACTCACCTCTCACCCAGGAACCCCTATGACCCATCCCCGGAGCAAGGCGAGCACTGCGTTGCTGGAATTTCAACGGAGCCTACCGCTGCTGTGATGGAACGGAACTAGTGATAGGAGCCGCCCCAGGAGCGCCACGACTACCAATCGAACCGCCGTCGTTGACCAGTTTGTTCGCCCACCTCGCCGGACCTACCTGGAGCCCTGGTAAGCCCCCGACAACCCCCGCCATAGAGCTAGGGTTGATTCCGCCACGTGCTGTGCGATGGAGACGATGACGCTGAGCCGTTGATCACGCTCTAATCGTGTGGTCCAGATTAGCACATACTGCTTCGCATTAGAATAGCCGCTGACAGGTGGGGCCAGCGCAAGTGCAGCCCGCTGCGCGCGCGCCATGCAATTGGGCCGGCCCAATTTCGTTCCCGCGTGTGCCCAGCGATTCAAATTTAGATTTTTCCTTTATTTCAAAAACCCTATTCAGTAGGTGAATTTGAAATTTAATTCCAGAAGTTTCACTGAACCAAATTGCATGATTCAAATTTTGTTAGAAGGGTAATGAAATTATATAACCACTCCCGTTGGATTCAAACACTTTGGAATTATAGATCAGCCAACACAAAAATGACAAGGCAGATACTTTTCCAACTTCAAACATTTTTCTAAAATCAATCATAAATACTTTTGAGTTGATTCCAATTCTCAAAAATCACATTTGCCATGCTCTATCTAAATATGCAAAAATATGTAGTCTTACATGAAGTAATCTTGGGCTAGTATTAAAAGAATGGATATAGAGTCATTTCTAGTCATTTTAATCATATTAAATAGCAATATTAATTTTGCATATATGTCATCTACTTTAAATCACATTCCCAAGTAGTTAGAATATGTGGTGATGACATGTGTCAACATGATCCCATATTTTATAATTGGAGAATATTAAATCTTAAGTATTTTTCAGTGAGTAGAAATTGCATTTCCAAAATAAGATGAATAAGAATATGTCACTAATTTATGTGGTGATTGATATGATGCTAGATCATCTAGTGTGAACCTTTGTGTGCTAAATAGAAGTAGATAAGTATTATTTGGTGATTGTGTACCTTGTATTTATTTATAGACACTAGAATGAACCCGGACTACGAGGAGGAAGAATTCTACGAAGAAGAAGAGGAGCACTTCGACAATTGTACCAACCTAGGCAAGCTAAACTATGCAAGCTCCACTATACAAGTTAACCTATGAAAGATACACTAGGATTGCTATTGTGAAGCAACCTTGATTACAGCAATCCCAAGTTTTACTTGGAAGCTTTATTCTTTTACCCTTTACCAAAGTTTCTTAAATAGTTAATTACTAGTGATTAGTGGAAAATAGGATAGATGCCTTCAAGAGCATAGAACTAAGCTTGGGTAGTTACACTTGATTAGCACCCCTCAATAGTGACACCCTCATTGATAGTTGCTAGTGCTAAACTAATATTGATCACTTTAGATGGGAACATTTGGAGAAAATGATTATGAAAACCTTGGAATGATGAGTCATTCTATTGAAATGTTTTGACATGTGTTATGAAACACAATGATTTGAAGATGATACTGAATAAGGCAGGTGCCTTGACTTTGATAAAAACTGATGGTTGGGTTCGGATGTGATACCATTCCAACTTTACCATACAACCACAGTACCTGAGTTGGGTATGGCTTAACTGGAAGTCTATATGTCTTAGTATGGGTTCCCTCGTGTAAATAGGTTAAGCTAAGGCTGCCTCGTAAATATGAATGTGCACCTATGCAGTTCCTCGGACGGCAGATGGCCATGGTTGGGAGGCCAAGCTCATAGGGGAGGTGCCTATACTAGGGTGTGTAATTGAAAGGTTAGGATTTATTATCCGCATACCAAGTATGATGATTCAGGGCTACCCCTGATGGATGTATCGGATTTTGTGGTGTAAGTGTACCACCTCTGTAGAGTGTCAAACTATTCGAATAGCCGCGTCCGCGGTGATGGATAGTTGGAGTGAGCATACTATTCCATTGTCAGATGTTTTCAAAATGACTTGTGACTTGAAATATGACTTTGAATTGACCACAAAAGGGTTGTGGAAATGAAAACTAGGTTCCCACTTAAGTAATCTAGATAACTAAAATAGGTCTTTACTACTAAGCACTTCTGAAATAAAACTAGCTTATTGCAAACAAGACTAGAGCTTAGGATTCCTACTAGAATTGTCTTATTTTACATTAGTGATGGTTTGCGAGTACTTTAAAAGTACTCGTGGCTTTGTCCCTAGATATTCCCATGGCCAGACTATAAAGAGAACTATCCGGAGGACGGACAACAGGATGTCTATGATAACTGGGATCATCTCCCATCGTCAGCATTGCCTATGACAATGAAGATGGAGCCTCTACTATGTTTATTTCCGCTGCTTTGATGCGTATTAAGACTTGATCATGAGATCAACTATTTGTAAGACTATTATGGTTTGTAATAGATGATGTACTGTGCTACAAATTCTGTTATGTCTCGCAAAAATGGTATTCATGGGATTGCGATGTACGGCATAACAGGCATCTGGACTTAAAACTGACCCCCATCTTGGAGGCCCTGGCTCACCGTATAAAGGGGTGGGAAGGTTACATCTAGGGGTTAAGTGGCACCGATATGCTAGGAATATGCTTGTCCCAAAGTGGTAACTCGGTGTGCTCCTTTCCCCTGTCTCCAGCCTCAGCACGGCAATGGCACAGAGTCCACGCGCACTAACCGTTGAGGTCAGGGACTGTCACGTCCATGATGATCTGTTCTGTCTCTGCCTCTCTAACCCTTGTCGCTAGCGTTTGTATCTTCCTAGATTCCTTTAGGAGAGAGAAAAGCACTAACCTTGAACTGGCTTTCTCCTTCCTGAGCAAGCCAACTCTTGACTCGTCCTTGGTAATGATAACCCAACCAAGACGGTACCTACAAAGAGAAAGTAGCTCACTCCTCGTGCTGACATATCGTATATGTCGGCCGAGTCTTGCCTGTGCTTTCTGGCTTAGGGTAACCTAGCCATAACCCGGCTGGCCCTTCTATAATTCGGCCAGCTTACGCTTTGACCTGTTTTGCACCTCGGTGGACTTTGTACTTTTGCCTCGGCTTGACCCTACCAGGGGTTGCCCCCCCCCAATAGGACTAGTGATAGACACCGCTCCCAGCTCCAACTCGTATGATAGATACACGAGAATGTGACGAGCACATGGGTGCTAAAAACGTGGTTTTTGGAAAACATGCAATCCTCTAGTGATGTTTGAGATGAAAAGTAACTGAGGGTTTTCTGATGTTCGATACAAGACCGCCGTGACTGCATAGGGGGCATTCGAAGGATTGTATGTGGAAGGGGAGGAGGGGGATTGGGTGTCACCTTTGAAGAGGGGGTGGTCGTTTGTGCGACATGTGTCGTCATCATCCGAAACTGATGGCTAGGCGGTTGAGGCCCTTGGTGGTCATGCGCTATGGCTCCTGGGAGCCCCCAACACCTTTGGGTCGGTGACTTCTCTGCTTGATCTTCCCTAGGTGATGGTCTCGCGTGTCGCCATGCCCATCGACATGCATGTACTTTTGCTAACCTTCGTACTCCATATGGATCATCTTGAGTTTGAAGCATTGGTTGGTGTCATGCCCCTGCTTCCGGTGTAAAGTGTAGAATAGACGTGGGATGGCTCGGCTACACATCCCTTCCTCTTGTGGGCACTTACGCTTGCCTGTCGCCTGGCTGTTCTTGCCACGGACGAATAGACGTCATGCTTCCACCTTTGCGCACCGGTCAGCCATCACGTAGAGCTATTCCACCATGGAAAGATTCTCGTCGCGATGGCCGATCTTGTCGAGCACCCTAGTGTCAGTGACACCCTTGGCAAAGGCGGATATGACCTCAGCGTCTGTGACTCCGGGGATCTTGATGCAGCATTCGTCGAAACATTGTAAGTACTTGTAGAGGGTCTCGGCATCCCCTGGAATACTTGCCGAAGGTCATCATACGTGAGGGGAATCCATCCGCTCTTCTGAACATGCCAATGAAGAGGCCGCAAAGCACGGACCACGAGCCTACGGATCCCTCGGGATGGTTCAATAGCTAGGTGCATGCCATGGCCTTGAGCCCCATAGGGAACCAGTTCGCCATGACACGGTGATCACCGTCTGTGGCCTCGACGCCGGTGGTATAGAGCTATAAGAACTCTGTGGGGATGGACGTCCCATCATAACATGGGGGAATCTCTAGCTTGAACTTGGGTGGCCATACCACGCGGGAGGTGTTCGTAGAGCACGGGACAGCTGCTGTTGCTAGTGTCGATTCCATCAGTGAGGGTCGCGTGGTTCTTCTATCCCGCGGCTGTGAAATCCCGGGAGATGCGGGTTTCGCAATCATGGCATTGCGTGAGCATGACACGAGCATCTTCCATTGAGCATGCTACTCGTAGGTTGTCATCTGGTCACGCTGGCCATGCTTCACGAGGGGGACGCCTGTTCCAGGAGTCCCCAGCCCCGGCAGGGAGAGGTGGCGGTGGTCGTACGCCGTGGCCAACTCTCCTTCCTGAGTTTCCAGGGGTACCGGGCATGAATTGTCCCACGCGACGTCCACGAGCACTATGAGGTGCGCATGCCAGTCCTCTCGTGTGGCTTCTGCAGGTGAGTCGTGGTGAAGTTCTTTCACAATGAGCTACGCAGTGCAGGGCATGATTATGCCTTCATGCCCGCGACTCAGCGTGGCTCATGAAGATGACGCGCCAACGCGCTCTAGTGGTATAGCCCCTTGGAAAGAGCATGCGAGGGAGCCCCTAGTGCCTTCGGTTGATGATGTGTCCAGGGAGATAACGCAATGAGAGCTCTAGTCCTTGCTTTCTCATCTCTGTCGGGCACACCCAACTCGAACATGTGCACCTCATCCCCTACCTGGCATGCCAAATGTCGTAACTTTGTGTCCCGCGAAGGAACTAGAGTTCCAATGAGCCATGAGTTCAAGAGGGGTTGTGCACATGTTCTGGACTTCTCAGCGATGATGGTTTTGGTGGAGCTCGCACACGACAGAGAATAGACACAGGGGTTTTTTACCCAGATTCAGGACCCTCTTGAGGAGGTAAAGTCCCTACTGCTACTTTGCAGTATTGCTTGTGATGCTTCACGAGCGTACAATGGTGGATGTATCCTGAGAGTTTTGTGATTGCTGGGATAGAAGCCCCTCTATGGTTGGGGTGCCTCTCCTTTTATAGTGGCGTTGGTCCACTTCCCCCCACCCCCAAACTTTGGGCGGGAAGGGTCACCACATTCCCGCATAAGGAGCACCAGTGTACATACTAACCCTATATGGACTAGGTCTAGATTTAACTGGATGATCTGCCCAATGCCTCAGTCACGGATGACACCCCTCCTGCAACATTGTGTCATCTCTGTCCTCCTTGCACCAAAGTGGTAATGTCGGGATCTAAGGGGATGCGGTGTCATCAGCCTGGCTTTTATGCCGAAGCGGTCAAGTAGCATATTTCTTTACGTAGGAGGGCAGGGTGCAAAGGGGCTACCCGTTGGACTATCGTATTGTTGCTGAGGTTGAGTTACGGTCGTGCCCCTAGTGGGTCATCTCCATGAAGTCATCTCCTTGTCAAGTGCCAACTCTAGAACTTACGCCTGTGTTGCAGCCTCCCATAGCCTTCAGAGTGATGTGCCCCTCTTGAGACCCCTAAGAAGAATGTGATGCGGTCCTAGCAACTAGATAGGACGTGGTACCCCCTATACCGATGGTCTGACAGCATCCTCGCCGAGGCCCACAAGGTGGCCTCGACCAAGTCTCGCTGAGACTGTTTCGCCAAAGCCATCACATGACGTGCTCTATGTGGCTCACAAGGTGCCCTCGCCTATCTCACTTAAGGTGCTCCATGTAGCCCGCATGACTTTCGCTAAGACTTCTAGGGAACCCCTTATCATCTATCGCAGAAGACACCCGAGGGACCAAACCTTGTGGGCAACCACCTAGGGTAACCACTCCCCGCTCGAGCTAAGTAATCGGTACCTAGCACCTCTATACAGTGCCTCTATCCGATGTCTCTTAGAGGACTGGGGCTCAGGGCTTGAGGATACACCCATAAGTTACTCGTATGAAATATAGATGGTTTACACTAACCTCCCAATGGGAGCAGAACTTAATGATCACATGTTTATTACAAAAGAAGAAGGAAATACATTGCCTCCATGGTCCAATCGAGCCTAGCAACTATATGGATGAGGATTGGCCTGATGCATCATCGCCAGGCACCTCAATAGGAATATCGCCTGAATTCCAAGCCGGGCCTCCTAGACTTGTTGCCTGTGTTCCTCTTGTAGACGGCGACTAAGGCATAAACATGCTCCTGGATCACCTCTGCAAGCTTCGCCTCTTATCCCTCCTTCAAGGGCTTGTTCATTACAGCGAGGTCAAGATTCAGATCGAGCTTGAAGAGGTTACCGAAGAAAAGAGTTGTCGCGGCTCTCAGGAGATCATGACACTCCTCCTCGACAAAAACATTCAGTTATAGTTCGGCCGCCTCTAACTTCACCATGATCTCCTCAAAAAGGTTCAAGAATGCTGCCAGCTCGTCATTCAGGTATGTGGGAGGAATCCTCAAGCTCCGCGTGCCAAGTCACTCGATGTCCTCTATAGCTACAATGCTTCGTGAGGATGTGAAACATCTGTCACTACTCCCTCTTCAGCTTGATTGCATGCTGCTTCTCGTCGTTTTCCTCTTCCAAGAGCTTGGTCACGGGCCCCACTTGCTGCCGCAGCAACTCTGCATCCCTGGCCAGCTGATTGGCCAAGTCAGCCAGGTCGTCGTGGGACCGCTCCACCTGCTTGAGGACCACACGAACACCGGTGAGCTATGTCTTCAAGGATGATTGTTTCGAAGCATGGCGGCCCTCATATGATGCAAGCTTCGCCCGGTAATCCTTGCGAGCCGCCTCAAGTTTTGACTCGTACTCATCAAAAAACTTATAAGAGAGCCTTTCGGAGAGTCTGCCTGATCTGTTCTCGCGTTTCTTGGTATCTCAAAGAAAGCTTAGTGTTGGCCTGCTATACCTAGGATTTCTGCTTGGCCTAGCACTGCTCAAACTACCACTAGATCTCCGCGATATGTTTTCCCATCTACTCAAGGCGAACCCTCTCTAAGATTAGTTCATTCTCGCGGAGCGTGAGATCCGCCTCGCGAGATGACAAGTCTTTCCAAAAGAAAAAGAATCTCACCATGACGGGAGTCCACCGCCCTCTCCATCTAGGCGAGGGCTTCGTCGTGAGCGTCTATGGATGTCACCCAGGTGGCTAGCACCTCTTCATTTGCACCCAAGTCTTGCTCACAGATAGTGAGGGACTCCTTGTGCGCATCCGGTATTGCCTCGTGTCATCGGATTAAAGACAAGTACACCATGAGGGGGTCCTCGAGGCATGGAAAAAGGTAGGGTGTGAGACGTACGGTTCTCCGGGATGGTGAGAACACAAGCTTACCTAGGATAAGATCTGACTACGGTGGACGGATCCTATTCCTGCTAGCAATCTAGTATATTGGCAGAGCCAGAAGTACAACATATTACAAGAGAGGTTTCTCCTGTGCGATTTGTGGTTGTAGTGCCTGCCCTAAAGTTTGGTCCCTAGGATGGCTTATATAATCCTCTAGCCTAGAGTTGCAGGAGAGTCCTATCCGGCTACGATACATAGTCGATACAGAGTACATATTGGACTACAAGTATTCCTATAGGCCTAAGTCTGTAAGTCTTCTGGGCCTTCCCGTAGCTGGATGGGCTTCCATATTCTCTCTCTAACTAGGTAGCCCGTGGAGCATAGCTCTAACTTGACGTGGGCCACCATAGTTAGCGAGTCATAGTGGGTATACCTGGAAAGTATATACCCAGTTGTAGCCCTCGGAAGCCTCCAAGATCCAAAGTTGGATTCCATCGTCTAGCTTGATTCTTCTTCGGCTGAAGAATCTTGAAGGGTTCCTAAAAGTTCAAAACTTGTTGATATCTCATCATTGCTTCCATGCTCGATTTCCAACTTAGCCGGAATTTGGTCTATGACATAACTTGACAATGATTCAAGTCTTGTGATGTCACTGGCAAATATTCTTTTAGTGTGAACATTGGTAGGTCCTACGTTGCATGGAACCGAGGTGGCATTTCAATAAGAACATGGAGATCGAGGAATAAGAGGCTTTGCAAGGAAGTTACCCCTCCCGTTCCTTGACACGTGGCGTTGATTCCGTGATTTAAATACTAATCTTGGCACATATGGGCTTTATAAGGGGTAAAAATCCTCATTTTATCCACCATTTCTCCTATTCTTCCTCCTCCTCGAAGAAATCATGTGCTCCTTGTGTCCCTCTTGCTCCTCCACCAAATCCACCAGTACCACCCATTCATGGTCAACCTCCTACAAGATGGCCAATGCATTGAGTTCTGCGGGCATGGTGTCATTAGAGGCAGGGGACAAGAAGTACCGTAGGATTTAGATACCAAGCCTCATCAACGACGAGAAGCTAAAAATTACTAAGGAAGAAGGAATGCTCCGCACCAGCACATGGCAGAGTGGCTTCAATGAGGCCCTCCCCGCACCACACAACAACGAACGGGTTCACTTTTGAGGCCCTCCCCGCACCACGCGACAACGAACGGGTTCACTTTTAATGAGGCCTTCCCTGCACCACACGCCGAGACAAGGCAGAGTGGCTTCAATGAGGCCCTCCTCTGCCGTCAGAATTCTTTTCCTAGGTAATCTCCTATTACGATGTACAGCTTCATAATCTCCCCCAAATTCCATACTAGAGCTTAGTGCCCACATCTCTCTTTGTGGGGGTTTCCTCGGAATTAAACCGAGTCCACTCTTTTTCCGATACTACTTCCAGTGTTCCCTACAATACCGGAACTCTTAGCTTAGTCCTTAGTAGGGATCGAGTCTAGCCTAAGGTCATAGCAAGTGATTCAGCGAAGAAATGGCCAGCCACTTTATTTTACCACAAGAATATGCCAGCTCCCGGAAAGCAAGAGAGCTTGCCGTCTTTCGTTGATGGTGCCGCCGTACACCAAGAGTGCTTGGACACGGAGGCGCCGGTTTTGAATGAATACTTGATCCGCGCTAAGAAGCGGATTGATTTCTTGATGAAGAACAAAGGCTGAAGGGGTCCGACTTAGTCCATTGCTGGCTATCATGTCAGATCCAACCTCTTTAGTACCACGGGGACCGGCTGATGCATTCAGTCACCCTTGATAAGAAAGAAAACTTGAAGGTTAGCCCTACTCCGATCCCCAGCAAGGACTACAAGACTCGGATTCAATGGTTAATCAAGGAGCAGGTTAACTGGAAAGTTCTAGAGGTCTACATGAGAATGGATACAATATAGAATCCCCTTACCCTGGTAAGTTCTCCGACTTTTACCTGTTGTATCTATCCTTTTTTTATTTTATCACATTACAATGCTATGATATTTCCGACTTTCAGCTTGCTGACCTCGCCGAGTCGAAGGTTGCTCCCCTCGAGAGTCATCCACCTAAAGATCTGATTCCTCTTTGCGAGGAGGAGGAACTTGATGAATTGCCAAAAATGCTTACTAGGAAGCGTAAGACTCCAATTGTTTCGGATGGCCGGCAAACGCTATCAGTCGTGAAAAAGTGAGTTCCACTTTATCATTACTTGTATTTTTTACCTTTTTGAGTCATAACATTTTTATCTTCTTATGGCTAAGAGCTAACCCACTAGGAAAAGGAAAGGGAAATCCAGGAAGACTCTGTGCCAATAGTAGTTGAACTTCGTTTCTCCTGGTGCCACACCTCCGACTTCCAACCCCAACACACCATTAGTGTCGGAGGATATTCCGTCTCCGTGCGCTAGAGATGTTGAGGCTCATTTTGAAGAGCTAGTGAACGCCAGTTGACAAACGGATGTCACCATTGGTGACTTGGGAATGGATAAGGGTGAACCCTTTAAGGGTAATGATCCCTTAGTTGATACTTCTTCCCAGAATCTTTTGAAGATTCCTGGTGCTACCAATCTTGGCCTTACCGGGAAAAGTGAAGAAGACATTCAGAACTTGCTTTTGCTTCACTAGAATCTCAGAACATTTCTTCCAAGGAAGAGGCTCAAGAGGCCTAAGACATCAAACTTGAAGATTTGCTAAGGAAGATTCATGCTCGGGACAAGAGACTAAGGGCTGCTAAAGTTCCACCTCCACCAGTGCAACCCTTAACCTTGACCAAGAAAGCTCCGTTGAGGTCAACGCTATCCTTAACAAGCTGCATCATGAGCATATTGTAAGTCATTTTCCGACTCTTTTCTTGTCTTTATATCATCCTCTAGGTCTGAAGCATGAAGTTAGATGTGATGAATCCGAGTTTATTATTTTATAGGATGATAAAGAACAAAGTAGTGTTGCCCCCAAGGCTCATGCTCGAAATTTAACTTAGTTAAACTAACAGTCGAGACTTAGTGGACTTCTGACCCTGGTTACTATTCTGACTTACAGACATTAAATGTTTACAACTAGGGATTGTTGAAGATCATATGCAACAAGCGGAGAGAAGTCAAAGCTCTCCGGCTTGCAAATGCTCAACTAAAAGTGGAGAAGGATGAGGCGGAAGGTAAGCATTTCCAGCCCTCATGTTTATGTTTGATTGTTGTGCCAAATTTGTATTCGACTTTAACTTTTCCTTTGCCATTCCAGGCTAGCTTACCCATTCATGCAAACTCGTGGAGGAGGCTAAAAATTTCAAAATCTTGGAAGCGGAGTATGCTGAATGGCAAGCTCAACTCAAAAAGCTGAAGGCTAACCACAAACGTAGTGTTTGTAATATTATTGAATCTAGCAACATGGCCACTAAAGAGCGTGACCAAACCATTACCCGCGAAGACAAAGAAATCTTAGATTTGAAAGCAAAAATGGATAGGCAGGTTGATACTACTCAAACATTTCGGGAAGAACTCTGGAGTTTGAGGGAAGAAAGGACCAAAATAGATGAATCCATCTTTGGTAAGTTTGTTGCCAACACCACATATCTTCCTACTTCAATGTTTTCTGACTTTATTTTTCTATTTTTACTAATCTTGTCTTTTCATAGGACCCCTCAGCATTCTGGATTCATCCTCTTCCGAGTCCTGCAATGAACGACTTGTAGTCGGAGATTTAATCCATGACTTTTGCCAAACTCTTGAAGAGGTTGGCAAAGCCGTTGATCTCTCTGACTTGCACGGATTATCCTCCTTTGAAATGCGGGACCAAGCAAAGGAATTTCCAAAGCTTGTGGAGGACTAGAAGATGTCATATGCTCGAACAGCTTCCCAGAATGCCCTTACCATGGTGATGAGTCACCATGGTAGCATGGAAATCTAGCAAGTCATAAAGGGTATTTCGACTGTCGACATAGATGGTAATGACCAAGATATCAGAGCCATGTGGTACTCTTATGCCATATACGCCTGTCATATGGCCAAGATGACCACCTACGAGAAGCTATTTTTCTAATCTGGCCCTGTGCCACCAAGCCCGTCAGCCGAAGAAATAGAAGCCTATGATGATGACGAAAAGGCCGAGTCTGGCATCCCTGTCTCGAGGAAAAATCAGGATGACCTGGATGCTGGTACCAGCGAACCATCAAATTCTACGTCTCCTCCACAGGCAGCATAGAGCCAGAAAACTATGCATTATTTTAGAACAAGTGGTGTAATCTTAAACTATTCATCTGCATGTGTTGTTTTGTAAGTACTTATGCTTTTGCTCGAGCACTTGGTTGTTTTTCACTGTGCTCAAAAATTACTTAAGCACTTTTTCTGTTCATACTTATCGTTTATTCGGCTTTCTTTCTCGTCCCTTTCGTGAGCCGGCAAACTTTTAGCACGACTACCGAGCAACAAAGCTCAATTGCTAAACCAGTTTAAACTCAAAATTAGAGATGGCTTCTAGCTAGTACCAAAAATTTACTACTCGGAAAATACCCAAGCCTAAGCAATCAGACAAAAACCAAAGTATAAATAGAAAAATGGGACTTACACCCAAAGGTATCATTTTTATAGAATTAGAAATCTAACCAAAACAAACATGAAAATAAAGTACTTTCAAGTATCCTTGGATATTTGACTTCGACATGACTATTCGGAAATAAGATGGCACTTTAAACATCTTAGAAAAAATTGAGGGAACCAATACTTTATTTCACTTTGAACATGTACATTGAAATGGTTACAAAGCAAGAAAATTGAAGAATAAAAGGGACGTAGTTGAGCAATATTCCATGGATGGTCTAATTCAACCAGATATGTACTTCCTCCAGCTCTTTTTCTTATCCTAGTAGCAGGTCTTTCTTTTTCTGGTCTCATGTCTGTTAAATAATATGACTCGTTGTGCAGTACTTTGCTAACCATAAAGGGTCCTTCTCAAATTTGGGAAAGTTTGTGCTTTCTTTGTTGCACTAGTTAGAGAACTAGATCGCTCTTTCTGAAAGATCGATATTTGACTCTATGACTACATACTTGTGTAACTTCTTCTTATAGGCTATAGATCTATGTTCAGCAAATACGTGAACTTCCTCGAGTAAATCAAGGTCATCTTGTCGAGAAAATTCGGCATCATCTTCGATGTACCCAGCAAAGTATTGCTTATGCATCGTAGACCAAGAAGAAAGGTGTATATCTGGTTGACCTGGTAGGAGTAGTTCGTAAGATCCAAATAACATATGGAAATTCGTCTGCCCAAGCCCCCGCAGCATGATGCAGTGGTGCCTCGAGCCTAGGTCGGAGGCCTTGCAATATTAAACCATTTTCCCTTTCGACTTGTCTATTAGCTTGCGGATGAGCGACTCATGCAATATCGAGACGGATCCCTTGGTCTTCACAAAACTTGAAAAGCTCTCCCATTAAAAAGTTGCTTCTGTTGTCTGTAATGATACTATGCAGATAGCCAAATCGGATTATGAAATCCTCGACAAATCTTCTGGTTGTGGCTCCATCGCAACTTTTTACGGTTTATCCTCGATCCATTTTATAAACTTATCCACCATCACAAGTAGGTGAGTAAATCCATTTGGAGCCCGTTTAAATGGTCCTACCATGTCCATCCCTCGGACCGGAAAGGGCCATGTAATTGGAATTGTTTGCAACTGATTAGCCGGAGCATGGGCTTGTTTGGCGTATTTTTGGTTACCTTTGCACGTCTTGACCAGCCTCTCCGCATCCTCCTTGGCTGTAAGCTAGAAAATACATGTTGAAAAGATTTTGCCACTAAAGATTTGGCTGCAGCATGATGACCGCATTTGCCTTCATGGATTTCCCTTAGGATTTCCACTCCTTCCGGAGAAACATAGCGCTAAAACCCCCCAGATACACGCTGCTTATAGACCTCTCCACTGATTATCGTATTGGATTTCGCTCGTCGGACCATCTGTCGGCTCAGAACATTGTCTTTGGGTAACTTTCTATCTACTAAGAAATCAAGGTAGGGTTTTTTCTAGCTGGGAATAACAGCCAGAACTTCTATGAGTGGTGAGTAGGATTTGGTTGGGTACTCCTCATCAACTCTTGTGATAGAGGGAACTCTGAGGTGCTCTAAAAAAGCACCATCCGGGACCTTTTTTCTATGCAGAGCTTATTCTTGATAATGCATCTGCTTCCTCATTTTCTACTTGAGGGATGTGTTGAACTTCAAACCCCTCGAACGATTTAGATAGCTCCTCCATGACAGCTCGAAAGATTCCATGTGTTTATTTTCTCTACAGTGATTGGATACTTGCTGGGCAACTAAGTCTGAGTCTCCGTGTCAAATGATTCAGCGAATGCCTATATCTTTTGTGATTCCAATTCCATGTAACAACGCTTCATATTTGACAATGTTATTGGTCACTATGAAGTGAATCTGTAATACATAGAACAACTTGTCTCCTTGGGGTGACTTGAGCACCACACCAGACCTTGAGCCCCTGAGTGCTTTTGACCCGTCAAAATGCAAGGTCCAGTATTCCGACTCTGGGGTGCTAGTATTTTCTGCCGTCTATGTCCAATTAGCGACAAAGTCGGCGAGGATCTAGGATTTGATTGTTGTTCGTGGCTTGTACTCAATTTCAAAAGCTGCTAGCTCGATTCTTCACATAACAACGAGGCATGTGGCATCGCTGTTGTTGATTATATCCATCATGGGAGTTGTGCTTACCATGGTAATCTTGTGCTCTTGGAAGTAATGTCGTAGCTTTCCGGCAGCAAAGAACACACCACGGGATATTTTTTGTAATGAGGGTAACATTGTTTTTATTATGTAAAAACCTCACTGAGATAGTAAGTCGGACACTGCACCAAGTGCTCCCACTTGTCCTCCTTTCGTTCCACCACCGTGACAACACTAACGACCATGTTTGTCGCAACAATGTAAAGCATCATAGGTTCTTGAGGTTCGGGGCTGCAAGAATAGGGGTGGATGAGTGTACTGCTTTCAGGTCTTGTAGTACAGCTTCATCTTCATCAGTCCAGACAAATTTGTCAATTTTCTTCAAGATCTTGTATAATGGTGCGACTCTTTCACCGAGCCGGCTAACGAACTGACTGACTGTTGCAATGCATCCAGTGAGTCGTTGTCCATCCTTTAGGCGAGTTGTCCTGGTTATATTAAGTATAGCCTTTGTTTTGTCATGGTTCACCTCTATGCCTCTTTGAGACACGATGAAACCTAACAATTTTGCGGCTAGTATTCGAAAGAAACACTTTTTTAGGTTAAGCATTATGTTGTATTTTTGTATTCCAAAGAAACACTTTTTCAGGACATCATGGATATGTCATCCATGTATGCATGTATATTGTGTCTGATTTGGTCATGGAGGTAATGATACATGGTGTGCTAATATGTAGCTCCTGCATTTTTTAGCGCAAAAGACATCATTACATAGTAGAAGGTTCTAAAGGGGGTGATGAACAAAGTATTTAGTTTGTCTGGCTCATTCATACGTATTTGGTGATAACCGGAATTTGCATTGATAAATCATAGGAGTTCCGAGCCTTCTATTGATTCAATAACTTCATCTATTCTAGGTAGAGCGAACAGATCTTTGGGACAAGCCTTGTTCAAAGCAATATAATCAACACACATACTTAAATTAGTGGTGTCCTTTTTAGGCACCACTACATGATTAGCCGACCACTCAGTGTGGATGACTTCTTCAGTAAATCCAACTAGTTCTAGCCAAGCTAATTCTTTGGCTATAGCTTTACGCTTTTAATCGCAAAAACATCGTAAGAACTGTTTGACGGGTCTAGCATCAAGATACACATTAAGAGAGTGCTCGGCAATTTCCCTAGGTACTCCCGTCATGTCAGAAGGTTGCCATGCAAAGATGTCTTTATTAGCTTTGAGGAATTCGAGCGCTCCTTCCTATGCGCGATCTAAACCTGCGCCAATCTGCATCACCTTGGAGGGGTCATCATCCTTTAGCAGTGTTGTCTTTGTCTCTTCCGATGCCTTGAATTCTGGAGTCGGCTTCAACACCTCCTTTTTCGTAACAGGAATCTCAAACAAGTTGGTGTTCTTCTTGATCTCCTGGTACTCCTTGGCGTGAAATACGGCTTCGGCAAAGGTGGCAGCTCCATCCTTGCACTCTCGTGCGTTCTTTGGGTTTCCTCGAACTATGATGACGCCTTTGGGACCTAGAAGTTTCATCATATTTAACATGTAGCAAGGGCAAGCCATAAATTGCCAGTAGGCTGGGCGCCCAAAGATAGCGTGATATGTGCTCTTGAACGACACCACTTCAAAAGATAGTGGTTCGGTCTGATAGTTCTCTGGTGTTCTGAAGGTAACATCTAGAGTAATTTCTACCGGAGAGTTCGCTTGCCTTCCGAGGACGATTCCATGGATAACCACGCTGTTGTGACTCGGCTAGGTTTCAGATATTCTCATGTGGTGTAGTGTTTTGATGTAGAGGACGTTGATGCTGCTGCCACCATCAATGAGTGTCTTTTAAAACTCATAGTCGTCAATAAGTGGATTGACAACTAGAGTGTACTTTCCTCCCCTGTGAGGCTTAGGTAGATGATTGCTTCGGTCAATGTTGATCTTCACTTCCGACAAGTCCAGATATTGGGGGACAGCCAGAACAGTTGTGTTGAGCTCATTTCTTACTGCTTTCTTGACCTTGGCAGGTTGGGATCCTAGGAAGAAGATGTAAGTGTCTTTGTTGGTTGGGTAAGCCTTCTTACCATCTGACTTGGTGTTAACGGTATCTGCTTCTTCCATGTCGGAATCTTCCTTGGACTCCTTATCTTTGTACGAATTTTTATTTCCTTTTCTTCATTTGGCTCTATAGCCAGTGGATTTGTATTTCTTCATGTCATCATTAAAACGACACCCCGCATTTGTGTGGGAAGAGCCCCTGTTCCCATCTGGGTGATGTACACATGGGTTATTGGCAATGTCGTCCCAAGAATAGGTCTTACCAGGATGCTAGTCTCCTCTAACTTGGACCCGGGAAGCTCCGTGGCCTCGTCCACGGCCGCCTCCATGCCCTCCTCGGCCTCTACATCTGAAAGTTGCATTGATAGTTGTTTTTTCCGGGTTGGGTTTATCTTCCGAGGTGTTCTTGCGCTTCTAGGTCTGCTGCTGTTTTGGCTATTTTGCCAAGTTTGGTACAGCTAGACCGTTCAGCAGTACTCCTAAATCCTTTTCAGCATCAGCATATTTGCTTGTCGTTTCTAATATCTCCTCCAAGTTGGTAACTTTTTCGCACTTCAGCTAGTGATGCAGTAATCCGATTGGCTGCCCTGTGATGAAAGCTTCGATCGTGGTCTAGTTGTTGACTCGCTCGTAGGAGTTTTTTGTGTCGATCCATCATCTGAGGTAGTCCCTATAGGTTTCTCCAGGTTTCTGGATGCAATACTACAAGTCTCCGACTATCCAGGGCCTCCTGTTGGTACATTCGAAATTCTGAAAGAACGCACTTTGCATATCATACGAGTTGTGAATTGTGTTTTCTGGGAGTTCACTGAGCCATGATCGAGCCGTCTTCCACAACATGAGTGGGAGATATCAGACTGTGACCAAGTTGTTTCCTCTTTTGGTGATGTAGCAAGCCTCGAAACAATCCTAGAGCCAAGTATCTGGTCGAGCCACATCGTCGTAGGGTTGAATGTGTCTTGATATATCAAACCCCTCTGGAAAGTTGGTTTGGTAGACCCTTGGTCCGAAACACTTTTGGCCCACATATATATCATTCGACTCATAGTTTGCGCCTCTATGTTTGAGTTAATATGGTTCCTGGCGTTAATTGGTGCCAAAGAGCGCCATCTGGAATGTTTGGTGTGGCTACGGGACCGTGGAGTCTGAGCTATGCTTCTACTACCACGTCCTCCCCCCGGCGTATGTGACACCCCCGGGATCAGGGTTAGACAAATCCAGACCTTAGCCTGACATAAGCTTAACCTAGAGCTCGAGGATATCCAGTGAAGAATCGGTAACACAACAGTAACCCTGCGACACAAAAATTATTACAGCAAGCTCATAACTGAGTGAAGAACCAAAATATTACAAGCAGAGGTCACTGACCACAAACATTAAACAACGAAAGGCAAATTATGCTATTAAGTATAGCAAACTTAACAAATGACCTAAGAGGCCTGAAGCATAACGATGATGTCCTAGCCCATAGATTCCAGGTTGTCGGCCGGGAACCCCAAGCTACTCGTCGGTGTCGATGTCATACCAAACTTGTCTTCAGGGGAACACTTACTCTGAAAGTAAAGTATCAACAAAGCAAGGGTGAGTAATGGGTGTACTCCGCAAGACTTATGGCTGGTGGGGTTATTTTGCATAAAGCCATCTTGTAGCATCCCAATTGTCTAACAATTGCAATGCTACTAGCCTAGTCTATATATATGCTACTTCCTACATATAACTGTTGCATCATAAATATATCATGCTCATGTCATCATGCCACCTTGCATTTGAGCATCATATAAAACCCTTTTCCATTTGGTTCTTATCTCATATGCATTATTAATTGTATTTGCCTCTTGATATTGTATTTGGTTGTTGATATATTGTTTAAATGCCCAAGTTGAGTTGGGGGCATATCTTTTATTTAACTCCACCACCTTTCTTGTCATCACCCCATCTTTCCACCATTCCATTATCCATGAGCTTGCAATTGTTTTTCTTTTGGGTTTTACCTCTAGCTCATATGGGTTGGGATGGATCCAATTCTATTTCCACATGCTCTCATCTTAGCATCATGTTGTTTTCACATTATTGATATATGAGAGCCACATGGCCACCTTTGCATGCCTTGTGAGTGGAACCCTTTTTCCTAGCTTCCATATGGATTATTATGGATTTATGCTCATGTGGGAATATTTTTGGGACTAGTAGGCACCTAGTGGAATATACACACTAGCAAGTCCCAATTATAATCAAATGTGATCATCTCCATCTACTCCACTTGGAACTTTCTTTTAAATTCTTTGTCTGGCTTTATTCCACTTGTGGGAATGCCTAAGATTAATGCCGTGTGATATAATTGTTTTCACAAGAATAAACATGGTATTAAATACTTTGCATGGGCCATGCAAGTACCACCTTTTGCTTGTCCTTTGGATTTTATTTGAATTTTGAGTGGATCTTTTTCCCATATCTCTCTGTACCCTCTTATGCTTGATCTTGCTTGATGCATGCAAGCATCTAACCCTAAAACCTACATCTACCTCCATCCATCCCCTCACCACCTTTTTATCTCCCCCTCTCTTTTCTTGTCTAGATCTTGTTGAGCTTGACTTGTTCTAGCTTGGTCTTGTCAAAAGAAAGCCACTCCATCTAATCTCTCTCTCTAAACCCTAAACCATACACTCATCTCTCCTCTCTCTTTACCATCCTCTCTAAACCACACCACCATCTAACCTAACCCTAGCTCCACCCTCTCTCTCGGCCTCTCTCCTCTCTCACCTAGCTGGCCCCACCTGGCCACCCTGGACCACCTAGCTACCACCACCTCAAGCCCCAACCCTAGTACCAAACCCTAACCCGAGGCTCCCCCAACCTAGCCCGAGCCTACCCCCTCTCTCTCTCTAGCTCTCTCTGCCAGGAGGGCCCTAGCCCGAGCCTCCCCACCAACCAGCCGTCCCCACCTGCAGCCCCATGCACCTGCCCCTGCCCTAGTCCTGCCCGACCCAAGCACGTGAGGAGGGGAAGGAGAGAAAGGTGGCACCGAGGCCACCTTTTCCATCTACCCCACCTCCCCACGGCATCTCCCTCTTCCCTCTGCTTTACCTCCGCCCCACGAACCCTCTGCACCCCCAGATCTCCCCAGGCCGCTCCCCTCTCTCCCTGCCTTCCCTCACCACCGTCTACCCCATCACCGGCCACCGTCGGTGTCCACCGTCGTTTCCACGAACCAGCAGGCGAGCGTGGCGTGGAGGCTGTCGAGGAAGTCGAGTACGTTCCCCTGCATCGACCAGTACCGCCAGCAAGGAGGAGAAGGGCCAGAGCCGAAGATCGCCGCCGCCACCGACGCCAAACCCTAGCTCGGCCGGCCTCTGCCTCGGCGACGACCCGCTTCTCCTCTGCCCGATCCGACCGCACCAACAACCTCCCGGTGAGCCCACGAGCCTCCCTGACACCTCCTTCCTCGCCGTTGCATCCTGTTCGCATCGGACCGCTTGTCGAGCACCCTCGGTGCACCGGCGAGCGCGTGCGTCTGCTCGCTCAGCGCGTCGCGGAACCTCATCTAGCCGCGCAGCCGTTCCCCAGCAACAACGCCAGACCACGCGTGGTTGCCGCCTCATGCGCCGCCAGTCCCGGATCGAATCCCGCGCCCCGCGCCCTGTCGAGCACCGTTTTGTCGTCAGACATTCAGAGAAGAACAACAGTGCATCGGGCGCTCGTTTTGCAAATAGCCCCCTGCATCTTTTTTTCTCCTAACCCGCGGTCCGCCACTCCCACCTGTCAGCCTCCCAGTCTTTTTGCAAAAAGGTACCCAGGCTTCTGGGCTCCTCAACCCGCGCTCCCTCGCTGCGCCACGTGGTCCACCCTTGACCTCGCTGTCGCGTGGGACCTATGTCTCTGCCGGCCCCACCTGTCATCCACTGTGGCTAGGCGACCTCGCGGTGACAGAATGTTTTCTGCGCGCTGTGGTGTCCCAGTCAGCAGCTGGCCCACCCGTCAGCGGCTGGGTCTGGTATCTGCCTAAGTGAGAAAAGTTTCTGTCTATTTCTGTTTTAATTCAAATCTTTTCAAAATTAATTCAAATTCAAATTTAAATCTGTTTTCAAATAACTTTTCAAATATTTTTCCAAATAATACAAATAATATATGTTTTGAAATCAGAAAAATGTGAGG
The DNA here is from genome assembly GCA_023614405.1 of Avena insularis. Lineage (NCBI taxonomy): Eukaryota > Viridiplantae > Streptophyta > Magnoliopsida > Poales > Poaceae > Avena > Avena insularis. The sequence continues at coordinate 260,058,985 of CM042696.1, forward strand.
AATTCAAATCTTTCATTCAAAATGTATTTTGAACACTTTAATTCTTCAAGTTGATTAAAATTACAATAAAATGCCCTTTTTCTTAATTAATTAATAACTTTTGTTTTATAACTCCAAATTTGACAAATGATATGTCTAAAATGATTAGCTCGACGAGACCTTTCTGTTTATGCATTCCTTGTTCTGTTTTGCAGCATGCATCATATAAAAATAAAGATTACAGCAACTTATTTGAGGATAAAATGGGGCCAAAACTCAATAAAATGATTTATTCTTGTATTCCACACCTCACCCATGCCATGCTACTTTATTGCCATGCAAATTGTGCATCATTCATCATGGCATGATTGTTTTCTTGTCGCATTTTATTCATATGCTTGTGCACTTTATTTATGTTGGCCCTTGTTTGTTTGGTTCTTCTTCGAATAGACGCTGAGCAGGGGATATACCAAGATACCCAGGAGCACTACCCAGATCCTTCTCTCGCTTCAACTGAGCTGCCAGGAAAGCACTACCACATGCTTGCATACATATAGTACCTATTGCCTCTATCTTATTCTTGCATCATTGAGTCGCGATTGCATTAATCTGAATCCCAAGTATTGCATAGCTTTTACTTTTAAACCCCATCGAAGCTTGTTCCTCCATCCCATGAGCCATTACTACAGGAGTTGTTTGAGCCATGCGAGTCGTAGAACAGCATGTGTATGGTATGTGAGTGTCTGATGGATAATGAGGTACCTAAACAACTTAACCTGAGTAGTAATGGGATAACTAATGAAAGTGGCACCGGTGAGCCATATTTGCTATTTGGTTTTTCAGGCTCACCTGTGTCCCGTAGGACCCCGAGTACTTGATTCCTGTTCCTTGAATATTCGCGCTATCCACATCCGGGAGGCTTATGAACCCTCCTGAGCCAGAGCTTGATTCTTTCTTATTTCTTGGGGCCACAAACTAGTTTGAGGTTTTATTTACTATCCTGTACTTATGCCATGCTTTACTGCTTTATTTAAAATTGTGCGAGTCGCACCTGTCTGTTAGGTAAGCGTAGTGTTTTCACGGTGTCGACAAGCCAGTCACACTTTCGGGTTCCCGATCGTTTCTGACCATTGGCGCAAACCTTGAGTCCGTCTCGGAGTCGGCCAACTTCGTCGCGGGTAGCTTAATGGGGTGGCCCCCTGAAATATTTCGGAATCCTGTGATCGCTTTGTCGTGACTGCCTCGTTGGGTTTTGATTTGGTTTTTCCGAGGTTGATCGAGTGTGTGTTGCTATTTGTGCACCCCTGCAGGGTAAAACTTTCTGAAAGCCGTGTCCGCGGTTATGGACGACTTGGAGCACAGTTTCTCGATCATAGACAAGAATAACTAAAGTACCGCTTTTAATTTGACTAAGTACCGGACTAGTAAATAGTGCAACACTCATGGAATGGATAATAAAACTGCCAAAGGATGGGGGGGTTGTTCGTCCGCTTCCTCGTCGGTAAGCGAGGAGGAGGATGGATATGTGGACATTACCATTATAACTGTTGTTATTAATTCACGGACATCCGTCTATCTCTGGTTAGGCGGATGGTTAGCAGTATCTCTAGAATTGTTAGGGTTTATCTTTTGCTATTATGTCACCCAGTTGTTTCCCCTTTAGAGGCATAAAGACTTGCGAGTACCCTAGGGTCTCACCACGATAAATTGTTTGATTCGGATGAGCAGTAAACGCGCAAGATGGATAATTGGGTGGAGGAGACGACGATGTGGGCAATGATCATTCGGTGTAGAGATTCGAGAACGGGATCCATGAGATCCGTATGGATGTGTTTATTTATGGGGCATCTTATGCCGATTTGCTTCTTATCCGTACTCGGACCTTGTTTTCCTTCGCTTGATACTCGATGTTTGATGTATGAGGAGATATCCTAAACTATTATATCTATCTAGGATATTTGGATCTTGCCGTATGGCTGCAATATTCCTTTCTTTTTAGATGGAATGACTCTGAGAACCATTGTATGGTGGCTTGCATACATACTCATTTGTGTATGTAGTTGATCCCTTCGCCTGCCGATTACGCCGCCCGTTCTTGTCCCGATGTTTGGAAATGGTTGGGACGGCCGAAAGGTCTACCTGTGAGTGGCATTTGGGCCCCACCATACTATTTCAACCATTTCTTCTCATCCAGGCTTGTAACTAGGAGCGTAATTCACCGAGGTAGTTACACATCTTTGTTTATAAAACAAGAGGGAGAAGAAGCTCGTCTAATCAGAATATTTTAAAAGGGGATAAGAGAGCGACATCTCCAAAGAATTGATCATCATCTTGATATCCACCAAAGTAATCCTCATCTCACAACTAGGATCACCCCCTCGTACCCATGAGGAAGCATCCTTAAGCACACGTTGAACTACCAAGTTTTACGATTAGGTTAATGTTCTCTATGATCTTAGAATTCGGTCACCAAGCGTTCATAACCGTGAACACAACTTTTCGAAAAGATTTAACCCTGTAGGGGTGTATAACTTTACCCACACGTACCAACCGACTCTTAATGCTAGATCATTAGCCCTCTTCCTTGGAAGGCCGGCAGAGGGTGGTTAGCCACGACCTTTACCTTGCTTTCGCCGAGACCATGAGTCACGCCCTAAGGATGGGTCCGCCGTAACGGGTCAAATCCTGAAGTTGGTCCCTAGAGACGTGGGCAAGGTTGGTTTACCAGGAGCGCCATCTACCCCAACAAACCCCGGCCACGCTTACCTACTTGTAGGAATGCACCTCCTCTTTCGAAAACATTTTCAATGCATATGTCGAATGGAACGCCGAACTATGTGAATCATGGAATCTACTAGGCAAGTTAGTTACTCATGAGGTTTTCCAGGCCCCGTGTGGCTGTACGCTCGTGTCGGTTCCAAAGGCAAGACCTCGGGTCCTAGTAGTGGCAAACATGGGACTACAAAAACCACATCCCACCGTGGCCTCCCATACAAGCCTTAGCATGTTTAACCTTTGCCACTAATCTTACCTCATCAGTATACCTCGTTCTCCTGTCATACTAGATTCTCTGCATTTGGTACATCTTTTGGATGAACCAGCACTGGCAGCTATGCATGGCTAGGCAGGACACAGATATAAGCTCTAGCAATGCACACAAGCCAAACCTAGTTATGCTAGGAGCAGTGGATCAGGTAATATAAGATCAAGGGTGTGATGCAACAGATAGGATACTCTATCTATCGATAAAAGACCACAGTAGAATCGTATGCATCATGACAAGAATTGAAATGCCTTCGAAACCATAGGATTGTATAATGGTGGGGCTATGCTTTCCTTGTTTGTTGATACCTAGATATAGATCTTTGGGAGCCTTGTGCTTGACTTGATTACAATTGGTCAAGTATTGTTCATCGGTCTTCGATGGTGTTGATCTCGGTCTTCGATCTCGATCTCGATATCGTATTCTACCAGGAAGAAGCAAACACCAGAAAGAAAGGGAAAACAACAATCAACACATGGCATCGATGCAATGCTCAAACAAGTATGATGATATGACAAGTTAAATTGTATTGAAATGAAACCCTAAAGAATGCTCGATCATTTTAAACAGGGTCCGAGGGTCGCAAACCCTAGAACAGGGGAAACCTCGGAGTCACCTACGGGGGTTCACTTCATTCTCTAATTAAACTTGTAATGAAAGCTGTTGAACAATGTATGATATTGATGCTAAAGTGTATCTTATTTTTCTGAACATTTTGATATATTTTTTTCTGACTTATTAATAATTAGTTATTGAATTTATAAGATTTAAACCAATTTCTGAAATTGTTAAAAAATTAAAAGCTTTTATTGCGTCAGCAAAGACCCAGCTGCCGTCACACATGATGAAGGGTTATTTGCTACCGGGGCTGGTTCTACCCACTACCGCTGACCGACGGGACCCAGCGCCACATCAGCTACCACACCGACAGGTGGGAGCCAAGGCTGGTTTGACCAGAGCTGACCGCGCCGGGGGTGATGTCACCATGATGTCACAACCACGTTAGCGGGCCGCTGACCGGCGGACGATGATCACCGCCGGTGATCTAGGCCGAGCCAAGAAGAGCGAGGTAGACCCTTAGAACGAGCGTGATGGCGTGAATATAGCGGCACTGCCATTTTTGGGTCACCGGAGCTTCAACTATGGCGAGCGGTGGCGGCGGTGCTTACAGGCTAGTGACGCGGGTACAACACAAGAAGGGAGGACGATGTCAGAGAGGTGCATGAGCACCGTGAGCTCACCCTGATCACGCCGGAGTGGTCGGGGAGGCTGGGGGAGCTTGGTATCGATGGGTATCGGTGGTGGCCGGCATCAGGATCGACGTCTCGATTCCGCCGATCTAGAGCTTCGTCGGCTCTGCTGCTTGTACGAGGAGACATAGGAGATGGCATCGGTCACGACAACCATCCTGATCGAGCCCGGGGAGACCTCCAACGATGGGACACGTTGACGCCTAGGAGCTAGGGTTCAGATGCTCACGGGAGAGAGCGAGAGAGAGCGCGCGGCGAGGGGAAAAGAGGGCCAGGGGGAGGAGAGACGTGTAGGGGCACTCCTTATCCTCTCCAGAAGCGACGGCAACATGAATCATGGCGCATCGGCGATGGACAGCACCGGCATCGCCACCGAGCAGCTTGGAGGCGCGGGGACGGTGACGACGAGGGGAGGCCGAAAGGGTATGCAGGCTGGGCCTTGAACGGGCTGCGACTAGGCCGAGGATGGCTGCTGGCTGCTGCGCGGGTGGGCGGCAGTAAATGGAAGAGAAGAGATGGGCCGGCCTGGTTACTACCGCTCCATTTTTTTACAGAAAACCTTTTCCCTTTTCTGTTTTGTGTTTTCTGTTTTGTATTTTCAAATTTCTCTCTGTTTTAAATATTCAAAAAATACTAGAGGGTTTGTAAAACATGAAAATATTGTAGGGCCCTTTAATCAATTTGGGCTCCACTATTTTGGTGGTTTTCAAAATTCAAAACCATTTTGAATTGCTTTTAGAGAGATAGGGAAAATAGCTAGGGTTTAGGGTTTTGCTTTATTTTATTTGCATGTATTTTAAGGAATGATTCTCATGATGCACAAACAACCCTAAATATAAGATTAACTAAAACTGGAGCGTTACAACGTACCCCTGGATCTCGCGCGAGCCATTATGGTCACTTCCTAGTGGGGACGGATGTTCAGGTGTATTGTTTCAAGATAATTGCCGGCTTTGGTGATGGTCTTCATGATGTTGACCACTCTATCGGCCTTGGACAACGTGGTTTTCGTTTTTTCTTTGTCCGGCGTTATCACCATTGTGATGAGGTTCAGCCAAAAGGCTTGTGAATCTCGGAGGTGGTATTTGTTGCCAATCCCGCTCCAGGCATCGTGCTTCATCTTCTTCCTTGTGGTTATTAGATTTCCGCTAGGGAGATTTTTGTGGAACCAGTTCTTCTATAGGGTCTCACTCTACGGCTAGATCAACGTCGCTCCAATCACAGATGGTTCTGCATCACTATCCTGAAGAGCCGGTTCTTGAGTAATTTTCATCCTGAGGGTCAGAGCGTCACGTCGATCCGGTTCCTGACACGGCATTGATTCGTGTTGCTGATCCGCGTCGGTGTGGCGTTGGTCGGATTTAGAGACTAGTTTCCCACTGAAGGATGTGGCGGCCTTCTGTTGTTCTAGGCCCTTGTTGAGTAGTGTGACACACTGTCAGACCTTCTCTAGAGTTTGATTGTTTGCCAGGATCTCTCGCATCACGAGAGTGTTTTCTACCGGCGTGTTATACACCTGGTTCCCTTGGCTATTGAGCCGAGGCTGTCCTACAATGATGTCTGTTTTTTTCCTTTGAAGAGGGTCTTGTGGACATCCAGATTTTTGTTGGCTAGTATAGGGTTGTTCTGGGTCTTTGAATGATGCACGGAGTTGAACTATTCTACTTCTGCATCGTTACTATTGATGTGCTGCTTTTCCTCAATGAGGTGAGTTTATTCGTCTAAGAGTTGCAAGCGGTATGCCTCTAGGACCTGAGCCCTTTCCTCCAGCTCATCTGGCGTAAAATTCGAAGCAATTGCGATCGATGTTGTTAATGCTTCTCTATAGATTTCACGGGTACTAGGGTGACCACATGTACATTCACCGGAAACTTTTTCAGTCCCTAGGGGATCAGAGTGACATCCGAATCCTCCATCTAGATTTCCTCGTCGATCTTTTCTTCTTGTTTTGGAAGGTCTAATTTTGGACTCTTGTTCTTTCTCTTCTTCTTTGCCTTGTTGGCCCTCTAGGTACCAGTGGCAAAGACGGCTTTTGGTCCGTTTCCTATGGATAAGCTTCCATCAGTAATTTTGGACACTAGGATATCAGGGTTTTCTCCAAGATCCATATCATCTTGAGAGTCGGGAATGTTTTCATCGTATCTCTGATCCATACTTTTATAAGTACTCGGATTGGACGCTTATCCTTCCTTCGCAACATTGGAGTTTCCTTCTTCTCCAAATTCTTCTTCGTATGCTCGGAGTTTTGCTGACATCATAGATTCCCCTGGGGAAGCTGGTGTGTCGGTGTTTGTTCATATTGCATCCAGTACTAAGTCATTGACGTCTGTAGTATCGCCAAGGACGGATCTAGAGCCGACGAAGTGAGATCCATATGCTTTGAGGTGGTTGAGGCCTTCAGCGGTGGCTTCCTCAAAACTTTTGATGGTCTCGAGAATAGCGTCCATGTTGGCATTGCCATGCAGCAGCATCTGCCTTACTGTGTGCCTGAGAAGCGATTTTCCTGCTCTAGCATCGGCAGAGTCGGATCTAGAGTTGGTGCAGGTTTGATCTCCTGAGATTCGATCTCTAGAGGGAGATCTCTTTCAAATCTGATGTTCTATTTCTCCGTGATATGTGCCACAGGGGAAGGTTGGGTGGGATTAGGGTTTTCTAAGATCCGAAACTCTGTTGCCTCCGCACACATAGTAGATCCAGAATATTCTTCCGCCTCTATAATCACCGCTAGGGTGGGTTGGGCTAGTTTAGCGAAACCGAGATAGATGTCGATATCACCGTTTGACAGGGTGGTGAATCTTGTCACGGCCTCCCTAGCAGAATCTAGGCCCATCCATCTTCTCTCTCTAACTAGGCCGCTTGTGGAGCATAACTCTAACCCGAAGTGGGACACCCTGGTCAGCGAGCCATAGTGGGTATACCCGGAAATTATATCCCGAACACCTCGTCCATCGCCAACGCTACTTCGCGAGTCACCAAGGGAAGCAAGGTCGTCGCTCACTACTACTTTGGTCGCTTGCACCTGGGTGCCTCTCAGGATCTCCTCCGCTTCGGCAAGGACGTCCACGCGGGTCTGCTCTAGCTCGGAGGGCCTCATCATGACGGAAGCGCTCATATTCCACAACTTCGTGGAGCCTCCACTCTTCCTCATCCAGGCGACCACGCTCCACTGCCATCTCAGACTCGTTGCTGGCCAATGAAGTGCAGAGTCAATCTCGGCCCGTGTGCAAGGCCTTGAAGCACCGAGTCTAACAAATCCCTGACCTTTGTCTAACATAATCCTAACCTAGAGCTTGAGGATATCCAGTGAAGAATCGCTAACACAATAGTGACCCTACAACACAAAATTTATTATAGCAAGCTCATAATTGAGCAGAGAACTAAATTATTACAAGAAGATCTCACTAACCACAAACATCAAACAACGGAAGGCAAATTATGTTATTAATTATAGAAAACTAGACTAATGGCCTAAGAGGCCTGAAGCATAGCGATGATGTCCCAAGCCATAAATTCCAAGCTATCGGCCAGGAACCCCAAGCTACTTTTCGGTGTCGATGCCATACCAAACTCATCTTCATGGAACACATAACCTGCTACAAAAGTATCAACTAAGCAAGGGTGAGTATACGGTGTACTCCGCAAGACTTATGGCTGCAGGGATTATTCTGCAGAAAGCTATCTTTGTTTGTTGAACAATAGGGAGTAGAATCTCATCTAATAAGAACATTTTAAAAGGGGATAAGAGAGCGACGTCTCCAACTAAATTGATCATCATCTTTTGATATCCACCAAATCGTCATCATCCTCATCTCACAACTAGGATCCCCCCTCATACCCATGAGGAAGCATCCTTAAGCACACATTGCTCACGCCCCAAGGGCTCTATCCACCCCAAGCAACATAGTCCACACTTCCCTACCTGTTATGATGCACCTCCTTCACTGCCTTCAAGAACAACCGAAATGCATATGTCGAATGGAAAGCCTGAACTATGTGACTCATGTAATCTACTAGGCAAGTTAATTACCCATGGGGTTTTCCAGACGCTGTGTGGTTGTACGCTCGTATCGGTTCCAAAGGCAAGAACTCGGGTCCTAGTGGTGGCGAGCATGGGACTACAGAAACCACATCCCATCGTGTCCTCCCATACAAGCCTTAGCATGATTAACCTCTCCACAGATCTCAAGATGTCATGTTCTCCTGTCATATTATATTCTTTGCATTTGATATATCATTAGGATGAACCACCACCAACAACTAAGAAATGCTAAGAAGGATACATATATAAGCTCTTGTAGTGCACACAAGCCAAACCTAGTTATGCAAAGAGTAGTGGATCAGGTAATATAGGCATCAAAGGGAATCGTGCAACAGATAGAATACTCTATCTATCGATAAAATACGATAGTAGAATCGTATGCATGGAAAGAATTGAAATACTTTGAAAGCATGGGATTGTATAATGATGGGACTATGCTTGCCTTTGCCCGTTGATAACCAATAAGAAGATCTTCAGACACCATGTACTTGACTTGATTATAGTTGGTCAAGTATTGATCTTCGATTTTTGATGGTGTTGATATCTATCTTTGGTCTCAAAATTGATCTCGTATTCTACCAGGAAGATCCAAAACACTAGAAAGAAAGGAAATAATCAACACATGGCATCAATCCAATTCTCAAGCAAGTATGATGATATGACGAGTTAGATAATATTAAAATGAAACCCTAAGGCATGCTTAACCATTTTAAACAGGGTGTGAGGGTTGCAAACCCTAAAACAGGGAAACCTCAGGATCACCTACAGGGGTTCATTTTCTTCTCTAATTAAACTTGTTAGTTGAAGTTGCTGAACAATGCATGATTTTGATGCTAAGCTGTAGATCTCATTTTGAACATTTTGATATATTATACATATTTTTATGACTTACATCTAATATTTTATTGAATTTACCATATTAAACCATTTTATAAAAATATTAAAGCCTTTATTGCATCAGGCTGATGTCACCCTGACATCAGTGCAACTGTTTAATACTCCCTCCGTCCCAAGGCTTAAGTCCTATATTTTTTTGAAAAATCAAGATACGGAAAGTTTGACCAAACTTTTTGAAAAAACTATCAAGAATTATGATATTATATAGATACCACGTGAAAATATGTTTCAAGATGTATCCAAGGATATATATTTCATATTGTAAATATTAATATTTTTTCTATAAACTTGATCAATCTTTATGTAGTTTGACTTTTTTTTAAATATAAACCTTAAGCCTTGGGATAGAGGTAGCACTTTTTACACAGGAGCTGGGCTAGCCCTAGACACTGGCCCGTGGGACCTCGTCCATGTCAGCTTGCCACAGTGGCGAAGCTTGGTCAATGCCATGTTGGCATGATGCCACCGTGACATCACATCATCGGCCACCTACAGATGGTCACCGGCATCGATGCTTACGGGCATGAGCACACGAGCTGGGAATATAGTTCGAACCGCACGAACATGAGGAGCAATAATATTGTGGCGCTTATCGAGTTGGGTCACCGGAGCTACAACTATGACAACGCACGACGGTGGGACTTGTAGCATAGCAGCAAGCGGCGGCTACAACACGTGAGGGAGAAGATGGGGAGGTCCAGGAGGTTAGTGATCTCACTAGAAACAAAGAGAAGGGGTCAGCTCGATGAGGCGTTGTCAGGAGAGACAACAATGGTGATGGCGGTGCTCGGATAGAGGCGGAGAAGACGGGGATGGTAAGGTCGATTGGGGGTGCATGAAGATGATTCCATCGGGATGAGGACCAGCTCGACGAGGTGGAGATTCTAGCATGCTCGGGTGGTCTCTGGGAGCTGCGGAGCTGCGGAAATTCAATGGTGCTCGTCCGCTAGGGTTTCATGTTTGAAGAACCAGAGAGAAGGAGGTCATTTGGAGGGGGAAAAGACGATGCGGTCAAAGCAGGGCATCTCAGAGGTCTTATCTCCTTTCCAAAATACGGCGGACGATGGCGGGCATCACAACATGGACAAACGGCAGTGATGGCGCCACAGAGCTGCTTCTCGCTATTGAGGAAAACGACTAAGTGGGCGACGAAGCGGTATAGGCCGCTTGGGACAGTGCTAGGCTAGAGATGGGCCATAGAAAAAGTTGAGAAGAAGGAGAGAGGAACTTGGCTGCAAGGCCTGCTGCATTCTCTAGCTCTATTTTTTATGGAAAAGTTTTTTTATGTTTTTCTTTCTCTCTTTTGTAGATTCCAATTTCAACTATGTTTTGAACATAGTAAAAATACCACATGGTTTGCAAAGTATTTGAAATACTAAGGGGGGGCCTTGTAATACATTTGTGTTCCATACCTTTTTGTGAATTTGAAATTCAAAACCATTTAGAAGAATTTTCAAGATAGGGAGAAAATTTAGGGGTTTTAGGGTTTTGCATTTGTTTATTTTTTTATTTTTCCTTAGCAAAATGATGATGCTCATGAATTGTAGCACCCCGGTAAAACCACTACTAGAAAATCGCTGGTTATTTCTGTTTGTGCATCATCATGACCGCATGATCATGTCACCATGCCACATTGCATTTGAGCATCGTCATGTCATCATGCATATCTTTTGCCTAAAACTATTTTACTAAAAGCCCTATTTTATTTTCTACATTAATCCCTCCCTTTTATTTCAAAGTGCAAACCTCGGGCTTTTCGGATCTACGATTTGTCTAAAAACTATTGCAAAAGCCTTCTAAAAATATTTTCTAGGGGAGGCCACAAGCCGCCAGGCCCAAAGCCCAGCAGCTAGCAGCCTACAACCCTGACCGAACCAAACCCTAACCCTACCTGCTAGTCGCCGCTCACCCCACCCTGCCGCCAGCACACACACAACATGCGCAGCGTGACAAACACGCTCACCCCACGTCGCTCGAACCCACCCCACATGCACGCCACCACGCGAGCGCGGCCCCACCCACTCATCGCCGCTTTGACCTGCCCCTCCTCGATTCGATCCCCACCTGACCAAGTCCCCGGCCCCACCTTGACCAAGCACTCCTGGCCTTAATCCCCTTTTCACGATCCCCACCCCATCTTCCTCCCCTGCCTTCCTTCTTCGTGGCCGTGTCCTCTGCTTCGATCCGGTTCCGCCGGCAGCAAGCTCGCCTCAAGCCGCCACCGACGCCTTCTTCTACTCCTCACCCTGTGCGCCCGTCCTCGACCGGCAAGCTCCCGCCGCCCGCCATGGCGTCGCCGTCCGGCCTCTCCAGCGAGACCCGTGCTACCTCACCTCGTTGTCGTCCTCATCGACCTCACGAGCGTGCCACATCCTATCTCTCTCTCTCTCTCTCTGCTGCTCTCCTTGGCGCCGTCGGCCTTGGCTGCCCCTCGCTGCGGAACTCCTCTGGCAGCCTCCACCGCTCCTCTGCACCGACGCCGCCTCTGTGCGCCCCTCTCGCAGAACCACTGTGGGCGCTGTCGCCGTGGTCAACAACGAGCCGCCCACGCCCTTCCTCCGCGTGTGGCCTCCGGCCTCTCAGCGACCAACGACCGCCATGGGCGCCCTCTGCTCACCAACCGAGCCGACCTCACGTTTCCTGGCCCGCCTCAAGCCGCCCCGGCTCCCTGTTCCAGCCGCCGCGGTCGCCCTTCCTCGCCACGGACGCCTCCCGACACGAGCACCGCACGTCCCCGCTGTCGGCCGCGCACCCCTTCGAGTCACGTTGTTGCAGCACGTGCCCTTCTCCAACCATGTGTGCTCTGTCCCCTGTCACTGCCTTCGTTGTGCCAGTCGTGTGCTACAAAGGGGCTTCTGCTCGTACAAGTACGATGGTATGTGGTGTTGCTACTCTGGCTAGGGTGCCTTCTATCTGCCAAGTCGAGAACTTCAGAATCCTAGCTCGTCATCGACAGGATCTTCCTTCCCAGACAACAATTTCACCGACACGGACCCAAAGACCAATCCAGAAGGCCTAGGTCTTCGCCACGGATACGGATCCGAAGACCAAGCCCCGAAGCCTCGATTCCGAGGATACAAACCATATCGAACCCCAAGATCTTCGACCCTCAATATGATTCCCTTTCCGAGAACCCTATTTTATAAATGCTATATATAATTGTTGCATATTAATTTGATCATGCTCGCATACATATGTTGTGGTTCAGGGGTATTTTATCGAATTCACCTCATAATTAAATATGGAGATCATATGTGGGCTTTTCTAGTTTTATATTGGCTCCATTTAAATTTGTGTAGAGAACTGATGCCATGTTTTGCCTTATTGATACAACATTTAAAATGCAGGGTATCTAAACAACTTGAACCTTATATTTAATTGTCGGGACCCTGGTTCCGCTGCCTAGTTGCATCGCATCCTTGCCATGACATGCATCATAAATACATCATGTCGGATCTTTTACCGTAGTATTAAATAGTGCATCCGGTGTTTCTTTTTGTGTTTGCTTCTTCACGGATTAGGTCGTTGAGTGGATGCGAGTATCGACAAGTTCTTCGGATAATATATCTTCAGCTATGTTTCCTAGGCGAGCATTCTCCCCCTTTCTACCTATTTTGCATTTATAGTCTTTATTTCCTCCTGTTGATCTATTGCTATCTGTGTCATGATGCTTTAGTGTTTCGTACCAGATATATTCCGTGCAGTATTTATATTGCCTTGAACACCTCCTATTACCTATTGTTTGGTAGATAGATGGTCTTGCGAGTCGTAGTCGCTTGCTCAGGTGCGATCCCATGTCGTGAAGTACCACACAATTGTTGGAATGTTGTCATATGCTTTACGGTGGAGAGGATCATGACTTTAAATACAACTATTAAATTGCTGGGATAACTAATAAAAGAGGCACCGGTGGGTAATATATGCTATTTGGTTTTTCATGTCCACTTGTGTCCCGTAGGCCCCGAGTACTTGATACATGTTCCTTGACTATCGCACGATCCGCATGTGGGACCATGAATCCCCTTAGCCAGAGCTTGATTCGTTTCTTATTTCTTGGGGCCACAAACTAGTTTGGGGCTTTATTACTATCCTGTACTTATGCCATGCTTTACTGCTTTATTTAAGATTGTGCGTGGAGCACCTGTACTATTTTGGATCGTGCCACGTTTTCACGGTATCGACAAGCCTAGTCACACTTTCGGGTTCCCAGTCATTTACAGCCGCCGTCACAAACCCTGGGTCCGTCTCAGAGCCGGCCAACTTCATTGCGGGTAGCTTAGTGGGGTGGCCCCCTAAAATATTTTATTAATCCTGTGATTGCTTTGTCGTGAAAGCCTCGTTGGGTTTTTACTTGGTTTTTCCGAGGTTGTTCGTGCGTCTGTTGCTATTTGTGCACCCCTGCAGAGTAAATCTTTCTGAAAGCCGTGTCGGCGGTTATGGATGACTTGGAGCACAATATCTCGATCATAGACAACTATAACTAAAGTAGTGCTATAAATTTGACTTAATATGTGACTAGTAATCAACTTCACTACAATGGAATGGATAATAAAAGTGCCAACAACTGGTGGAACTGGGGTGTATCGTGTCATGTTATACCTACCTAGTAAGTATCGCAACTCCAATGGAATGAAATAAAAGTGCCAACAACTGCTGGGTTTGGGATGTCACATGCTAATTGTATCTGACGAGTAAGTACTGCAACTACAACTAAATGGTTAACTAAAATTGCCCATTACTTATGCTATCCGGATGACTCGTGCTATCTATATCTGACTAGTAAGTGTTGCAACTATAATGGAATGAATGAAACTACCAACTGTGTGAGTTCCTCGGTTTGACTTTCTCGTTTGGTTTCGAGGGGGAATACCAGGATGGGTATGATTGGTGTTATTATAAGTTTGGTTCCGAATAGGTCTTTCTTATCTCTCTCTAATAGCCGACAATTTATCAAGTATCTATAGGTTGTTTAGTGCATGCTTCGCTGCCGCTTCAGTCCACCATACCTATGTAGGCGAGAGCCGCCGAATTCTAGCCTCGCCGTGTACTGGCCTTAGTACTGACGCTCCTCTTTTTCCTTTGCCCTTTGTCGGCACCCCTTTTGTTTTAGCAGGTTTGAGATCGATGTTGTTAGCAGGGTTACCCTTCCGGCTTGGCCTGGGCAGGGTTATGGACGCCATTAGTTATTCTTCAGGGCTCTTAGCCCCATTTGCATCTTATCCGTACTCGGATGTTGTATCATTTTCAAGGTGATTTGGATCTTTGTACTGTATATTTGTATTCTTGACTCAGTGAGTCATTGTTGTATATATATATCTGTTCTGTGGGTTCCATCGTGGACTATGTGTAATGATATTACTTCATTTTCCACCCGCACGAAAGTGCCTGGTGGGCGTCCTTGAATCATTTCTTTGTGGGTTTGGTGGGAAGCACTAAAACTTGCATAGGGTTGACTCGAGGGTGTTACAAAGTGGTATAAGAGCCCAGTAGTTGCGATACCCCACTGGTCCAGCCTGTAGGATAACCTAGATAACGGCTGATGTAGAGTGTCAAAAGTATTTTGCAAAATCGGTTGGATAGATCTGATTAGGTCTGCTTTTACTCCTTACCCCTATGTTATTCTCCTCTTACCTCTGCGTGTTTTGAATCTGCTGTCTTATCTTTTCTTCAAGTCTAGGTATTCTCGTGGTTGGGTTTCCATCGTACCTTCGGGGTTTCGCTTCCTCCTTTGGTAACGGTTCTTCTACATCCGGTCTTCATGCTATCTGAAGAATCCTTCATCTGTTGGACTTCTCTTTGTTCCTTCTTGTGCCTTCTGGTGTTTTCCAACACGACGACTACATCTACATTAGATCCAATGAAACCCTGCATCACTCCTTTGTTTCTGAACCTCGCTTGTCGAGATCTTCAGTCTAATTCCGAGAATGGGTTACATGTTTTCTACTACATGTGCGGAGTAATAGTTTGGGTGCGTGATGGATTGGCCCCCATGCCGACTACTCATTCTATTCGCCCTTGTACATTGTAGTGGATTAGATTGCACATTTTTCTCTCCTTATATCGAAGTTAGAGGTGGCCTTACCTTTTGATGCCTTTACCTTCGTCCTTTGTTCTCCGGAGAGTTCTCTCGATGAACGTGAGCAACAACCCCTTGTTGGTGGTGTCGCTGATTCAAGATGGAGGAAGAATCTTTGTTAGTGGTGTCACGAGGATCTACATGAAGCGAGAAGAATCCGATCATCAGCCTTCTCCCCGGTACCATGAGGCAGATCTCGAGGGCAAGATCCCTTGTTAGTGGTGTCGAATTGTAGCACCCTAGTAAAACCACTACTAGAAAATCGCTGGTTCTTTCTGTTTGTGCATCATCATGACCGCATGCTCATGTCATCATGCCACATTGCATTTGAGCATCGTCATGTCATCATGCATATCTTTTGCCTAAAACTATTTAACTAAAGGCCCTATTTTGTTTTCTACATTAATCCTTCCCTTTTATTTCAAAGTACAAACCTCGGTCCTTTCGGATCTACGATTTGTCTAAAAACTATTGCAAAAGCCTTCTAAAAATATTTTCTAGGGGAGGCCGCAAGCCGCCAGGCCCAAAGCCCAGCAGCTAGCAGCCTACAACCCTGACCGAACCAAACCCTAACCCTACCTGCTAGTCGCCGCTCGCCCCACCCTGCCGCCAGCACACACACAGCGTGCGCAGCGCGACAGACACGATCACCCCGCGTTGCTCGAACCCACCCCACATGCACGCCACCACGCGAGCGCGGCCCCACCCACTCGTCGCCGCTTTGACCTGCCCCTCCTCGATCCGATCCCCACCTGACCAAGTCCCCGGCCCTGTCCCTCACCCGGCCCCACCTTGACCAACCACTCCTGGCCTTAATACCCTTTTCATGATCCCCACCCTGTCTTCCTCCCCTGCCTTCCTTCTTCGCGGCCGCGTCCTCTGCTTTGAGCCGGTTCCGCCGGTAGCAAGCTCGCCTCAAGCCGCCACCGATGCCTTCTTCTACTCCTCACCCTATGCGCCCATCCTTGACCGGCAAGCTCCCGCCGCCCGCCATGGCACCGCCGCCCGGCCTCTCCAGCGAGACCTGCGCTACCTCACCTCATCGTCGTCCTCATCGACCTCACGAGCGTGTCACCGCCTCTCTCTCTCTTGCTGCTGCTCTCCTTGGCACCATCGGCCTTGGCCGCCGCTTGCTGCGGAATTCCTCTGGTCGCCTCCACCGCTCCTCTGCACCGGCGCCGCCAGGGGCGCCCTTGTCGCCTCTATGCTCCCCCTCTCGCAGAACCACTGTGGGTGCTGCCACCATGGTCAACAATGAGCCGCCCGCGCCCTTCCTCCGCGTGTTGCCTCCGGCCTCTCAGCGAGCAACGGCCACCGTGGGTGCCCTCTGCTCACCAACCGAGCCGACCTCGCGTTGCCTGGCCCGCCTCAAGCCGCCCTGGCTCCCTATTCTAACGCCGCGTCGCCTTCCTCGCTCGACGCCTCTCGGCAGCATCGCCGTCCTCTGCTGCGCCATGGCCTTCGACTCACGTTGTTGTAGCCCGCGCCCTTCTCCAACCATGCGTGCTCTGTCCCCTGCCGCTACCTTCGTTGTGCCAGTCATGTGCTACAAAGGGGCTTCTGCTCATACAAGTACGATGGTATGTGGCATTGCTACTCTGGCTAGGGTGCCTTCTATGTGCCAAGTCGAGAACTTCAGAATCCTAGCTCGTCATCGATAGGATCCTCCTTCCCGGACAACAAGTTCACCGGCACAGACCCGAAGACCGATCCGGAATGCCTAGGTCTTCGCCACGGACACGGATATGAAGACCAAGCCCTGAAGCCTCGATTCCGAGGATCCAAACCATATCGAACCCCAAGATCTTCGACGCCCAATGTGATTTTCTTTCCGAGAACCCTATTTTATAAATGCTATATATAATTGTTGCATATTAATTTGATCATGCTCGCATACATATGTTGTGGTTCAGGGGTATTTTATCGAATTCACCTCATAATTAAATATGGAGATCATATGCGGGCTTTTCTAGTCTTATATTGGCTCCATTTAAATTTTTGTAGAGAACCGATGCCATGTTTTGCCTTATTGATACAACATTTAAAATGCAGGGTATCTAAACAACTTGAACCTTATATTTAATTGTCGGGACCCTGGTTCTGCTTAATATTACCTAGTTGCATCGCATCCTTGCCATGGCAAGCATCATACATACATCATGCCGGATCTTTTGCCGTAGTATTAAATAGTGCATCCGGTGTTTCTTTTAGTGTTTGCTTCTTCACGGGTTAGGCTGTTGAGTGGATGCGAGTATCGACAAGTTCTTCGGATAATATATCTTCAGCTATGTTTCCCAGGCGAGCATTCTCCCCCTTTCTACCTATTTTGCATTTATAGTCTTTATTTCCTCCTGTTGATCTATTGCTATCTGTGTCGTGATGCTTTAGTGTTCCGTACCAGATATATTCCGTGCAACCTTTATATTGCCTTGGACACCTCCTATTACCTGTTGTTTGGTAGATAGATGGTCTTGCGAGTCGTAGTCGCTTGCTCAGGTGCGATCCCATGCCGTGAAGTACCACACAGTTGTTGGAATGTTGTCATATGCTTTACGGTGGAGAGGATCATGACTTTAAATACAACTATTAAATTGCTGGGATAACTAATGAAAGAGGCACCGGTGGGCAATATATGCTATTTGGTTTTTCATGTCCACTTGTGTCCCATAGGCCTCGAGTACTTGATACATTTTCCTTGACTATCGCACTATCCGCATGTGGGACCATGAATCCCCTTAGCGAGAGCTTGATTCGTTTCTTATTTCTTGGGGCCACAAACTAGTTTGGGGCTTTACTACTATCCTGTACTTATGCCATGATTTACTGCTTTATTTAAGATTGTGCGTGGAGCACCTGTACTGTTTTGGATCGTGCCACGTTTTCGCGGTATCGACAAGCCCAATCACACTTTCGGGTTCCCAGTCGTTTACAGTCGTCGTCACAAACCCTGGGTCCGTCTCGGAGCTGGCCAACTTCGTTGTGGGTAGCTTAGTGGGGTGGCCCCCTGAAATATTTTATGAATCCTGTGATTGCTTTGTCGTGAAAGCCTCGTTGGGTTTTTATTTGGTTTTTTCGAGGTTGATCGTGCGTGTGTTGCTATTTGTGCATCCCTGCAGGGTAAATCTTTCTGAAAGCCGTGTCCGCGGTTATGGACGACTTGGAGAACAGTATCTCGATCATGGATAACTATAACTAAAGTAGTACTATAAATTTGACTTAATATGTGACTAGTAATTAGCTTCACTACAATGGAATGGATAATAAAAGTGCCAACAACTGGTGGAAATGGGGTGTATCGTGTCATGTTATACCTGCCTAGTAAGTATCACAATTCCAATGGAATGAAATAAAAGTGCCAACAACTGCTGGGTTTGGGATGTCACATGCTAATTGTATCTGACTAGTAAGTACTACAACTACAACTCAATGGTTATCTAAAACTGCCCACTACTTATGCTATCTGGATGACTCGTGCTATCTATATCTGACTAGTAAGTGCTACAACTATAATGGACTGAATAAAACTGCCAACTGTGTGAGTTCCTCAGTTTGACTTTCTTGTTTGGTTTCGAGGGGGAATACCAGGATGGGTATGATTGGTGTTAGTATAAGTTTGGTTCCGATTAGGTCTTTCTTATCTCTCTCTAATAGCCGAAAGTTTATCAAGCTCTATAGGTTGTTTAGTGCTTGCTTAGCTGCCGCTTCAGTCTGCCATACCTATGTAGGCGAGAGCCGCTGAATTCTAGGCTCGCCGTGTACTGGCCTCAGTCCCGACACTCCTCTTTTTCCTTTGCCCTTTGTCAGCACCCCTTTTGTTTTAGCAGGTTTGAGATCGATGTCGTTAGCAGGGTTACCCTTCCGGCTTGGCCTGGGCAAGGTTATGGACGCCATTGGTTATTCTTTAGGGCTCTTAGCCCCATTTGCATCTTATCCATACTCGGATGTTGTATCATTTTCAAGGTGATTTGGATCTTTGTACTGTATATCTGTATTCTTGACTTAGTGAGTCATTGCTGTATATATATCTGTTCTGTGGGTTCCATCGTGGACTATTGTGTAATGATATTACTTTGTTTTCCACCCGCACGAAAGTGCCTGGTGGGCGTCCTTGAATCGTTTCTATGCGGGTTTGGCGGGAAGCGCTAAAACTTGCATAGGGTCGATTCGAGGGTGTTACATGAATGCACAAACAAAATCCCTAATTTGTAATTAACTAAAAGATGTGGTGTTATAGCTCTATCCCCCTTATGATAATCTCGACCCGAGATTCCTAAGGTACGAAGGAAGAAGAAAATGGGGTTATAGTAGAGATAAGAGGGAACACACTAACACCGACTATCTCGTGTTCAATTCATAGAAGGAGTGTTCAAAAAAAACTTGAGACACATGAAATAAATCTAGGTAACACGGGAAAAAAGGAGATGGTTTCAAGTTGATAGATAACTAGTTTTCATAAGGATTGAGACCATGGAGCTCACAGAAGAGTTAAAACCATAGACTTCGACATATGAACCTCTACTAAACGACTTAAGTAGAGCTTCATTGATATAGAGATACGGAGAACTAGGCTATTGAACTAATTTTGACACGGAAGGGTCACTCTTTCATTCAACAAAAGGCCAGGATAGGGGGTTGTTTTGCGAAGAGGACTCATAAGAGTCACACGAAACATGTATCAAGAGAAATTTGTGGGGCCCTCGGATTAATCCTCTGAGAATCCTTGTTATGCATACACCATGATCCCATGATCAATATGTCGAGGCACATAACCAAAAAGTAATAAAGTAAACATCCATTACTTAAGCAGATACACGTGATACCTTATTTTCCATTAAGGCTACATCAAGCATCATCAACGGAACTTCATCAAGCATAGAGCTCGAGCCATGCCTTAACCTATAGGCAGCTGTCTGGGAGAACATCTAGCTCGCATAGTTGTCAACATCACCTTATTATTCATCTTACTTCTTGAATCTGACCAAGTTAATAGCCAGGGACAATGCCAGTGAGTACTTTGAATGTACTCGCAAACCACCTTAAGAAAATAGTAACAAGAGGATATGCAATATTGTTGTGGTAGTAGGAGGGCTCCATAAAAGGTTATTTTCTAAAATTGTTTCTCTTGTAGATTTATCATCTACATATCTTAGTTGAAAATTTTGTAAAACCTTTTGGAAACCTTTTTGAAAAGTTTTGGAAAACACTAGGACTGGGTCACCCTATTTCGTATCACGGTCCTCAATCGACCGGACTTTCCATCTTCTGTGATCCTTCAGATCACCTCACCTTCCTCCATGGTCACACTAGACCACCCTTTTTAGAAATCACCTTCTTTTCCAAAATACTTTTTAAAAATAAGAGCCAGCACCTCTATATAGTAGTTTGTCCAACCCGTCCATAACGACGAACATGGCTATTAGAATATATTTACACTCTGCAGAGGTTGTACACTTTACCCACACCATCCGGTTACCCTGCCCTGATCACCTATGGATTATGGGTCCAATAACGGATCAAGACTCTCCGGATGCCACTCTAGCATAGGCCCTACCCTATGAGTAGTTCCTCTCAACACCGGGACATCTGGGCCAAAGACCAACTAGAGCGCATCCGACTCCTCGAGGGTGGGCACTTCTAATGAGAGGCTCATAGTATCGCCCGGCCGATGACATGGCGGGAACTACTTCCTCCAGGTGATTGTGTAATAGTTGACCCCTTTTGTAAAAGCAAGCCCAGAATTAGAGGGAGATGAGCCCTTATAAGTAGTTGTGAGAATTACCATAATAGTGTGGCAAACTAGAAGTCTAGCCCTGTCCCATACTAGGGTAAGTGTGGTTTGCATGGGTTAAGTTGTTATAGCTAAAGATGCAAAGAAA
Source organism: Avena insularis (assembly GCA_023614405.1). Lineage (NCBI taxonomy): Eukaryota > Viridiplantae > Streptophyta > Magnoliopsida > Poales > Poaceae > Avena > Avena insularis. The sequence continues at coordinate 260,080,145 of CM042696.1, forward strand.
CGGGTGCATTTGCGTAAACATATTTACTCCTCTTTCCTTAAGCCTCATTTGTAAAAAAAACTTTTTATTTTCTCAAACTTCTCTTGGTAGGTCAAAGTTGACCAAGGTTTTTATCATCAAACATTTTTGTAAAAACTTTTCCTGGGTCTTCCCATCCTATAGTTTTGCTTCGGCTAAAATGGGGTCTCCAAGGGGGTAGGGTGTTATACACCCTCTACAATACTAAGTACAAGTAGGTGTCATCAACGGGGTGGTACTTGATATATTGCAAATGTATCTATAATTTTTAATGTTCCATGCTTGGTTTTATCTACTTTCTTGTGTTTTGTCCACACTTTGGAGTACTTTTCATATGATTTCTTGGACTAACCAATTAACAAGAGCCACAAAGGCCATACTGCCTTTTTCTTTGTTTTTGGTTCTAGGAAAGTCAGAAAATGAATATTCTCTGAATTAGACGGGACAAAAGCCAAAGTGCCTATTTTTTCGGAAGACATCTGATGCCAGAATACGAGACGGAGAAGGGTTGGGGGCCGACCACACCACCTGGCCACGCGGCCAGGCCTGGCCCGTGCCAGGAGGTGTTCTGGCCGACCCCAACACCCCCTCGGCCTCTCCTTCCGCCTATATATTGCCCTCGGGACCGAAACCCTAAGTACCCGATAAAAAAAATCCATGAAAGAGTCTATAGCCGCCGTCATCTCCATCCCTAGATCGGGAGGGATCTGAAGTTCTTCCCGGCACCCTGCCGGAGAGGGGGATTCACCCTAGAGGCCTTCTTCATCATCATGCAAGCCTCCGGTGTGATGCGTGAGTAGTTCATCTCTGGACTACGGGTCCATGTAGTAGCTAGATGGTTGGTTCTCCTCCTTTGTGATTTCATGTCTAGATCTTGTGAGCTCCGTTCATGATCAAGATCATCTATTTGTAATTCTGCATGTTGTGTTTGCGGGGATCTGATGGATATTGAGATGCTATTTCAGATTGATTATTGATTATATCATGTCTTTGTTATTTGTGATCTTGCATGCTTTCCGTTGTTAGTAGCTATCTTGGCCAAGTAGATGCTAGCAACTCCAAGAGTTAGTATTTATGATCGATAGTGGGTTCATGCCTCCGTAACTGGGAAGTGATGAAATCTCTAAGGTACTAGATTTGTTGTTGCTACTAGGGAGAAAACAACAGTCCTTTGTTCATAGAACAATCGTATTGTTTACTTTACACGCAATTCGTAAAGAAATAATCTATTGCTTGCAACTTAATACTAGAGGGGGTTCGGATGATAACCTGAAGGTGGATTATTAGTCATAGATGCAGTTGGATGGCGGTCTATGTATAATGTTGTAATGCCCAATCAAGTTCCAAAGGTGTCAAGATGATTAGTATATGCTTGTATGCTTTCTCAATGTTTGTCAATTCCCTGCTGTAATTTGTTCACCCAGCATGTTATCTATCTTAAGGAGAGCCACCTCTAGTGAAGTATGGATCCCGGTCCTTTCTTTTACATACAATCTACAAATTGTTTACTGCTTTGTGCTTACTTTCTGCAAACTATCACTTCCTTCCATTCGATACGTTTAATCCTTTGTTTTCAGCAAAACCGGTGAGATTGACAACCTCATCGCATGTTGGGGGCAAAGTTCTGTGGTTGGGTTGTGCAGGTCTCCATGTTGCTACTAGCACCGGTAGTGCGCCCTGCCAAGGCTCAGCTAGCAACACCTTTGGGGTGTTTCCTTGCTCCTACTGGTTCGATTAAACCTTGGTTTCATAACTGAGGGAAACTTACTGTTGTGCTCATCATACCTTCCTCTTGGGGTTCCCCAACGAGCTCCACATCAACACCGAGCCATCAAGTATTTTTCTGGCGCCGTTGTCAGGGAGTCAAGGACATCTTCACAAGGGGAGTCCCTCATAACCAATCTCTTTACTTTGTTATTTTTGTTTTGCTTAGTTTACTTTTGTTTTGCTTGCTTGTTTCTTTATCAAAAACACACAAAAATTAGTTCCTACTATAGATGGTATTTTCGTTGGTCTGTTATTGTCTTGCTTTATCATGCTTACTATCAATGGTTGGTTTCTTTGAAACTGAATCTTATTGGCAAGGTGGGTTCACGGAAGAACAAAAATATTATTATAAGGAACACCGCTTGTCACAAAAAGGGAAACACTTATGGAAACAAATTGATAAATTGTATACCATTGCTATAAACGTGTGCTCTACTTATAATGTTACTTATTTCTTTGATAAATCTTGTTGTTGTAGGAGGTATAAACACCTCCCTTTTCAATGTGAGTATAATGATAATGTTACCATATCTTCTTATGTTAAAGGGAATTATGACTTTTATGATGTGGAACAAATTGAAGAATTTATTGTTTTGAAGGGTGCATTTGAACTTGCTAGTTTGCTTGAAAATACTGATGATTCACCTTATAGCTATGAGGTTTATGATATACTTAAATTTTGCTTTGATAATTACAAGGTAGAAAATGGCTATATTCTTGAATATCTTAATAGATGCTCTCCACCAATGGAAGAGACTAATGCCTTGCAGGAGCCTATGGAAGAAGAAATTGCTGAAACTGGAAGCTCATTGGATGAAAAAGAGGAGGAGAGTGATGATCAAGAGGAGGAAGAATGGATCTACCCATCCCTACCTTCTAATGAGAGTAACTCTTTACCCCTTACATTATTTGATTATCCCCCATGCTTACGAAAGGAGGACGAATGTCATGTTCATGCGGATTCTTTTGAAAATGTTTATAATAAAGCTCTAATGTTTGTAGATCATGAAAAGCATGCTAGATGTGATATTTATATTGTTGAGTTTATTCATGAGGCTACTAAAAATTATTATGAGAGAGGAAAATATGGTTATAGAAGTTTTCATGGTAATGAAACACCTCTCTATGTGCTGAATGTTTTGAAGTTGCTCTTGTTTTATCTACCCATTCTTGTTACTATGTGATTCTTTGATTTATTTTCTTAAGATTCCTATGCATAGGAAGTGGGTTAGACTTAAATGTGTTTTGAATTTGCTTCTTGATGCTCTCTTTTACTTCAATTCATATTTCTTATGTGAGCATCTTCTCAAACTATCATGCCTAACTTAAAGGCGTTAAAGAAAAGTACTTATTGGGAGATAACCTAAAAGTTTTAGATGAGTCTTGGAAGTTATTACTTCAGTAATAAATGCTCCTTATCCTTTTTATTTGCTTTTTATGCCAAGACTAACCTCTAATGTGAGAGAAGTAATGATTGGGAAAGTTGCTGTCCCGAAACAGATTTCTGTGCTTCACCGTACAAATTCATGTAAAATCTCTGAAAGTCTTTTTGAGGCGTGAAGTTTTGTGCTTCTGACCCAGGTTGTTATCTAACTTTCGTTAGTTCAACACTTTTTGATTTGAGCAACAGAAGGTCTTCAAAAAATTCGTCTTTACCTGCTGGTCTGTTTTGACAGATTTCTGCCATTTTCTGCATTTGCTTCTTGTTGGTTCCTTTTTGAGTTCTTTTGGGGAACTGAGATTTTTGAGGGAATTGCTTCAGTAACTAGTGTTCTAATGGAATTTTATTGATGTTATAACTGAACCTTAAGACCTATTATCTTGAGTGCCCTAATGTTGCTAATAAAGATTGTGTGAAGTTCTGTATGAAGGAAAAATTTCAGGTGTATGGAAGGAATGAGTAATGAGATGAAGGATGGACTAAAGCTCAAGCTTGGGGATGCCATGCTTGTCACCCCAAGAAATATCCAAGAAGTACAAGCATTAAAGCTTGGGGATGCCCAAGGCATCCCCCTCTTCATCAATAAAAATCCCAGGTTTCTTCCAAACGCTTCATTTTTATTGTTTCATGCACAGTTGTGTTGTTCTTGGAGCATCTTCTTTTTCATTTTAGTTTTGGTTTTTCGTTTGCTTGGTTTTCTTAGTTTGCTGAATAAATTGGTTGGACCCCCTCTTTCATACATTGGTTTTCAAATAGTTTGGTTTGGTTTGGAAAAGAGTAGGAAAGTTCATGCTTATGTGGTAAAAAGAGCTTGTTTTTGACTGTGGCCTATGCTTTGTCATGCCATGCTTGATATTTTGTTTTGGCTTTATGCTTAGCATTATTTGTTGTAGTATAAACAATTCAGATTGCTTAATGTGCCTTGGATGAATCATGCGTTGTTTTAGCATATAGTATAGTGGTATTCTCCTTTGATGCTTTATTTGGGTTGACTTGGCGCATAATCACACCATGTTATGACTATCTCAAGTCACCATATCCTTTATGATCCTTTAGTTTTCAATTTGTAGTATCACTTTATGATTTGAGCAATGATGTTTTGTCGCTCTACATGATTATGGCCATTATTGCTCTCTTAGTTTGTCGCTCCCAGTCTTTTGCTAGCCTCCACAACCAAATATGAGTTCCACGCATGCATCCAACTCCCTAAACCAAGTTATTCCAATGAGTCCACCATACCTACCTATTAGCATATGCTATTCCAAGTATATTCATGTTTTTGTTTACCTTCCAAATTAAACTTGTTATGAGAAAACTAGTGATTAAAGCTCTCACGAACTTGATGGCACACTTTACTTTTTTGCATCTAATAAACTTGAACCATGGGTCCTTCTTTGTTGTGTATATGCTTGTGCTTTATAAGTTGAAATTAGCAGAACCATGTATCATGGGGAACGCTTTCAACATTGTACTTGTACTTTGTACCCCGTTGATATCATGTTCTTTTGCTTATGGATCCCGGCGGTGTGAAATAAAAGTGGAACTTGTAAGATCATGGAGTTTGTATGTGTGTTAGAGAAACGCCTGGGCCGCTAGCCTAAGCCATGCCTAATCATGGTGGAAACTTGCAGCATCACCATAATGAGCACTCTATGGAGCATCCTCAATAAAAACCTATGCAAATAGCAAATAAAAAGATCGCTGAGATGCTCATTGTTTGCTTGCCTTGTCATTTTGATTATGGGATATCTCCTGTATCATGTGCAAGGGGTACCCCGTTGGCGGTTCTTTATGATACATATGTACTTACAATGACAAGAGCTTACTTGTGACTAAAGTTGAGTAGCATGAGGATCGGTCTTCGTAAGTAAGGGGCATGAGATTTCGGTTTATAACTTGTCAAGCATATCCTCTTAGTTGTGTCACTTTAACCTTAATCACCTTCAAGATGCTTATGATAGGGACAATGAGAGATGAAAGATATAAGTACCATAATTTTTGGAAGCTCTTTATGAGACTTGAATCCCTACTTCCTTCTATGAAGGCCTTTCTTCCACCATTATATTGAGTCTCCACCTTCTACCTTTATGCACTTACTTTGAGAGCATAGTGGCCATTCTTAGTTCTATGTGCATTGTCCCAAGACTAGTTGATTGATGCATAACTTGATATTGCTTGTTTTAAACTATTCGTATATAGTCACTCTTATGAACTTTGAAGGTGTCCTCTGCATTTATATTTGCTACTCTATGAGGGAAAAGCTAAATGCTATTATGCTATGTTTTCTTTATGTGAAACAAACAAACGTCTTGAAAAGCATTGTTATTCATGAATCTTTTGTTTGTGCCTTGTCATGTTGCATCATAGTTTCTTTGTCTTATTGCTAGAACTTTGTCTTTCATGTTATGATTGAAGTACTATGATCCCAGCTTCGAATGTTTTACAAATACTTTGATCAAGTCTTTGATTGTGCATGTCACCTCAAAAATTATTCTTTCTTTTTATCACTTACCTACTCGAGGACGAGCAGGAGTTAAGCTTGGGGATGTTGATACATTACAAATGTATCTATAATTTTCAGCTCAAAAAAAAAATGTATCTATAATTTTGATGTTCCATGCTTCGTTTTATCTACTTTCTTGTGTTTTGTCCACACTTTGGAGTAATTTTCATATGATTTCTTGGACTAACCTATTAACAAGAGCCATAGTGCCAGCTGCCTGTTTTCTGCTGTTTTTGGTTCCAGGAAAGTCAGAAAATGAATATTCTCGGAATTAGACGGGACAAAAGCCAAAGTTCCTATTTTTCCAGAAGACATCTGATGCCAGAATACGAGACGGAGAAGGGCTGGGGGCCGGCCACACCACCTGGCCGTGCGACAAGGCCTGACCCACGCCACAGGGTGGTCTGGCCAACCCCAGCACCCCCTCGGCCTCTTCTTCCACCTATATATTGCCTCTCGGGACCAAAACCCTAAGTACCCGATCAAAAATCCACGAAAGAGTCTATAGCCGCCGTCATCTCCATCCCTAGATCGGGAGGGGTCTGAAGCTCTTCCTGGCACCCTGCCAGAGAGGGGGATTCACCCTGGAGGCCTTCTTCATCATCATGCAAGCCTCCGGTATGATGCGTGAGTAGTTCATCTCTGGACTACGGGTCCATGTAGTAGCTAGATGGCTGGTTCTCCTCCTTTGTGCTTTCATGTCTAGATCTTGTGAGCTTCGTTCATGATCAAGATCATCTATTTGTAATTTTGCATGTTGTGTTTGCGGGGATCCGATGGATATTGAGATGCTATTTTAGATTGATTATTGATTCTATCATGTCTTTGTTATTTGTGATCTTGCATGCTTTCCGTTGTTAGTAGCTATCTTGGCCAAGTAGATGCTAGCAACTCCAAGAGTTAGTATTTCTACTTGATAGTGGGTTCATGCCTCTGGTAATCTGGGGAAGTGACAGAAATCTCTAAGGTACTAGATGTGTTGTTGCTACTAGGGAGAAAACAACAATCCTTTGTTCATAGAACAATCGTATTGTTTACTTTACACGCAATTGAAGCAATAATCTGTTGCTTGCAACTTAATACTGGAGGGGGTTCGGATGATAACCTGAAGGTGGATTATTAGTCATAGATGTAGTTGGATGGCGGTCTATGTATAATGTTGTAATGCCCAATCAAGTTCCAAAGGAGTCAAGATGATTAGTATATGCTTGTATGCTTTCTCGATGTTTGTCAATTACCTCGCTGTAATTTGTTCTTCCAGCATGTTATCTATCTTAAGGAGAGCCACCTCAAGTGAACTATGGATCCCGGTCCTTTCTTTTACATACAATCTACAAACTGTTTATTGCTTTGTTCTTACTTTCTGCAAACTATTACTTCCTTCCATTCGATACGTTTAATCCTTTGTTTTCAGCGAAACCGGTGAGATTGACAACCTCATCGCAAGTTGGGGGCAAAGTTCTGTGGTTGTGTTGTGCAGGTCTCCATGTTGCTACTAACACCGGTAGTGCGCCCTGCCAAGGCTCAGCTAGCAACACCTTTGGGGTGTTTCCTTGCTCCTACTGGTTCGATTAAACCATGGTTTCATAACTGAGGGAAACTTAATGTTGTGCTCATCATACCTTCCTCTTGGGGTTCCCCAACGAGCTCCACATCAACACCGAGCCATCAGTACTTAGTACTACAAAAGTGTAATGGTTTGGATGATCCCAGCTACTACTAGATATAAATCAACATATAATGAAACAATGCAATTTTCATAAACAGTAGGTAAAACATGCATAAGTAAAACAGTAGGACAAGGCTTATGAGCAAGAGGGTGGCTTGCCTGAGATCATAAATCTGGCAATATGTCCCTGGAATTCTTCTTAGAATACCATAATAACCAATAATAACCATCTTCTTCGAGTCTTCGATATTATCACAACTATCGTCGTCAAAGAGAATACATGCAAGCAAACAAAGGCCACAAACAACACAAGGCATACAAGCACCAATACAATACATCAAACAAACATACAACACACCACTAGCTTCAGTATGTTTTGATAGATTGATTTCATAGAATTGGAATTACTATAATTGCCTTTGTGGAATTTATTTTATGATTTAATTGTCAAATACCACCTAATGAAGGGGTTTTGAGATAAGGCTTGGGTCTGTATGATATCAACGTACAAAATTAATATCAACAGATAGGTATTGAAATAACAAGGCCAACAAAAGTGGTTTCATGGTTTTATCATTTTTGTTTAGTTAGATATGGATTTTATAGTGGAAATAACCCTAGTTTATGTGAATAAATTACCAGAAAATATCTGTAGCTCAAATAAATTTGTTCTTAGAGGATATTGTATAAATTTGAGTTTGGGATTTTTGAGAGGTGGAATCACTCCAAAATAATTAACAGAATGCCCTTACAAAAACCCCAAAGTTAGTTTTGTTGTCAATTTATATTTTTAACCAGATTTATTTTATAGTTCCAAACACTATGAGAAAAAGGAAAATGGATAGGTACTACAAATACCATCCAGTAGAAATTGGAATCTTTATTTTTGGAGTTACCAAGCTTCTGGAATGATTTATCTAGTGGAATACCACATGTAGAAGGTTCTTAAATCATTAAAAATATTCAAAAGCTAAATATTTCTCGAACACCAAGGTTTTGATAGATTTTTATGTACCACATCACTGGTTGTTGGAACTATTCTAAAAAAGTTCCTAGTTTACCCTAGAAATTTTTGGCATTTTCGTTAAAGTCAAACCCTAGCTCAACTTGGATTGGAATTAATGTCAATGGAAGGTATATAAATTATCTACTATAGAAAATTTGGTTTACTCCATTAGGGTACATGGAACTCAAAGAGGAATTTATTTACTGAAACAGGTACTATCTAGTAGATTGGTTGCCAAAATATAATTAATGAAATTATTTGGGCAAGGTTCTTGCTCTACTTGTTGCACAAAACACTAATGTACTTGGTAAATTTAGTTAGGGGAAATAACTATTAATTTCCATGTTATCTTGATTTAATCCTAGAAGGTATTCTGGCAGATCTGATAAACGAATAAATTCTACAACAGGGAAATAGGGCACTGTGCCAGATCTTGGGCGATGCGGGCCATCAACACCGGACCAGCCCAGCTAGGCGTCACTGTGGGCGGGAGTGCCGTGTTTAAACTAGGGACGGTGGGGCCCGCCTATCAGTGTGAAAGGGTGGCCGAAGAGGTATCGACAGATCTGGGCCATCCGAGAGGAAAGGAGATCGATGGCCCTCCTTCGTCCTCTTCATCCCGACACAGAGAATAGAGGGTGAAACCCTAGCGGCTCCGGTGGCTCGCGAGGATGCTCACCTGAGGGTCCGTAGCGGTGGGGGAGAGGTGGAAATGATGCTGAGTTTACCGGGGATCAGAAGGATGGTCGGCAGCGAGGGGTTTGGTGTAGATCATGTGGAGCGAGCGTCGCGGTGGTGGGGCACGTTCAGGTGCTCACCGGGGTACACTCGTCTTGCACTGTATGTCAACTGGGGAGTTCCAGGGAGGATGCAGCGGCTTCAGGGAGTTCAGGAGTGGTGCATGCAGTGATGAGGGGGGCTCGGGAAGGTGGGGAAGCTCCATTCGGCTAGCAAGTGCGACGATGGTGTCCCGTGTTCCTGCAATAGAAAGAGATCATGGTTAGGTGGATCAAAGGAAAGGGATCCTAGAGATGCAGAAAAATAGGGCAGAGGTAGTCGATATTTATGATAGGGCTTGCCCTTTTCTTAGAACACCCGAGAGGATTTTTACTCCATATCTATTGCCATGGGAGCGAGAGGAGGGGAAGGGGCTTGTGGGGGTGAGGCTCTGGTGGCCAAAGAGTGGAGTGAGGGGGAAGTGAGGGACTAGTGTGGTCTCGTGCTTCTTATTACTAGAGATATGGTCCATGGAGGGCCAATCCATGGATGGCCATGCCTTGGACGGTGGCCTCCAGATTGGGCACTAAGGTCGGTTGCAGGGGGAGTGTGGGGTCTAGGGTAGGGCAGAGGGGTGGTTGGAGTGATGCTGGTCGGGCTGCCCATATGAGGGATGATCCAAACAAGATATGCCAAAATACAAGAGGGCCATGTCTCATTATCAACCTTCCAAGTGCAAAAGACAATAGGTGAGGTGGTGCTACAGTACTATGTATAGTGTAGCACGACCAGAGGGGTTTTCCTAGTGCTGGAGAGGAGTATTAGACAAGTTTGGTGAGGGTTTGATAGAGTATTAGCCCTAATGTTGTTACTTATCCAATTTTGATATTCTTGATTATCATGAAGAAACCTTTGAATTATGATGTTTTCAAGATGGTTCAAAGGTGATGTTAGATGGATATGGACAAGATACAACTCCAGGATTTATTTGGGATTTAGTTGATAATTTTAGACCCTTTGTATATCAAGTGATCAAATGCTGATGAATCTGTTTCATTGAGTTCATTTGGAAATTTTGAATTGGATAGAGGGGGTTTTCGGTTTGAGATGGTCTCAAATATGAGTTCACAAGTTGGAGAATTTTCCCAAGATTTATTGATGCACAAAAGTATTTAAAACATTTATTTCATCATTTCTACCATTTAGGAGAATAGGCAAACAAAATATTAAAACTCTTCAAAAATATTTATTTGTAAAGTGGTAAGATAGGTTATGATGTATAGGCCTCAATTGAGCCTAAATTTTGGCAAAGTGATTTGTATAAATACAACTTTCCTTTATAGATGGGGCTTTGAGATTTTGTTAAAAGAAAGGATTTAAATAGTATATGGGTCAAACTAATTATGGGTCAAATTTTCTAAATTGTTATTTCCAAGGTAGATGATGTCCACATATTGTACCTATCATTTGCAACGTTGGGTTTTGCAAAACAAACTTGATTTTGGAAGAAAAACAAGGGATAAGGGATCTTGGGCAAAGTTAATTTTATGCCACAAAAACTTGGTTGGATCGTGGAGCTCAGAGCTCCCCTTGGGACACCGGCTAGATGGATAGATATACCAAGTTATGTAGATCACCATGGTACAAAGAGTTTTGGTTGATCATGGTAAGTCTTTCCTATGATTTATGTCGAACTTTGAATAAATTAAGGGTGCCAAAGCAGATTATCAAATAGCCTACAAAACCATGTGGGTTTTAGAAACACAAAGCTCCAATTGGAACAAGTGAAGTAGGTATGGATAGACCTTCATTAGTAGAGAACAATCATGCAAATATTTGGTCAAAATAACTTAACATGGGGACATGATCTTCTGCGAAAAGATGCATGTTGGTAAGATTTGCAGAAAAAGATTAATTTATTGCCTACGGAACCATCAAGAACAAGTGGGATAAAGTAGGGACTAGACAAGGGAAACTATGGTCCTTGGGAGTCTTTAAGATGCTTTACAAGGTGGTTCAAGTGCATTTCCAAAAATGCACAAGGGTTGAGAAGGAGAGAGGTTCAAAGGTGTGATATTGTTAATAGTTTTCAGACTTAGCCATTTTTGGCAGATTTGGGATTTTGACTAGAAAACAAGAGCGGATGATTTTGAGAGGGTGTGGATGATACTGAAGTGTATATTGAGTAGGAGAGACCCATGCTTCAAGTTGGTCTTCATTTACTTGGAAGCTTCTAGAAGGGATAACTCTAAGGGGATTTAGTTAAAGGATTAGATAGTCACTTTAGTGACTAGAAGTTAGATCAAGCTTTGGTAATTTGCTTAGGATTTGGTATTTCTTAACTTAATTGATTCCTAGAGGATGATCGCCTAGGTAGCTCACTCTAAATCCTAAGCAAACAAGTCAAACAACAAATCAAGGCAATTCATCTAAGCAAGCATACCAATCTTCTACTAAGATTATCATCAAGCCTAGCTTGAGATAAGGATGGGTAGTTTGAAAGGTTTGAGTTTTTAAGAAGGTAAGATTTCTTGGTAATTCTACCAAGAATAGAATTTAAAAGCTTTATAAGAGGTGAGAGTAGTTGAAAGTTCTGTCTTGAAAACATAGGGAGATTATATCATATAGATCTCCATAGTTTTGTAAAAAGGGGGCTAAGAAATAGTTGTTGTAGCAAAGGTATCTTGGATCAAGTTTTGAAATGTTAGGACATTTGAGAATATGAAAAATCATCCAAGACTAATTTGGGAAATAGCTTTTGTCAACTAAGGGTTAGGTAAGGAGCATATCATCCGCTATACATACAGATGCATAAGTACACACAATCAAGTAAACAAACACTGTATCACTAAACAATAAAAAGTTTTTGTTCACCCTGATTTTTGCATTCTAGGCAACTAATCAGGGTTATTGAAAGTGGGATGTTACATACCTTTCCCCCTTAAAAGAATCTCGTCCCGAGATTCGGGAGAGTAAGGTTAGGGGATTTGGTGTCGGGGTTAGTACTATGTGTCTTAAGCTTATTACGTTACGGCTTCGTCTTTGTGCGTGATTAATATGTTGGTAGAGCTGAACTACAATCTTCTGGGATGCACGGAGTGTTGAGTAGGTTCCTGTCATGATTGCGATGCTTGATCTTCCTTTCTTTTCTAACTCAATATCCTGAGGGCGTAGGTTGTACGAACTACCTCTAATTGGAACTTCACAAAGTACCTTTCTAAGGATAGACTCTACCACTTGACGTCTTTTCTATAAGGATCCACAGTGTTTCTTTAGGGGTTTATCGTATCATATTCAACGAGTTGGGTTCGGGATTCCTTTGGGTGCTTTTGGCGGATGATTACTCTATTTGTATGGGAAAGACGCGGTCTTTCCCCTTATAAATAGACTAGGGTAGCTTGGAGATAACGTAGTCCTTTCTTCTGGGACTCTGTTGTGGCCAAGTCAAGGTCATCTTTCAAGTCACAAGTTATTTCGAAAACATCTGACAATCGAACAGTATGGCCACTCCAACTGTCCATAACCGCAGACGCGGCTATTCGAATAGTTTGACACTCTGTAGAGGTGGTACACTTTCCCCACAAAATTCGATACATTCGTCAAGGATAACCCTGAATCATCATACTTGGTATGCGGATAATCAATCCTAACCTTTCAATTACATACCCTAGTATAGGCACCTCCCCTATGAGCTTGGCCTCCCAACCATGGCCAACTGCCATCCCGAGAACTGCATAGGTGGACATTCATAATCACGAGGTAGCCTCAGCTCAACCTCTTCCACAAGGGAACCCATACTAGGACATATAAACTTCCAGTTAAGCCCTACCCAACTCAGGTATTGTGGTTGTACGGTAAAATTGGAATGGTATTGCTCTAAACCCAACCATCGGTTTTTGTCAAAGTCAAGGCTTATGCCTCATTCAGTTTCATCATCAACCCAGTGTGTTTAATAACACATGTCAAAAATTTCAATAGAATGAATCATCATTCCAAGGTTTTCATAATCATTTTCACCAAGCGTTCCCATCTAAAGTGATCAAGTTTTAGTTTATCACTAGCCACTAGTATTGAGGGTATCATTATTGAGGGTTCTATTCAAGTATAAGTACCCAAGACCAGTTCCATTATCTTGATGGTATCCATCCTATTTTCCACTACTCACAATTCATTAACTAAGTACGAAACTTTAGTAAAAGGAAAGTAAAGCTTGTAAGTAAAACTGGGATTAGTATAATCAAAGTTGCATAACTATGCATGCCTAGTGCATCTTGCATTAGTTAGCTTGCACTGATAACTTGCATAATTTTAGCTTGCCTTGAGCAGTGCAGTTGTTGAAGTTCTCTTCTTCTTCCTCGAAGTACTCCTCCTCGTCGTACCCCGGGTTGGTACTAGCGTCTATAAATACAAAAATTGTACACAATCACCAAACAACACTTCACTATTTCTATTTAGCACCCAAAGGCTCACACTAGATGATCTATCATCATCCCTATCAGCACATGAAATAATGACACATTCTTATTTATCTTATTATGGGAAAAGTAATTTCTACTCATTGAAAAATACTTAAGATTTAATATTCTCTAATTAAAATATGGGATCATATTGACACATCTCATCACCACATATTCTAATACTTGGGAATGTGATTTCAAGTGGTGGTCATATATTACAAGATTTAATATTACTATTTAATAATATTTCAGTGACTAGAAACGACTATATATCATTCTTTTAATACTAAACCATGTTTCATATATATAAAACCAAATATTTTTACATATTCATGCAGAGCATGGCAAATGTGATTTTTGAGAGTTGGAATCAACTCAAAAGCATTTATGGTTGATTTTATAAAAATGTTTAAAGTGGTAAAAGTCTATGTCTTGTTATTTTTACTACAGGTGATCTATAATTTCAAATGGTTTGAATCCAATGGGAGTGATTAGACATTTTCAATACCTTTTTAACAAAATTTGAATCATGCAATTTGGTTCAGTACAACTCTTTGAATTCAATTTTGAATACAGCTACTGAATAGGATTTTTAACTAAATGGCAAAATTCTATTTGAATTGTTGGGCTCTACGCGGGAAAAGGAATGGGCCAGCCCAACTGCATAGTGCGTGCGTAGCGGGCTGCTGACAACTTGGTCCCACGCGTCAGTGACAGATCTAACGCGAAATGGTATAAGCAATTCTCAGCGCTATGATTAGAACAAGATCTATGGCTGAGGTTCATCGTCTACGTCGCAGAACTCCGGTGAGATTCTAAACCTAGTGGCACAGTGGGGTCGTGAGAGGCTTACCAGGGCTCCAGCTAGGTCTGACGATGGGGGATAATGGGCTGGTAGACAGCGGTGAATCGATTGGTGGTCGTGGCAGTGCCTGGGGTGGCTCCAATCAATGATGCCCTTTCTTCACTGAGCGGCGGGCTCCGGTCAAATTCCGGTATGGTGGTGCTCGACTTGCTCCGGGAAAGGGTCTGGGGTGGTTCTGAGAGAGAGGGGAATGAACTGGTGGTTGTTTGGGGTCTGGGGTGGCTCCTATTTATACACCAGCGTTGGAGGCAGGGCGGCTTGGTCAGGCTCATCGGCGACGCTGCTACAGGTCAAGGTAGGCATGGCGGATGGCATGGCTCGACGCAGTGGACTACGGCGATCGTCACGCGCGTGATGGCACGACAAGGAGCTGTCTCAATCAGTTGGGCGACACCGGTGCTCTGTTCAGCTACGACGGTGTTCGTCATCGAGTACGGTGGCCATGGCGCGTGCAACGGTGAATCATCATGTCTAGGAGGTGGCTAGTGACGCGGCGAGTACGGGTACGAGCGGAGAGAGCGAGGCGTGGCGTGTGTGCACGAGGCGGCTTCGGCGCTCCATCGTACTCTCAGCACGGCAGAGACTTAAATGGGAACGACTGTTCTCGCTTCTCCACTTCTCATCGTTGATCAAGAGGTGGACAGAGAGGGGCATTGAGGTCATGGACACTCTCTAGACATCGTCGGAGAGGGCGACATGGCGTGTGGCGACTGTTCCATGGTCGACCGACGTGACATGCTCGGTACGGTCATGGCACTGGTCAATGTGGCGAGTGAGGTTGCTCCCTTGCACGGCCAAGTATTGGGAGTGATCGTGGGTGATTTTTTGGGTTGATTGCAGTACAAGAATGAGCACAAGATGGATTCCAAATAGTAAATAGTTGTTGAGTTTGTACTATGTCTGCTAAGTGTTCGACTAAATGGCTGCATGAACTTAATCTTTGAATTATTCAATGATTTTTGGTGGGTGAGCTGGTCACATGCTTGGTAGTCTCTGGTTGCTAGGAATTGTCAAGTGGTGGATGTTTGAGTGGTTTTTGAAAAATGATGATCTATGTACTTACACTTGATTCAATTTGGAATTGGCTCTCAAATAGATTTGAATTTGGTTTCTGTAAATTTGTAAAGTTTGCTTGGGTTCATTTTTACTTGGTCTAGAAAGGGGTGAAAAGAACTAGAATTGTTTCTGTTGCAAATCTTTTACTAGAGATGCCCAAAGTGGGCTAGTGGTTAACTTTGGCAAAAGTGACCATATGATCATATGCTTCACAATTGCTTTTCTTTTCATTTGATTTTGCTTGAGAATGATCTAGATGATGTGGTAATCATTTTTAAACTAATCCTTATCATTTGTAGCAATCAAACATGGCATAGAAAACATTCATGCATTAATTGAACTCTCACATGCATTCATATAGAGTTTAATAATAAAAGTTTTTGTTAACCCTAAACTTGGGTGATTAGAACTTGATAATCTTTTTTACTATTTGTTAGGTGTTACAAACCTTCCCTCCTTAAACAGAATCTCGTCCCGAGATTCAGGAAAAATTAGGAACTAAAGAAATTGGGAAACTCTGTCCTAATATAATGTTCTCGCTCCCAGGTAGCTTCTTCTTCGGTATGGTTACTCCACTACATTTTGAGAAACTTGATACTCCTGGTCCGGGTGGTTCTCAATGCTTCTTCCAAAATACGGATGGGCACTTCATGATAGGTTAAATCCTTGTTGATATCTATGGTTCTGTGATCTATGTTCTTGAAAACTTCGGTCTTCTCTAGAACTTCTAGGCATTTGCGAACTAACGAGATATGGAACACATCATGTACGGCTGACATCTCTTCAGGCAGTTCTAGATAACAGGATACTTCTCCTCGGCAATTTAAAATCTTGAAGGGTCCAATATATCTAGGGGCAAGCTTCCCTTTCAGTTGAAAACGATGCATTCCCTTCAAAGGTGACACTTTGAGATACACAAAATCTCCGATATTGAAGGTCAGGTCTCGACGTCTTTTATCAGCATAACTCTTCTGTCTAGATTGAGCGGTCATGAGGTGTTCACGGACTTTGTGAACCTTCTCTTCAGCTTCGCGTAGGATGTCTAGTCTAAAAATCTGACTCTCTCCTACTTGCGACCAATTCAAGGGTGGTACGGCACTTCCTTCCATACAAAAATTCAAATGGGGCCATTTGCAAACTAGCTTAATAACTGTTGTTGTATGAGAATTCCGCAAAAGGCAGACAATCTTCCCATTTAGATCCATATTCCAACACACGGGCTCTTAGCATAACTTCTAAGATCTGGTTTACTCTTTCAGTTTGTCCGTCGGTTTGCGGGTGATAAGTTGTGCTGAAATTCAGTTTGGTTCCTAATCCTTCTTGGACTTTCTTCCAAAACCTTGAGGTAAACTGGGTTCATCGATCTGACACAATGGTCATGGGGGTTCCATGCAGACTGACTATTCTAGCAATATATAACTCTGCTAGCTTCGAGCTTTGATAGGTAGTCTTGACGGGTATGAAATGAGCTACTTTGGATAGTCTATCCACTATGACCCAAATAGAATCATTTCCCCTACTGGATGTAGGCAAACCTGTGATGAAATCCATTCCGACAGAATCCCATTTCCATTCCGGAATCTGTAACGATTGCAAAAGTCCTGCGGGTTGCTGATGTTCCGCTTTGACTCTCTGGCAGATGTCACACTTGGCTATGTAGCTTCCGACTTCTCTCTTCATTTTGTGCCACCAGAATTGCTCCTTCAAATACTGATACATCTTGGTTCCTCCCGGGTGAATAAAATAAAGGGTATCATGGGCTTCCTGCATAATGACCTTTTTCAACTCTGAATCTGCTGGCACACAGATACGTCCTTTATACCACAGAACCCCTTCTTCATCTTTAGTGAATCCGGGTACCTTCCATGTACTGATACGACGCTTGATTCCATCAATACTTGTGTTTCCTTTCTGAGCTTCCTTGATCTGACTGATCCACGTGGGTTGAAGTTCTATGCTAGCTAGAAATCCTTCGCTAACTGTTGGGCCACGCAGAGATAAACAAAACTTTTTCCCTAACGCGGTACACCCAAGATCCAGCTCAGGTTATAGGCCATGAGATTACCGCTAGACGCGCAGATGCGGAAGTTGATGTAGCGCGTCGAAGCAGTGCCGAACGATCCACGGACAGCCCTCCGAATCCCACAAACTCCTTCGTCAGATCCCCACGAGCTTCCCCGTCTCCAGCACCGCACGTGCAACGCCTGTACCGGTATCCACACATACAAGAAGGAGCTTCGGACAGAGGATTGCTAGATCCTGTCTAGCCCGAAATGGAAGTGGAGAAAGTGACGGCTAGGTCAGGGACTATCCCTTGTCACTCCACTTATATACACTCCTAGTTGGGCTCAACGCTTGAGGCCCATCTAGGCTGTACTCCAATCTCCATATGGATCTAATCCACATGGGCTCCTTACCCTTAAGTGTGTGACCCTCTAGGTTCACGTACACCTAGACACGACATGAGCTACTCCTCCAGGTATCCCGTCATGGCTTTGAGTCCAATTCACTCCCATGAACACTCGGTCTCAAGTCGATAGATGGTAGCGGCCTCTAGCAAGACGTGCCAACTCCCAAGTGTCATAAAGTCAGAAGACGAACCTTCAATGTGACTTTCGTCCAAGTCTCTTTGCCTCACGATATATCTGTCAAGCTATAGGCGATTAGTTGCCATCCCTTAAATAGCTTAACTCTCTTCTCATACCATGATATGTCATTCACTGGACTAACTCTTAGTCTGACTCCTCAGTTAGCACTTAACTGAGTAGCGCATGGCCATGCTTCCGAATCATATCACACGAGAGGGCCTAGAGAATATCTCTCCATTACGGAGGGGCAAATCCCATCTTGGTAATCCACGTCATGCAGCTTGCTTCAAAACCAACCCGAACTCTACCTTTATAACTGCCCATTTATGGAACAACGTTTGATAGAACCTAAGTTGGCGATCCACAACTCGGATCATGCAATCACCTCAGGTCGAAGGATTCCATTGCTTGAGACTGCAAATGACAACATGCTCGTTGCATCTCAACTGTGGGTCAGTCCAACTCACTAAACTCTTTAGCCGAATTAGTGTAAGTCGGAATAGCATCACCATGCCCATGACAAGTGGAACCGTGCCATCAGCCAACTTGCACATTGGTCTAAGTTGTGTGTCCAGCACAACCTCAACGACCAAGGACTATCTAATATGAACAATCATGAATACATAGTTCCACAACTGAATCACGCATTCAGTGATATATATCTGATGTTCATATACGGACAAATTTACTTTATGAATACTTTGGGAAACATCATCAACCATGATTGCCTCTAGGGCATATTCCCAACAGTCTCCCACTTGCACTAGAGTCAGTCATCCGACATCACATGTCTAGGCATCTAATGTCCATGGCTCTTACGTGCGCCTCATGCTTAGGCTGTGGAAGTGGCTTTGTCAACAGATCTGCAACGCTTGCATCCGTGTGTACCTGGCATAACCTGGTATCACCATGATCCACGAACTGGCGAATCAGGTGGTATCGCATGAGTATATGCTTGTTCTTCTGGTGTTGTCTGGGTTCCTTGGCTTGCGCAATAGCACCATTGTTGTCACAATACACGTCTAACGGATTGGACGAGCCCTGAACCACACCAATATCAATTAGGAAGTTCCTGATCCAAACAGCTTCCTTTGCTGCCTCCGAGGCAGCAATATACTCAGCTTCTGTTGTAGATGCAGACACAGTCTCTTGCTTGGAACTCTTCCAGCTCATAGCCCCTCCGTTCATAATGAACACGTACCCAGATTGTGAACGAGAATCATCTGAGTCAGTAAGGTAACTCGCATCCGTGTAACCCCTTACACTGAGTTCAACCTCACGTCCATAAACTAGGAACACATCCTTAGTACTTCTCAAGTACTTAAGAATGTTCTTAACTGCTGCCCAGTGGATTTCTCCAGGGTCAGCCTGGTATCTGCTCACAACACTTAGAGCATAGGAAACATCCGGCCTAGTACAAATCATGGCATACATGATGGACCCGACTGCCGAAGCATACGGAATCACACTCATCCTACTTCGCTCATCAGTCGTCGAAGGATACTGAATCTTGCTAAGTCTTATGCCATGGGACATCGGTAAGAACCCCTTCTTAGACGATTCCATGTTGAACTTCTTCAACACTTTGTCCAAATATGTACTTTGGATCAATCCAATGAGCCACCTGGATCTATCTCTATAGATCCTGATTCCTAGTATATAAGTTGCCTCACCCAAGTCCTTCATTGAGAAACTCCTTTCCAATGATTCCTTGGTTTCTTGCAACATATGGACATCATTTCCAATCAATAATATGTCATCCACATATAAGATCAGTAAGTTTACGTTGCTCCCACTAAACTTCTTGTATAAACAAGAATCATGATCACTCTTGATGAAGCGAAACGATTTGACTACCTCATCAAAGCGAGTATTCCAACTCCTAGAAGCTTGCTTCAATCCATAAATGGATTTCTGAAGTTTGCATATCTTGTCAGCATTAGCTGGAGCGACAAAACCCTCGGTCTATATCATATACACGTCCTCGGTTAATTTTCCATTAAGGAAAGCTGTTTTGACATCCATCTGCCATATCTCATAGTCGAAATAGGCTGCTATAGCTAACATGATCCGAACTGATTTAAGCATCGCTATGGGTGAGAAAGTCTCATCGTAGTTAACTCCTTGAACTTGCCGGAACCCCTTCGCGACAAGCCGTGCTTTATAGATAGAAACATTTCCATCCATATTAGTTTTCTTCTTAAAGACCCATTTGCACTCGACGGGTCTTGCACCGTCTGGCAGATCAACCAAGTTCCAAACTTGATTATCATCCATGGACTTTAACTCGGATCTCATGGCTCCAAGCCATGACTCAGAATGAGAACCCACCATCGCTTCCGAATAAGTTGCCGGCTCATCACTGTCTAACAGTAATACATCACGAACACTTCGCAATCTTGACGATCTTCGCAGTGTAGGTGCAGCTACCAGCTCAGCTACCACGACTGGCTCAACCTCCAAGGCTTTGACCAAATCACTACTGACCGGTTCCTCTTGAACTTCTTCGAGCCGCACCGTACTCCCACTGACTTCCCGACTGAGAAACTCTTTCTCAAGGAAGACACCATTCCGAGCGACAAACACTTTGCCCTCTTCTCGGTTGTAGAAGTAGTAACCCAAGGTTTCCCTTGGATACCAACGAAAATGCACTATCCGACTTGGCTGTAAGCTTGTTTGACTGAAGTCGCTTGACAAATGCTTCACAACCCCAAATCTTAAGAAAAGACAAACTTGGCTTCTTGCCTGTCCACATCTCATGTGGTGTCTTCTCTACCAATTTTGATGGTACTCTGTTTAGTGTGAACGTTGCCGTTTCTAGACAATAACCCCAAAATGATAAAGGTAGATCTGTCCGACTCATCATTAATCGTACCATGTCCAACCAGGTCCGATTCCGCCGTT
The DNA here is from genome assembly GCA_023614405.1 of Avena insularis. Lineage (NCBI taxonomy): Eukaryota > Viridiplantae > Streptophyta > Magnoliopsida > Poales > Poaceae > Avena > Avena insularis. The sequence continues at coordinate 260,101,136 of CM042696.1, forward strand.
CCGACACACCGTTCCTTTGCCCGGCAGAGTGAGCTGAGGAACTATTCCACAACTCTTTAGATGGTCATCAAACTCATGGCTCATGTACTCGCCTCCTCGGTCCGACCGAAGGAACTTTATTTTCTTGCCGAGTTGATTTTGTACTTCATTCTGGAATTCTTTGAACTTTTCAAAGGCTTCCGACTTATGTTTCATCAAGTAGACATATCCATATCTACTCAAATCATCAGTGAAGGTAATGAAGTACTCATAACCACCCCTGGCTGTGGCGCTCATTGGACCACATACATCACTATGTACTAGTCCCAACAAGTCAGACGCCCTTTCACAACTCCTTGCAAAAGGTGTCTTGGTCATCTTGCCTAGAAGGCAGGATTCGCATGTCTCGAACGACTCCAAGTCGAACGAAGTTAGGAGTCCATCATCATGGAGCTTCTTCATGCGTTTCCAACTTATATGACCAAGTAGACAGTGCCAAAAGTAAGTCATATTCAGATCATTTGGTTTCAACCTTTTTCACATTTATGTTATAGACCGACCCACCATCAAGATTCAAAATAAATAACCCATTCTGAACGGGTGTAAAGCCGTGAAACATATCATTCAAATATAAAGAACAACCATTGTTCTTAATATTAGACTCATAGCCTTGTCTCATCAAACATGAGGCAGAAATGATGTTTCGACAAAGCACTGGAACATAATAACAATTATTTAGTTCCATTAAGAATCCTGAAGGTAAATGAAGTTGCATCATGCCGACTTCCAACGCAGCAACTCTTGCTTTGTTGCTGACCCGAATGTCAACCTCGCCTCTTGCTACGCCCCTAGTTCTTACCAGTCCCTGCAACGAGTTGTAGATATGAATGACTGATCCGGTATCATATACCCAAGAACTACCGGGTGCATCAGCAGGATAAAGGTCTATAACATTGCAAACAAGTGTACCTGAGTTGGAAGTCACACCTCCACTCTTGGCTTTATCCGCCAAATACTTGTTGCAATTCCTCTTCCAGTGGCCATCCACTTTGCAATAGAAGCAAGTGGAACCGGCTGAAGGAGATGACTTAGTCCCTGAGGAAACGCTTGGGATCTCATCCTGAGCATTGCCTACTGACTTAGCCTTCTTCTTCTTAGTCCAAGAACTCTTCTTAAACTTAGCCTTATTCTGTACCACCAACACTTGGCTAGTACCTTTCTTGAGATCAACCTCTTCCTGCTTAAGCATCCCATGTAATTCACTGAGCTCCTTATCCATACCATGCATGTGGTAGTTCGATATGAACTGACCATACACACTAGGAAGAGAGTTCAGAATTATATCCGTAGCGAACTCTTCGCTAATGGGGTAGCCAAGCCTTTCTAGAGACTGGACGTAACCAACCATCTTGATCACATGCGGACTCAGTGGATCACCATCCCTAAGCTTACAACTCAGCAAAGCTTGAGAGACTTGATACCTCTCGGTCTTTGCTTGAGCCTGGAACATACTTTTGAGGCTTTCGATCATATCGTAGGCCTCAACATTCTCGAACTGCTGCTGCAAGTCCGGTTCCATGTGAGCAAGCATAAGATAGCTAATTTCTGTAGACTCATCACATGTTCTACGATAGGCATTGGTTGCTGCGACACTCGCATTCTCATCCAGCACATCTAGAAGTGGGTTGTCTAGAACATGGTCCCTTTTTTCTTGTTTGAGAACAATTCTCAGATTACGATACCAGTTGGTGAAGTTTGTCCCATTAAGTTTATCTTTCTCTAGGATGGTCCTCAAAGCAAAACTGGACAACTGAGGGAGACTGCTACTAGGTGCCATTATCTAAACAGAAATATGCAAAACACTTAAGACAAGTATTCATAAAAGAGCAGGCGTATTAAACATTTTGATACTCATGCTCCCACTAGAACCAACATCCCTCTGATGGTTACTTAGTGATTCAGGATCCTAAATAAGCAAGCTGACTAGTGAGCTTTAGCATCACCGCTAGCCGTCAAGTGATCTAGGTAGGCAACTCCTTGCCAATCGCATCTCATGCGACTCCTGTTGGTCCGGTGGAATCTCATGCCCCGGCTCCCGACCTCCCTCTCCCCAAGCCCCACAACCGTTGTGATCGACCCGTCTAGCTTACCAAGTGCTTCCGCTATAAGAGTCTGACTCGAACCCATCTAGTCGAAAAGAATTGGCAGTACCTCAATTTTATGAGCCCACTACCAAGAATGTCCGACTTGTGATGGTGTAGCACTAGCGGGGAGACTGACTAGACCTTCTTTGAGGGATTAAAGTTTAACCACTATCTCATAGAGGTAAAACTAGAGACATAACAATCACACAAATTAATCCAATTATCATGTGAAATGGTATGGCTCCCTTCATGGCGATCTCCATCTCCATGAACCTATTCATCATGCCTTTGGCTGCAGTGTCCTTCAAGTCCTCCAAACATGCTACACTAGAATTAAGGAATATACAAGAAGATGGCATCTCATGCCGACACGCAGGTTGTTATACAATAACAGTGACAGCACTTTGGCTCCAGCCGGCTGACAAACTCGTGATACACAGATCACGTATGGATTACACACATCACATGCACATAAGCCATACCATTCACAACTTCCTGCAAAAACAAGTTATGCATAGATATGATATCTACCGGCATTGTGAACCTCACAACGACATCTAATGTGCTACGACAGGGCGAAGCCAGCGGTCTGACCAATCTCATTGATCATCCGAAATCGCAGATCTAATATGCATTCCGAACTATGGATTCCTTCATTGGATAAAACACTTTTACCCAAATCTGATCCCTGTGCAGATCTGACCAATCTCATTGATCATCCGCACCTGATCTTCCATGCAACCCCGAGTGCGATTGATCCAATCAATCTTGCACAAAACCGATCTATCTCATAGATCGACCACCGAAACCCTAAGTGGATCATATCCACCACCTCGTGCATATCACATATGCACAGATCTAGAGCCTAAAACCAGAAGCTTTCGCTCTGATACCACTGTTGGGCCACGCAAAGATAAACAAAACTTTTTCCCTAACGCGGTACACCCAAGATCCAGCTCAGGTTATAGGCCACAAGATTACCGCTAGACGCGCAGATGTGGAAGTTGATGTAGCGCGTCGAAGCAGTGCCAAACAATCCACGAACAACCCTCCGAATCCAATGAACTCCTTCGTCATATCCCCACAAGCTTCCCCATCTCCAGCGCCGCACGTGCAACGCCTCTACCGGTATCCACACATACAGGAAGGAGCTTCAGACAGAGGATTTGTAGATCTTGTCTAGCCCGAAATGGAAGTGGAGAAAGAGACGGCTAGGTCAGGGACTATCCCTTGTCACTCCACTTATATACACTCCTAGTTGGGCTCAACGCTTGAGGCCCATCTAGGTTGTACTCCAATCTCCACATGGATCTAATCCACATAGGCTCCTTACCTTTAAGTGTGTGACCCTGTAGGTTCACGTACACCTAGACACGACATGAGCTACTCCTCCAAGTATCCCGTCATGGCTTTGAGTCCAACTCACTCCCATGAACACTCGGTCTCAAGTCGATAGATGGTAGCGGCCTCTAGCAAGACGTGCCAACTCCCAAGTGTCATAAAGTCAGAAGACGAACCTTCAATGTGACTTTTGTCCAAGTCCCTTTGCCTCATGATATATCTGTTAAGATATATGCGAGTAGTTGCCATCCCTTAAATAGCTTAACTCTCTTCTCGTACCATGATATGTGATTCACTTGACTAACTCTTAGTCCGACTCCTCAGTTAACACTTAACTGAGTAGCGCATGGCCATGCTTCTGAATCATATGACACGAGAGGGCCTAGAGAATATCTCTCCATTACGGAGGGGCAAATCCCATCTTGGTAATCCACGTCACGCAGCTTGCTTCACAACCAACCCGAACTCTACCTTTATAACTGCCCATTTACGGAACAGCGTTTGATAGAACCTAAGTTGGCGATCCACAACTCGGATCATGCAATCACCTCAGGTCGAAGGATTCCATTGCTTGAGACTGCAAATGACAACATGCTCGTTGCATCTCAACTGTGGGTCAGTCTGACTCGCTAAACTCTTTAGCCGAATCAGTGTAAGTCGGAATAGCATCACCATGCGCATGACAAGTGGAACCGTGTCATCAGCCGACTTGCACATTGGTCTAAGTTGTGTGTCCAACACAACCTCAACGACCAAGGACAATCTAATATGAACAATCATGAATACATAGTTCCACAACTGAATCACACATTCAGTGATATATATCTGATGTTCATATAAGGACAACTTTACTTTATGAATACTTTGGGAAACATCATCAACCATGATTGGCTCTAGGGCATATTCCCAACACTAACTAGCTCCATTCTAAAATTTTCCAACTCCTCATGCAAACTTGGCTGGTCTTCCTTAATCATGGTGTTCAGTCTACACAGAAATCTACTAAGAGCATATGCTACCACATTGGCTTTGCCGGGATGATAGTGAATGTCCAGGTCATAATCTTTGATTAACTCTATCCATCTCATTTGCCTAATATTCAGCTCCTTCTGGGTGAAAATGTACTTCAAACTCTTGTGATCCGAATACATCTCATAGCGGTTACCCATAAGGTAATGACGCCATGTATTCAAAGCTAAAACTACGGCTGCCAGTTCTAAGTCATGGGTAGGGTAGTTCTTCTCATGTTGCTTTAGTTGTTTGGATAGGTATGATATGACTTTTCCATCTTACATAAACACACATCCGAGACCAATCTTGGATGCATCACAATACACATCAAAAGTCTTCTTGATATCCGGCATGATCAAAATTGGGTCTCAAATCAATCTCTTCTTGAGATCTTGAAAACTTGCTTCACATTTGTCCGTCCATTCAAACTTCTTGTCTTTCTTCAATAGCTGGGTCATCGGTCTGGCAATGCTTGAAAATCCTTCACCAAACTTGCGGTAATATCTGGCTAATCCAAGAAATGCACGGACTTTGGTTTGGGTGGTTGGGGCTTTCCATTCTTCAACATCCTTAATCCTGGCGGGATTGACAGCAACTCCTTCTGCCAACAAGATATGGCCTAGGAATCCTACTTCCTTTAACTAGAACTCATATTTGCTAAACTTGGCATACAACTGATGCTCTCTAAGGGTTTCAAGGATGGTTCTTAGGTGCTGTTCATGGTCCTCCTCTAACTTGGAGTAGATCAGAATGTCATCGATAAAAACAACGACAAACTTATCTAGGAAGTTCATAAAAATCTTATTCATGAGGTTAATGAAATAAGAGGGGGCATTGGTTAATCCAAAAGACATGACATTTTATTCGTCCAATCCATATATGGTGGTGAAGGTAGTCTTTGGAATATCTATTGCACGAATCTTCAATTGACAATAACCAGTTCTAAGATCAATCTTAGAAAACACTCTAGCACCAGTCAGTTGATCAAACAAATCTTCTATCTTCGGAAGTGGGTACTTGTTTTTGATGGTGACGTCATTCATCTTCCGATAATCCGTACACACACAGTTGGCACCATCCTTCTTATCAACAAACAGAACAGGTGATCTCCATGGCGAGGCACTTGGTTGTATCAAACCTTTTCCCAACATATCATCAAGTTGCTTCTTCAGCTCCACTAATTCAGATGGGTTCATACTATAAGGTCTCTGAGTTATGGGTCTAGCTCCAGGAACTAGTTCAATGATAAACTCAATATCTCGATCTGGGGGCATATCGGGCAATTCACCTGGGAACACATCGGGGTATTCACAGACTACTCTAACTTGGTCAATGGTGGTTTTGGCTAAACTCTTGTTGCACTTGAATTGACGGGGCAGCGTCTCAGATACATGCTCTACTGATACTCCGGTGCTACTGGTCATGGTTATGGCTTTCCTGCACAGTCGATTAATCCTTGATGTTTCGACATCCAATCCATTCCTAGCACTACTTCCAAACCTTTGGTTCCAAGTACTATTAGATTGGCATAAAAATCTATCCCATGGATTCTAATTGGTATGGCCTTGCAAAATTTTCTAGCTTTGGTGGTTGAACCAGGTATTTGAACTATCATGACATGCTTCAAATTGGTGGGTTGAATCTTACTAGTGCATGCAAATTCTTCTGTAACAAACAAGTGCGATGCTCCAGAATCAAACAACACTCTTGCTAGAACTGAGTTAACAGAGAACATACCCAGCACGACATCTGGCGCTTCCTGGGCTTCTTCAGCATTCATGTGGAATAGACGGTCGGTACGGTTGTGCGGGTTTCCTGGGGCAAATCTCTTTCCAGGATGGACATGACGCTGCTGTTGGTCAGGTGCAGTAACATTGGTTGCTGCGGCAAGCTTCTTGGGGAACTCATTGGAATAGTGACCCGTGACTCCGCATTCAAAGCAAGTGATCATTGACTTGTCTTTCCATACGACCGACACAACATTACTTCCAGTCCTTGGGGCAGTATTGTTGTTGTTGTTACTGTTGTTGTTGGACCTTGGCGGTGCACGGTTGATGTTATTGGGGTTGCCGGGGTTGTTGTTGTGGTTTCCTCCGGGCCTCGGGTTTCCTCCGCCACGATTGGGATAGTTCGGACGGTTCATTGGGGGTCTGTTGTTTCTTGGGGCATATCATGTAGACAGATTGGGGCGATACTTCGAGGTATGGTGGGGTCCTGGTTGGTGCATCATACGACGCTTGTGGTTCTCATTGGCTTGGTTGATCTTTCCTTCCATATGGATAGCAGAATCCACTAAAGCTTCAAGGTCGTCAAATGGAATGTTGACTAGCACTGACCATCTCATCATGCAGGCCATTCAGGAATCCCGCTTTCTTCTTCACTTCCATGTCCATCTCATCAGGGGCATACCTAGCTAGCGATAGAAATTTGTCACGGTACTCAACCATAGTCATTATTCCTTGCTTCAGCTCCCTGAATTCATCCCTCATCCTCTTAATCAAACCTGGGAGGACATGAGTCCTACTGAACTTGAGCTTGAACTCCTCCCAAGTCATCATCTGTCCTCCATTCATGGTATGGGTGCACACCAAGATCCTGCATAGCCTACCAGATAGTGGGTGGCAAACAGTACCTTCTCATTGGCCTCAACTCCTGCAACTTCTAGGTTGTTTTCCATTGTCTGCAGCCAGTCATCAGCATCTAAGGGCTCCTCAGAATTGCTAAACATGGGAGGGTTGGTGTTCTGGAAGTTCTTGAGTTTGGATCCATGATGATCTTGGTTTCCATGGCCTTGATTATTATGGGCCATCTAGGCTATCTATTGAAGAGTGGATAGGTTGGCTTGACGTTCAGCTCTACCGGCTTCACGATCTGAAACTAACATCTGTAGAATCTGAAGCATTGGGTCCTGAGATGAGCTGCTCCCATCGGGGTTACCACGAGTCATCTAAAGATTGAGATATATAATGAGACAAGAGGGAAATTGCTATGGTTTGAGGGGTATGTTTCAAAAAGCTTTTAAACTTTGAGGAGTACTAAGGTTTGACAACTAACAACTCCATTTCATTCATTCATTCCAAGCACACAATACAAACACACACCACAACTAGAAAACAGATAGTTTTAAGAACCATTCTGTGAAGCTACGATACTGTGGGGGTCGGGTACAACTCACACCTACGATAGTGCTTAGGTGTGACTACTAGTCATCCGAACTGTCAGGCTCCTCTTCATCAATGAAGTTAGCATCATCCTCATCAGTGTGGTCCTCCATGGCGACGTCCTCCAGGTAGTCATCATCATCACTAAGGTAAGAGTAGGGATCTCCATGGATGTCTTCACCTTCCTCTTCCTTCTCATCCAGCTGGATCTCCTGGTCGTGGATGGTCTCCTCCAAGGTGGCTATCTTCTGACAAAGATGGGTGATGATGCGATCCTTCTTATCGTGCTAACGACGGAGAGACTTGCGCTCCTTAGAAGCATGGCGAGGGTCTGCTTCCTTTCAGCGGCTTCCGCATGATTCTAGTTGGCGTATGCACGGGCATTGTCCAACTCTTTCTAAGTCTCATGTAGCATGAAGTCCAAGTGTTCCACGTGATGCCTTAACTCCGGATGTGACAACATGGCCAAAGGATGTCCAGTAGAGTCACGTCTTGTAGAGTGGGCATAGCGGGTGCCATTGATCTGGTTGATGTTTTGAGCACACAAGCGAGCAAGTGCCTCCTACATTGCCCTGGCTAGACCATCTAACTGGTTGTTCTCCCTGATGCTGAACTGAATCTTCTCTGAAAGTGGTGGCTCCATTTTGCCTCTTAGGTCGGCAATAATCAGCCACTATATCTCCCCTCCAGATTGGTCATTGAGCTGTGCTCCGAAGAACTCCGGGTGTGGGCGTCCAAGATACCCCGAGAGCTGGTCCAAATCCCTCTCAAAGATGATGTCCCCTCCATTGCCCAACTAGTAACACTTGCTATATTTGACCTCCATCTATAAGCAAGGAAGATGAGTAAGTTAGTGAGGTGATCAAGTGTGTCAAATTTTATGTAGAATTGTAAGAGTTTTGAGTAGCATGTGAACTCCTTTTCGAAAGAATCTCAAGGGTAAGAGTGAGAATAAGTTTTCATAAATACTCAATTGCTTGGTTTTGAAACTAGGTTTTTCAAACGTCCATTCTAACTAGGGTCTCCTATGGTCAGGATGGCTCTGGTACCAACTTGTCAACACCCAGATTTTTAAGTCCAGATGCCTATGATGTCGTACATCGCAATCCTAGGATTATCATTTTTGCGAGACATAACAGATTTGGTACCATAGTACATCATTAATTACAAACTATAATAAAGGTGTTACAAATAAAGGATCTCATGATCCAATCTTAATACAATCAAAGCAGGAGAAAGTAAACATAGTACGACTCCATCTTCAGGGTCACATGCAATGCTGACGACGGAAGATGATCCTAGTTATCATAGACCTCCTGATGTCCATCTTCCGGGTAGTCCTCCTCATAGTCTGGCCATGGGAATAGCCAGGGACAAAGCCATGAGTACTCTTTAAGTACTCACAAACTATCACTAGTATAAGTAAAGTAGAACTAGTAGGAATCTTAAGCTCTAGTTTTGTTTGCAAAAAGCCAAGTTTATTTCATAAGGAATTTTAGAGTAAATACCTAATTTAGTTCTCTACAACACTTAAGTGGGAACCTAGTTTTCATGTACACAACTCTGTTGTGGCCAAGTCAAGGTCATCTTTCAAGTCACAAGTTATTTCGAGAACATCTGACAACAGAACAGTATGACCACTCCAACTGTCTATAATCGCAGACACGGCTATTCAAATAGTTTGACACTCTGTAGAGGTGGTACACTTTCACCACAAAATTTGACACATCTGTCAGGGATAACCCTGAATCATCATACTTGGTATGCGGATAATCAATCCTAATCTTTCAATTACTCACCCTAGTATAGGCACCTCCCCTATGAGCTTGGCATTCCAGCCATGGCCAACTGCCATCCTGGGAACTGCATAGGTGGACATTCATAATCACGAGGTAGACTCAGCTCAACCTCTTCCACAAGGGAACCCATACTAAGACATATAAACTTCCAGTTAAGCCCTACCCAACTCAGGTATTGTGGTTGTATGGTAAAATTGGAAAGGTATCGCATCCGAACCCAACAATTAGTTTTTGTCGAAGTCAAAGCTCATGCCTCATTTAGTTTCATCATCAACCCAGTGTGTTTAATAACACATGTATAAACATTTCAATAGAATGCATTATCATTCCAAGGTTTTCATAATCATTTTCACCAAGTGTTCCCATCTAAAGTGATCAAGTTTTAGTTTAGCACTAGCCACTAGTATTGAGGGTATCACTATTGAGGGTGCTACTCAACTATAAGTACCCAAGACTAGTTCAATTATCTTGGTGGTATCCATCCTATTTTCCACTACTCACAATTCATTAACTAAGTATGAAACTTTAGTAAAAGGAAAGTAAAGCGTGTAAGTAAAACTGGGATTGGTATAATCAAAGTTGCATAACTAAGCATGCCTAGTGCATCTTGCATTAGTTAGCTTGCACTGATACCTTGCATAGTTTTAGCTTGCCTTGAGCAATGTAGTTGTTCAAGTTCTCTTCTTCTTCCTCGAAGTACTCCTCCTCGTCATACCTGGGTCAGTACTAGCGTCTATAAATACATACAATATACACAATCACCAAACAACACTTCACTATTTATATTTAGCACCCAAAGGCTCACACTAGATGATCTAGCATCATCCCTATCATCACATGAAATAATGACACATTCTTATTTATCTTATTTTGGGAAAAATAATTTCTACTCATTGAAAAATACTTAAGATTTAATATTCTCTAATTAAAATATGGGATCATATTGACACATGTCATCACCACATATTCTAATACTTGGGAATGTGATTTAAAGTGGTGGTCATATATTACAAGATTTAATATTACTATTTAATAATATTTCATTGACTAGAAATGACTATATATCATTCTTTTAATACTAAACCATGTTTCATATCTGTAAAACCAAATCTCTTTACATATTCATGTAGAGTATGGCAAATGTGATTTTTGAGAGTTGGAATCAACTCAAAAGCATTTATGGTTGATTTTATAAAAATGTTTAAAGTGGTAAAAGTCTATGTCTTGTTATTTTTACTACAGGTGATCTATAATTTCAAATGGTTTGAATCCAACAGGGAATGATTAGATATTTTCATTACCTTTTTAACAAAATTGGAATCATGCAATTTGTTTCAGTACAACTCTTTGAATTCAATTTTTAATACATCTACTGAATAGGATTTTTAACTAAATGGCAAAATTCTATTTGAATTGTTGGGCTCTGTGCAGGAAAAGGAATGGGCCGGCCAACTGCACAGCATGCACGTTGAAGGAGATATGCCCTAGAGGCAAATAATAAATAGGTTTTTATTGTCATATCTCAATTAGTTTATAATAGTTTCATATTGTGCTATAACTGTGCCAAGTAGAAACATTGGTACAGGTGTGGTATGAAACAGCAAAGTCCCTAGTAGCCTCTATTCATACTAGTTCGTTGGTCACAAAGATGATCTGGGTTTCAACATCATGGGCATTTATGCCGACTGACAACGAGATCATATCATTGGAGAATGATGTGGTTGGACATTCCTCTATGGATTGCAACACGATCAAGTCATATAGTTCATTGTTGCAACAGCTATACCTAGACTCCTTGTCCTTAGACCGTGAGCTCATATTACTCACTCTTTCCCTAGGCTGCTTAGCATCAGCAATCATCATCTGTAATGGTGGCCATAAAGGTGTACATTGGGTATTCCGAAGGAACAGTAGATGACATGTGACTGCAAGACCAGGATTTATTCACCCACATGACGGGTAAAGATACATACGGCCGGCTTGGTGAGATTACATCCATAAATGTTGCAACATGTGACTAGGTCACGGGGATGTAATATCACAGTAACAAGAAAATAGAACTTGTTGTGAACGAGATTGAACAAGGTATGGGATACCAGTGATCGGATCTCGGACAAGTTGTATCAAGAAACAAAAGGAATAGGATGCCACATTTAGACGGTTCAAACGACATTGTCATCAGGAATGCATAGGGGTCACATGGATATCCCTGGTCCCTCTGTTGATCATTGATACAGATCATGTCTAGAGCATTCCCGAGCCGTGAGAGGATACACTTAAGGGTACGATGAGAGCGATCATTCATAAGACAGAATCACAGTAGAGAAAGAGAGAAAGCCGGAATCGTTCCGTAGAGAGATCCGAAGTTGTTCGGAGAAAGAATAAAGGACCAGAATCATTTGGAAAGATCCGAAGTCATTCGGGGGAAATCGAAAGGGAACTGAAAGGTGTTTCGGGTCAAGATGGATTTTATAATATGTATTTACATATTAATTAGTGTAATTAATATTAAATATAATATTAAAATCTAATTTGAAGGGTTATTCCACTAATGGGCCAAACTTCCTAGGGAATAAAGGCCCATGAGGGAAAACCGAAGGAGGGAAGGGCCAAGGGCCAAGGGGCCATGGCCCAGACGCCTCAAGGGGGCCCACCCGGCCAGCCTAGTGCTATGCGTGGGGTGGGGCCCACCCCTGGCCGGCGGCCCATGACGGTCCATGCGCCTCCCCTCCTCTCTCCCTTGAATAGTCCCACATTGGAAACCCAAAGGGGAGGGCACACCCCCTGCCCCTATATAAAGGGGTGCCCATGGGTGGGATGAAACACACCAATATTTGGAGAAGTCCTTTGGTTGACTTTCACCCCCCCTCTCTCTATACCTTGTGACCATGGCCCCAAGTCTGGGCTGTGCGATCAAGGCACACCTGCAGTATGCCGTTGCGCTGCAGGGATTCCTAGCCGGATATCAACTTCCACACTCCCGACGGGATCGGCGAGCCGGAGGTCTCATCGTGCACCGAATGTGTACGAAGACACGAGGCGCAACACTTGGGGCGCTTGAATATCGTGAGCCAGAGTTGTTGAACAATGAAGATGATGAAGATCAAGAAGGATCAAGGGGTGACCTGTGAGGAGCTTCGCGACCTTGAGTTCGTCTATGAGTACGACTACATCAACCACGTTCCCCGCGGAACGTTAACCGCGTACGGTCTACAAGGGTATGTATTCTATACGCATCGGCCGTTACCGCATTACTACATAGATAGATCCTAGGCAGTTTCTGGGGTTTCAACGTAGGGAAATTTTTGTTTTCCGTGCCGATCCCCAACACACGTAGCAGGCTGCTGACAAGTTGGTCCCACGCGTTAGTGACAGATCTAACGTGAAACGGTATCAACAATTCTCAGCGCTACGATTAGAACAAGATCTACGGCTGAGGTTCATCGTCTACATCACAGAACTCCGGCGAGATTCTAAATCTAGCGGCATAGTGGGGGTCGTGGGAGGCTTACCAGGGCTCCAGCTAGGTTCGGTGATGGGGGCAAATGGGCTGGTAGACGACGGCGAATCGATTGGTGGTCACAACGGTGCCTGGGGTGGCTCCAATCAACGACGCCCTTTCTTCACTACAGCAGTAGGCTCTGGTCAAATTTCGGCTGGGTGGTGCTTGCCTTGCTCCGGGAAAGGGTCTGGGGTGGTTCTGAGAGAGACATGAGTGAACTGGTGGTTGTTTAGGGTTTGGGGTGGCTCCTATTTATACACCAACATTGGAGGCATGGCGGCATGGTCAGGCTCATCGGCGACACTTCTACAGGTCGAGCTAGGCATGGCGGATGGTGTGGCTCGACGCAGTGGACTACGACGATCATCACGCGCGTGATGGCACAACAAGGGGCAGTCTCAATCGGTCGGGCAACATCGGCGCTCTGTTCAGGTACGGCGGTGTTCGTCATCGAGTACGGTGGTCATGGGGCGTGCAGCGGTGAATCATCGTGTCTGGGAGGTTGCAGGTGACGCGGCGAGTGCGGGTACAAGCGGAGAGAGCGAGGCGCGGCGTGTGTGCACGAGGCGGCTTTGGTGCTCCGTCGTGCTCTCGGCATGGCAGAGACTTAAATGGGCGCGGTTGTTCTCGCTTCTCCACTTCTCGATGTTGGTCAAGGGGTGGACTGAGAGGGGTGTTGAGGTCATGGCTACTCTCTAGACATCTTGGGAGAGGGTGGCGCGGCGTGTGGCGACTGGTCCATGGTCGACCGGTGTGACATGCTCGGTACGGTCATGGCACTGGTCAATGTGGCGAGTGAGGTTGCTCCCTTGCACGGCCAAGTACTGGGAGTGATCATGAGTGATTTGTTGGGTTGATTGCAGTACAAGAATGAGCACAAGATGGATTCCAAATAGTAGATAGTTGTTGAGTTTGTACTCTGTCTACTAAGTGTTCGACTAAATGGCCGCATGAACTTAATCTTTGAATTATTCAATGATTTTTGGTGGGTGAGCTGGTCACATGCTTGGTAGTCTCTGGTTGCTAGGAATTTTCAAGTGGTGGAGGTTTGAGTGGTTTTTGAAAAATGATGATCTATGTACTTACACTTGATTCAATTTGGAATTCCCTTTCAAATAGATTTGAATTTGGTTTCTATAAATTTGTAAAGTTTGCTTGGGTTCATTTTTACTTGGTCTAGCAAGGGGTGAAAAGAACTAGAATTGTTTCTGCTGGAAATCTTTTACTAGAGATGCCCAAAGTGGGCTAGTGGTTAACTTTGGCAAAAGTGACCATATGATCATATGCTTCACAATTGCTTTTCTTTTCATTTGATTTTGCCTGGGAATGATCTAGATGATGTGGTAATCATTAAACTAATCTTTATCATTTGTAGCAATCAAACATGGCATAGCAAACATTCATGCATTAATATAACTCTCACATGCATTCATATAGAGTTTAATAATAAAAGTTTTTGTTAACCCTAAACTTGGGTGATTAGAACTTGATAATCTTGTGTACTATTTTTGAGGTGTTATAATCATCCAAATAGGTTAGAGCTGATGGATTTAGTGGTCCTTCAGGTGGACCTTCAGCTAAGGTAGCAGAGGGGCTTCGTAATCTTCACGTATTATCTCATCTGATGACTCGTAAGTTGATTCTTGGAAAAAGACGTCAGATCTAGATTTCTTCTGGAAGTATCTTCCGATAGACAGTCTTCGGGATTTGAGTGGGACAGACTTCACTAAGGTTCTTTGAGAAGGGCATAGATCATCTTTGTTGGATTGCTGGCGGAATGTTAGAGAAAGACTGTATTTTCCCTAGGTCTTGAGTTGAGGTCTTTGAGTGATGTCGTAATGCGAGAACCTTGCCGGGGAGGTGGTTTCCTAACAAAGCCTTAAGGGTTTACATCTAGGCAGGTTAGCGGTTAGCGACACTTCTTGTGAGTCTTCAGTCGGACTAGAAATGTCCAGCTTCAGAGAAGTTGTCGTCACTTGAATTCTTGATGATACTTCTGCTCGATGTCGGAGTAGACTCATTGTCTGTACGCAGTCTTGTCTTGAGGATGTTGGAGTATTCTGGCATCCTGGTGAGGAACTGTCCTTCAGTTTGGGGTAGGGTTGACTAGAATAGTTAGTCTTTTTGGGGCTGTCGTAAGTTCTAATATACCGAAGGTTAGTGGATTCAGGTCTTAACTTCTCATCTTGGTTAGCAAGTCTTCTGGTTTCTTATGGATAGTGAGGATCCTTCGATGTTAGACTTCCTGCTTCAAACAGACTCTTGTTATTGTCGGCCGATGAATGATGGCATGTAGGGTCGATGACAAGCCTGGAGAAGTGTGTTTGATGAGGTTTGCCATCCTACCGAGGAGAAGTCTTTAAGGATTTTTATCTCAACAATGTCAAACCTCAGGGTCTTAGAAATCCTTTGTTCTTGGTGGCTCTTTGTTTTAAGCCCTATGTTAGTATGGGTCTTGATAGCGACAACTAACGGGGTTGCCATGCTTCTCTAGGTGGTGTATTGATTCCCGAAACACATTTTACTTCGGTCAATCAAGCCAGAACATACTTACAAGGTGAACAAAGCGAGGGGGTCACAATGTTCTCCCTAACCTAGCAAGGCAATCATCACATATCAAGCAACACATCATGCATTTAGGCAAGCAAACATGGCCTACTATAGGTACTAGGGAGTTAACTACTCGCGAGATAGGGGAATCCTAACTTAGGTCTAATGATCTTAGGTATCAAAGGGATCGATAGTCTTGGTCATTGTCCTGCATATGAAGCTTTCGTCATAGCATTAGACTCTGGGTGGTAGTGCAGCACTCGCTTCTTCTAAGTATGAAGGTTCCACTGGTTGGGCGATCTTATAGTCTCCTTGTGTTTGCTGGGAATTGCTTATCTCTATCCCATTATCCTAATGTTCACCTGGTTCTAGGTCCTACTAGTTTCAAATTTGTATGTTTGAAATTTGGATGAGAGGTAGAAGAAACCATTTCCAAAATCATTTAAATTAGAATGAGATAAGGAGTAGAAACTTTCAAAATGTTTTGAGAAAATAGTTTTCGAAAGACCGTGTTTCCAAAATAGTTTTCTAGTCTAATGAACATGCTAACTAAGGTTCTCCTACAGTCAGGATGGCTCTGATATCAGGTATGTGGGGGCCCTGGGTTAATCCTCGAAGAATCCCTGTTATGAATACACCACGATCCCATGATCAGTCTATCGTGGCACATAACCAACAAGTATCAAAGTAAGCATCCATTACTTAAGCGGATGCATGTCATACCTTATTTTCCATTATGGCTACATCAATCATCATCAGAGGAACTTCATCAAGCGTAGAGCTCGAGCCATGCCTTAACCTACAGGCAGCTGACTAGGAGAACGTCCTAGCTCGCATAGTTGTCAATGTCACCTTTTTATTCATCTTACTTCTCGAATCTGACCAAGTTAATAGCCAGGGACAATGGCAGTGAGTACTTTGAATGTACTCGCAACCACCTTAAGAAAATAGTAAAAAGTGGATATGCAATATGGTTGTGGTAGTAGGAGGGCTCCATAAGAGGTTCTTTTCTAAAATAGTTTCTCTTGTAGATATATCATCTACATATCTTTGTTGAAAACTTTTGTAAAACCTTTTTGGAAACCTTTTTGAAAAGTTTTGGAAAACACTAGGACTGGGTCACCCTATTTCATCTTGCGGTCCTCAATCGACCGGACTTTCCATCTTCCGTGATCCTTCAGATCACCTCACCTTCCTCCATGGTCACGCTGGACCACCCTTTTTAGAAATCACTTTCTTTTCTGAAATACTTTTTGAAAACAAAAACCAGCACCTCTCTAAAGTAGTTTGTCCAACCCATCCATAACCACGAAAATGGCTATTAGAATAGATTTACACTCTGCATAGGTTGTACACTTAACCCACACCATCCGGTTACCCTTCCTTGATCACCTACGGATCGTGGGTCAAATAATGGATCAAGACTCTTCGGATGCCACTCTAGCATAGGCCCTACCCTTTGAGTTGTTCCTCTCAACACCGAGACATCTAGGCCAAAGACCAACCAGAGCGCATCTGATTCCTCGAGAGTGGGCACTTCTAATGAGAGGCTCATAGTATCGCCCAGCTAATGACATGGGCGGTCCTACTTCCTCCATGTGATTGTCTAACAGTTGACCCTTTTTGTAAAGGCAAGCCCGGAATTAGAGTGAGATGATCCCTTATAAGTATTTGTGAGAATTACCATAGCAGAGTAGCAAACTTGAAGTCCAGCCCTGTCCCATACCAGGGTAAGTGTGGTTGCATGGGTTAAGTTATTATAGCTAAAGCTGCAAAGAAATGGGTGCATTTTCGGAAACATTTTTACTCCTCTTTCCTTCAGCCTCATTTGTAAAACAAAACTTTTTTTTTCTCAAACTTCTCTTGGTAGGTCAAACCTCACCAAGATTTTTATCATAAAACATTTTGTAAAAACTTTTACAGGGGCTTCCCATCCTATAGTTTTGCTTCGGCTACAATGGGGTCGCCAAGGGGGTAGGGTGTTATACACCCTCTACAATACTAAGGACAAGTAGGTGTCATCAACAGGGTGGTACTTAGTAGTACACAAGTGTAATTGTCTGGAGGAGCCAAGCCACTACCAGATATAGATCAACATATAATAAAACAATGCATTTTTCATAAGCAGTAGGTAAAACATGCATAAGTAAAATAGTAGGATGAGGATTATGATCAATAAGGTGGCTTGCCTGAGATCAGAAATCTGGCAATATGTCCCTAGACTTCTTCTTAGAATACCATAATAACCAATAATAACCATCTTCTTTGGGTCTTCGATATTATCGTAACTATCATCGTCAAAGAGAATACATGCAAGCAAACAAAGGCCACAATCAACACAAGGCATACAAGCACCAATACAATACAACAAACAAACATACAACACACCACTAGCTTCAGTAGGTTTTGATAGATTGACTTCATAGAATTAGAATTACTATAATTTCCTTTGTGGATTTTCCTTTATGATTTAATTGTCAAATACCACCTAATGAAGGGGTTTTGAGCTAAGGATTGAGTCTATATGGTATCAATGTACAAAAATAATATCATAAGATAGGTATTGAAATAATAAGGCCAACAAAAGTGGTTTCATGGTTTTATCATTTTTCTTTAGTTAGATATGGATTTTATAGTGGAAATAACCCTAGTTTAGGTGAATAAATTACCAGAAAATATATGTAGCTCCAATAAATTTTTTCTCAGATTATATTGTTTAAATTTGAGTTTGTGATTTTGGAGAGTTGGAATCACAACAAAATAATTATCAGAATGCCCTTGCAAAAATCGCAAATTTAGTTTTGTAGTCAATTTTTCTTTTTAACCAAATTTATTTTATAGGTCCAAACAGTATGAGACACAATAAAATGGATGGGTATTACAAATACCATCTAGTAGAAATTAGAATCTTTATTTTTCGAGTTACCAAGCTTCTAGAATGATTTATCTAGTGCAATACCACATGCAGAAGGTTTTTAAATCATTAAAAATCCTCAGAAGCTCAATAATTCTTCAACTCCTGAGTTTTGATAGATTTTGATGTACCACATCACTGAGAGTTGAAATTATTATAAAAAAGTTCCTAGATTTCCCTAGGGAAATTTCTAAAGACTGAAATGAATATATTTTGGCATTTTCCCTAAAGTCAAACCCTAGCTCAACTTGGATTGGGATTAATGTCACTGGAAGGTATATCAATTATCTACTATAGGAAATTGGGTTTACTCCATTTTGGTACATCAAAGTCAAAGAGGATTTTTGTACTGAAATAGGTACTATCTAGTAGATTGGTTGCCAAAATATAATTAAAGAAATTATTTTGACAAGGTTCTTGCTCTACATGTTGCACAAAACAATAATGTGTTGGAGATATGCCCTAGAGGTAATAATAAATGTAGTTATTATTATATATCTTTGTGTTTATGATAAATGTTTACATTCATGCTATAATAGTATTAACAAGGAAACCATTAATACTTGTGTGATTTGTAAACCTAATTTGAAGTCCCTAGTATAGCCTCTATACTTCACTAGCTTGTTGGTTGATTGATGATTGTGGTTTCCCTATCATGAACATTGAGATGTTATCAACAACAAGATCATATCGTTAGGAGAATGATATGGTGGACATACTCCTATAGACAAGCGTAGCATAAAGATCAAGTCATTTCAATAGTTCAATTGCTATATGCTTTCTGATACATAGTAACCTAATTCCTTCGACCATGAGATCATGCATATTGCCTTTACTGGATGGATGCTTTGATGTCATCAAACACCACACCGTAACAGGGTGGCTATAAAGGTGGCATTGAGTGTTCGGAAAGTATTGGTTGAAACACATGGATCAAGAGTGGGATTTGTCCATCCACATGACGGATAGATATTCTCTGGGCCCTCTCGGTGAAATGTCATCCAATTAGCTTGCAAGCATGTGACTTGGTCACAAGGGATCACATATCACGGGAGCGAGAAAGAGTACTTATCGATACGAGGATGAACTAGGTATGCGAGATCAACCGATCATAACCTCGGATAAGTAACATATCGTGAGACAAAGGGAAATTGGTATCGTATGTAAGTGGTTCATTCGATCGCAGTAATCGTAGAAATATGTAGAAGCCATATGAATTTCCAGATTCCTCTATTGGTTATTGTTAGGAGAAGTGTCTCGATCATGTCGCATAATTCACGAACCGTAGGGAGACACATAAGGATTCGACGTTGTTTGAGTAGTTATGGTATTATGAAAGAGACGAATGTTGTTGAGTCTCGGATGGGATCCGAGATATCACGGTGATCCGGAATGGTCCGGAGAATAAGATTCATATAAGGAAAGTCCGTTTGAAGGCGGAATGATTCCGGTGTTTTCATCGAGAACATTCTAGAAGGTCCCGGAATGTCCGGCACTCCGGAGGGGGAAGGGTACATGAGTGTGTCATTACATATTGGAATGATTGCATCATGTACTAAGTATTCTTGCTGTCCCAAATAAAGGATTTATTTAAATCCTAAATTGAAAAGTCAAACGGCTAGTTTGAAAGTCAAACGACAAGTTTTGGGAAGTGGGAAAAGAGGAGGAAGTGGAGACCGACTTGGGGGAGGAGTCCCCTTGGCCGGCGCGCCTCCCAAGGCCGACTTGGGGAGGGACTCCTCCCCTTGGCCGCCGGCCCTCCCACCTATAAAGGCAAGGGCAGGGCCTCCCCTCCTAGACACACAAGTTTCCTATCCTCTAAACTAAACCCTAGATCTAGACCCCGGTTTAGAGTTATTCAGTTTAGAGCCTTCTAATTGGTTTAGAGCCCTCTAATTGGTGTGTCTAATTACTAGACCACTAATAGCCTCTCTCATAAGCTCCACCATACTCGCACCGGCTTAAGGCGAAGCCCTGCGGGATTTCCCCTCTACCTCCGGTACCACGCCGTTGTCTTTGCCGAATCGCGAGAGAGTGCTACAACCTCCATTTTCTTTGTAACAAGGGAGAGGAAGGTCTTCGTCGAAATGCAGAACGTGTGACCGATTGCAGGGGCGCTTCTTGAACGCTGGCCGGAAGGATCGTCTCTGATCTTGAGATCGGAAGAAAATCTGACTACATCACCCACGAGAATCTGCTCTCGTTAAACACTTTGGAATCTTCGAGGGTGAGTTATTCCATCGACTCGTTGCTACAATCTAGTAGATAGATCTTGGCTTGTTTGTTTGTATGCGGTAGAAAATTTTGTTTTCCATGCTCGAACCCCTACAAGGTATATCGAGCCGTGTCTATATGTAGATCTGTTGCACGAGTAGAACACAATGGTCATTGTGGGCGTTGATGCTTTTATTGTAGATTGCTTTTGTGTACTTTGCATCTTGCGGTATGTTGGGATGAAGCGGCCCGGGCTAACCTTACATGACATCGTTCATGAGACTTGCTCCACGCTTGACATGCAACTCGTTTTGCATAAGTGGCTTTGCGGGTGCCTGTTTCTCCTAGCATAGTAAAGATCCAATTTACAACGGGTAATCAACAATGCTAGTATCAATGTTGTGGTTCTTGTTCGTAGGTTAGAACGACACCTATGGAAAGCCCCAAACCACGTAAAATATGCAAAGAAAGTAGAAGCGTCTAACTTTGTTTTGCAGGGGTGTGCCGTGATGTGATATGGCCATGATTGTGATTATATTTGATGTATGCAATGTTCCTTATTGTAAGTTGGCAACCGCGAAGCCATATGGTTGTCTTTAATTTCTGTTAAGACCTGTCTATTCAAAATAGTTGTAATAGTTGAAGCTGGTGGGCGACAACCATGAAGAAGCGTCATTGACCTTGATGCTATGCGGTGATGATGGAGATCATGTTCGTGCTTGAAGATGGAGATCGGAAGCACAAAGAAGAAAGGCCATATCATATCACATATTATGAATTGCATGTGATGTTAATCCTTTATGCATCTTGTATTGCTTAGTAGACGGTAGCATTATAAGATGATCCCTCATGCACATAAATTTCAAGTTCTAAAGTGTTCACCCTTAGTATGCACCGTTGCCAAAGCTTTGCTTGAGCGCCCACGTGATGATCGGGTGTCTTTGATTCCGGTGAATACAACGTAAGCAAGCCAGATTTGCTTATCACGGAAGCTAAGGTTTGATCTTGTGAGCCTAGCATGTATGGACATGGCCTCGGGAACACGGATCGCCGAAGGCAAAGCATGAATCATATAGTAGATATGATGAACATGATGATTGTTCGCCATTAAAACTATATCAGCTCTCGTGATGATCGGTGTTGATGTAGTGGATTTGGTTCGTGTGATCACTAAAACAATGTGAGGGATGTTGTTTTGAGTGGGAGTTCACCTAGTTTAATTTCATTAATTAATTTGAACTCAATTTGTCATAAACTTAGTCTAAACTATTGCAAATATGTTGTAGATCAATGGCAGCCCTACCATCAATTTTAATGCGTTCCTAGAGAAAGAAAAGTTGAAAAACAATGGAAGCAACTTGGCGGATTGGTTCCGCAATTTGAGGATTGTCCTCACTGGTAATTTGACCTATGTGCTGGATGCACGCTAGGTGACCCACTGCGGTGATGCTACCGATGAAGTAAAGAATGTTTACCTCGCTCGGAAGAATCGTACTCAATAGTTCAGTGTGCTATCTTGTATGGTTTAGAATCGGAGCTTCAGAAAAGATTTGAAGAGTCAGATCCATATGATATTGTCGAGGATCTCAAATTAATCTTTGAGACTCATGCGGAAATTGAAAGCTATGAAGCTTGAAAAGTTCTTTAAGCAAGATGGAAGAGGGTAGCTCCGTCGGTGAGCATGTGCTTAAGATGTGCAGACGCAAATAAACTTCAAAGTTTGGGTATAGTGATTCCTAATACTTTGGGGTTTACGCATCCTCCAATCACTACCACCAAGTTACAAGAACTTTGTGATGAACTACAACATGCAGAACATGAACAAAGAGTTGCGACTGTTTGCTATGTTAAAATCTGCGAAGTGGAGATCAAGAAAGAGCACCAAGTGTTGATGGTCAATAAGACCACCAAATTCAAGAAAGGCAAGTCTAAGCAAAGGGACACTTCAAGAAGGGTGGTAAGAAAGTTACCATACCGACGAAGAAGACCAAGGCTGGACCTAAGCCTGAAACCGAGTGCTTTTCTTGCAAGGGAGAAGGTCCTTTGGGCGGAATTGCCCAAGGTACTTGGCGGATTTGAAGAACGGCAACATCAAGAAGAAAGGTATATCGATATACATGTTATTGATGTGTATCTCACTAGTACTGTAGTAGTGCCAGGTATTTGATACTGGTTCGGTTGCTCATATTTGTAACTCGAAGCAGGCTGCAGAATAAGCGGAAGCTAGTGAAGAGCGAGGTGACGATGCACGTAGGAAGCGGATCAAAGGTTGATGTGATCGCGGTCGGCACGCTACCTCTTCATCTACCATCGGGATTAGTTTTATACTTAAATAATTGTTATTTGGTGCTGCGTTAAGCATGAACATTATATCGGGATCTTGTTTATTGAGACGATTACTTGTTTAAATCCGAGAATAATGGTTGTTCGATTTATATGAGTAATGTGTTTTATGCACATGCACCTTTGATAGATGGTCTATTCATGTTGAATCTCGATAGTAGAAATACACATATTAATAACATTGAAGCTAAACGATTGAAATCAGCGATAACTCGACCTATATGTGGCACTTTGTCGTCTTGGTCACATTGGGTGAAACGTATGAAGAAACTCCATTCGATGGACTTCTTGAATCACTTGATTTTGAATCACTTGAAAGATGCGAGGCATGTCGATGGGTAAAATGACTAAGACTCCATTTTACGGTATGATGGAGCGAGCTCGGACTTATTGGAAATCATACATACCGATGTGTGTGGTCCAATGAGTGTAGCATCATGTGATGGTTATCGTTATGTTCTTACCTTCACGGATGACTTGAGTAGATATGGGTATATCTATTTCATGAAACATAAATCCGAAACTTTCGAGAAGTTTAAGGAGTTTCAAAGTGAGGTAGAGAATCAACGTAACAAGAAGATTAAATTTCTACGTTACGATCGTGGAGGTGAATATCTAAGTTACGAGTTTGGCGAACATTTAAGGAAATATGGAATACTTTCATGATTGACACCGCGCCGGGAACACCACAACAGTAATGGTGTGTCCGAGCGTCGTGTCGAAC
This sequence comes from Avena insularis, assembly GCA_023614405.1. Taxonomy (NCBI): domain Eukaryota; kingdom Viridiplantae; phylum Streptophyta; class Magnoliopsida; order Poales; family Poaceae; genus Avena; species Avena insularis. The sequence goes on from CM042696.1 coordinate 260,124,818, forward strand.
TCTCTTAGATATGGTTCGTTCTATGATGTCACTTAGATCTACCACTATCATTTTGGGGTTATGCATTAGAAACAGCGCATTCACTTTAAATAGGGCACCGTCTAAATCCGTTGAAACGACACCATATGAATTATGGTTTGGGAAGAAACCTAAATTGTCGTTCCTTAAAGTTTGGGGATCTGAAGCCTATGTAAAGAAGTTACAGGACAAGCTTGAACCCAAAGCGGAAAAATGCGTCTTCATAGGATACGAAGGAAACTATTGGGTATACCTTCTATCATAGATCCGAAGGCAAAATCTTCGTTGCTAAGAATGGATCCTTTCTAGAGAAGGAATTTCTCTCGAAAGAGGTGACTGGAAGGAAAGTAGAACTTCGGCGAGGTTGTGAACCTTCTCTCGAAATTGCGAGTAGCGCAGACGGAAGAAGTTCTGTGGTGCACCAATAAGAGCGAAGCTAATGATAGTGATCATGAAACTTGGTTGAAGTTGCTCTGAGCCTCGAGGTCAACGAGAACTCGTACCACTCCAGTTGGTATGATTCCGTTATGAATGTCATGTTGGTGGACAACAGATGACCCGAGACATATGAGAGCGATGACGAGCCAGATTCAATAAATGGCAAGAAGCCATGAAATCCGAGATTGGATCCATGTCACGAAAACCAAGTATGGACTTTGGTGGACTTACGGATGGCGGAAGGCTGTCGAGAACAAATGGATTTTCAAGAAGAAAAGCAGATCTTGATGGTAATGTTCATCTATAAAGCTCGACTTATGCAAAGGGTTTCGACAAATTCAAGGAGTTGACTACGATGAGACTTTATCACCGGTAGCGAAGCTAAAGTCTGTGAGGATTATGTTAGCAATCGCTGCATATTATGATTATGAGATATGGCAGATGTATGTCAAAACAGCATTCCTCAATGGAGACATTGATGAAGAGTTGTATATGATGCAACCCAAAGGATTTGTCGATCATAAAGATGCTAACAAGGTATGCAAGCTTCACGGTCCATCTATGGATTGAAGCAAGCATCCGAAGTTGGAATCAACGTTTGATAAGGTAATCAAAAGTTTTGGTTTTACAAACTTATGGAGAAGCTTGTATTTACAAGAAAGTGAGTGGGAGCTCTGTAGCATTCTTAATCTGTATGTGGATGACATATTGTTGATTGGGAATGATGTAGACCTTCTTAATAGTGTCAAAGAGTATTTGAATAATAGATTTTCAATGAAGGATCTTGGCGAAGCAGCTTACATATTAGGCATAAAGATTTATAGAGATAGATCGAAACGCCAAATATCATTGTCACAAAGTACATATTTGGACAAAGTTCTAAAGATGTTTGGAATGGAAGATAGCAAGAAAGGGTTCTTGCCCATGTTGCTAATACGACCTTGAGTAAAACTCAAAGTCCGACATCAATGGAAGATAGAGAAAAGATGAGTAAGACTCCTATGCCTCAGCCATAGGATCTCTAATGTATGCCATGCTATGTACTAGACCCGACATCGCATATGCTGTTAGTCTAACTAGCAGATATCAAAGTGATCGAGTGGATCATTGGACATGATCAAAAACATCCTTAAGTAATTGAGAAGAACTAAGGATATGGTTCTTTCTTATGGAGTTGATGAACAGCTCGTTGTTAATTGTTACACCGATGCTAGTTGGAACACCGATCCGGATGATTCTAAATCACAATCGGATACGTATTTATTTTGAATGGTGCAGCGATTAGCTGGAGGAGTCGAAGCAAAGCGTTGTGGCGAGATCTTCAATGAATCGAATACATGGCTGCTTGAGGCTTCACAAGCGATATGGATGAAAGAGTTCATTCTGAGCTGGGTGTGGTTCCAAGTCGCTGGACCCAATGTCTATCTCTTGTGATAACATGGGCGCCATAGCCAATGCAAGAACCAAGGTCACACAAGAAGCTGAAGCATATCAAGCTACGTTTTCACGCTATTCGAGAACATATCCGGGATGGGGATATAAAGATTTGCAAAGTACACACAGATCTGAATGTGGCGGATCCGTTGACTAAACCTCTCCAGGGCAAAACATGACCAACACCAAACCATGGGTGTTCGGTATATTACCATGTAATCTAGATTAGATGACTCTAGTGCAAGTGGGAGGCTGTTGGAGATATGCCCTAGAGGTAATAATAAATGTAGTTATTATTATATATCTTTGTGTTTATGATAAATGTTTACATTCATGCTATAATAGTATTAACAAGGAAACCATTAATACTTGTGTGATTTGTAAACCTAATTTGAAGTCCCTAGTATAGCCTCTATACTTCACTAGCTTGTTGGTTGATTGATGATTGTGGTTTCCCTATCATGAACATTGAGATGTTATCAACAACAAGATCATATCGTTAGGAGAATGATATGGTGGACATACTCCTATAGACAAGCGTAGCATAAAGATCAAGTCATTTCAATAGTTCAATTGCTATATGCTTTACGATACATAGTAACCTAATTCCTTCGACCATGAGATCATGCATATTGCCTTTCTTGGATGGATGCTTTGATGTCATCAAACACCACACCGTAACAGGTGGCTATAAAGGTGGCATTGAGTGTTGGAAAGTATTGGTTGAAACACATGGATCAAGAGTGGGATTTGTCCATCCACATGACGGATAGATATTCTCTGGGCCCTCTCGGTGAAATGTCATCCAATTAGCTTGCAAGCATGTGACTTGGTCACAAGGGATCACATATCACGGAGCGAGAAAAGAGTACTTATCGATACGAGGATGAACTAGGTATGCGGAGATCTGGCGATCATAACCTCGGATAAGTAACATATCGTGAGACAAAGGGAAATTGGTATCGTATGTAAGTGGTTCATTCGATCGCAAAGTAATCGTAGAAATATGTAGAAGCCATATGAATTTCCAGATTCCTCTATTGGTTATTGTTAGAAGTGTCTCGATCATGTCCGCATAATTCACGAACCGTAGGGAGACACATAAGGATTGACGTTGTTTGAGTAGTTATGGTATTATGAGAAAGAGACCGAATGTTGTTGAGTCTCGGATGGGATCCGAGATATCACGAGGTGATCCGGAATGGTCGGAGAATAAGATTCATATAAGGAAAGTCCGTTTGAATGGCGGAATGATTAGATGTTTTCATCGGGAACATTCTAGAAGGTCCCGGAATGTCCGGCACTCCGGAGGGGGAAGGGTACATGAGTGTGTCATTACATATTGGAATGATTGCATCATGTACTAAGTATTCTTGCTGTCCCAAATAAAGGATTTATTTAAATCCTAAATTGAAAAGTCAAGCGGCTAGTTTGAAAGTCAAGCAAGTTTTGGGAAGTGGGAAAAGAGGAGGAAGTGGAGACAGACTTGGGAGGAGTCCCCTTGGCGCACCTCCCAAGGCCGACTTGGGAGGACTCCTCCCCTTGGCCGGCCCTCCCACCTATAAAGGCAAGGGCAGGGCCTCCCCTCCTAGACACACAAGTTTCCTATCCTCTAAACTAAACCCTAGATCTAGACCCCGGTTTAGAGCTATTCGGTTTAGAGCCTTCTAATTGGTTTAGAGCCCTCTAATTGGTGTGTCTAATTACTAGACCACTAATAGCCTCTCTCATAAGCTCCACCATACTGCACGGCTTAAGGCGAAGCCTGCAGGATTCCCTCTACCTCGGTACCACGCCGTTGTCTTCGGAATCGAGGAGAGTGCTACAACCTCCATTTCTGCTGGAACAAGGAGAGGAAGGTCTTAAATCGTGCGAACGTGTGACCCGTGCTGGAGGCGCTCTTGAGGAACGCTGGGAAGGATCGTCTGCGATCTTGAGATCGGAAGAGAATGCGACTACATCACCCACGAGAATCTGCTCTCGTTAAACACTTTGGAATCTTCGAGGGTGAGTTATTCCATCGACTCGTTGCTACAATCTAGTAGATAGATCTTGGCTTGTTTGTTTGTATGCGATAGAAAATTTTTGTTTTCCATGCTACGAACCCCTACATAATGTACTTGGTAAATTTAGTTAGGGGAAATCACTATTGATTTCCATTTTTATCTTGATTTAATCCTAGTAGGTATTCTGGTAGATATGATAAATGAATAAATGCTACAACAGGGAAATAGGGGCACTAGGCCAAATCTTGGGCGATGCAGGCCATCAGCGCCGGACCAGCCCAGCTAGGCCTCACCATGGGCGGGAGGGCCACGTTCAAACTAGGGAGGGTGGGGCCCTCCTGTCAGTGTGAAAGGGTGGCCGAAGAGGTAGCAACGAATCTAGGCCATCTGCGAGGAAAGGAGATCGACGGCCCTGCTTCGACCTCTTCCTCCTGACGCAGAGAACAGAGGTGGAAACCCTAGCGCCTCTGGTGGCTCACGGGGATGCTCACCTGAGGGTCTGTAGTGGTAGGGAGAGATAGAGATGATGCGGAGCTCGCTGGGGATCAGAAGGATGGTCGGCAGTGAGGGGTTTGGTGTAGATCGTGTGGAGCGAGCATCACGGTGGCGGGGCATATTTATGTGCTTGTTGGGGCGCACTCGTCTTGCACTGCATGTCGACCAGGGAGTTCTAGGAAGGATGCGACGTCTCCGAGAAGTGCAGGAGTGGTGCATGCAGTGATGAGGGGGCTCGGGAAGGTGGGCTTCATCGAGGAAGCTCCATTCGTCTAGCAAGTGCGACGACAGTCTCCCACATTCCTGCAACAGAAAGAGAGCATGGGTAGGCGGATTAGAGGAAAGGGATCCAGGAGATGCAGAAAAACATGGCAGAGGTAGTCAAGATTCACGAGAGGGCTTGCCCTTTTCTTAGAACACCCGAGAGGCTTTTTACTCCATATCTATGGCCATGGGAGCGAGAGGAGGGGAAGGGGCTTGTGGCCAGAGAGTAGGGTGAGGGGGGAAGTGAGGGATTGGGGTGGTCTCGGGCTTGTTATTACAGGAGGTATGGTCCATGGATGGCCATGCCTTGGACAGTGGCCTCCGGATTGGGCACCAAGGCTAGTTGCAGGGGAGTGTGGAGTCTAGGTCAAGGTAGAGGGGTGGTTGGAGTGATGCTGGCCAGGCTACCCATGTGAGGGATGAACCGAAGAAGATATGCCAAAATACAAGAGGGCCTTGTCTCACTATCAACCTTCCAAGTGCAAAATACAAGAGGTGAGGTGGTTCTATAGTACTATGCTATAGTTAGCACGACCAGAGGGGTTGTCCTGGTGCTGGAGAGGAGTATTAGACAAGTTTGGTGAGGGAGTATTAGCCCTAATGTTGTTACTTATCTTATTTTGACATTCTTGATGATCATGAATAAAACTTTGAATTATGATGTTGGAAAGATGGTTCAAAGGTGATGGTAGATGGATATGGACAACATACAACTCCAGGATTTATTTGGGATTTATTTGATAATTTTAGACCCTTTTATATCAAGTAATCAAATGCTACTGAATCTGTTTCATTGAGTTTGTTTGGAAATTTTGAATTAGACAGAGGTTTTTTTTGGTTTGAGATGGTCCCAAATATGAATTCACACTTTGGATAATTTCCCAAGATTTATTGATGCACAAAAGTATTTAAAACATTTATTTCATAATTTCTGCCATTTAAGAGAATAGGCAAAAAGAATTATTAAAACTCTTCAAAAATATTTATTTTTGAAGTGCGAAGATAGGGTATGATGTATAGGAATCAATTGTGCCTAAAGTTGACAAAGTTATTTGGAAAAATACAACTTTCCTTTATAGATGGGGTTTAGAGATTTTGTTAAAAGAAAGGATTTAAATAGTTTATGGGTCAAACTAATTATGGGTAAATTTTGCTAAATTGTTATTTCCAAGGTAGATTATGTCCACATATTTTATCAATAATTTTCAACCTTGGGTTTTGCAAAACAAACTTGATTTTGGAAGAAAAACAAGGGATAAGGGATCTTGGGCAAAGTTAATTTTATGCCACCAAAACTTGGTTGGATCGTGGAGCTCAGAGCTCCCCTTAGGACATGGTTATATGGACCAAGTTATGTAGATAACCATGGTACAAAGATTTGAGGCTGATTTATGGTGAGCCTTTCCTATGATTTATGCCAAACTTTGAATAAATTAAGGGTGCCAAAGCAGATTATCAAATAGCCTACAGAACCATGTGGGTTTTAGAAACAAAAAGCTATAATTGGAACAAGTGAAGTAGGGATGGAGAGACCTTCATTAGTAGATCACAACCATGCAAAGAGTTGGTCAAAATAAGTTAACATGGGGATGTGAGCTTTTGCCAAAACATGCATGTTGGTAAGATTTGCAAAAAGGATTAATTTATTGCCTACAAAACCATCAAGAACAAGTGGCATAAATGAGATACTAGCCAAGGGAAAGTATGGGCCTTGGGAGCCTTTAATATTCTTTACAAGATGGTTCAAGTGCATTTCCAAAAATGCACAAGAGTTGAGAAGGAGAGAGGTTCAAATATGTGATATTTTTAATAGTTTTCCAGACTTGGCCATTTTTGGCAGAATTGGGATTTTGACTAGAAAACAAGAGGGGCTGATTTTGAGAGGATGTGGATGATATTGAAGTGTAGATTGAGTAGGAAGGATCCAGGCTTGGAGTTGGCCTTCATTTACTTGGAAGCTCCTAGAAGGGATAACTCTAAGGGGATTTAGTTAAGGGATTATATAGTCACTTTAGTGACCAGAAGTTAGATCAAGCTTTGGTAATTTGCTTTGGATAGTCACTTTAGTCACTTTAGGGGTTAAATCTGTCCTAGCTTCACTACCCATTTTTTTCATGTGTTGCCTAGATATTCCCATCACTATTAAAAATCAGGTGATCAATTACTTGAGACATTGTCTTTGGAGGAAAAAAGGACACAGAGGTTCAAGATAAAGGCTCTGCAATGGTATATTGGTCTAAGATCTGCAGACCAAAGGAGCAGGGAGGACTAGTTGTTTTAAATTTAGACATCCAAAACAATGCATTGCTACTAAAAAATCTGGACAATTTCTATAATAACCATGATGTTCCCTGGGTTAAGCTGGTGAAACATTCTTACTACGATGATGGTATACTGCATGGTAATCACATGGAAGGCTTCATATGGTGGAAGGCACATCTAAAATTACTGGATATATACAAAGGAATATCAAAAGGAGTGCTAGGTGATGGGAAAAGTATCCTATTCTGGACTGACGTTTGGCAAGATTCCTTCATGCAGCATAAACTTCCTCACTTGTTGTCTTATGCCAAGAAGACTAATCTCAGCATTCATGAGCTAGTCAACATGGAATTCTTACAAGATCTTTTCCACTTGCCACTTTCCAATAAAGCTTATGAGGAGTTCCTTTAGTTGGAGGAGATATGTGAGCAGACTACTTTAAAAATTGCAGAGGGAAACCAAGATACTTGGAGTTACATTTGGGGATCTGATGTCTTTAGCACTCAAAATGCATACAAGGTGATGGTTGGACAAAGCTCATCTCCTCCTCATTTTGTCTAGGTTTGGGAATCTTCATGTCAGTAGAAGCACAAGTTCTTTTTTTGGATGCTGCTGTTGGATAGACTAGACACAAGAAATTTGTTGGGGAGGAAAAAATGCAATTACGATCTTACTCTTGCATTACAATGTATTGTCATTAAGAAGAGACTCTCATTCACCTTTTTTCACATGCCCATTCTCTATGAGATGTTGGGATTTCATCTGCCTACAAAGAACACATGGCCTATCAGTTCTTGAATCAATTATGGATATCAAAGACAAGCTATCAGTGCCATTTGCAATGGACATTATAATTCTTGCCTCTTGCAGCATCTAGATTGTAAGAAACAATAAGATGTTCAATAAACAAAGGCCAAGTTTTGAAGTACGGAAAAGAGATCTATACGCAAGAACTAAGACTAGTAAGATATAGAGTGAATAAAAAACATACATTAACCTTCAAGGAACGGCTACAGTCTCAAGTGTAGATTGAATTGAATTTTTTCTTTTTGAAGCTTTCTTTTTGAAATTCGTATATATTGTAACATACCTTACCTTACTTTATTATAAATAAAAATTGTAGTGGGGCACTCTCCCACTATTTCACCCTCAAAAAAATCTTCTACCGAGGTTGAGATAAGGATGGGTAGTATGAAAGGTTTGAGTTTTGAAGAAGGTAAGATTTCTTGGTACTTCTACTAAGAATAGAATTTAAAAGCTTTATAAGAGGTTCTGGAAAAAACCTAGGGGAAAGAGTAGTTGAATTTTTTGTATTTAAAACATCGGGAGATTATATCATATAGATCTCCATAGTTTTGTAAAATGGGAGATAAGAAATAGTTGTTGTAGCAAAGGCATCTTGGCTCAAGTTTTGAAATGCCAGAATATTTGAGAATATGAAAAATCATCCAAGACTATTTTGTGAAATAGCTTTTGTTAACTGAGGGTTAGGTAAGGAGCATATCATCTGCAACACATATAGATGCATAAGTACAAACAATCAAGTAAACAAACACTACATCACTAAACAAGAAAAAGTTTTTGTTCCCCCTGATTTTTGCATTCTGGGTAACTAAACAGGGTTACTGAAAGTGGGATGTTAAAAAATTCCTGATTACTAGAATCATAGTCACTCTTAAAACATGTCCAAGAAAATGAAGGAAACGCTTTATTCATTCAAGTTTATCAAAATCTTTGTCAAAGATCATGATACCACTTCACACCAGTAGATGAATAAATAAAAAGATTCCTGATAACACGAGAAAAAGAAACATCATTCTCAGACTTCAAATACTTGGCATAACAGAGTGCTTGCCAATGTAGAAGGGTCTGGAGGACAAACCGAGAGACATTTAGCAACTCTACTTTAAATGTTCTCCTTGATGTTCGAGGTACTAATTTTAGACTTCTAACAAGCCTTCAATCAGTCATCAGGTGTTGGTCGGACTTCGGACACAAAGGAAACTATAAGCACAACTCCTATATTAAATCATAGAAGAAACCTCATGTAGAGTGGTTGTTATTGTTGATTCAAGAGAATGTGTCAATAGGTCTTTCGGCTAATTGAGTCAACCATCACACCAATCTAGCCAAATTATTAAAGAGACTTATGGAAAAACCTTGAAGAACAGCAACCATCATATCTACTGAGATTCAGATTTGGTTAGGTAGGATGATACTTCAGACTCAGCATCTTAGAATAGGAATTTTGCAACATTTAGCACAAAGGTAAAGTTACGGGATTCTCAAGATATGGACTATAGCGTCAAGCTCCAATAGACTGAGCTAGATTGCTAGACCCATGTATTAACAACTTGTTAGAGGACAATTGCTCATACATGAAGAACTTTCAACGAAATGCAACTGTGTCCTTGAGGAACGAAGATAACTCTACTTGAATCCACGACGACATCTTTCTACAAATGCACGTGAAATAGATAGGCTCGCTTCTAAAATCCAGAACACATTCATTGAGACTACCAAAAGACAGTTGTTAAAAAATTCCAACATTAATGCCAGTTGTTCCATATGAATCTAATCTAACATGGAGAAGATAAGGATGTCATCGATGGGATCCACAACAAACATATCAAAACACTCCAGGAAGATGGACTCATATGTCGTATGAACAAGGAAGAAATACTGGTCAGACCAACGTAAATGAAGATGTACTCAAGTGAAACATCACAAGTAGAAACATATTCAAGATAGTCCTTGGAACTGAGTTTAATTTGACGATAACCCAAATCAAATCAAATACAGGGGAAGATAACATATCCATGAAGGAGATACTATCTTTCTTCAGTGCGAACGAAACTAGACATTCCTTAGAGTTCAAAGCAATAATAATTGCTAAGAACCTCAGATGGTCACATTATTACGCACACGCAACATTCCAGAATGGAACAACTCAGAGGAAGGGTGTGTAAATATGTGTAACAACATCACTACACTAAGTGGTTTAAGGAGGAACAAATAGAAGATAATAACTCTTCTTAATCTACGGATTACAACACTTTGACATGGTCGTAGTAATGACAAGGTACTAGAGTTTTTTTCTCCTGACATCCCAAAATGGTTTGTCATGATAGACCACAAGAGGATCTTGCATCAGAGGACACCATTGCATGTTTACTACTTGGCTACCAACTGGTAGAAAAAGGGTCAGAAACAACATGATGAATGGGACATGCTCAAGATAGAATTCCCAAGATGTAGATGCACAGATTAACTCTATTCAGAAAATCAATGCATAGAAGGGAGGTATGTCAGCATCACGAGTATAGATGCAAGACTCACGTGGAGAACTATTGTCTTGATATATTTGTGTCTATTAAAGAACACCTTCCTTGGATAGTGTTAGGGGAAGTCCTTAGTTGTCACAATTCAATCACGACTATAACCAAAAGATTGAAGGCTATATTTATAATTAGTCATCCTGAGATAATGCATGATGATTAGCAGCAGGGGTCAATGGGATGGATATTGGGTTAAATATCAGCTTCATGTACAATATTCACAGGACCAGATTCCAGCACAATCCGGGACCTTTGGTTCAAGTCCAAGGGTTAAACCCCGAGAAAGAAATAACTACTACTTGAGTGAAACAACGTACACTATAAAGTAGTAATCATGAGGTAGATTCCATAATAAGAAACGGCTTATGAAGTACCCAAACAAATGAAACGGAGGCATACGAGGTGAAAGGAAACCTCAAAGCCTAGAACAGAACACTGTGGAACCAACAATATAACATTGTGGGTCCATAAGATAGAGAGATCATGATGGAAAAGAATCTATCATATGAAGTAGATCAAGGGGAACAAGGAACTTAAAACACACACTAACTCTAGAGAACTCAACAACTAGGTCAACTGGTTGAGAAACGACATGCCCAAAAGGCACCTAAGTTTTGAAATATTAGAAGATATATCAAAACATTTCCAAATAAACACAATATAAGATGACCTAGAGTTAGAGCGATACCAGATAAGGAGTAAAATAAGTATACTAGAGTTTTTGCAAATACTTTTCATCATTGAAATAGTTTTCGTAAGAACTAGATTCAACATCGACCAATAGCAAGGTTTCCCTATGGTCAGTACTGCTCTGATACCAAAAGTTGTGACACTCCCGAGATCAGGGTTAATCAAATACCAGACCATAGTCTAGCATAATCCTAACCTAAAGCTCGATGATATCTAGTGAAGAATTAGTAACACAATAGTGACCCTACGACACAAAAATTATTACAACAAGCTCACAACTGAGCAAAGAACCAAATTATTACAAGTAGAGGTCTTTGACCACAAACATCATTCAATGGAAGTTAAATTATGCTATTAATTATAGCAAACTTAACAAATGGCCTAAGAGGCCTAAAGCATAACGATGACGTCCCAACCCATAGATTCTAGGCTACCGGCCAGGAACCCCAAGTTACTCATCGGTGTCGATTCCATACCAAACTCGTATTCATGGAACACTTACCCTGCTACAAAAGTATCAGCGAAGCAATGGTGAGTACATGGTGTACTCCGCAAGACTTATGGCTGGTGGGGTTATTTTGCATAAAGATATGTTTATTTGTAGAAAAAGAGGAAGTAGGAGCTCGTCTAATCAAAACATTTTAAAAGGGGATAAGGGAGCGACATCTCCAAATAAATTGATTATCATCTTTTAATATCCACAAAATCATCCGCATCCTCATCTCACAACTAGGATCACCCCCTTGTACCCATGAGGAAGCATCCTTAAGCACACATTTATCTACCAAGTTTAATGATTAGGTTAATGTTCTCTGTGATCTTAGAATCTGGTTAGCAAGTCGTTCATAACCGTGAACATGGATTTTCGAAAATATTTAACCCTACAGGGATGTACAACTTTACCCACACATACCAATCGACTCTAAATGCCACTAGTAGTAGCACGCTTTCGGGGGTGCCGACAGAGGGTGGTTAGACACGACCTTTACTTTGCTTTCTTCAAGACCATGAGTCACGCGCTAAGGATGGTTCCACCGTAATAGGTCAAATCCCAAAGCCAGTCCCTAGAGATGTGAGGCGATGTTTTTTTACCATGGGATCTATCCACCCCAATAAACCTAATCCATGCTTCCCTACCTATTATGATGGACCTCCTTCACCGTCTTCATGAACAACCAAAATTCATATGTCGAATGAAATGCCCGAACTATGTGACTCATGGATCTACTAGGCAAGATAGTTACTTGTGGGGTTTCTAGGTCCCGTGTGGATGTACGCTCGTCTCGGTTCCAAAGGAAAGAACTCGGGTCCTAGTAGTGGCAAGCATGGGACTACAAAAACCTCATCCCACTGTGGCCTCTCATACAAGCCTTAGCATGATTAACCTCTCCACTGATCTCAACATGTCATTTTGTCCTATCATATTAGATTCTTTGCATCTGATACATCATTAGGATGAACCAACACCAACAAATAAGCAAGGCTAAGCAGGACACAGATGTAAACTCTAGCAGTGCACACAAGCCAAACCTAGTTATGCTAGGAGTAGTGGATTAGGTAATATAGGCTTCAAAGGGAATCATGCAATAGATAGGAAATCCTATCTATCCATAAAATACCATAGTATAATCGTATGCATGGCAAGAATTGAAATACTTTGAAAGCTTGGGATTGTATAATGGTGGGTCTATGCTTGTCTTTGCCCGTTGATAACAAATAAGAAGATCTTTTGACACCTTTTAATTTACTTGATTATAGTTGGTCAAGTATTGATCTTCGATCTTTGATGGTGTTGATCTCTATCTTTGATCTCGTATTCTACCAGGAAGAACTAAAACACCAGAAAGAAAGGAAACAATCAACACATGGAATTGATGCAATGCTCAAGCAAGTATGATGACATGACAAGTTAGATAGTATTGAAATTAAACACTAAGACATGCTTAACCATTTTAAACATGGTATGAGGTTGCAAACCCCAAAACAGGGAAACCTCGGGATCACCTACGGGGGTTCATTTTGTTCTCTAATTAAACTTGTTAGTTAAAGTTTATAAACAATACATTATTTTGATGCTAAGATGTAGATCTCATTTTTATGAACATTTTCATATATTATTCATATTTTCCTGACTTACATATAATAAGTTATTGAATTTACCATATTAAACCATTTTCTGAAAATATTAAAGCCTTTATTGCATTAGGTTGACGTCACCCTGACGTCAGCACAACTGTTTAATACTTTTACACAGGGGTTAGGCTAGCCTCAGACACTGACCCGTGGGACCTCATCCACGTCAAATTGCCATAGTGGCGAAGCTTGGTCAGCGCCACGTTGGCACGACATCACCGTAACGCCATGTAGCATCCCAATTGTCTAACAATTGTAATGCTACTTGCCTATTCTACATATAGCTAGTTCTTACATGTCATTCATTGCATCATCATTATATCATGCTCAAGACACCATGCCACCTTGCATTTGATCATTATATAAAACCCCTCTCATTTGGTTCTTCCCCTCATATTGCACTTGCCCTATTAATATTTTGCTTCTTGATATATTGTATTTGCTTCTTGATATCATGCTTGATGCCCAAGTTGAGTTGGGGGCATATCTCTTATTTCTTTCCCATCCACATTGCCACCTTCCTCCTTGTTTCCATTCATCTCTTCCTGCTATCTTAATTATATATGAGAACATGCATTTCTATTGGTATTTAATTCTAGCTCATAAATAATTTGGATGGTTCCTATCTTGTTATCATTGCACCATTTTTGGTCAATATTGTCTTCATAATATTGTATGGGATTCTATATTTATCTTTCTCTCGTGCTATGTACAAGTGAAATCTCCATTCCAAATCATTCTTTATTCAAATATGGGACCTAGTTGAATTCAAAAAGCCATATTAAAAACCTAGAGGAAAATACACTCTAGATTGGGCTTTTAGACTCAATTAGACGTTTATTAAATAAACCATGTTTGTTTTGAGTGCTTCCACATGAAGCAGGGTAGGGTGCCTACTTGTTATAGCTTGTTTCACCCTCTAGATCACCACCCTACATTGTATGGTCCATGCAAGTTTGTCACCTCTTCTCCTTCCCTCTTCTTTTGAAGTCGTTTGGAATTTTACATGGTTTTGTGCTAATCTTGTGGTTTCCTGCTTTACATTAAACTCACAAATCTTCTATTAACCTAGTGTACCCGAGCCCTCTCTATCTTTCTAAGTGACAAACCTAAATCCCTACACCCTAATCATATACCTCCCTTCTAGTAAACCCTAGCTAACTAGAGCCATCATTTAGTCTAACCGCTCTCTTCTCTATCTAAACCTAACCCTAAGCTAGGACTATTCTGCAGATGAGAAGTTAGGCACGGAGAGAATCAGTACATGCTGATAGTAAAAGTGCCAAATGGAATAAGCGGAAAAAGTGATAACGATAATTCTTATTTATAAGTGAGTAGGAAAGCAACCCATATACCGACTAGGAGTCCTCATGGCCAATTCTTCCCAGTCCCAATGATCCATCTTCCTGTTACCACGACCATGGTCAGTGCATTAATTAAGGTCTTTCAACCGGATCAAGGCTTTAATCTTGGTGGTTACTTATTGTCCTCGAGTAGTGATAGCTCTTCTTTGATATCGGCCGTGTCACTCGGGGGTCGCTGAATTACTAGCATACAAGTTCATACCTATGAGATCTTTGGATCATGTTACCTGGGCCCTTAAATTAGATAACATGCATTAGGCAAACATAGATATTTATTCTAACTGTTTAAATAAACATTGCAACAATGACAAATGGATGGAAATAAAGTAGGCACATCACATCTCACAAATCCCCTACATCTCCCATGCCTATGGGGATTTACTCAGACATGAGAGGTACATGATGACCCACAAGTATAGGGGGTGTATCGCAGTATTTTCGAGGGAAGTGAAACCCAATTTATTGATCCGACACAAGGGAAGCCAAAGAATATTTATCAGCCTTAACAACTGAGTTGTAAATTCAGCTGCACCTGGAAACAATCTTGCTCATGGCAGTTTATCAGTAGCAACAGTTTTGTAGTAGGAATAGTAAAGCAAAGACAGTAGTAACAAAAGCAGTAAACAGTGGGATTCGAGTGCGGTAGGCATAGGGATGGATGGTCGGGCGTTGCATGGACAAGACAATTCACATAGCAATCAGAACATAGGGCAATTGTAGATAAATAAGATAAAGCATCTAAGTACTAGACAATCCTAGGCATGTGTTCCATATATAGTCATACGTGCTCGTAATGAGAACTTGCACAACATCTTTTGTCCTGCCAGCCTGTTTGCAGCGGGGCCTCTGGGGAACTACTGGAAATTAAGGTGCTCCTTTTAATAGAGCACCGGAGCAAAGCATTAACACTCCGTGAACACATGTGATCCTCACATCAAAGCCTTTCCCTTCCGGTTATCCCGATTTCTGTCACTTCGGGGCCATAGGTTCCGGACAACGATGTGTGTATACAACTTGCAGATAAGACCCAAAACAATACTATCATAATGAATCAATAATAAGTTCAGATCTTAAATCATGGCACTCGGGCCCTAGTGACAAGCATTAAGCACAACAAGTTGCAACAAAGTCATAAAGCACTAATAAAAGATACTAGGCACCATGCCCTAACAATCTGATGCCATTACATGAACGATCTCATCCAATCCCTACTATCCCCATAGCCTATAATGGGGGATTACTCACTCATAGATGGGGGAAACATGGATGGTCGATGGAGAAGTGATGGTGATGATGATGGCGATGATCTCCTCCAATTCCCCGTCCCGTGAGTGCCGAACGGAGTTTACGGTGTTTAAATGGAATCTGGTGGTGGCGGCGGAGCGGAACTCCTTCATGAAAAAAGTCGAACCCCAAAGTTTTTAGGTCGGAAGGATCCATATAAGCGAAGAGAGATCTGAGGGGTGCTGGGGCCCACCACCCCTAAGCGTGGCTTTGGCACGGCCGCCAGTGGTGTGGCCACCCCAGGGCTCTTCTCCGTCTCGTATTCTGGCTCCTGGAGTCTTCGGGTGAAATAGGATTTTTGGCATATTTTCCGGTATTTTTCCTGATAATTGATTTTCTGCACAAAAAGTAGACACCAAGGCAATTCTGCTGAAAACAGCGTCAGTTCGCATTAGTTGCATCCAAATCACACAAGTATAGAGGAGAAACAATAGCAAAAGTGTTCGGGAGATACGTTTTGGACGTATCAACTCCCCCCAAGCTTAGCTTATTGCTTGTCCTCAAGCAATTCAGTTGAAAACTGGGTGCGATAAAAGAACTTTCACGAACACATTTGCTTCATATGATGTAAATATTCTCAGTAATGTGATCAACTACTTAGACAATTTATAATAAAGAGTACGCAACTAAGTCTACTTAATAGTCATTGCAAGCTATGAAGAGATTCCAACTCAAGAATAATAAGTAGCATGAAGCACAAACATAAGCAACATTACAATGCTCATAAAAAGGTATGATAGAGTGGTATCTCGCTTGCCTTTGATTATGAATGCCAAGGCCCCTCTAAAGTTCAAGTGATGAATAGAAGTAAAGATATCAAGGATACAAGCATCAAAGTCATAACACAAATAATCAAGTATTGGAACAAACACAAAGAATGACAACTATGCTCTTAAGAAGGTGCTCAAAGAATATGTGGAGACTCAACAAGTAGAAGAAAAGGTTTTGAATAATTTTGAAAGGCTTCCAAATGCTGAAAGTATGGTACTCATTAGATTTGAGCTCTCATTGCCCCTATCATAAGCATCTTGAATGTGGTTAAGGTGAAAGTGACACAACTAAGAGGATACGCTTGACAAGTTATAAACTGAAGTCTCATGCCCCTTACTTACGAAGACCGATCCTCATGCTACTCAACTTCAGTCACAAGTAAGCTCTTGTCATTGTAAGTATATACGTATCATAGAGAACCGCCAACGGGGTACCCCTTGCACATGACACGGGAGCTATCCCATGATCAAAATGACAAGGCAAGCAGACAATGAGCATCTCAGCGATCTTTTTATTTACTATGTGCATAGATTTTTATTGAGGATGCTTCATAGAATGCTCATTACGGTTATGCTGCAAGTTTCCACCATGATTAGGCATGGCTTAGGCTAGCGACTGCATTTCTCTAACATACATACAAACTCCATGATCTTACAAGTTCCACTTTTATTTCACACCGCCGGGATCCATAAGCAAAAGAACATGATATCAACTAGGTACAAAGTACCTATGAAGTGTTGAAAGCGGTCCCCATGATACATGGTTCTGCTAACTCCAACTCATAAAGCGCAAGCATATGCACAACAAAGAAGGACGCAATGGTTCAGGTTTATTAAGTGCAAGAAAATAAAGTGTGCCATCAAGTTCGTGAGAGCTTTACTAACTAACTTTCTCATAACAAGCAAACATTTTATTCAGAAGAAAACAAGGCATATTGAACATGCACTAAAGTAGCAAATGATGCTAATGGGTAGGTATGGTGGACACTTTGGAAAAATTTGGTTTAGGGAGTTGGAAACATGAGTAAGACACTCAGTGGAAGTGAAGGCTAGCAATAGTAAGGGAGCGACAAACGAGAGAGCAATAGCTGTTATTATTATGCTTGCAACAAAACAAGACTACTCATGGCATGAAAGTGATTCAAGATCCTCAAGGCAAAATAATTCATCGAGGCTTAACTGATTATTACAGTCATGTGCATGCGTGAGCATGTGCCAAGTCAATCAAATGAAACTTTTAGAGGAGGATACCACGGTGTCATACCAATTTATGAATAGAGTAATGCAAGAAAACATTCATGAAACATGCTACAAACTATTAGCGAGTTGGAGCTAATCACAAGAAAGCAAGAACTGCTAAGCATCCAAAGAAAACATACACTATACATGAACAGACTAAGCACGCCCACAGTGATGAGTATATGTAAAAAAATGAAAACAAATAGAGTTCGTTACCAGCCTCTTACCACGCCTCAAGTTGTCATTGATCCTCATTATTGCTCTTCACTTGTGTGGCTTGAATAATAATATGAAACAAATAATCCACTGAGAACTGCCGAACCCTGTAGCAAACTTGCAAAAACCAAAGAAAAACGACAAATATTTTTGGTGTTTTTGATTTTCAAATAAGAACAAAAAGAGAAAAACAAGCAAAGCAAAATCTTTTTGGATTTTTCGAATAGTTCAAACAAAGCAAAAAGGGAAAACAAACCAAGGCAAAAAGAAGAAGCAAACCAAAGAGAAACAACAAAAATATTTTTGGTCTTTTTGTGTGTTTAGAAAGCAAAAGCAAAGAAGAACGAAAACTAAAAAGAGAACGAAAACATGAATATACAAAGAACCGACGCAACATGATATGGAGATGAGTGCGGTGTCAGCGTACCTCCCCCCAAGCTTAGGCTTTTGGCCTAAGTGGGAATCAGTCCCAGGCTGGCCAAGATGAAGTGTCACCAGGGTACGAGGAGGAGGTACCCTCGTCACAGTCTTGAGCGTCGCCCCTCCGTAATGTGCAGAGTAATCATAGGAGGGCACATCCTCCTGGTGCTTCTCGTGGAAACCCAACAAGCGAAGCTGCTCGTCCACCTCCTCCTTAGAGCGCGACCACGGTCTCCTGTCAACACTAAACAAAGCAACCTGTGGCAAAAGGATCTCCCTTTCATCCCCATCAGTGAAAAGCATCCTATATACTAGATTGTTCAAATCAGAGGTAGCGGTGACAAAGTGATGAGTTTTCATGGCAACAAGGTCGAGCCTCTGTGGTGCTAGCATAACATCATCAGGAGCCACCGAAATATCTAATGCATCGACTACACGCGAGGCAATGATGCCCCCATAGATAGGCCCCCTAGCAGCTAGGCGGCGAGCAATAAGCGAGCCAAGATTGTCTAGTATCATTGTTGGCGAGCAGCAAGGAAAGCTAAGTGATAGTTGGAGATATTACTAGTGTTCTCCCTACCCAATACACTAGTAGCAAGATAGTATGCAAAGTATCTAAGAGCAGGGAGTTGGATATTTCTTATCTTTCCGTGCTGTGCCACGCGGTCATCATCATTGGTCACCCCTCGGTAAAGCTCCAACAAATCAGCGGGTCACCCTTGAATTTTATTCACGGTCCCTGTCATACGCACACCTACAATACTGCAAAATCTCTCCAAAGGCATGGTAAAGGGCATATCATAAATTTTAAAAGAGACCGTGGAATGATAGGATGTGTTAGTAAATGAGAAGCTCTCAACAAAAGTTTTGGTGAGCATAGCGTATTGTGCACTCTCATCTTGCATATAAGAGGTCAAACCAACCCTCTCAATCAGTACCAAGAAATCATCAAGAATACCTGCAGCTTGCAAGAACGTAAAACAAGGAAAAGAGGATGGGTGAGCATCTCCATCATCCCTTTCACTGCTAATGCATGTTTCAATGAGGTCTTCATTGTATGATGGCCTAGCTTGAGAGGCTGTTCTTGAGGGCCTCGACCTCCTAGGTGCATCACTCTCAAATATCTCTCCAAAAGTGTGGTTGTTCATGCTTGGTATTCTGAAATTTAAACACCTTTTAAACAAGTGATTGCAAAGTAAATATAATGAAGGAATCTACTCATAGGGACTTGCAAGAGGCTTAAACGTGCATCAAAACTATATCTCTAAGCATCAAACAAGCTTACAAGCTCTCATAACCAGTCACCTACAGCAGCAAAATACCCAACAAATAATCCACTAAACACAAATCTACTTGGACAAAGGGAGGAGTCACCTACCAAGGAACAATTGCTCCAAATTTCAGCAAGAAAGATGGGCTGAGCAAGGAGATCGAAGAAATCGAGAGCAAGCATAGAGAGAACACGATTTTGAGCTATGGACTAGAGCTTACTCGGGAGAGAGAAGAAAGTGGCAGGAGAGAGAGGTAGTGGGGGGCCAGGGGTGGCCCACACTAGGGCATGGCGCCACCCAGGGCTGGCCGCGCCACCACATGGTGTGCCTGCCTGGTGGGCCCCCTGGTACCTACCAGGTACTCCTCTGCCCCTTTTTTCACGTAAAAATTTAATATGAATTTTCTGGAATTTTTCGAGACACTTTATTTTTGGGCTTTTTTCAGAAATAGAATGATTTTCTGAGAGACAGGTTTTTTTTCTTTTGGAAAAATGATGCAAGGACAAAACAAGGCTAGAACTACAGAAGTTCTAGCATGCAAGCAAACTAACAACACAAAGGAAACTAAACGAAAGCAAAAACCAAAAATGCAAAGGATAGAAATAAACGGGTATAATCATAATGAAAACATTGTTTTGTTCAATGGAATCCTTTTGTTAGCAAGGTTGATCAAGTCTTGCTACCAAAACAATTGCATATGAGACAAAACTTTGTACTCCACTAATGATTATGTTACCTTAACCTTGATAGCAATGGTCCCAATCATAATAGTTTCAAAATTTTCTCTTGGTATGGGACAATATATTTCTCCAACTTGGATGCCTTCAACATGTTCAATTGAATTCAAACCATAAGTCGTTTCAATCTTCTTGGGGAAATAGACAGTATGTTCCTTGTCATTAACATTGAAGGTCACCTTTCCTTGATTACAATTAATAACAGCTCCTGCAGTATTAAGAAAAGGTCTCCCAAGAATAATAGACATATTATCATCTTCAGGCATTTCAAGCACAACAAAATCAGTTAATATCAAGCAATTGTGAGCTACCTGAACAGGTACATCCTCACATAAACCCACAGGAATAGTGGTAGATTTATCAGCCATTTGCAAAGATATATCAGTTGGTATCAATTTTTCAAGCTGGAGCCTCTTATAGAGAGAGAAAGGCATAACACTAACTCCAGCTCCCAAATCACACAAAGCAGTTCTAACATAACTGTTCTTAATAGAGCAAGGGATAGTTGGAATCCCTGGGTCTCCAAGTTTCTTAGGAACCTTACCATTGAATGAATAATTACCAAGCAAAGTGGAGATTTCTTCATTAGGGATCTTCCTTTTATTCGAGACAATGTCCTTCATATACTTTGAATAAGGAGGCAATTTAATAGCATCAGTCAAAGGAATTTGCAAGAATAAAGGTTTCATCCACTCACAAAACTAATTATAGTGTTCATCTTCTTTTGACTTGTGTTTCTTATCAGGGAAAGGCATAGGTTTTTGGACCCAAGGTTCTCTTTCACTACCATGTTTCTTAGCAATAAAATCCTCTTTAGTGTATTTAGTAGTCTTGGTGTGATTTTCAGATTCTTCTTCAACTTTTTCTTCATTAGGAACTTCATTTTCTTCATTACCCCTTTCAGTTTCGGCATCAGAGATAGATATACTATTAGGATCTATAGCAGGTTCAGAGGGTTCTACAATAGTTTTATGTTTCTTTTTCCTTTTCTTACGAGTAGAACCACTATTTTCAGCTTGTTGAGAATCCTGCTCAATTCTTTTGGGATGCCCTCGGGATATAGAGGATCTGGTAGCAGCACCACTTCTAGTTCTAATTTCATAAGCATGTTTTCTTTTAGCATTAACTAGCAAGTCGTTTTGCACTTTAACGAGTTGATCTATTTGAGTTTGAATCATTTGAAAGTGTTTAACAATCATTTTAACATCATTAGAGGTTCTTTCCACAATATCTTTCAAATCAACAATAGCTCTAGTGTTTTCCATAAGATGATTTTGCACCCTTTTATTAAAGTTATCTTGCTTAACAATAAAGATATCAAATTCTTCTAAGCATTGATCAGGAGGTTTCAAGTAAGGGATATCACCTTCATCAAAGTGTTGGAGAGAGTGTACCTCAATAGTGGGTGAGTAGGGAATAGGCTTACATAATTCTTCTATAGGAGGTAAATTCTTGACATCTGCAGCTTTAATTCCCTTCTCCTTAAGACATTTCTTAGCTTCCTTCATCACTTCATCATTTAATTCAATAACTCCCCTCTTCTTTGATGTTGGAATAGGCACCGGAATAGATGGTTCACATACAATTACTTCAGGTGTAGCTTGTTTAGGAGGAGTCCAATCTTCATAATTCTTGCTTATTTTAGCCATTAATTCCTCAGCTTCCTTTGGAGTCCTATTCCTGAAAACACAATCAGCACAACTATCTAGGTATGTCCTAGATTCTTCGGTTAGTCCATTATAAAATATATCAAGTAGCTCATTCTTAGGTAAAGGACTTCCAGCCTGTGCATGAATCAAAGCACAAAACCTTGCCCAAGATTCGGGCAATACTTCTTTTTCTCCTTGTTTAAAATCAAAAAGTTCCTGCAAAACAGCATGTCTAGCACTATGAGGAAAATATTTCTGCAGGAAAGTATTAATCAAGCACTCAGGACTATCAATAGATCCAAGAGGTAAATTACCAAACCAAGTTTTAGCTTCTCCTTTCAGTGAAAAAGGGAAAATCTTAGCAATAAAGTAAGTACGCATTTTAATATCATCAGAAAACAAGACACTCATGGTAGAAACTTCATTCAGATGTGCTACCGCACTTTCATTCTTAGTCCCACAAAAAGGTTCTTTCTCGACAATAGCTATGTAAGATAGATCGAGAGAGAAATCATAATCTTCATCTATAATGTTTATGGGAGAAGCAGCAAACTTAGCAGCAGGAGATAATTTGGGTATAATAGTACGCCTCTCAAGGAGACTCTTAGCAGCGCTCCTATCATGGGTGTTCCTACATTCTTCAATAAACTCATCAGTCATCTCAACATAATCTTCTTCAGCATCATAACTCTTACTAGACTCAGGTGAGCTAACAGGTGTGGCAGTGTCTTCATTAGGAGTTTCGGTATTTCCAGCTATAGTTCTAGCAATCGTAGCATCTAGGAAAGGACCTAATGAACCACTCTTATCAAGAACAGTAGAAGCAGCATCATAAGCATCGGAAGTTTCAGATTCAGCAGTAGTAGCAGTGTGTGTAGCATGTGTATGTGGTGGTGTAAGGAACTTACTCAAAACAGACGGTGAATCAAGACCGGTAGAGGTGTTCAGAACTGTACCTCTTCTTGTAGTGGATGGTAAAATAGGAACCTTGCCATCACGAGACTTACCCATGATGGATGGATACCAGCGAACAATAGAGAATCCAAGTGAACTTGATAAATAAAGCTATGCTCCCCGGCAACGGCGCCAGAAAATAGTCTTGATGACCCACAAGTATAGGGGGTGTATCGCAGTATTTTCGAGGGAAGTGAAACCCAATTTATTGATTCGACACAAGGGGAGCCAAAGAATATTTATCAGCCTTAACAATCGCCTTGTCAATTCAGCTGCACCTGGAAACAATCTTGCTCACAGCAGTTTATCAGTAGCAACAGTTTTGTAGTAGGAATAGTAAAGCAGCAGCAGTAGTAAAGCAAAGACAGTAGTAATAAAAGTAGTAAACAGTAGGATTCGAGTGCGGTAGGCATAGGGATGGATGGTCAGGCGTTGCATGGACAAGACAATTCACATAGCAATCAGAACATAGTGCAATCGCAGATAAATAAGATAAAGCATCCAACTACTAGACAATCCTAGGCATGTGTTCCATATATAGTCGTACGTGCTCGCAATGAGAACTTGCACAACATCTTTTGTCCTGCCAGCCCATTTGCAGCGGGGCCTCTAGGGAACTACTGGCAATTAAGGTGCTCCTTTTAATAGAGCACCGGAGCAAAGCATTAACACTCCGTGAACATATGTGATCCTCACATCAAAGCCTTTCCCTTCCGGTTATCCCGATTTCTGTCACTTCGGGGCCATAGGTTCCGGACAACGACGTGTGTATACAACTTGCAGATAAGACCCAAAACAATACTATAATGAATCAATAATAAGTTCAGATCTGAAATCATGGCACTCGGGCCCTAGTGACAAGCATTAAGCACAACAAGTCGCAACAAAGTCATAAAGCACTAATAAAAGATACTAGGCACCATTCCCTAACAATCTGATGCCATTACATGAACGATCTCATCCAATCCCTACCATCCCCATAGCCTACAGCGGGGGATTACTCACTCATAGATGGGGGAAACATGGATGGTCGATGGAGAAGCGATGGTGATGATGATAGCGATGATCTCCTCCAATTCCCCGTCCCGGCAGGGTGCCTGAACGGAGTTTCTGGTGCTGTTTCATGGAATCTGGTGGTGGCGATGGAGCGGAACTCCTTCTAGAAAAACTTCGAACCCCCCGAAGTTTTTAGGTCAGAAGGCTCCTTATAGGCGAAGAGAGAGACCGAGGGGGGGTGCCTGGGGGGCCCACACCACGCCCTGGCGCGGCCTGGCCTGGCCCGCGCCAGCAGGTGGTGGGGCCACCCCAGGGCTCTTCTCTGTCTCATATTCTGGCTCCTGGAGTCTTCGGGTGAAATAGGATTTTTGACATATTTTCAGGGATTTTTCCTAATAGTTGATTTTCTACACAAAAAGTAGACACCAAGACAATTCTGCTGAAAATAGTGTCAGTTTGCATTAGTTGCATCCAAATCACACAAGTATAGAGGAGAAACAATAGCAAAAATGTTCGGGAAAGTAGATACGTTTTGGACGTATCAGTACACAGATCAAAGGCATAATTGTATTGCAAATAGAAATCATCTCAAAGTTATTGTAGCAAACCACAATAGCGATTAAATATCCGATCAAATACAAACCGAAGGTAGATCAAAGTATCAAACCCTAATCTTACAAGTGCCAATATCTATCTCTCTTTAAGTAATTATGGGATGATGGTGGAGTGTGTGGTTTTGAGGTTGAAGATCGTCGGAGAACGAGGTGAAGTTCTTCTCCTCTTTCAGATCTGATCTCTCCCTCTAGATGACTTGTGGCGGCTGTAACTTCTGTTATGTGGTTCTTCTCATGTCTCTTCCTTTACGAAAGTTGCTTGTATTGATATAGGGAAGGTGCTGGTGGGTAGTACGGGAGGATGGTACGGGCATGCCCCGACCATACCAGTGATCGTTATGCGTGCTGACGCCTCCAATGAAAGTGGCTTCAATTGGGGATTTCCTTATTCTGGTGTAATTAGCCCATAAATTCTATTAGATCTTCAATAAATGTTCATTGCCTGAAAACCATCACAAGAAAACAAGGATTCGCTAATTGCGACATTAACGTTAGTGAAAAGGGCAATCTTCAGGGAAATGCAGCAATAACCAAGAGGAAAACAAATGGTAAAAAGTAATGAAATTTGGAGCTATCAACATCCCCAAGCTTAGCGGTTACTCGCCCTCGAGTGACAAAGATATAATAAATAATACCAAAGAATTGAATCAAGATAAAGACTTACAAGTTCGAGGTTGTATCATATTCCATCGTCTAAAATCCTGCAACCTTGAACATGAGCACAATATATCTGAATAGATCCACTTAAGCTTGATCCCTAAATGCAAGTAATTCGCTAGCTAATAGTTCTTGTGACTTCAAATGAGATTGTTAAAAATTTGGTGAAGCTTTACAAATCAATTCCTCTCAGCGCCTCTCTTGTTATGAGAGTAAAATTTTTTAAGCCATGTTGCTCGAATCAAAATTAAGGGTGCACATGTAGATGTCAAAAGAAGGATAAACCTAGAGCTTTTTCATTAATCACCCACTTCAATAATCGCGGCTATCAAATACCTCATCTTTTCCTTGCTTATCAAGAACTCTCATTACACATTTTAGGTAGTGAGGTGATGCCAATAATGAAAAGGTATCGAAAATATTTCAGCTCATATTTTGATAATGGATCTTTTTCTTTTTCCTTCTCAAGGATCAACGAATATTTCTTTTGTAAACTCCTACACAACCTATTGGGAATACCAATAATTTTGCCCATATAGCGACACGTATGCCACTCATGCCATCAACTCATAGCCGAAATCCGGGGTTATACCATAGATCGTTCAAAAGCTAGCAGAGTTGTTGGCATCCCAAAGGTGTGTATTTGAAACAAAGTACTTTTGCTTTCTTCTTTTCTTTTTCTTTTCTCTCCTCTTTTTTTATATATCAATTCAATACAATTTTTGGCATCTCCCTCTCCTACTCTAAAAAGTTCGTTCCATCAAGCAATTCTTTTTCAGAAGGTATCATCAAGTCAACGATCAGTATGTGGGGTTGAGCACTACTAAGATTAAGCCCTTAAGACAAAAATATGGCACCAAATTTGTCAATGGATACTTTCTCTTGTTCTAAAAGTTTGGACTAAAATCCCAATAGTTGTTTTTCAAACTAATTTAATTGTCGAAAGTCTTAACCAAAGAGGTGACAGAAGCCTTTGAGCTCAAATTCTAAAAGTTAACGAGCTAAGCGTGGAATCAAAATCAAGTGCAACTGAACGGACATAAAATGATCATGAATAAACTTACAGGAAGAGGGAAAATAGGAATCTGGTACCTCCTCTTACTCGTTCGTCTTCTACTTGAGTCAACTCTTTGTGTTCGTCCCAAAGCTTGATCGCTAGAAGTGAGTAACCCGCATAAAGAATCAACAAGATCCGAGAGAAATTTGCACAAGTAACTCTAGAGAATAGTCTAATTTTTTGGGGTTTTCATTTATCGAATGCAAAACTGAAAGTAAACATGCATTGGAACAAAAACAAACAAATAAAAGGAAGAAAGAAAAATATGAATGCAAAAAGGTGGGAGGAGTTTAACCTCCCCAAGCTTAGGCTCTTGCCTAACTGGAATCAGTTGTCGCTACCGTCAGGTGGCGGCTGCTGATACGGGAAGTTTGGGTAGCGGTTTGGAAAGTCAGTCATGAAAGATGTGAAATATTGAGTGAGATTGACTATGTTGGCATTCGCATCATACAACGTGTTCTCTATGTTGTCAATGCGATGCACCACCAGGTCAAAATCCCTCCTCGGGACATAGTTGAATCCTGGCTGCGGTGGAGGCATACCTTGTTGTTGATGCTGGTGGAAAGGTTGTTGGTGGTGGTGTTCCTTGCTGAAATCGTCCCATCCTATGCCATGCAGCCTCCTCCTTCTTCATTTTGCTGTTGTTAGGATGGCCACCTAGTGGAGCAAGTCCTTCCTGAGAGGATCAGTGCCTGGTTGAACTCATCCTTAGTAAGGACCCAACTCTATTTACCTGGCAAACCAAAATCTTGGACAAAAGGAAGCAAGATTTGGTGGAGATCATCGTTAGGACCAAAATAAAACCGGTAAGCATGGAGGGAACGCTTTGGCCTATAGACACCCATGAACTTGGTGCTAGCCACATGAATGTCATACAGGTCCTTACGGCCAGCCACAGCTCTTTCCTGTGGTAGGACAAATTTATTTGCGTAGGCGATCTGTGTGATCAACCCACCACAACAAATGTCCCCTGCAGAAGCTGACCTTTGGCAGTGAAATTGCTGGATGAGCAAGGCCCCCAAGTTTACCTTGTTCCATCTCTAGATGCAAGGCCATATGTATTACACTCATCTTGGGGCCTGCCATTGCCCCAACATCGCCTTTTCCAAATAAAGAATTAACAAGGAAGGTATGAAAATAATGTATAGTAGGATTCTGCATAGTGGCGCTCTTCCTACGCAAATAATCATTATCCGTATGGACAGAAAATTTCTTCCAAGATTTCATTGCCTCCACATGCACATTGTCATTGATATCGAGTTCTCCCTCGTGGGAGAATCCGAAACAATCACAAAATTCATAGAAGGTCAAGTTGTGGAGTTGCCCATTGGGCACAAAACTTACAGTGCAATTTCGCTCCTCGGTCTCAAGATCATCATGGAACAATGAAAGAAACTCAGACATGGCAAGCTTGTAGGTGTCGACGGAGAGGTAGGAGAGGTCGACCATGCCAGCTTGCACAGTCATCTGCTCGAAGTCCTCCAGAAGACCCTGGCAGGAGAGGAACTGACGGTCTACCCACTTGGTGGGCAAAACCTTGTCGTTGCTCACCCTCTCTCAGACTCGGCTCATGGCAGACCTCAAGCTACCCACCTTCGAGCGTCTCTTCTTCGAACCCGACGGCTTGGCAGAGCCCGAAGGTCCCGCCGTACCCGAGCCCTTGCCCGAGCAGAACATCCTTCCAACGTTATGCATTGTGCTGCGAAATTTTTGAAGAAAACTATAGGCATCAAGTTTATATCATATAAACAAATGATTACAGGCAGAAATTACAAATCCTAACGTGAGGAATCAATAATAATCTCAAAATATGATGAACTCATCTAAATAGCCAATATGATGAATTCAACCATGGATTTTAGAAAATAGAGTATGGATCGGACTAGAAACTTACCGATGTGAAGATTCCCCAACTCAAAAACATGAAATCAATGAAGAATCAAAGGTTTGAGAAGGCTAGGGTTTGACGTGGAAAGAGAAAGAACAAGGAAGAAAGAGGAACACGAAGAAGAAGGCTGGCTCAGCCGCCGTCAGCCTTTACCTAGCGACGCACATGGCACGGGTGGGCAGTACGGGCGAGGCCCGCCCGTACCGATGGTCGTCACCGTTGGATCAACATTAGGGTTTGAGATCGAACCTGGTTGAACTGGTATGGGCATGTGGTATGGGCGTACCCCGTCCATACCAGTGGTCGTTATCTATTTGGAGGTCGGCTTCGGTCTTCGTCGATGTTCGGTACGGGCGCGCGGTACAGGTGTATCACGTCCATACCGTTGGTCGCCGCTAGAACTGTTCCTGCGGTAGGTTTTGTCGAGACACGGTACGGGCGTACCGCAGCCGTACCAGTGCTTGTTATTTGTACTGAACCCATTTTCTTTTCTTTGTTTTTCCCTTGCTTCTCAACTTCATTAAGGTAAATTCTTTGAACGAATTAAAAACTCAAAACAAACTTATTAAATAATACAAATAAAATAGTAGATGAAAAATAAAAATAAAATAAAAATGTAAACTAAACTTATCAAGAATGGGTTAACTCCCATTAAGTGTTTTAATTCTAGAGAAATGACTAATCAAACTCCATATCATCGTGGTTCATCTCAAGCGGTGCTTTTTCTTTAGTTTTTGTTGCTTGATCATGCTTAGGCGGTGGAACGTATTTTCCATTGTGCTCTTGTTTCTTAGGAAAGTATCGAACAATCTGATCATCATATATATTGAAGACAATCTTACCGCTAGAACATTAGCTCCAGTCGTACTAAGAAAGGGTCTTCCAAGAATGATAGATAGTTTTTCATTCTCAGGGACATCAAGAATAATAAAATCAGTTGGTATAACATGCTGATCTATTCTAAGTAAAACATCTTCGATCATTCCAACAGGTTGTTTAGTTGTCTTATCTGCCATTTGCATTTTTATTGAAGTAGGAGAACATTCTCCAAGCTTCAATTTCTTAAATAGGGAATAAGGCATAACACTAACACCTACTCCTAAATCACAAAGAGCATTGAATATATTATTTTTCCCTATTGCACAAGAGATGGTTGGTATCCCTGGATTCCCAAGCTTAGCAGGAAGTATATCACCAAAGCTTGTGCAGTCTTGGATACTTTCTTTTTTCTATTAAGTATATGTCGCATAAAAAAATTATAAGTAGGAACTTGAATAGCATCAGTTAAAAGAGGTTCTAAATGCAAGTTTCTGAGTGCCTCGGCAAAAGAATCATAAATAGCCTTATCTGGTTCATAATGAACTCGGTTAGGGTAAGGAATTTTCTTTTTGGTAGGTATTGCCTTTTCTTTTACCTTTGTCACTAGTTCAGCATTCTTTTATTTTTCCTTGTAGCTGATTTTCGCTTATTGGTGTGTTCTTCACGTAGGACAACACATTTCTCTTCTTGCTCCTTTCTGAGATACGTTTCTTCCCGTGAATCGATAGTCTCGGCATCTGAATCATATGGTTTATGCTTATCCCCAGCTTCCTGTTCTTCTTGCGTGCAGGAAGCTTTATTCTCCCTTTTCTGGGCTTCGTAATCAATATCATCCTAGGGGTCTACTATATCATCTTCTTCTTGACTCATCTCCTGAGTCTCTCTTGCTTTTCGATCTTGCTCTTGTTGATACCAAGGTGGCCCTTGTGGTTCCTGAGTTTCTATACCACGCCTAGTAATAGTGTTAGTAGAAATAGTATTGAAATTTCCTTGGTTCAAAATCAAAGTTTGGGTTTCATTTATCTGCTCACACTGGGTTTTAACCATACTTAGATATTGATGAGTGCATATTTGCA
Source organism: Avena insularis (assembly GCA_023614405.1). Taxonomy (NCBI): domain Eukaryota; kingdom Viridiplantae; phylum Streptophyta; class Magnoliopsida; order Poales; family Poaceae; genus Avena; species Avena insularis. Next base: position 260,154,907 of record CM042696.1, read on the forward strand.
TCATGTTTTACATTATTATTTTGCATTGTAGATGTAGGATTTTGGTATTTTATGGCATTCGCGTGCATATTTTCTGTTTGTTTTCACCAGGATCAGGATAGATGATGGATCTACTGGATACAATTATTGAAGCAGTTGTACTATGGAGAAAAGGAGTCAAAAACAATGTAAATCACTTATTTAGGAAATATTAATAATACTAGAAGAAAACCAGAAGCGAACAAATGAGGCAGAGATCGTAACTACCAACTATACAGCGGGAGAATTTTCTCCGCCTGTATAGCTCTGGCCGTATAGCTGGTGCCGCCTCCGCCTCGTCAAATAGTTTCACCCCGTGCAGTTGGTTCGAGGAGACGACATACAGAACACCCAGAAATCGCAGAAACCTCACCTTCGGAAGGCATTTGAGGGGGAACTCACCCACCAGGGATCCATCTTCACCCTGCCCAAATCCAGGAGGCTAAGGCATCGATCTTCATCGTCCACCGCTGCATCACAACCATCTTCATCCATCCCATATACATCTTGTCTAGATCTTGTCGCAATTATTATACTCATTGTGGATTTATACAGGTACTATTCATCTATGATTGTTTCCATTATCATTGCCATGATGTTGATTGCCTCCATGTCTGAGTAGATCATTAGTTCTTGGGGAGATGGAGAAACCCTAGTATGAGATTAAAATAAGATAAAGTCTATTATGATATTCATCGCTATGACCATGTGTTAGATTCTCTACATCTTGATGTCAAGAGAAGTCGACCTCTCAATATTTGCCTCTCGTGGGGACTTGATTGAGGGAACTACTTGTTGGTAGGCGGAGGTGTGCTAGCACTTATAGTAACTATAAAGATGTTAGCAAACCTTATGTATCAACTTGGGAAATCGAGGAAACTCACAGAACACTATCCATGCCATGGGATATATCCTACGGATTACGTCCCTTAATAGCGCAGTAATTCGATTGATGTTGATTGCTGACTAATGTGGTTATGAGGATGATGTGAGAAGCAGTTGTTACCTATTCGTCCACATTCGGAGTTCCTCCCACACATACATAGTTGAGAATGTTCATGATGATAATCTTTATCTTAGATCTTTACAATACTAGTGGTGTATCCGCTACTCCCTGAGAACACTTTTTCCCTATTGCAGTTCTAGTCTTTCTTTACATACGCGATACTTACTTTCTGTATTAAGTTACTTTGCTTTACTTTATTATTGCTCTTATACCCAAACCCCAAAAACACCTTTTTACACATTACTCGCATTTTATCTTGTTACTTAGAACTTTATATAGCATTTCTATAGCAATATTTATTTCCAGAATTATTAGACTTCAGACTCCTGCTCCCTATGGGATCGATATCTTTATTTCAAAACTAGCTACAAACGATCTGTACACTTGAAGTCATCAAGATATTTTCCGCGCTGTTCGGGAGCTAATATTTGTAGGTCTTTTAGTTTTTTCTTATTTATTTTTGTCTTGCTAAATTTTGTTTTGAGTTACAGGTTTCCACCAATATGATGGAGTTTGAGCATATGAGTAGTGCTAACCCACTCAACCACTTTGGGAAGCCCTATGATATTTATAAAAGAGTCAACTCTAATGAGAAGACAAGGGGGTTTGAAATAAATCCTCTACTACTTAGTATTCTACATAAGAAGCAATTTACTGGAGATGAAGAATATCCTGATCCATATGAGCATATTGCATGCTTTAAAGATATATGTGGCACTTTTCTATTGACAGGATATACTGCCGATGAGGTAAGGGTTAAACTTTTTAGTCAAACTTTGACGAGTACAGCTCTCTCATGGTATAGATCTCTACCACCTGAAGCCACTACTACTTGGGATAATTTATCTTGTGAATTTCTATCAAAATATTATCCATTATCAAAATCCTTTGGAATCAGGCGTCTTATAATGACTTGGCAGAATTGTTCTAATGAAGGACTAGTAAGAGCTTATATTAGATTTAAAGATTTACTACGACTACGTCCTCATCATGATTTGCATGAATGGTATTTACTACATATCTTTTATGGCGGTTTAATTGAACCTAATAAAATTGAACTAGACTCTTTCACGGAAAGATCCTTTATGAAACTTCCTATACCTAAAGCTTGGGCTTTACTTAATAGAATTCATGACCATAAAGTTTCATGGAATTTTGTCCTAGGAAGTGAAGGAGGCCTAGAAATAGAGCATGATTGTATTCATGATTATAATAAAAAAGGACATGTGAAAGAATTGTCTAAAGAACTTTATCTGGATTCAGATCTTGTGTTATAAGTTGTTAAAGCTTTTACAGAACATATTAAAGCTCCAAAGGAGGGTCCAGTCAAGTATGATCCACCACCTGAACCAGAGAAGAAAAGAGAAGATAAAGCAACACTTGCCTCTGTAGAACTAATATATGAAGTGCCCTTCCCTAACACTGCACGAAAGCATATTTTTGAATATGAACAGGTCAAAGCAGTACAGGAAAAGAGGGAAGAGGAAAGCATGCCAGAAGTCAAGGAACATCTGAAGGAAAACAAAGATGAAGAGGTAACCAAGGAAGCAATTATGGCTATGTAGTCACATTGTAACATAGTTGAACTTGATGTAGAGACTTCCATATTGGTTGAAGGTAAAACAAAGGTAAAAGATGTGGGTAAGCCTATTCTTCCCTGCATATTTAAAGAAACCTCTCATTACAGTTTATGTGATCTTGGCACCGAAGTTAATGTTATATCTTATGATTTTTACCTAGAAATAAAAGAAGAAATAGAACCGGCTACAACTGAGAATACTGATATAACAATTATGTTAGCCTATAAAAATCTTAGAATTCCAATGGGATTTGTTGATATAACAATGCAACTATCACAATTGGCAACAAAAAAAATCCTATCGATTTTGTAGTTGTTGATATGCCAGCTGACACTTTTTTCCCTATTATATTTGGAAGAACCTTTTTGGGTGATATAGGTGCCTACGTTAACTTCAAGAAGGAGATTGTGAATCTTAAGCTTGGGGGAACACAAAATAAATTCCATTTTTCCAAATTTAAAGACAAGCCTCCAAAAGCACAAGAAGAAGAGGAAGAGAGAACCATTGAGGAAATGGCAGCTATTTTCTTTGGTAATGGAGAAAAAGAAATAAATGAAGATCCAATTATGAAGAAATAGTTATGGAGGACAAGTCCTTAGATGAACTAGAGGATGAATTTGACTCACTTCCTATTTTGGCACCTCCATCTGATGAGGCTTTTGAAGAGCCAGAAAAGAGAGGGGACGAGGAACTACCACCCCCGGAGTTGAAGACTCTACCAGATAATCTCAAATATAGGTTTTTAGATGATACCAATAAATTTCCTGTTATTATTAGTGCTAAACATTCAGGAGAAGAAGAAGAAGAACTCATGAGGATACTTAAGGAGCATCACCAAGCCTTTGGGTACTCAATGGATGACTTGAAGGGCATTAGTCCCATGATAGCTGTCCACCAAATATTCATGGAAGAAGGTGCAAAACCAGTTGTGGAATTTAATAGAAGATTAAAACTTGAAATGAAAGAAGTGGTAAGAAAAGAAATTGTACGCCTACTGGATGCAGGTATAATTTATCCTATTAAAGAGAGTGATTGGGTAAGTCCTGTTCATTGTGTTCCTAAGAAGGGCGGTTTTACTGTTGTTCCTAATGAAAACAATGAATTAATACCTACTAGAACTGTTGTTGGGCACAGGATGTGCATAGATTTCAGGAAATTGAATAAAGAAACAAGGAAAGATCACTATCCGTTACCGTTCATAGATCAAACTTTAGAAAGGTTAGCAAACCATACTCATTTTTGTTTCTTGGACGGATATTCTGGTTTCTCTCAAATAGTTGTTCATCCGGATGACCAACTTAAAACAACTTTCATAAGTCCTTACGGTTTACATGCTTACTGACGTATGTCGTTTGGTCTATGTAATGCTCCAACTACTTTTCAACGATGTATGACTGCTATTTTTGCTGATTTCATAGAACTTATAATGGAAGTATTTATGGATGACTTTTCTGTCTATGGAACTTCATTTACTAGTTGCTTGGATAATCTCAAGAAAGTTCTACAGCATTGTGAAGAAACTAATCTTGTTCTAAATTGGGAGAAGTGCCACTTTATGGTCAAAGAAGGTATAGTCCTAGGACACAAAGTATCAGGTAAGGGAATTGAAGTGGATAGAGCTAAGGTTGAAGCAATAGAGATAATGCCACCACCTAGGGATATTAAAGGTATAAGAACTTTTCTTGGTCATGTGGGTTTTCACAGAATGAGATTTAATTTTGATGATAATTGCCTTGAAGCCTTTGATAAACTTAAGAATGCTCTAACGCGTGCTCCCACCATTAAACCACCTATCTGGGATACAACCTTTGACTTAATATGTGAAGCTAGCGATGATGTTGTAGGAGTGACTCTTGGACAACATATTGGTCGAAGATTTAATATTATACATCATGCTAGTAGAACTCTCAATGGTGCCCAAAAGAATTACCCTAAGGAAGAAAAGGAATTGTTTGCTGTATTTTTCTCTTGCGATAAATTTTGTTCTTATATAGTTGATGCAAAGGTAAGAGTTCATACGGATCATGATGACTTAAAAGAACTCCTTGAGAGGAAAGAACATAAGCCAAGGCTGATTCGTTGGATTCTTTCACTTCAAGAATTTGAGTTGTAGATTATGTAGAGGAAAGAAATAAAGATGTTAGATGCAATGTCCATGCTTGCCCAAGAGGACACTAATCTTATTTAGAGGAACTTTAGTCCTAGTGATTTTCGTTTACGGGAATTATTTGATGGACCAAAGTCAATTCCTCTAAGAGAGAAGGAGTTCTTGTTGTGGGAGGAACTCTTTATCCCCGATTAAGCAAGTGGTAAGTGCAAGGTAAGTGTTCTTACCCAAATAAGTGATTTATTTTCATAGTTTTTACTCTTGAAATTTCTATTTTCGAATTCCTTGTGTTTTTTTGAAGTTTTAGAGGGGTTTTACCAACTATACGGGCGGGGCTATACGACCGGAGCGGGAGCTCCCGCCGTATAGTTGGTCGTTAAACTCTCTGTATCATCTTTGTGAAATTATTTTTGATATTTGAGCCTATACGGTCGCAACTATACGACCGGAGCAAAAATTCTGGCCATATAGTTGGTCGTTAAACTCTCAAATGGTTTTGCTTTTTAGTGACGATATCTATACGGTCGCAACTATACGACCGGAGAAAAAATTCCGGCCGTATAGTTGGTCGTTAAACTCTCAGACACTTTTCATTCGATCTTTCTATTCACTAAAAAAATAACGTTATTGTTGGTTCCAAGTCGTAATTTAATCGACCTATACTGGAGATATTTGGAAATATCTGCCCAGAACCAACTATACGGCCGGACCTATACGGGTCGCGCCCGTATAGTTGGTCGTTACGCGGCAGGTTACTTCCAAATCCGTGATTTCTTTTTCTATTCTGTTTGGATTCTTTTCTTGGACGATAATTTGGTGTTTCTCATGAGTTTTACCAACCTATTACGCCTCTTATATACTGCCATTGTCTACCTCTCTAATCGCAATCTACAGAAACCAATCTAGCAATGCGCAATCCCGCCCCAGGCCATGGTAAACCCATGGGGCTCATTGCTCCTTCCAGGGACCGCTCTAGCAGCCCCTCTATGGAGGACGATGACGAGGAGGTGGAGAGGTTTAGCCCGAAGTATAAGGAAGATCAATTGGGTGGCAATGAAGAAAGCTCAACAAGAGAGAGAAGATCACAAGCCACATGGAAAAGGGCGTGTGGAGACGGTCAAGTTCATCACAACAGATTCAAGGCCGCACAAGCGTAAGGAATTATCTAATATTGGTGAAGGTAGCAAGGAAGGGGAGGTTTCACTCTTGAGGCCAACCATTGGTGCTCATATGAAGGATAAACCTCAAGAAGAGTGGAGGTACGGTTTCCACTTCCCCGATCCATCCATCATGGATGAGGAAGAAGAAACTGTCCCCAGGACCAAGGATCGTGTGCGGGCATTAGAGATATATCAGAAGCAGGAGCTACTCCATCGCGTCAAAGTCCGTCATTGTCTCAATGAGATGGAGAAGAAGGAAGACCTCTTTCCATTGGTGACCAAGCTTGCTGATAGAGTGGATACTCTGTAATCTGATCTACGTAGGTGCTACAGCCGCATAACTGCTCTGGAGGAGATCAACAAGAAGCTACGCACCACGGTTTACATGCCATGGTGCCCCAGTGATCTACGACAATCACGGTATCAAATAATCGCATGGGATTATTTGATCCCGCCTGGCTTGATTCCAAGCTTGGGGAGATCTTTAAGACCATGCAATCAATCTTATAAGTTTTTATTCCTGCATTAGTTCAAACTAGAAATAAAAGTTTACATCATTAGAATTCCCTTCAGGAATAGTCGATCCCTTTTATGAAATTCCGAGTTTATTATTATATATGGAGCAATATTGAGTTTGTGTTTGCTTTATTGATATATGAATGGATTGAGTATGATTTTACTTGCACTTGATGATAGCAATAGGAGTCTTCCACACCATTGGTATTAATGGAACACATAAAGATAATTAGGTAAATATGATGTAAGTTTACGGTTTGATTCACAAAGAAAAATTATCTATACAATTAAGTTGAAAAAAGAAAACCTTGAACAAAGGAAAATGAAATACTATCTAAATAGAGTGAGAACAAGTCGTGGTAGAATCTCAAGTCATAAGAATGCTTCATATACAGTTGGAATTTGATAATTGAGATCGTTGAACTTTGAATTCCTACATGAAGTGGAATATATGGCTAGCTCCTTTGCACAACACTTAAAACAAAAGTGTGAGCATATGTGCAAAAGAAAAGAAAAAGAAAAGAAGAAAAAGAGCGAATGTGCAAAGAGCAAATAGGCATATGCCACTGTATTGTAGTAGGATAAAGAGACACTTTTGAGATTTTGAATCCCAAGTGAATATGTTGATCCTAAAACACTTGTGACTACCTCGTTAACTCATTCGGTTGAACTGGAGTCTTTTACATTATGTTGAGATTCATCTTTTATGAACTATTGATAACTAAGGTGTGGAAGCCTTCCAAAACTATTCAGATGGTTTGAGTAAGGTATTATTCATAAACTTATTCCCATGTATCGTACATGATAAACACATGTTGCAATTGCCTCATTTATTTTATCGACTCAGCTTCATGAATATGAGGATCACATCCATTAAGATAAAATCTTGCTTACAACAAGCAAGAGTCTAAGCTTGGGGAAGTTGATGAGTGCGTATTTGCATCATGTTTTACATTATTATTTTGCATTATAGATGTAGGATTTTGGTATTTTATGATGTTCGCGCGCATATTTTGTGTCTATTTTCACCAGGATCAGGACAGATGATGGATCCAATGGATACAATTATTGAAGCAGTTGTACTATGGATAAAAGGAGTTAAAAACAATGTAAATCACTTATTTGGAAAATATTAATAATACCATAAGAAAACCAGAAGCAAACAAAGGAGGCAGAGAGCGTAACAACCAACTATACGGTGGGAGAATTTTCTCCGCCCGTATAGCTCTGGCCATATAGTTGGCGCCACCTCCGCCTCGTCAAATAGTTTCACCCCGTGCAATTGGTTCGAGGAGACGACATATAGAACACCCAGAAATCGCAGAAACCTCACCTTCGGAAGGCATCTGGAGGGGGAACTCACTCGCCAGGAATCCATCTCCACCCTGCATAGATCCTAGAAGCTAAGGCATCGATCTTCAACGTCCACCACTACATCACAACCATATTCATCCATCCCATCTACATCTTGTCTAGATCTTGTTGTAATTCCTATACTTATTGCGGATTTATACAAGTACTATTCATCTATGATTGTTTCCATTATCATTTCCATGATGTTGATTGCCTCCATGTCTGAGTAGATCATTAGTTCTTGGGGAGATGGAGAAACCCTAGTATGAGATTGAAATAAGATAAAGTATATTATGATATTCATCATTGTGACCATGTGTTAGATTCTCTATGTCTTGATGTTGAGAGAAGTCGACCTCTCAATATTTGCCTCTCGTGGGGACTTGATGGAGGGAACTACTTGTTGGTAGACGGAGGCGTGCTAGCACTTACAGTGACTATAAAGCTGTTAGCAATCCTTACGTATCAAATTGGGAAATCGAGGAAACTCATGGAACACTATCCATGCTATCGGATACGTCCTACGGGATTACATCCCTTAATAGCGCAGTAATTTGATTGATGTCGATTGCTGACTGTTGTGGTTATGAGGATGATGTGAGCAGCGGTTGTTGCTTATTCGTCCACATTCAGAGTTCCTCCCACACATACATAGTTGAGAATGTTCACAATGATAATCTTTATCTTAGATCTTTACAATACTAGTGGTGTATCTGCTACTCCCTGAGAACAATTTTTCCCTATTGCAGTTCCAATCTTTCTTTACATACGCGATACTTACTTTCTATATTAAGTTACTTTGCTTTACTTTATTATATCTCTTATACCAAAACCCAAAAACACCTTTTTACACATTACTCGCATTTTATCTTGTTACTTAGAAATTTATCTATCATTTCTATATCAATATTTATTTCAAAAATTATTAGATTTTAGACTCCTACTCCATGTGGGATCGATATCTTTATTTTGAAACTAGCTACAAACGATCTGTGCACTTGCAGTCATTAGATATCTATCTAAATATTTCGTGGCTTGACCCAGGTCATTAAAAACTTATGTTAAGTCTCTTATATTGTTTTCTTTTGCCATAAGGTGTTTATAATTTTTCTCACGGAATTGATTTTGTTGATATTTAAACTTTTGCATTACAAGATTTAAGTCATCTTCTATTACATACGTTTTAAGAATGTCAACTTTGTTTTCTTTTATAAGTTTTGAAGCTATACCTTTTTCTTCCATGGACTTTTTGACTTCGGATATAAGATCTTGTGGAATGTGAATCATACCTTTTTCTGGTACAATAACCTCAACTGGATTGTATTGTTCGTCATTAAAGGATCTTACCTCAAAAAGCTTCACACATTCCAACAGTGTCAAGTTGCATATTGCTCCTCCTGCAGATAGATCAATCATATCTTTTGTTTCCTCATTAAGCCCATTATAAAAATATTGGATATCTAGACTCTCGTGAAAGCCATGATTTGGAACTTTCATAATCATTGCATAATATCTATTCCATGCTTGATAAAAGTTATATCCAATTGTTTGCAAACAAAATGTTATGCTTTGTTTAATCTGCATGATTTTAGTAAATGAACAATACTTATGCATGAATTCTCGGATGCAATCCTCCCAGCTTTTTATAGTATGATTAGGTAGTGATTATAACCAAGCTAAAGCATTATCTTTCAAGGACCAGCGAAAGAGTTTAAGAAGTACAAACTCTATTGGCAGACTTGCTGGTTTAAGAGTAACACAAAGGTCGTATACACTTGTTAAGTGGTCACTAGGGTCTTCCTTTTCTTTTCCTGCGAAAGCAATTTCTTTCATCATATATATTAGCTCAGGATATATTTCAAATTCCTGGCCATCAAGTTCAGGATAAAGAATAGGCATTTTCCTCAAGTGCCTAGATGGATTCCCATACTCTCCCAAAGGTAGCTCAAGTTCGGCTCCTCGGGTGATGGTCAAATCAGCCATCAATGGAATCAAGCTGCTCAAGTCTACAATACGTGAATTAATAAATCTTTCAATAAATTCTAATCGTCTCTCGATTGGAACACGATCAATATATGGAGGTAAATAGGTTTTTCCTGATCGAGTGATACCTTTGTCTTCAACGGAGATCATGAATGGTATCAACGGTTGCTGTTGTCAAGAAACAACACTTAGCACTTAGCCCCCCGACAACGGTGCCGGAATATATCTTGATGGCCTGCAAGTGTACAGGTTCGTTAGAGAATGTTTTCGCGGAAGTATTAATTCTAGTTTTTATATCGATCCCAACCTGGAGCCTAGGAAAGTGTTTTTATGCGGCGTTTTTGTCGCACCCAAGGTGTCACAAGTCTTGAGTTAATTGACTGCAAATGTTGACGGTGGAAGTGGTTAATAAAATATAGAGGAACCTGCTTAGGAAATAAGTAAATTGCATGAAAGTAAAGATGCGAAAGGTGTGTAAAGGTCCTATAGATGAGAAGTTAGGTGTGGAGAGAATTAGTTCATGGTGATAGTAAAAGTGCCAAATGGAATAAGCGAAATAAGTGATAATGATAATTATTATTTATAAGTGAGTAGGCAAGCAACCCATATACCGACTAGGAGTCCTCATGGCCAATTCTTCCTAGTCCTAATGATCCATCTGCCTATTACCACAACCATGGTGAGTGCATTAATTAAGGTCTTTCAACCGGATCAAGGCTTTAATCTTGGTGGTCCCTTGTTGTTCTCGAGTAGTGCTAGCTCTTTTTTGATATTGGCCCTATCACTCAGGGTCGCTGAAATACTAGCATACAAGTTCATACCTATGAGATCTTTGGATCATGTTACCTGGGCCCTTAAATTAGATAACACGCATTAGGCAAACATAGATATTCATTATCACTATTTAAATAAACATTGCAACAATCAGAACTGGATGGAAATAAAGTAGGCACATCACATCTCACCAATCCCCTACATCTCCCATGCCTATGGGGATTTACTCAGACATGAGAGGTAGACAGATCAAAGGCATAATTGTATTGCAAATAGAAATCATCTCAAAGTTATTGTAGCAAACCACAATAACGATTGAAGATCCAATCAAATACAAACCAAAGGTAGATCAAAGTATCAAACCCTAATCTTACAAGTGCCAATCTCTCTCTCTCTCTTTCTATGTAATGATGGGATGATGGTGGAGTGCGTGGTTTTGAGGTTGAACATCATCGGAGAACAAGGTGAAGTTTGTCTCCTCTTTCAGATTTGATCTCTCCCTCCAGATGACTTGCGGCGGCTGTAACTTCTATTCTGTGGTTCGTCTCGTGTCTCTTCCTTTACGAAAGTTACTTGTATTGATATAAGGAAGGCGTTGGTGTGTAGTACGGGCGGATGGTATGGGCGCGCCCCGACCGTACCAGTCGTCGTTATGTGTGATGACGCCTCTAATGAAAGTGGCTTCAATTGGGGATTTGTTTATTCTAGTGTAATTAGCCCATAAAATCTATTAGATCTTCAATAAATATTCATTGCCTGAAACCATCACAAGAAAACAAGGATTTGCTAATTGTGACATTAACATTAGTGAAAAGGGAAATCTTCAGGGAAATCTGGCAATAACCAAGAGGAAAACCAATGGTAAAAAGTGATGAAATTTGGAGCTATCAACATCCCCAAGCTTAGCGGTTACTCGTCCTCGAGTGACAAAGCTATAATAAATAATAGCGAAGAATTGAATCAAGATAAAGACTTACAAGTTCGAGGTTGTATCATATTCCATCGTCTCAAATCCTGTAACCTTGAACATGAGCACAGTATATCTGAACAGTTGCACTTAAGCTTGATCCCTAAATGAAAGTAATTCGTTAGCTAATAGTTCTTGTGACTTCAAATGAGATTGTTAAATATTTGGCGAAGCTTTACAAATCAATTCCTTTCAGGGCCTCTCTTGTTATGAGAGTAAAAATGTTTTTAAGCCATGCTGGTCGAATCAAAATTAAGGGTGCACATGTAGATGTCAAAAGAAGGATAAACTTAGAGATTTTTCATTAATCACCCATTTCGATAATGCCAGGAATACAAATACGCCATCCAAAATATCTTTTGAGCAATTTAAAATTTTAAAATTATTTAAATGCCAATAAATGTCTTTTCCTAATAAATTCATAACTTTAATTCCGTAATTCCAAATTCAGCAAATAATATGTCTAAATCGATCAGCGTGACGAGCCCATTCTGATTATGCATTCCATGATAGAAATTAAAGCATGCATCATATAAATACTTAAAAACCTGAATGGTTTATGCAAGTAAAACTTGACCAAACAATTAATAAAAGTGTTTATATTATTGTTCCCACACCTCACCCATGCCATGCTATGTTATCCATGCAATTGTGCATCATTCCATCATGGCACACCTTGTTTGCTTGTTGCATATGATTTATATGATTGCGTAATGTATTTATTTCGGCCCCTTGTGTGTTTGGTTTTTATCCGGATAGACACCGAGAAAGGAGAATACCATCAGCCTCAGGAGTATTACCCGGATTCTTCTTATTCCACAACTGAACTGCCAGGCAAGAAATTCACCATGCTTGCATACATATAGTACCTATGCTTCTATCTTACTCTTGCATCATTGAGTCGCGATTACATTAAATTGAATACCTATTGCATAGCCTTTACTTTTAAACCCCACCGAAGCTTGTACCTCAATCCCATGAGCCATTACTACAGGAGTTGTTTGAGCCATGCGAGTCGTAGAGCATGTGTAGGGTTTGTGCGAGTCTTTGGATAACGAGGTACCTAAACAACTTAATATGACTAGTAATGGGAGAACTAATGAAAGAGGCACCGGTGAGCATTATCTAATATTTGGTTCTTTAAGCTCACTTGTGTCTCGTAGGACCCCGAGTACTTGATTCATGTTCCTTGACTATTCGCATTATCCACATATGGTAGACCCTATGGACCCCCCTTTGCCTACGCTTGATTTGCACTTTATTTCTTGGGGCCACAAAGTAGTTTGGGGCTTTATTACTATCATGTACTTATGCCATGATTTACTGCTTTATTTACGATTGCGCGTGGAGCGCCTTTACTATTTTGAAACATGGAATGTTTTCGCGGTACTGACAAGCCTTGTCAGGGGGATGATCCCCGGGTACCCCACCCGAATAAGAAACAGGACAGCCGGATCGAGTCCGGCTGACCAGATGCAGCCGGACAAGGCAAGACAGGCCGACTACCGCATGGTAGCCGGATCAGCAAGAAGCCGGATCCAATCAGAGAGACAGGACGACGTGCGTGTCGATTGCAATGCGCCAGACGACAACAAGACGGGTAACCACCCGCCCATACCGCAGACTTGGCGTGGATGACGCGGGAACAGTGGCTTGTGCTGACGACGGGCTCGCACGGCGTCCACTGTGCCTACGACAGCCATGCCGCTCATACACCGACGTGACATACCATGCCAGGTACTGTAGATGACTAGTCGGCTGGGACCCGCCTGTGGGGCCCGCCAGTCGGACTAGCCAGTGAGACCCTTGCCTATCTTCCTATATAAGGAGAGGGAGGGCCTCAGTAGAAAGGGTTGGTCTCAGTTCATTTAAGACAGTAGCTAAACAATACAGCTCGGGGAGCACTTGTAGCTCGTATATTCCACATAGTCAGATCAGGCAGGAGTAGGGGCTTTACCTCACCACGAGGGCCCCAAACCTGGGTACTTCTTGCCCGCCACGCCGCCAGATTCCAATATCGCTGGACGTCGATAGCTTTCCTGCTAGTCCCCACACCTCTATCTAACCTTTTTAGGTACTGCCGTTCCCAATACAACGACAGTTGGCGCCCACCATGGGGCAAATGGCTTCGACCGGAGTCACATTCCGCACGGGACCCTGCACTTCAGCCGGTGAGCGCGTGGCCTCCGGCCTGGTGCTCACGCTCGGCAAGTTCGACAGTGTCATCGACAACGCCTCCTGCTTCGCCGGAACTTCCTTCCCGGCAAACGGCACCGTTCTGCTATTCGGCGATCTCCCCGTCTACATCGCCACCGTCCAGGAGCGTTTCCCTAGGGAAATCGTCTCTGTCGCGGGACCGCCATGCTCAAGCGGCGGCACCTCCGCCGCACCTTGCGGCGTGGAGGTCATGATGGCCGGATCCAGCTCGCAGCCCCGCCGGCCGCGGGAGCGAGGCGTGGACGAGGTCGAAACTTCCGTTCCCTCGCAGCCTCGGAACCCGGTCGAGGATGCCATTGATTGGCTCCTGACGCCGGTTACCCTCAAGGACAACCCGGAGGAGAAGGAGGCCAACTTCACCATGGAGAGACAGATCCTCCTCCAAGAGGCCATGGAGCTGGCAGCAGCCCGCAAGCAGCTGGAGATCGCTAGGCGCGAGTATGACCGCGCGCACGGTCTCACCCCGGCTAGCGCGGAGCCGAGCCGGCGCGGCCAGGTACGACGTCGGAGCGGTGAGCTAGGCGGCAGGATGGAGAAGGACGGAGAACCGGATCCCACGCCTGCCCCTACACGGCCCACCTACAGCACGCCCATCAAGAACTTGTGCGTGGTGCGAGCCGCGGCAGAAGAACTACCCAGCCTGGAGGGCGAGGAGCGAGCCCGCCAGCACGCTCGCGTCCAGGAGCTCCTCCGCGTCGCGGACGAGCAGGCCGGCGCCAACCGGCAGACGCAGGAGGACCTTAGCTACTCCAGAGGAAGCAGGCTACCCGCCAACAGCAGGGGCGCACCACGTGACACGCAGCAGGCGTCCTCCCCTCAGCCGGCTAGGGCCCGCAGCAGGCGTCGCAGCTCCGGCAACAGGGGCCAGCCGCGCCAGGAGCAGACGGTCAACAGCAACCCGCCACCTCCCCCACCACCAGCCGGAGCACCCAGGCCAGCCGGTTCCCGCCTCTCGGGCCGGGTGGGTGCGCCCAACCCGGATTGTCCGGATGCCCGCGACCGCATCGAGCTGCTCGCTCAAGCGCGCGTCACGGAGGAGGAAGATTCTACCGGACCAGTTTGTTTCGGACCCCGCATCCGGAACGAGCCGTTTCCGGATAAATTCTCCCTGCCCAGGGACACCCCCAAGTACGACAGCAGCATGAAGCCGGAAGACTGGTTGACCGACTACGCCACGGCAGTCGGCATCGCCCACGGGAATAAGCACACAGCCGTGCGTTACGTCCCTCTCATGCTAACCGGGTCGGCAAGGACCTGGCTCAATAGCCTCGCGCCCAACAACATCAACGCCTGGCCCGATTTCGAGAAGGTTTTCGTCCACAACTTCAACGGCACGTACAAGCGCCCAGGGCGCCCGTGCGACCTGGCCTTGTGCGTCTAGGGTGACCGCGTGACCGACCGCGAGTACCTTGCCAAGTGGACGGAGCTCCACAACACTTGCGAGGGCATCCTGGAGAGCCAAGCCATCGATTTCTTCATCGAAGGATGCCGAGAGGGCACCATGCTTTGCCACCGGCTACTGTGTGACGAGCCGAAAACCATGGCGGAGCTCATGACGGTTGCCGACCAGTATGCCACGGCAGATGCCGCCATGAAGAAGCCCCTCCGAGTAAACGCGGAAGGCCATCCGACTCCCACGGAGCCGGCTCGCGACCATCCGAGCAATCCGGCTGGTGAAGCCGGATCCTCCAGACGCCACGGCAACGACAACCGGTCCCACGGGGACCGCCAGGACAGGCATCAGAAGCCTCGCTACCACGCGCGGCAGGTCAATGCCGTAGAAGGTGCGCCCGACTCACCAGCTAGCGACACAAGAAGGCAGAAGCCCCGGCTCACCTTCGACCAGATGATTGACGGCCCGTGCAAGTGGCATAGCGGTCCCTTCAAACCGGCTACGCACACCACCCAGAACTGCAGCTGGACTCGCCAGCTAAAGGACCAGGGCAACCAGCCTCGTCTCCTGCCTCCCCCACCGGGTGGACCCCCACCACTGGCTAGGGGAGCCGGTAATGATGGTAACGGCGGCAACAGCGGCAACAACAACAACGGCTACCCCCAGCCGCACGCCGCCTACCACATCTTTGAGACGGAGCAGGACGACAAGCACAGCCGCAGGCGATGCTCCAAGGAGGTCAACGCCATCGTTTCTCCGGTCCCCCAATACCTAAACTGGTCGGAAACCCCCATCACCTGGAGCCGGGCAAATCAACCTGAGCATCTGCCGACTCCCGGGGGTTATGCCATGGTGCTCGACCCCCTCATCGTCTCCAACACGCGCACCTGCCGATTTTCGCGTGTCCTCATCGACGGAGGCAACAGCCTCAACCTCCTCTACCAGTCCTCGCTAGAGAAGCTGGGCATTCGCGAAAGCGACCTGCGCCAGACTACCACGACGTTCCACGGCGTACTACCGGGGCCAGCCTGCGCTCCACTGGGAAATATCCAGCTGGACGTCATCTTCGGGACCGAGGAGAACTTCCGCCGCGAACCAATCTGGTTCGAGGTGGTAAATTTGACGAGATCCTACCACGCTCTCCTCGGGTGCCCCGCCCTCGCCAAGTTCATGGCCGTCCCCCACTACGCATACCTCAAGACGAAGATGCCAGGACCCCACGGCGTGATCACTGTCGCCGGCTGCTTCAGTCGATCGATGGAGTGGGCCTCAGCCGGTTCCAAACTAGCAGAGGCCCTCATCGTAGCTGAAGAAAAGCGCGCGATCATACGCAATGTGGCCATGGCCCAGCAGGACATCCCGGCTAGCAGCAAACCTGCTGGAGAAGGAGCCTTCCAACCGGCAAAGGAGACGAAGAGGATCCTGCTCGACCCCTCCGACCCGACTAAGTTCGTCACCATTGGTGCCGGCTTAGACAGCAAATAGGAAGGCGCGCTCGTCGACTTCCTCCGTGAGAATCGAGACATCTTCGCATGGTCTCCCAAAGACATGCCGGGTGTGTCGAGGGAGTTCGCCGAGCACTCACTTCATGTGCGTCCGGATGCCAAGCCGGTCAAGCAACCTCTGCACCGGTTCGCAGAAGAGAAGAGAAAGATAATCGGTGACGAGATCACCCGGCTCCTCGCAGCCGGGTTCATCATGGAAGTATACCACCCGGACTGGCTGGCGAACCCAGTCTTGGTGTTGAAAAAGAACAAGACCTGGCGCATGTGTATCGACTACACTAGCCTGAACAAGGCGTGCCCGAAAGACCCCTTCGCCTTGCCCCGTATCGATCAAGTCATCGATTCCACGGCCGGCTGTGATTTGTTGTCTTTTCTAGACTGTTATTCCGGATACAATCAGATCCGGCTAAACCCGGCTGATCAGATTAAGACATCATTTATCACCCCCTATGGGGCTTTCTGCTATGTAACCATGCCTTTCGGCCTAAAGAACGCAGGCGCCACCTATCAGCGATGTATGCAGAAATGCTTGCACTCGCAGATAGGCCGAAACGTGCACGCTTATGTGGATGACGTGGTCATCAAGACCAAGGAAAAGCACACCCTCCTCGAGGATCTGGAAGAAACATTTGGCAACCTCCGCCAGTACCAGATGAAGCTAAACCCGGAAAAATGCGTCTTCGGAGTACCATCCGGCCAGCTACTCGGTTTCCTCGTATCTCAGCGAGGCATCGAGGCAAATCCGGAGAAGATCGCGGCCATCGAAAGGATGCAACCTCCCAAGAACCTGCTTGGAGTCCAGAAGTTCACGGATGCGCTTCCTCGATCGTTTAAATCGGCCGGTTGGGGAGAAGGCACTTCCGTTGTACCAGCTGATGAAAAAGACGGACAAGTTCTCCTGGACCTCGCAGGCCGACACCGCGTTTCACGACCTCAAGCGCATGCTGTCCACAGCGCCGGTTCTAGCCACACCGGCTAGCAAGGAGCCGATGTTGCTCTATATAGCAGCCACCAGCCGGGTCGTCAGCGTCGTCCTGGTGGTGGAGCGCCCCGAGGAAGGCAAGGCTCAACAAGTTTAGAGACCCGTCTACTACCTCAGCGAGGTTCTCTCCCTCTCCAAGCAGAACTACCCCCACTACCAAAAGATGTGCTACGGCGTGTACCTAGCATGCAAGAAGCTCAAGCACTACTTCCAGGAGCACCCGATCAAGGTTGTGTGCACTACACCCCTTTTGGAAATCATCGGCAACAAGGATGCCACCGGCCGGGTCGCCAAATGGGCCATCGAGCTCGCCGCCTACTCCATCCAGTACGAGCCCCGGCTCACGATCAAGTCACAGGCGTTGGCGGACTTCCTCGTCGACTGGGCCGAGACCCAGTATCTCCCACCGGTTCCGAATTCAGACCATTGGAGGATGCACTTCGACGGGTCGAAGATGCTCGGGGGCTTGGGAGTCGGCATCGTACTCACCTCGCCCAAGGGAGACCGGCTGGAGTACGTGTTGCAGATCCACTTCAAGGCCTCCAACAACGTGGCGAATGAAACCTTTGGCGCCGCGGGCTCCGGCTGGCCAAAGAAATCGGCGTCAACCGGATCCTGTGCTTCGGTGATTCGGACTTGGTGGTACAACAGGTATCCAGGGAATGGGACGCCAGAGATGCCAACATGGCCCTCTACCGGTTCCACATCCAGAAGCTCAGCTCCTCCTTTGACAGGTGCGAATTTCATCACGTCCCCCGCACCAACAACGAGGCAGCCGACGCGCTCTCCAAGATAGGGTCCACCAGGCAGGCCATCCCACCAGGGGTCTCCTTGGAGCACCTGCGCAGGCCATCCATCAACCCGTCGCCGGAATCAGATTCCATCATCTGGGCGGGGAGCGTCTCGGCAGCCGGGGCAGCGGAGGCGGAGCCGGCGGAGCCACCAAAGAGGAAAACTCGTGCCAACTCCGGCTAGGCGATGCCCCCGGCTCGCAGGACCCAGGGGCTACCGGCTCGCCCAGTGGCTCAGGGGCTGTCACCCCGGATATCCCACCCGGACGTCCCATCGATACCCGACAGCCGGAGGACAGGAGCGTCCTCGTCATCCGGGAAGTGCCATCCTGGGCGCAGCCCTTCATGAACTACATCGCCAACAGCGAACTCCCGGATGACGAGGTGGAGGCCAGACAAATCCGACGATGCGCGCATACATACACCATCATAAACGGCGAGCTATACAAGCGCAGTGTATCCGGTATCTTCCAAAGATGTGTCGATGTAGACACAGGCTACGGGCTACTCAAGGACATCCACCAGGGCAAGTGTGGCACCACGCTTCATCAAGGGCGATAGTCACCAAGGCGTTTTGCCATGGCTTCTATTGGCCCACCGCCCTCGAGGATGCCGAGCAGCTAGTCCGCGCGTGCAATGGGTGCCAACGCTTCGGGCGGCTCGGGCACATGCCAACCTCGGTGCTCAAGACCATACCAATCACCTGGCCCTTCGCGGTTTGGGGCCTCGACATGGTCGGGCCCTTCAAGCGAGCTCGCGCGGGAATGACCCACCTGCTGGTAGCGGTGGACAAGTTCACAAAGTGGATCGAGGCCAAGCCTATCCGGAAGCTGGATGGGGCGACGGTTGTTACCTTCTTCACCGACATCATCAACTGCTTCGGCTACCCCAATAGCATCATCACCGACAACGGCACGAACTTCGCCAAGGGGGCCTTCGCCCGGTTCTGCAGCAAGAAGGGCATCCGGCAAGACCTCGCCTCCGTTGCACATCCACAGTCCAACGGGCAGGTCGAACGAGCAAACGGCTTGGTGCTAACCGGCATCAAGCCACGGCTCATCGAGCCGTTGGAGCGGTCACCCGGATGCTGGATCGAAGAACTTCCGGCTATGCTGTGGAGCCTCCGCACCACACTGAATAGGTCAACTGGCTACACACCATTCTTCCTGGTCTACGGATTGGAAGCCGTCCTCTCCGCCGACATCGAATTCGACTCCCCCCGCAAGCTCCTCTACGACGAGCAGGCCAACAAGGAGGCGCGGGAGGACGGGGTAGATCTCCTGGAGGAGGCCCGCGAGCTGGCCCTGTCTAGATCCGCCATGTACCAGCAGCGACTACGCCGCTACCATTCTAGCCGGATTCGCCCAGTCGCATTCCGTGAGGGTGACCTGGTTCTCTGGTTGGTGCAAGACACGAAGGGCATGCACAAGCTATCACCACCCTGGGAGGGCGCCTTCATCATCAGCCGGGCGTTGCCCAACGACTCTTACTACCTCATCGGCCTTGACAGCGGCGCAGAACAAGATGGACAAATCGGACAAGGAGACCGAACGTCCTTGGAACGCGGCCCTGCTGCGCCCGTTTTACACCTAGTCGCCAAACAGTGTATGTATCCCGAAAACCTCATAAATGAAAATGCGGACTCCCACGAGAATCTCGGGGGCTCCTTCTGGAAATGTGTGCGTACCTGTTCTCCGATTAAAATTTTTCGGCTCTGGCTACCCCTACCCAGGGGCTCGCCGGCTGGCCCGGCTTGTTAAGCCAACAAACCGGCTGAGTAGTGTGCGATGATGTCAGAGGCCCACTCTTCGTCTCAGCTACAGACCGCAACCCGGCTGTCCGGCTAGCAAACAAAAGCCGAGGCATCCCACATGAAAAGCGGGAAGAGGCGTGTGGCAGATCGGGCGTCCAGCCCGCAACTAGCTCAAACCAATCCAGCCGCTAAGCCGCTAGTACCGTCGTAATGTCTTGTCGGCTCCCTTCGATTCGGCTGCAGACCGCCTTGGTTGTCCGGCAAGGACGCAGCAAAAACAGCAGAACACACGAGAAAGCGACTAAGTGCCTAGAAAGGAGCAAGCCAGTTTTTGAAAAAATAAGCCGTTTCCCGGCTACGATTTGACGGACTAACCTATTAACCTATGAAGATGTATGTGTATGCATATGTGCGTTCTTGTCCGACTACTTCGAGTCAGAATTCAGGAGAAGGAAAGAAGATTCGAAGCCCTCGCGTTCATCAAGCGCTCCGAATCTCGGGGGCTACACCCACTGGGTGCGCTCGCACGCCCCCAGTGGAATCTTGTAGTTCCTGGCCGACTAAGGGCTTTTAGCCGGCAGTTCGGAGCCCAGGTGAGGGCAAGGGCGGGAGCAATAAAATACAAATAAGATTCGAAGCACCTGGCTACGCCAGCTACTCCAAATCTCGGGGGCTACACCCAGTGGGTGCGCTCGCGCACCCCCACTGGAATGTTGGTTCCCATTGAAAGCGTCTAGCGATGACGAAAGCCGAGTGAGGCGATCGGATAACGTTAGAAGAACAGGGAAGAACAAGGAAGATTCAAAGCACCTGGCTACTCCAGCTACTCCGAATCTCGGGGGCTACACCCAGTGGGGGCGCGGAGGTGTAGTTCGTCCGGCTAAAAGTGTGTAGCCGGGCTAGGTCAGCCGGGCGAAGTGAGCCGGCAAAGATATCAAAAGAAAATTTAAGACACAAATAAAGGAAGACTCAAGAATTCAATATTAACAAGCAAAAGGGAGACGAAGCTCCCGAGAGTTACCCGGCATCAAAGATAGCTGGTACAGACAGACAAGTTCCGCGATAACCTAAAAACAAGACAAATACACCCGGCATCCCGAGGTAGTAGCTAAACGGCAGGGCCTTTGCCGTGGGGGGGTTCCTGGCTGGCAGATGCTGGAGGCGGGGCGGAGCCGCAGTGCTCGTTCTGGCTCCGGCGCTGGCAGGTGGCGGCACCGAGGACTCCGCATCCGGAGTGTCGGGGGACTCCGAGTCGGTGAGCACCTCGTCCGGATCCACGTAGTCGGCGATCTTGATGGCGGACCTGCGAAGCTCCGGATGGGCTTGGCGGATGGCGGCTCCGGCGTGGAAGCCCCCATCGATCTTCTCGACATGAGCATCCTTGTACCAGGAAAGCATCAGCACCAAGGCCATCTCCGCTCCACCCCGCGCCGCCATATCCCGCAGCCGGTCCACCGCAGCCAGCACCTCTCCCACCTTCGCCCGGGTCGCCATCGTCTCGGAACCGAGCCCGCCACATAAAGGAGAAGATGTCCCGCGCCGCCTGACGAAGCTTCGTGGCCTCCTCGCCAAGAAGGACGATGAGCTCCTGAGCCGTCGGCTGTGCTCCGGGCCAGTTCTCCTGCAGCCGGTTGTAGGCCAGCAGCTCTATGCCGGGGTAAAAGGCTGTCAGGAAAGAGGAGTCAAATCCGGCTACCGGATCCGGAAAGAAAAGAAGACGGAAGAAAGAACTCACCTTTGGCAGTGTGGCCGACTTGCATCAGCTCCTCCACCAGCGCCTTCTCCTTGACCGCTAGCCGTTTTATCTCCTTCTCTTGGTCCTTGTTCGGGGCCTCGAGAAGGGAGAAGGCTTCGGCTCGGCTAGCGAGCGAGGCGTCGCGCTCCTTGACGGTAGCCTCCAAGCCGTCTACTCGCGCGCGCCAGTCCTTGTTCTGCAAGCGCAGCGTGGAGTTGGACCTGCTCAGCCGGTCGTTCGCTTTCTTCAAGCGATCGATCTCGCGCTAGGCGCACACGAGGACAGCTGCAACGAAGCCGACTATTAAAAAAAAGAGCCAGACGGATAAGGCGGACTTACTCTGGGAGGTCCCGTTGGCTGCAGCAAGCTTCTGCTCCAGCGTCCGGTTCCCACCAATTGTGGCCTCAAGCAGCCGGATCTCCTTCACCGCCAGCTCGAGCGTGGCGGCAAGATCCGACAGCGAAGCGGCGGATGAGGCGTCGTCGTCCACGGCGTTGACGGCCAAGGACTCCTTCGCCGTGAGCACCGCTGTCGGCCACTCCTCCCCGAGCGCCTCGTCGGAGTCGTCGTCGCCAACCACGACAAGCTCCTTGCCAGTAGCCCCCCGCGCGCCCGCGGAGGAACCTTCCGGCTAGGAGGAGGCAGCCGGCTCGGCTTGAGGAGGAGAAGGAGGCTGCGCCTCAGAGGAAGGGGAGGCGCCGGTTGGATCAGTCGGGGCGCGAGGCGGCGACCCGGCTGGCGTCCGAGCCGGGCTCGTGGCGCCGAAAGAAACCAGTGCGCTAAAGGGAAAGAGGAACAGACAAGAGCAAAATAGGCTAAAGTCAGAAAAACAAGGACAAGGAAAACAAACAGAAAGCACCGAGGGGGAGGGAGAAAAACATACCCCGGCACAACCGGGGGCGACCCTTTCTTCCGGCCAAGACGGCTAGGCGGCAGGGCGCTAGTCCGGCCCCTCTTGAAGCTCCTCGCCGCAGGCCGGCGGGAGCGGAATGGCGAGCCGCTGCCGCTGCCCATCGCGGAGCGCGTCGCCGGCTCCGCGGTCAGCCCGACCTCCTCCTCCTCGTGGACCTCCGCGTGCGGTTCGGCGACCGGCTCGTCATTCCGGCTAGGGAAGGCATCGCCGTCCCCATCTGATTCCTCGCCGGATCGCCGAGCGCGCGGCTCGGGCAAGTCCGGCGCGAACACCTCGAGAGGAGCGTCGCCCTCCTCACGAAGGATGCAGGGGAAGATCTGGCGAATGCAAAAGGTCAGCCAGACAGAACAAGGAGATAACAGAGGGAATAAGCAAAAATTCTGGCTACAAGAACTTACCCGGGGCACGCGGTTCTCCCGGCTGTTGGGCGCCAGGCTGAATTTCCAGTTCTCCGGCAGCCGCTCCTTGCTGATCGTCCACAACCACTCCTTCAAGTTGTGGTAGCGGGGATCGCGGCGCGACAGCCGGGTCGGGTTCAGCCGGCCGGAGTAGAAGCACATCTTGTGTGCCCGCTGTTGGAGCGGCATCATCAGCCGGGACATCCAGCTAAGGGTGATGTCCCGACCGGTTAGCTGGCAGGTGACAAGGGAGCGCAGGCGTGCCAGCATCGCGTTCATCTCCTCCTTGTCGCCATAGACCTTCAGGTCCCAGTTTTGCCGGCTGGACTCGACGTCTTGGAAGGCCGGCAGGTTTATTCGGTCGACGCCGGTGACGTTCTTGACATAAAAATATGACTGCTGCCACAACCGTACCGTGTCCTGGAGCAAGAACTTCGGGTAGCCGGATTGGGAGCAAGAGTATATGGAGGCGCCGCCACAGACGACTAGCGGGCCGTGTCTTCGGACCTGCGGCGAACTTCGGAAGAGCCGAGAAGAGCCGAGATCCGCTGGATCCGGTAACTCGCGAACGCCATGAAGTGCGCCAGCATTCCGATGGCGTTGGTTCCAGGTGGTGGGCGGAGGTCGAAGAAGGCGAAAGGTCGAGAAGAAGTGGAGCGGCAGCGCAAACCCGTGCGCCAGATGCGAGAGGAAGATAACGCGCTCCCCCTCCGCCGGATGCGGCGACACTTCCCCCACTGGCGCCAACCGCACCGCCACCTCCTCCGTCGGCGGGAGGACGCGGGTCGCGCGATACTTCGTGATCTGATCCTCGGTGACGGAGGAGCCGCACCAGGCTCCGCGGTCAGCGGCCATTTCCGGCTGAGGAAAAGGAGCGGCAACGGAGGAGTGACGGTGGCCCGTAGCGTCGGCAATGGCGAAGCGGCACAGAGCAGCAGCGCGCGAGAAGGAGAGAAAGATTGCAGCAGCGGAGCGAAGGAAAAGAACTGCCTCCCCCGCGGCATCCCTTTAAAGGATCGGAAGGGCAACCATCGGCAGGGCCACGTGGCGCGCATCCAGGAGACCCACATCCCAACCGCCGCCTAGATCCCGTGTGCCGGGACGGGATGCACAGAAGATCCTAGGACGAGAACCGAAGCGTCGGACAGCAGTTCCCCGAGGCGACATGCGACTGGACGTTACGCTGCCCGCCGCAGAGCAATGATGGCGCGTCTTGGCGTGGCGGCGTCGGCAGCGGCGTCCGCAGGTAGCGCAACCGCCAGGCTCAGCCGGATCAAAATTCGAAAAGCAAAGGGAGCGCGCGTGCATTTCGCCTAAGGGTAGAATCCACACGCGCTCGGGGGAAGTGTCAGGGGGATGATCCCCGGGTACCCCACCCGAATAAGAAACAGGACAGCCGGATCGAGTCGGTGACCGATCTGGCCGGACAGAAGACAGGCCGACTACCGCATGGTAGCCGGGTCAGCAAGAAGCCGGATCCAATCAGAGAGACAGGACGACGTGCGTATCAGTGCACGGTACGCCCTGTATGACGACAAGATGGGCAACCACCCGCCCATACCGAAGACTTGGCGTGGATGACGCGAAACGATGGCATGTCTTTGACGGCTCGCATGGCGTCCCACTGCCTCTGACAGCCATGCCATCATACCGATGTGACATACCATGCCGGGTACTATAGATGACTAGTCGGCTGGGACCCGCCTGTGGGGCCCGCCAGTCGGACTAGCCAGTGAGACCCTTGCCTCTCTTCCTATATAAGGAGAGGGAGGGCCTCAGTAGAAAGGGTTGGTCTCAGTTCATTTAAGGCAGTAGCTAAAGAATACAGCTCGGGGAGCACTTGTAGCTCGTATATTCCACATAGTCAGATCAGGCAGGAGTAGGGGCTTTACCTCACCACGAGAGCCCCGAACCTGGGTACTTCTTGCGTCCCGTTACGCTCGCTCGTATCCAATCTCGCCTACGGACACCGTCGATAGCTTTCCTGCTAGTCCCCACACCTCTATCTAACCTTTTTAGGTACTGCCATTCCCAATACAACGACAAGCCTAGTCACACTTTCAGGTTCCCGGTCGTTTACAGCCATTGACACAAACCTTGGGTTTGTCTCGAAACCAACCAACTTTGTTGCGGGTAGCTTAATGGGGTGGCCCCCTAAAATAATTTATGAATCCTATGAATGCGTTGTCGTGAGGCCTTGTTGTGTTTTATTTAGTTCTTCCTGAGGTTTATCGTGTGTGTTGCTATTTGTGGACCCCTACAGGGTAAATCTTTCTAAAAGTCGTGTCCGCTGTTATGGACGACTTGGAGCATAGTTTCTCGATCATAGACAAGCATAACTAAAGTACCGCCTTTAATTTGACTAATACATGACTAGTAAATAGTGTAACACTCATGGAATGGTTAATAAAATTATCGGGATGTTCTTCTGCCTTCTCGTAGGTACGTGAGAAGGAGGGCGAGTGATATTTAGTTATGTTGCTAATATAACTTCTGTTATTAATTAACGATCGTCCGTCCATCTCTAGTTGGGCGGATATGTAGTGTGTCTCTATAGGACTTTATAGATATTATCTTTTGCTGCAATTGCGTCACCCCAGGTTGTTCCCTTTAGATGCATTAAGATTTGCTAAGTACCCCTAGGGTCTCACATGATAAATATTTGGTTCAGATGGACAGGCATACTCCCAAGAAGGCTACTGGGTCGAAGAGACCGATGATGGTGGCAATGACCATTAGGTGTAGAGATTCCGGGGATGGAGATCCATGAGATCTATGGGCAGGATGTGCTTATTTTCAAGGCATATTATGTCGATTTGCTTCTTATCCGTACTCGGATCATGTTTTCTGCTTTTGCTTAATACTCTGTTGCTTGATGTATGAGGATGTATCCTAAACTATTATGTCTATCTAGGATATTTGGATATTGCCGTATGGGGTTGAATATTTCTATTTCTATTGTTTCTAGATGGTGTGACTCTGATGTCTATTGTAAGTCGCATACATACATACTCATTTGTGTATGTCGCGGTTGCGTTACCTGTCGCTTATGCTGCTCGCTCTAGTCCCGATGTTCTTGAAAGTGGATAGGGCGGTCGGCCAGTATCATGCCCTGCTCCACTTCGACGGCCTACACATGGGTGGCCTTGGGCCTCTGTGGTAGAATCCCTTATCCACTTTTGGGTTCATCCAGGCTCATGCTTAGAGCGTAATGTCCGAGGTATTACACGTCATGTCGTTGGACATCTTTAGATGGTCACCGGTGTCGATGTTTATGGGCACGTGCACGCGAGCTGGTAATATGGTTCGAATTGCATGAATGTGAGGAGCAATAATACGGTGGCGCTTCTCGAGTTGGGTCACCAGAGCTACGGTTGTGATGGTGCACGGTGGTGGGGCTTGAAGCACAACAACGAGCGATGGCTGCAACACGCAAGGGAGACGATGGGGCGGTCCAGGAGGTCCATGATCTCACCAGAAATGCAGAGAACGGGTCAGCTCGATGAGGCGTGGTCATGAGCAACATCAATGGAAAGAACGGTGCTCGGACAGAGGCGGAGAATTCAGGGACGGTGAGATCGATTGGGGGTGCACGAAGACAATTCCATCGGGGTTGAGGACCTGCTCGACCAGGTGGAGCTTCCAGCACGCTCGGGTGGTCTCGGGAGCTGCGGAGCGGCAGCGATTCAACAACGCTCGCCGGCTAGAGTTTGGGGTTTGAAGAACTGGAGAGAGGGAGGTCCCTGGGAGGGGGAAAGAAGATGCGGTCGAAGCAGGGCATCTCAGCGGTCATATCTCCTCTGTCGAAGACAACTAACGGTGGCAGGCATCACGGTGTGGATGAATGGCAGTGGCGATGCCATAGAGCTTCTTCTCGTTGTCGAGGAAGACAATGAAGCGGGCGATGAAGCGGTACGGGCTTGTTTGGACTTGGATGGGCCACGGAAAAGGATGAGGAGAGGGAGAGAGGAACTTGGTCGCATGGCATGCTTCTCTCTCTAGCTTTGTTTTTTAATGGAAAAGCTTTTTCTTTTTACGTTTTTCTTTCTATCTTTTGTAGATTCAAATTGCAACTCTGTTTTGAACATAGTAAAAATACCATAGGGTTTGTAAAGTATTTGAAATACTATGGGGCCTTTGTAATCCATTTGGGATCCATACATTTTTGTGATTTCGAAATTTGTCGTGGTATTGTCGACGAGTATGCCATGGAGGGGTCCTCACAGAGCGTGTTTAGAGAGGTGGTGTAAGGTGGTGAGTTGGCGGGTACGAGGTAACACAACTTACCCAGGTTTAAGTCCCACAACGGTGGCGGAACTCTACTCCTGTTATAAATCACTATAATGGCAATATGCCGAGTTACAGAGATTGGTTCACTATGTGAGGGTGTTATGAATTGTGTCCTAAAGGCTCCCATAGGTCCGGATTATAAAGGCACTAGAACCTAGGGTTATAGGGAAAGGACCTTGTCGGACAAGTTACAGAGTCCTACACTAATACTAACTAGTCTTCGTGTCTTGTACTCCAAGGCTCCGAGTATGTTGGTTACTCCCACGTAACCTTCCTATATCCGGCATGGGCCTCCCTTCTGGATCTATCTAACTGGGCCGCCTAACAGGCCATGGGCCATGCTACCAACTATGGGCCACCCGGGTTAGCTGGATTAGAGACATGCAATGGTGATACCCATTTAGCACATCCCCAACAGTATCCCCATAGGACTTTGAGATCTTGCGCCGTCTTGCCTTTCAATCTTAAATGCTGGAAATTCGTTAAGCAATACCTCAAAGGTCTCCCAAAGAACCCTGTAATCTTCTCCGTCTTCATAATGTTGCTGGAGATTCTTAAAATCTTGTCTTCCAGAGTCAGACAGCTTCCGCCTTCCATGGAATCTTCGGATGTGACTCTTCCACTGCAACGGTCAGAAGGATGACATAGGATACAGCCTACACTACCTCGAAACTCACATATAGAAGTGAATTAATCATTAGCTATTTTCGTGTGTGCAAAATCTGAAACGTTAAGCAGCAAATCAGGGGAAATGGCAAAATTACCGCGGAACGTTCATCCACTCGTTGGCAACGTTGTGTTTGTTGGATCTCTTTGCATGAATCTTGATGATAGGGTATATAAATATTTACTATGGCTTAGGCATTCTCCTTTTACCTGCATTCTCCCCTGCATCTTCTTCTTCCTTCTGCTGCGCGACCGTTTGACCTCCCTCAGCGGAAAACCCTAGCCAGATCATTTTCTCCCCCCAAATCTCCATCCATCCATGCAATGGCTTCCAGCAGCAGCACACCTTCAATGGCGGCGGTCCCCGAGGATATGGTTGAGCCTTCGTGGGGTATTTTCGTCCTGCCAAAGGGAGTGGTGGTCCTGGTCTCTGTCGTGGTGGAATACACTAGAAGCAACCAGAAACGGGCGGCACCAGACGCTGCAGAAGAGGATGCTGACTCCCACAAGGGGTGTGGAGGGGCTTTGACCTCTTCGCCGAACAGCTCCAAGAACTTATCGTAGAAGGCTATCTTCCTGCAACGGAGGGCCTGTCCTAGCGGCTGGTGCCAGCCGGCGAGGTGGTCCCTTCTCCCTAAGTTAGAGAAAAGGTCTACCTCAAGTTCTAGCTGGTGTGTGGCGTAAGCCTGCAAGTCTCCGACTTCTTCCTCGAGATCCTCCGGCACTTCCGGGGACTTCCCCACAACCTTTCTCCCAACAACATCCTCGTACTCAGCAATTTCATAGCCTTGTGCGAAGGATACCTAGGAATTAATCCTAGATTAGATCTGTTTATTTATTTCTTCACCATCAAGGGAGAGTCCGTAGAATCCAAGGATGAGCTGCGGATTTGCGAAACAATTAGTTTTAAGGTTCGACCCCACCGGCGATTCCCCGACATCATCGGACATGAGTCCTGCAAGAACTGGCAGCAAATGTACTTCTATGGCCCAGATATCCCTCTAGCTGGCCACCCATACACATACCCCGACTTTGTCGATGGGCCGCTGTCGAGGCTAGCACCTAGAGATTCCAAGGCCCCTCCCGTCTGACGATGAAGCCTCTCGTGCCGTAAGGCGGATCGAGTGGCTGGTAGACGGAGGACTGACCGGCTTGGACCTAGACATGTGCTGGTTCACGAGGCGGATCCAACCCCTACAGCACCACGCCGAGCTGATGCATAAGTACTCCAAGGATAGAAAAGATCCCATGCGGATATCTGACGACAATTTCTCCAACGACTTCATCAAGCTCCGGCTTAAATACATTGTCAAGGTGAAAGGCAGGATGCGTGGCTTCAAGCTCACCTTTGACATGTTCGAATGCGGCAAGTGCCTAGAGGTAACTGTGCTTCCTTTGTTGCTCATTATACATATATACTCTAAGTTCTTCTGTCTTGGACGCATTATTCATTTGACCTGCTGCTTGATCTTATCAGTTGGCGACCTTGGCGGAAGATCAGATGGCCTCCCAGGTCTACGATACAAAGCTGAAAGATATCCACGTTGTGTCCGATGACGACACTCCCAAGGATCATCTAGCTCCAGCGGCGCAAAAGCGGAAGAGCTCCACCTCTGACATTGTTGCCGAGGGCAAGAATAAGAAAACAAACAGTAGAGTCTCCAAAAAGTCCACTACCGCCTTAGAGGCAGAGAAGAAGAATCCACTGGTATCCCTTTAGCTAAGGCGTCTACCATGGTGTAAGTATATTCATTCTCCAGCTATGTTTTTCTTTGCACCTTTTCAATTCCTGTACTTATATTGCGTACATTTCAAGAAGAAATCCGGTGTTGGTTTGAGGAGGACCTCCAAAGATGTTGGGGGTTCAAAAAATATTCGCGACATGTTCTCCAAGTCGTCTCTCACTGCTGCTCCCCTGACTCCTGCCGCCAAGCCTACAACAGGTTCCACCGGAGCCTCGTCCCCTGTCATCCTTGAGACCTCTGCCATGGAGATAGACATCAATCCGACTCCGGTTGTCTCAGGTTCTGCTTGCAAGGATGTTGCTCCTAGTGTCCAGGCAACACAGGAGAGCATTTCCTCCAAAGTGGTTGAAACTCCGGCTAAGGATGCCACTGAGAAAGGGAAGTAGGCAATGGAGGGAGCGGAGGTGGAGGGAGCTGATACATTGCAAATGTATCTATAATTTTTGATGCTCCATGCTTGGTTTTATCCACTTTCTTGTGTTTTGTCCACACTTTGGAGTACTTTTCATATAATTTCTTGGACTAACCTATTAACAAGAGCCATAGTGCCAGCTGCCTATTTTCTGCTGTTTTTGGTTCCAGGAAAGTCAGAAAATGAATATTCTCGGAATTGGACGGGACAAAAGCCATGTGCCTATTTTTCCAGAAGACTCCAGGAGCCAGAATACGAGATGGAGGAGGGCCAGGGGCTAGCCACACCCCCCCCAGGCGCGGGCTAGGCCTGGCCGCGCTAGGGAATCGTGTGGTAGCCCCAGGCACCCCCTCGGTCTCCCTCTTCGCCTATAAGAAGCCTCCTGACCTAAAAACTCCGGAGGGTTCAATGTTTTTCTAGAATAAGTTCCGCAGCGCCGCCACCACGGAAGGGGAGATTCGGGGGACAGATATTCTCTGTTCCGGCACTCTACCGGGACGGGGAAGCGCCCCCAAAGCCATCTCCATCGATCTCCACCATCATCTCCATCGACCATCCATGTTTCCCCCATCTATGAGTGAGTAATCCCCCGTTGTAGGCTATGGGGATGGTAGGGATTGGATGAGATCGTTCATGTAATGGCATCAGATTGTTAGGGCATGGTGCCTAGTATCTTTTATTAGTGCTTTATGACTTTGTTGCGACTTGTTGTGCTTAATGCTTGTCACTAGGGCCCGAGTGCCATGATTTCAGATCTAAACAGGTTATTGATTCATTATGATAGTATTGTTTTTGGTCTTATCTGCAAGTTGTATACACACGTTGTTGTCCGGAACCTATGTCCCCGAAGTGACAGAAATCGGGATAACCGGAAGGGAATGGCTTTGATGTGAGGATCACATGTGTTCACGGAGTGTTAATGCTTTGCTCCGGTGCTCTATTAAAAGGAGCACCTTAATTGACAGTAGTTCCCTAGAGGCCCCGCTGCAAATGGGCTGGCAGGACAAAAGATGTTGTGCATGTTCTCATTGCGAGCACGTATGACTATATATGGAACACATGCCTAGGATTGTCTAGTACTTGGATGCTTTATCTTATTTATCTGCAATTGCCCTATGTTCTGATTATTATGTGAATTGTCTTGTCCCTGCAACGCTCGTCCATCCATCCCTATGCCTACCGCACTCGAATCCCACTGTTTACTGCTTTTGTTACTACTGTCTTTGCTTTACTACTGCTGTTACTTTACTATTCCTACTACAAAACTGTTGCTACTGATAAACTGCTGTGAGCAAGATTGTTTCTAGGTGCAGCTGAATTGACAACTCAGTTGTTAAGGCTTATAAATATTCTTTGGCGCCCCTTGTGTTGAATCAATAAATTGGGTTTCACTTCCCTCGAAAATACTGCGATACACCCCCTATACTTGTGGGTCATCAAGACTATTTTCTGGCGCCGTTGCCGGGGAGCATTGCTTTATTTATCAAGTCCACTTGGAATCACTGTTGTTCAAGCTAAGTTTATTCTTACCTTATCATGCTTGTTGTCAATGGTTGGTTTCTTTGAAACTGAAGCTAATTAGCAAGGTGGGTTCACGGAAGATTAAAAATATTATTATAAGGAACACCGCTTGTCACAAAAAGGGAAACACTTATGGGAACAAATTGATAGATTGTATACCATTGCTAGAAATGTGTGCTCTACTTATAATGCTACTTATTGCTGTGATGAATCTTGTTGCAGAAAGAGGTATAAACACCTCCCTTTTCAATGTGAGTATAATGATAATGATACCATATCTTCCTATGCTAAAGGAATTTATGACTTTTATGATGCGTAACAAATTGAAGAATTTATTGGTTGGAAGGGTGCTTTTGAACTTGCTAGTTTGCTTGAAAATATTGATGATTCACCTTATAAGTATGAGGTTTATGGTATACTTAAATTTTGCTTTGATAATTACAAGGATGAAAATGGCTATATTCTTGAATATTTTAATAGATGCTTTCCACAAATGGAAGAGACTAATGCCTTGCAGGATCCTATGGAAGAATAAATTGATGAACCTGAAATCTCATTAGATGAAAAAGAGGAGGGGAGTGATGAACAAAAGGAGGAAGAATGGATTAGCTACCCATGCCTACCTTCTAATGAGAGTAACTCTTTATCCCTTACATTATTTGATTGTCCCCCATGCTTACTAAAGGAGGATGAATGTTATGTTCCTGAGGATTCTTTTGAAAATGTTTATAATAAAGCTCTAGTGCTTGTAGATCATGAAGAACATGCTTTATGTGATAGTTATATTGTTGACTTTATTCATGAGGCTACTGAAAATTATTATGAGAGAGGAAAATATGGTTGTAGAAGTTTTCATGGTATTGAAACACCTCTCTTTGTGCTGAAAGTTTTGAAGTTACTCTTGTTTTATCTTCCTATGCCTGTCACTTTGTTCTTTGTGAATCTATTTGCATACACGATTCCTATGCATAGGTAGTGGGTTAGACTTAAATGTGTTTTGAATTTGCTTCTTGATGATCTCTTTTACTTCAACTCATATTTCTTATGAGAGCATCCTCTCAAACTTTTATGCCTGAAGATGATAATATGTCTATTATTCTTGGGAGACCTTTTCTTAATACTGCAGGAGCTATTATTAATTGTAATAAAGGAAAGGTGACTTTCAATGTTAATGACAAGGAACATACTGTCTATTTCCCCAAGAAGAATGAAAGGACTTATGGTTTGAATTCAATTGAACATGTTGAGGGCATTCAAGTTGGAGAAATATATTGTCCCATACCAAGAGAAAAATTTGAAACTATTATGATTGGGACCATTGCTATCAAGGTCGAGGTAACATAATCATTAGTGGAATACAAAGTTTTGTATCATATGAAATTGTTTTGGTAACAAACCTGATCAACCTTGTTAACAAAAGGATTTCATTGAACAAAACAATGTTTTCACCATGATTATCTCCGCTTACTTCTATTTTATCCATTTCTAGTTTTTGCTTATGCCTAACTTAAAGTCGTTAAAGAAAAGTACTTATTGGGAGATAACCCAAAAGTTTTAGATAAGTCTTGGAAGTTATTACTTCAGTAATAACCGCTCCTTATCCTTTTTATTTGCTTTTTGTGCCAAGAGTAACCTCTAATGAGAGAGAAGTAATGATTGGGAAAGTTGCTGTCCCGAAACAGATTTATGTGCTTCACCGTAAAGGTTCGTGAGAGAGCTCTGTATGTCGGATTAAGCTGTAATTTTTTGTGCTTCTGCCCCAGGTTCTTATATAACTTTAGTTAGTTCAACACTTTTTGATTTGAGCAACAGAAGGTCTTCGAAAAATTCGTCTTTACCTGCTGGTCTGTTTTGACAGATTTCTGCCATTTTATGCATTTGCTTCTTGTTGGTTCCTTTTTGAGTTCTTTTGGAGAATTGAGCTTTTTGAGGTAAGTGCTACAGTAGCTAGTGTTCTAATGGAAGTTTATTTGGTGTTAGAACTGAACCTTAAGACTTATTTATTTTAAGTTCACTAATGTTGCTAATAAAGATTGTGTGAAGTTTTGTATGAAGGAAAATTTTCAGGTGTATGGAAGGATTGAGTAATGAGATGAAGAATACACTAAAGCTCAAGCTTGGGAATGCCACGCGTGTCACCCCAAGAAATATCCAAGAAGTACAAGCGTCAAAGCTTGGGGATGCCCAAGGCATCCCCTTCTTCATCAATAAAAATCCCAGGTTTCTTCCAAACGCTTCATTTTTATTGTTTCATGCACAGTTGTGTTGTTCTTGGAGCGTCTTCTTTTTCGTTTTCGTTTTGGTTTTTCGTTTCCTTTTGTTTGCTTAGTTTGCTGAATAAATTGGTTGGACCCCCTCTTTCATACATTGGTTTGCAAATAGTTTGGTTTGGTTTGGAAAAGAGTAGGAAAGTTCATACTTATGTGGTAAAAAGAGCTTGTTTTTTACTGTGGCATATGCTTTGTCATGCCATGCTTGATATTGTTTTGGATTTATGCTTAGTATTCTTTACTGTAGCATGACTTTTTATAAACAATTGAGATTGCTTAATGTGCCTTGGATGAATCATGCGTTGTTTTAGCATATTAAAGCATAGTATAGTGGTATTCTCCTTTGATGCTTTATTTGGGTTGACTTGGCGCATGCTCACACCATGTTATGATTATCTCAAGTCACTATAGCCTTTATGATCCTTTAGTTTTCAACTTGTAGTATCACTTTATGCTTTGATCAATGATGTTTTGTCGCTCTGCATGATTATGGCCATTATTGCTCTCTCGTTTGTCGCTCCCTTACTATTGCTAGCCTTCACTTACACTAAGTGTTTTACTCATGTTTCCAACTCCCTTAAACCAAATATTGCAAAAGTGTCCACCATACCTACCTATTAGCATCATTTGCTACTTCGGTGCATATTCGATATGCCTTGTTTTCTTCCGAATAAAATGTTTGCTTGTTATGAGAAAATTAGTTAGTAAAGCTCTCACGAACTTGATGGCGCACTTTATTTCCTACACTTAATAAACCTGAACCATTGTGATTCTCCATGAAAGTTATATGCTTGCAAATTATAGGCTGGGGATTAGTAGAACCGTGCTGTCACGTGGATCGCTTTGAACACTTGTAAATATATACCTAGTTGATACCTTGCTCTTTTGTTTGCAGATGTCGTTGGTGTGAAATAAAAGGGGAGCTTGTAAGTCCATGGAGTTATGTATGTGTGTTAGAGAAACGTCTGGGTCGCTGGTCTAATCCATGCTGACATGGTGGAAACCTACAGCGTAACCATAATGATATCTATGAAGCATTCTTCTTATAAAAAAAGAGAGATAGCTATTGAGAAAAAGGAAAAAAGAGATTTATGAAAAGAGGAAAGAGAGAAAAAAAAGCACCATTTTCCCATGGTAAATAAGAAGATTGTTGAGATACTCATTGTCTGCTTGCCTTTTCATTTTGATATGGAGATTCTTCCGTATCATCGGGCAAGGGGTACCCCGTTGGCGGTTCTCTATGATACGCACATACTTACGATGATAAGAACTTATCGGTAACTAAAGTTGAGTAGCATGAGGAGCGGCCCTCGTACTCTCAAGGGACTTGGGATTTTCAGTTTATAGTCTATCAAGCATATAACTCAGATTGGACCTCACTTTAACCTTAACCACTTAAAGATGCTTATGATAGGGGCAATGAGAGCTCAAAGCTAATGAGTACCATACTTTCAGCATTTGGAAGCCTTTCAAACTTTTCAAAACCTGTTCATTTCCTTGTTGAGTCTTCACACATTCTATGATCACTTTCTTGAGAGCATAGTGGCCATTCTTAGTTCTATGTGCATTGTCCCAAGACTAGTTGATTGATGCATAACTTGTTATTGCTTGTTTTAAACTATTTGTATCTAGTCACTCTTATGAACTTTGAAGGTATCCTATGCATTTATATTTGCTACTCTATAGAGGGACAAGCTGAATACTACTATGCTATGTTTTCTTTATGTGAAACAAACAAACGTCTTGCAAAGAATTGTTATTCATGAATATTTTGTTTGTGCCTTTTCATGTTGCATGATAGTTGCTATGTCTTATTGTTAGAACTTTGTCTTTCATGTTATGATTGAAGTACTATGATCCCAGCTTTGAATGTTTTACAAATAGTTTGATCAAGTCTTTGATGGTGCATGTCACCTCAAAAATTATTCTTTCTTTTTATCACTTACCTACTCGAGGACGAGCAGGAGTTAAGCTTGGGGATGTTGA
Organism: Avena insularis; assembly: GCA_023614405.1. NCBI lineage: Eukaryota > Viridiplantae > Streptophyta > Magnoliopsida > Poales > Poaceae > Avena > Avena insularis. The sequence goes on from CM042696.1 coordinate 260,190,948, forward strand.
TACATTGCAAATGTATCTATAATTTCTGATGCTCCATGCTTGGTTTTATCCACTTTCTTGTGTTTTGTCCACACTTTGGAGTACTTTTCATATGATTTCTTGGACTAACCTATTAATAAGAGCCACAGTGCCAGCTGCCTGTTTTCTGCTGTTTTTGGTTCCAGGAAAGTCAGAAAATGAATATTCTCGGAATTGGACGGGACAAAAGCCAAAGTGCCTATTTTTTAGAAGACTCCAGGAGCCAGAATACGAGACGTAGGAGGACCAAGGGCTGGCCACACCCCCCCCAGGAGCGGGCTGGGCTTGGCCGCGCCAGGGCATGGTGTGGTGGCCCCAGGCACCCCCTCGGTCTCCCTCTTCGCCTATAAGAAGCCTTCTGACCTAAAAACTCCGGGGGGGCGACGTTTTTCTAGAAGAAGTTCCGCAGCGCCGCCACCACCGAAGGGGAGCTTGAGACAGAAGTCTCAGTGGCAAGACTTCACGGAGAAGTGCCGAGCCATCTCCATCGATCTCCACCATCATCTCCATCGACCATCCATGTTTCCCCCATCTATGAGTGAGTAATCCCCCGTTGTAGGCTATGGGGATGGTAGGGATTGGATGAGATCGTTCATGTAATGGCATCAGATTGTTAGGGCATGGTGCCTAGTATCTTTTATTAGTGCTTTATGACTTTGTTGCGACTTGTTGTGCTTAATGCTTGTCACTAGGGCCCGAGTGCGATGATTTCAGATCTAAACATGTTATTGATTCATTATGATAGTATTGTTTTTGGTCTTATCTGCAAGTTGTATACACACGTTGTTGTCCGGAACCTATGGCCCCGAAGTGACAAAAATCGGGATAACCAGAAGGGATTGGCTTTGATGTGAGGATCACATGTGTTCACGGAGTGTTAATGCTTTGTTCCGGTGCTCTATTAAAAGGAGCACCTTAATTCCCAGTAGTTCCCTAGAGGCCCCGCTGCAAACGGGCTGGCAGGACAAAAGATGTTGTGCAAGTTCTCATTGCGAGCACGTATGACTATATATGGAACACATGCCTAGGATTGTCTAGTACTTGGATGCTTTATCTTATTTATCTGCAATTGCCCTATGTTCTGATTGTTATGTGAATTGTCTTGTCCATGCAACGCCCGTCCATCCATCCCTATGCCTACCGCACTCGAATCCCACTGTTTACTGCTTTTGTTACTACTGTCTTTGCTTTACTGCTGTTGTTACTTTACTATTCCTACTACAAAACTGTTGCTACTGATAAACTGTTGTGAGCAAGATTGTTTTCCAGGTGCAGCTGAATTGACAACTCGGTTGTTAAGGCTTATAAATATTCTTTGGCTCCCTTGTGTCGAATCAATAAATTGGGTTTCACTTCCCTCGAAAATGCTACGATACACCCCCTATACTTGTGGGTCATCAGCAGCCATAGCCACGGATGGGGCGGGAGCTTCTGTGCCATCAACTGACATCATAACACAGCAGGCGGCCAGGGCTTCATCCATGCCTCCGGCTTCGACAACTCCTCTACCTTTAACTCCTCTGACTCTGTGCCTGGATGATCTCATTAAACATGAAGATGTTATTTATAACAATGCCCGGACCTTCCACAATGCATATTCTCATTTGGCCAACAATCTGAAGGTTATTAACATTGTAAGTCTCTGAACTTTACTTCTTTTACTTTGTAATATATCCCACTATAGCCCCCGAGCTCTTAGGCGAAAAACCAATAGTTTTTTACCTGAGTGCTCCAAAGAACTAAGTGTAGAACTTGTCAGTCTAGCCCCCAAGTTTCTAGTTAGAACCAATAATTATGACTAGATACTCTAAGAGAGAACACCTTTTAATTAAAATCAAATACTGTAGCCCCCGAGCATTTAGTTGAAACCGAATAGTTCCGACTAGATGCTCTACAGAAACTAAGCACTTTAGCTTATTTGCAGAATGAAAATAGCCAGAGAAAGACCGCCAATGACAAATATGCCAAGCTGCAAAAAGTTCTGGATCTTAAAAAGGGTAAAACAGCCTTCCTGAAAGAACAAATCAAAAATACAAGCGTCTGTTTTCTTCTAATAGCACCTTTCTTTTCTCATGGATCCATTTTGTCCGAAATCTCATAATGTTTTCCATGTTCCGTCTTATAGAGGCCATTGCCAAATCCAAGAGCATCATCGAGCAATCCAAGCATATCCAGAAGCTCGATGATGACAATAAAATCTTGAAGAAAGACATGACTCAGGCCGTCAAGGGCCATGAAGAGGCGATGAAGGCGATGCAAGAATCTGCTGACGTTAAGATGCAGCGCCTGAAGAATGAAATTGAATAGCTCAAGGAACGAAACTAAGCTGCCAAAGAGCAGAATGATCGGAACCTTGAGGTGTACAAGAAACTTCAGAAGGAGGATGACATCTTGGCGGAGACCTGCAAGAAAGCCGAGATGAGCATCTTTGGTAACTTTCCTCTCAATTTGTCAATTCTATAATGTGGACACTTTTATTGTTATACTCATGACACTTGTATCTGACGAAAACACAGCCCCCATTGGTTTAACCAACATGGCTGAAGGTGCTCCGGATCCAAAGGAATGCATGATTATTGCCGGCAACTTCATCAACACTACCATCACTCAAGCTAAGGAGATAGCCCTGCCCCTATACATCACCATCAAGGCGGCAGATTCTGCAGCCAAGTATTCGAAGATCCTGTGTTGAGACCCTGGGAAAATCAAGGACTAGAAGGTTTCTTTCATCCGGGCTGGTGCGAGGATGGCCTTATCCTTGGTCCGGGCGCACTATGATGAGGCTGACATGGACTTGATAACCTCCGGCATGCCGAAGCTTGATGAGGAAGGGAATGAGATCGATAGTGATGCTATTTGGAACTCCCTCACCGGCTACGACACCAAGGTTTCCAAGCTCACCGTGGTGTACGTCTTCGTGCCTGTCGAGTAGATGGATGATGAAGTGGCATCTTCAGAATCTAGCCCGGGACCCTCCGAGTTTGATGAGCTCTCCAAGCCTGGCTCTCCTGCTGTTGATGATGTAGTGGCAAAGTCCCCTGCAGCAGAGCCATAAAGACATTGATGTATTAAATGTATCTCTATAGTATGTACCAGGGAATCGCAGGGCCTAATATGCTGAGCTTGGAACTTATCATCCACCAGCACCACCGAGTCACCTCACACACGTCTTTCAGCGCCTGAACAGCTAGGCCCAGAAGCATACGAAGGCTCTCCATGGACCACCGGCTAGGGGACCCCAAAAAAGACACCGGTCCCTGACACCACCTCTGGAGGTCACCTGGAAGGGCATGCCCCCCACAAGCCCCCACCTCATGAGGCCTCCCCTCTGAGCATCAACCTACGGACGGCTTCACCAGGAAACGCGCCATGCCCGCCAGTCGTTGCCTACTGTATAGGCCAGCCCTGCACCATAAACATCAAACCCCCAAGCATCACAGCAAAACATGTGAAGAGAGATAACAAGCATGAAGATCCGCTTACAGGCATAAAAATCAAGTCTTCCTCGCAAACCCAATAGGGGAACAGAGTACCAAACGACACTACACCTACACTAGCAAAATACCCGCGGCTCCAAAGTCGAGGCGGTGGACACGGTATGAACTCGGCCTCGTCTCCTCAAGGAAGGTACGTCGGGTAGGCTACTAGGCCCTGCAGGGTGTCGAACACCGAGACAGAGAAGTGACTCCCCCCGACATAGCGGAACCGTAGCACGGAGCTGCGTCGGATGTGGTGAGCGACGAGGAATTGGTTCCAACCATCGCAGAGGTACATCGCGTCGTGCGGAAGGGTCTCCACGCTCACTCGCCACCTTTGATGCCCACCGGATTTCCGCAGCTCCACCTCCCCCGGAAGATCTGCCATGACTCCTAGGGCGAAGTGGGATGGGAGCCTCACGTTGACGAACCAGTCAGAATTCCCGAGAATGACGACAAAGTCGATCACCCTAGCAGGCTCGGGGTCGTCCTCTATCTTGATCACCACGGGCGGGGCCGCATGACGACCTCCACCGAAGGCTCGGGCTCAGGCTCGGTGCCAGACCTTCCACCGCGCCCCCCGCGGCCTCCATGACTGCTCTGCGGGGGCGTCCACGCTTGCGCCTCGCCGGAGCTTCACTAGTTGATGCCTCCGTGACTGAGGGTGGGGCAACACTAGGGCCGGTGCCGAGGCCCCCGTGTCGTCCTCGGCCGCTACCACGCTTTGCGGGACGAGCCACCTCCGCCAAAGGCAAGACAAGGGCACGAGAACCCCCGCCCTCGACCATGGCTGCCTCATCCGCCGCGGTTATGGGGAGAAGAGGGGACGCCATCCAGAAGAGAAGGGTTTTCTGTAACAACCCAAGTTTGTGCTATTTGTAATTAGTACTTAAGCATTGCATACATGTGATCAAATCAATAAAATATATGCAAGTGACCAACTGTGCGAACCAAAATACAAGTACAAAATCCCAAAATATGTGCAAATGGATTCAAATATGCACCAAAATTCATGTTTGGTAATATTCTAGTATTTACAAAAGTTCCCTTGCCATTTCCCTATTTAAAATGGTTTTAAAGTCAAATAAAAAGAGCCATTTATAATAAAAACAAAGATTTTAATAAAACCTAGGGGTTTTCTTGCAAATTTTAGCCCTGGATCGCTAATCTGGACTACGGGTTGAGCTCTGGATTTTGCCAGGGGGTTTTCGCAAAATTGCCATCGCTTCTCCCAGCTAGAAGCTGCTCGGTGTCGTTGCTGACGCCGTCGATCCCCACCGCCCGCTCTGCGTCGTCCATCGTTGCTTGGAGGAGGATAAGACCGTCGCGACGTGTCCCTCTTTGCCTATGCCTCTCTCTCCCTCCCGTGCTTGCCCTCTCTCGCTCCTGCGCAGGCCGAAACCGTAGCCGCCATGACCTCGAGCTAGAGCTCGTTCCCGGCCACCCCGAGCCCCGCTGAGCTTGCTAGAAGCTTCGCAACGCCGTGTGGACCTCCTCGCCGAAGGAATCAAGCTCGGACGCTTGCAATCGCCTGCATCGGCCGCTTCTTTCCCGACGCCGACATGCTCCGCCGCGGACATCGCCATCGCTCCGGTCCGCCTTCCGCCTCGCCGTCACCAGCAGCACTCAGGGTGAGCTCACGGTTCTTGCGAACCCTTCCGCAGTAAAGTTATTTCTTGTTTTATTATTATTTCTAGAAATGATTTAATAAGACAGAAATTATTATAATCTTATAAAATTCATAACTAATTCATATTTAATCAGAAAAATATGAATAATATATCAAAATGTTTAGAAAAATGAGATCTACACTTTAAAAATACAATCATGCATTGTTGATCAACCTAAACCCTAGCTAGTTAGAGGAACATCAAAACTCCCTAATTGCATATGGGATCGATGGACTGCCAAACCCTCGGCACTCCGAACCCATTTAAATCGATGCTAATCCTAGGGTTGCCATGATAACTTTAATCTGTCATATCATTCATGTGCTTGCGCACTACATAGTTCGAGGTATTGATTGTTGCCTTTCTTTCCGGTATTGCTTCTTCACGATAGGATCCGAGCACGAGATCGAAGTCAATGACACCGAAGATCCTTATCTGTCTACTGAAGGACAAGGCAAGCGTAGCCTCTCATTCTGAACCTATGTTTTACAAAGTATTTACTTTCTCGCTATGTTGCACCCGATTCCAATGTGGTCTTTTGTCAGTAGCTAGAGTTACCTATCTGCTACATAGTTTCCCTGTTGTAGCCTTTTACACCTGATCCACTGCTCCTATCATACCTAGGTCTGGCACGTGAGCATTGCTAGAGCTTCTTCGATGGTCAAGCTTAGCCATGCTTAGTAATTACGCATGATCCATCCCAATGCTGATAAATCGGAGATGCCAAAGAATCTAGAAAGGTAGGAGATGGAGACATGAACGAAGGTGACCGATAAATATGCTAAGGCTTGCATGGGAGGCCATGTTCGTTCTGGTTTTCGTAGTCCTATGCTCGCCACTACTAGGAACCGAGTTCTTGCTTTTGGAACCGATACGAGCGTACAACCATACGGGGCCTAGAAAACCCCTCGACTAACTAACTTTCCTAGTAGATTCCATGAGTCACATAGTTCGGGCTTTCCATTTGGCATACGCATTGAAAATGTTTTCGAAAGAGGAGGTGAAGGAGGTGCATCATAACAGGTAGGTAAGAGTGGACGGGGTTGGGGAGGCGGTTCCTCTAGGTAAACTAACCTCGCCTCACATCTCTAGGAACCGGCTTCGGGATTTGACCCATTACGGTGGAACCCTCCTTAGGGCATGACTCATGGTCTCGGCGACAACAAGGTAAAGGTTGTGGTCAACCACCCTCTGCCAGCCTTCCAAGGAAGAGGGCTAATATTTTGGCATTAAGAGTCGGTTGGTACGTGTGGGTAAAGTTGTACACCCCTACAAGGTTAAATCTTTTCAAAAAGCCGTGTTCATGGTTATGAACGTTTGGTGACCGAATTCTAAGATCATAGATAACATTAACTAAAAGTAAAACTTGTTGATCCACGTGTGCTTAAGGATGCTTCCTCGGGGTTTGAGGGGGTGATCCTAGATGAGGAGTTCAGATGTACTTGGTTAACAAGTTCAGATGTTCAAGATGGAGTTGTCACTCTCTTACCCCATTTTGAAAGTATTCTGTGTAGACGAGCCTCTTCTCTCCCTCTTGTTCACAAACAAAGTTGGCTTTATGCACAGAAAATCCAGAGAAAGCTTTTCTAGCCAGAGCATGTAGACACTAGGTTATCTAAGTCTTGCGGAGTACATTCTCGTACTCATCTTTGTGCCATTGTTGTTTTTCTTCAGATGATCTAGTCGCAACCAAAGGTGGCTTCTACGCTGACATCGACGAGTAGTTGGGAGTCCCAGGTAGCAGCCTGAGGACTATGGGTTGGACGTCGCTTATGTTTATGGCCTCTTAGGCCCTTTGTTAAGTTTGTTGTGTAGAACAACATAATTTGCTTTCGCTGTTTGGTGTAATGATGGGTCTGCGGCCCCTGGTTTGTAATAATCTGATACCGTACTCTACTAAGAGTTTAAACTTATGATGTTGAATCCCTATGTTCTGTAATGCTACTGAATCATATACTGTGAGTCTCTGAGGTTGGAGTTAAATTTATCTCGGAGTTTAATCCGAGGTTTGTTTAACCCTAATCCCGAGGGTGTTACAGGTTTTGGTATCATAGCAGGACTGCCTATAGGAAACCCTAGTATTGGTTGATGTTGAGTCTAGAAGTTGACAAAACTATTTAAAGGTTGAAAACTATTTGCAAAAACTCTGACTAGGATTCTTTTTACTCCTTTCCTGGTGTGATTCTATGCTGGAGTTTTTCTTGACCTATTTGGTTTGAAAAGGTTTTCATTCCTTACCCCTAATCTCAAACGTTTAGGATTATGTCTTCGGGGTTGTTTTTCTAAGTACTCTGTAACTGGTTGCTATTCTCAGAGTTATCAAGATGTCTCAGTTTTGCTTGATGCAGAACATCTTAGCACACCATTGTTATGGTTTGTAAGTCAGCTGGTTAGTGTATACGTTAGTATGCTTTGATACTACCATGCTTGATGAGATGACATGTTTTACATCCAACGTCTTTTGTCTTTGAAACCCTTGGCTAACGCCTTCTGTTCTTATAGGACGGGTGACACTTCTCGAGCTCGCGCCCGTGCTCAAGCTCATGGGTCTAGGAATGAGGATGATCCTTCTAATCTTCCTCCACCACCATCAATGGTTCAACTCATGGCTATGTATGAGACCAACCGTGCTGACAACATGAGGCTCCTTGAAAGGATTGAGCGCAATACCCAGCGCCCAAACAACCAAGTTGGTATCAAGGATTTCATATGTCTCACTCCACCAGTCTACAGCTATTCCACTGAGCCACTTGATGCAGACTATTGGCTCCGCACCATGGAGTGCAAACTTCAGGTTGGTCATGTTCCTGAAGCTGATTGGGTAACCTTTGCCGCCTACCATCTAGAGGGAGCAGCTAATTCCTGGGGGGAAATTTCTTGGCACTACGAGCTGCTTAGCATGTTGTTACTTGGCAAGAATGTACTGAAGGATTCTGAGCCTATCATATTCCGGAGGGCCTAATGGATGAAAAGAGGGAGGAGTTCCTTAAGCTGAAACAAGGCACTGGTTCCGTGTATGATTACCAGCGCAGCTTCAACCACCTTGCGTGTTATTCTCCTAAAGAAGTTTCCACCGATGCTAAGAAGCAAGCTCTGTTCCACAAGGGACTAGACCCTGATGTTCGACGTGATCTACATCTGATGGATTTTGGGAATCTACAAACTCTTGTGAACAAGGCAATGAAAGCAGAGCGTGGAAAAGTGGAGTATGAGGAAACTCGTAAGCGTTCTTATGAAGGATCCAACAAGGCTGGTTCAAGCAATAAGAAGCGTCGTGCCTTTGTGCCTTACAGTGTTGTGCCACCTACACTCCAAAGTCTTCTGGATATGCTCCTCGCCTAACTGTTCCTCCAAACAATGTTGGTGGGTCAAACTACCGCCATTATACTGGTACTTCAGGGGAACGTACTTGCTTCACCTGCCACCAGCCTGGTCATTTTGCAAGGGAGTGTCCTCAAAATGTTACTACCGAGGTAGCTCCACCACCAAAGAAGTATACCAAGCCTCAAGGTGCTGGAAGTGGTCGTCTGACCCGTATCTCTGCTGAAGAGGCTCGGGAAGATCCAAGCGTCGTTATGGGTACGCTTCGTATCAATCACATTCCAGCTAAAGTTTTGTTTGATTCTGGAGCATCGCATTCATTCATGTCGCAAGCTTTTGCTGAATTGCATGGGATAAGTTTTGAGGGGTTGTCTAAACCTTTAATGGTTCAGTCTACTGGTTCTAGTTGGCGTACCACCATGGTTAGTCATGGGAACCTAATCAATGTTGCCTCCCAGTTGTTCCCCACTTCTCTTATTGCCCTCAAGTCAACTGATATTGATGTCATTTTGGGCATGGACTGGTTGTCCCAATATCAAGCGGTCATTGACTGTGCAACCAAGTCCATGACTCTGACTAGTCCTGCAAGCATAACGGTCACTTATTGGACCATAGACTCACTATCTCCTTCAACTGTTTCTATTCCTCAAGCGGAGCTGTATGCTCTTGAAGTTCAACCTTCGTTAGAGGTTCAAGATGTTTCCGTGGTATGTGAATTCCCGGATATCTTTCCTGAAGAGTTGCCTAGCATGCCACCTGATCGAAGTGTGGAGTTTGTCATAGAGTTGGTCCCTGGAACTGCACCTGTTTCCAAGAGACCCTATCGTATGCGCCCTCATGAGCTAGTAGAGTTGAAGAAGCAATTAGAGGAGTTGGAGATAAAAGGACACATACAACCTAGCGATCTTCTTGGGGATGTCCTACAATCTTTGTTAAAAAGCAGAATACCAATATACCGCGACTGGTTGTGGATTATCGCCCGCTCAATGCTGTGACTATCAAGAACAAGTATCCTCTCCCTAGGATCAACGATCTTTTTGATCAGTTAAGTGGTGCCACCGTATTTTCCAAAATGGATTTGAGGTCAGGGTATCACCAAATCAAGATCCGAAAGGAAGACATTCCAAAGACTGCTTTTACTACTCGTTATGGTCTTTACGAGTACACTGTCATGTCCTTTGGTCTTACCAATACACCAGCCACTTTTATGCGGCTTATGAACTCTGTCTTCATGGAGTATCTCGACAAGTTCGTTGTGGTCTACATCGACGATATCCTGGTCTATTCCAAGACTGAAGAAGAACACACTGAACATCTGCGTTTGGTGTTGACAAAACTTTGAGAACATCGTCTCTATGCCAAGTTATCCAAATGTGGGTTTTGGTTACAAGAACTCATATTCCTTGGTCACGTTGTTTCTGCCGAAGGGGTTGCTATTATTCCGGACAAGATTCAATCTATTCTTGACTGGGAATCCCCTAAATCCGTTAAGGATGTTTGAAGTTTCCTTGGGTTGGCGGGATACTACCGTCGATTCATCGAGAACTTTTCCAAGATTGCCAAGCCAATGAATGATCTTCTTAAGAAGGATAAGAAGTTTGAATGGTCTGATAAGGCTGAAGAAAGCTTCCAGGTTTTGAAAACCAAGCTAACTACTGCTCCGGTGTTAGTTCTTCTAGACACCAGTAAAGACTTTGTTATCTTCTGTGATGCTTCGGACCAAGGTCTCGGATGTGTGTTGATGCAAGATGGTCATGTGGTGGCCTACGCCTCTCGACAACTGAAACCACACGAGAACAACTATCCAACTCATGATCTCGAGCTTGCAGCTATTGTTCATGCTCTTAAGCAATGGCGACATTACCTCATCGGTAGTCGTTGTGAGTTATACTCGGATCATCAGAGTCTGAAGTATCTTTTTACACAACCTGATCTGAATCTCAGGCAAAGAAGATGGTTGGAACTCATCAAAGATTATGATTTGGGTCTCAACTATCAACCCGGCAAAGCCAATGTCGTTGCTGATGCGCTAAGTCGGAAATCCTACTACAACAATTAGTTGATCAAACAAGCTCAACCTTCTCTTCATGAGGAATTTTCTCGACTGAATCTTGAAGTTGTTCCTCCTAGATTCCTTTCTACTCTTGAGGTGAAGTCTTCTATAGAGGATGAAATCAAGCTTGCTCAAAAGAATGATTTTGAAGTTGCTGAGATCAAAGAGAACATGGCTAAGGGAGTTGCAAAATGTTTCTCTACTGATGATCAAGGTATTGTCTATTTTAGTAACCGTCTAGTGGTGCTGAAGAGAACAAAGTTGAGGGGTTTAATTCTTAAAGAGGCTCATGAATCACCTCTCTCCATTCACCCTGGAGGTACCAAGATGTATCGGGATCTCCATCAAAGATTCTGGTGGTCTGGTATGAAGCGAGATATAGCCCGATTCGTTGCCGAATGTGACATTTGTCGTCGCGTTAAGGCTGAACACCAAAGACCCACTCGTCTCCTACAACCACGCCGTATTCCTGAGTGGAAATGGGATGAAGTTGGTATGGATTTCATCACTAGTCTTCCCAAGACTCAAAAGGGAAATGACGCCATATGGGTAATTGTTGATTATTTGTCCAAGGTTGCTCACTTCCTACCTGTCCGTGAGAGCATTACTGCTAATCAGTTGGCTGAGTTATATATCTCTCGGATAGTGGTCCTTCATGGAGTTTCGAAGAAAATTTTCTCTGATCGAGGGAGTTTGTTCACTTCAAGGTTTTGGTCAAGTTTCCAACAAGCTATGGGAACTCACTTATCTTTCAGTACAGCTTATCATCCTAGCAGCGGTGGTCAAACCGAAAGGGTAAATCAAATCCTTGAAGACATGCTTAGAGCATGTGTCATATCTTTTGGTAAGAACTGGGACAAGTTCCTACCTTTTGCTAAGTTCTCCTACAACAACAGTTATCAGTCCAGTATAGACATGGCACCTTTCCAGTTCTTATACGGAAGAATATGTCGTACTCCTTTGAATTGGTCTGAAACCGGCGAAAGAAAGTTCTTTGGACCGGATATGATCAAAGAAGCAGAAGATCAAGTTCGTATTATACGAGATCGTTTGAAAACTTCTCAGTCTCGTTAAAAGAGCTACCATGATCGTCACCATCAACATGTTGAATATGAAGTTGGTGATCAAGCTTATCTCCCAGTCACTCCGTTAAAGGGTGTCCATCGTTTCGGTATCAAGGGAAAACTGCTCCTTGTTATGTTGGTCCTTTCCGTGTTCTTTCCAAGTGTGGTAAGCTCGCATATCAATTGGAGTTGCCTGCAAACTTTCCTGAGGTACATGATGTCTTTCATGTGTCTCAACCCAAGCGTTGCTTCAAAGATCCTGTTTGTGGTGTTGATCACCAAACGCTTGACCTTCAAGAGGATCTGACTTATCGAGAGTATCCTATTCGTATCCTTGATGAGGTCGAGTGTGAGACTCATTGACAAAGCATAAAGTTTCTGAAAGTTCAGTGGTCCCATCACTCTGAGGACGAAGCAACCTGGGAACAAGAAGATCGTCTTTGATCTGAGTACCCTGCCTTCTTTTCAAAAACTTAGGAATCTCAAGACGAGATTCTTGTAAGGGGGGTAGAGCTGTAACAGCCCAAGTTTGTGATATTTGTAATTAGTACTTAAGCATTGCATGCATGTGCCCAAATCAATAAAATATATGCAAGTGACCAAGTGTGTGAACCAAAATACAAGTACAAAATCCCAAAATATGTGCAAATGGATTCAAATATGCACCAAAATTCAAGTTTGGTAATATTCTGGTATTTACAAAAGTGCCCTTGCCTTTCCCTATTTAAAATGGTTTAAAAATCAAATAAATAGAGCCATTTATAATAAAAAACAAAGGTTTTAATAAAACCCAGGGGTTTCCCTACAAATTTCAGCCCTAGGTCGCTGATCTGGACTGCGGGTTTGAGCTCTGGTTTTTGCTAGGGGATTTTTGCAAAACTGCCATTATCTTCTCCCAGCTGGAAGCTGCTCGGTGTCGTTGCCGACATCGTCGATCCCCACCGCCCACTCTGCACTATCTGTCGCTGCGTGGAGGAGGATAAGACCGCCGCGTCGTGTCCCTCTTTCTCTCTCCCTCCCGCGCTTGCCCTCTATCGCTCCCGCGCAGGGCCAAAACCCTAGCCGCCATGACCTCGAGCTAGAGCTTGTTCCTGGCCACCCCGAGCCCCGCTGAGCTTGCTAGAAGCTTCGCCACACCGTGTGGAACCTCCTCGCCGAAGGAATCGATCTCGGGCGCTTGCAATCGCCTGCATCGGCCGCTTCTTCCCCGACGCTGACATGCTCCGCCACGGACATTGCCATCGCTTTGGTCCGTCTTCCGCCTCGCCGTCACTATCAACAGACTCAGGGTGAGCTCATGGTTCTTGCGAACCCTTCCGCGCTTCCCCTTCCTCTCTAGTTCGCCCCAGCATCGCGTGCTGCCGTCTTCCTCCACCGCTCACCGTCGCAGTCGCATCTCCGGTGACCTTTAACCAGCAGCGTCGCTACTCCCAGGTTTGCCTCGACGAGCCGCGTCGAACACACCACTCCATGCAGCCCCGCTCGTCCCCTAGCGCCACCAACTGCCGCCGGCCGACGTGCCCTCCGGCGAGCCCATGGGGTGCCGAGGTGGCGATGAGGTGGTGCCCACGTGGGCCTGACGTGGGTGTCGACCCAGGGTTCGCCACGGTGGCAACCTCTGTGGCCCTGGCCCACAGGTCAGCCACTGTGGGTCGGTGGTGCCCCGGTGTAAAAAGTCCCCACCCTTGTGCTGACGTCATAATGACGCAGTAAAGTTATTTCTTGTTTTATTATTATTTCCATAAATGATTTAATAAGACAGAAATTATTATAATCTTATAAAATTCATAACTAATTCATATTTAATCAGAAAAATGTGAATAATATATCAAAATGTTCAAAAAATGAGATCTACACTTTAAAAATACAATCATGCATTGTTGATCAACCTAAACCCTATTAGAGGAACATCGAAACCCTCTAATTGCATTTGGGATCGATGGACTGCCAAACCATCGGCACTCCGAACCCATTTAAATCGATGTTAATCCTAGGGTTGCCATGATAACTTTAATTTATCATATCATTCATGTGCTTGCGCATTGCGTGGTTCGAGCTATTGATTGTTGCCTTTCTTTCCGGTATTGCTTCTTCGCGATAGGATCCGAGCACGAGATTGAAGTCAACAACACCGAATATCCTTATTTGTCTACTGAACGACAAGGCAAGCATAGCCTCTCATTCTGAACCTATGTTTTACAAAGTATTTACTTTCTCGCTATGTTGCACCCGATTCCAATGTGGTCTTTTGTCAGTAGCTAGAGTTACCTATTTGCTGCATAGTTTCCCTGTTGTAGCCTTTTACACCTGATCCTCTGCTCCTATCATACCTAGGTCTGGCACGTGAGCGTTGCTAGAGCTTCTTCAATGGTCAAGCTTAGCCATGCTTAGTAATTATGCCTGATCCATCCCGATGCTGATGAATCGGAGATGCCAAAGGATCTATAAAGGTAGGAGATGGAGACATGATCGAAGGTGACCGATAAATATGCTAAGGCTTGCATGGGAGGCCACGTTGGGTGTGGTTTTTGTACTCCTATGCTCGCCACTACTAGGAACCGAGTTCTTGACTTTGGAACCGAGACGAGCATACAACCACACGAGGCCTGGAAAACCCCTCGACTAACTAACTTGCCTAGTGGATTCCATGAGTCACATAGTTCGGGCTTTCCATTTGGCATACGCATTGAAAATGTTTTCAAAAGAGGAGGTGAAGGAGGTGCATCATAACAGGTAGGTAAGCGTGGACGGGGTTGGGGAGGCGGTTCCTCTGGGTAAACTAACCTCGCCTCACATCTCTAGGGACCGGCTTCAGGATTTGACCCATTACGGTGAAACCCTCCTTAGGGCGTGACTCATGGTCTCGGCGACAGCAAGGTAAAGGTTGTGGTCAACCACCCTCTACCGGCCTTCCAAGGAAGAGGGCTAATATTTTGGCATTAAGAGTCGGTTGGTACGTGTGGGTAAAGTTATACACCCTGCAGGGTTAAATCTTTTCGAAAAGCCGTGTTCATGGTTATGAACGCTTGGTGATCGAATTATAAGATCATAGATAACAATAACTAAAAGTAAAACTTGTTGATCCACGTGTGCTTAAGGATGCTTCCTAGGGGGTTATAGGGGTGATCCTAGATGAGGAGTTGAGATGTACTTGGTTAACAAGTTCAGATGTTCAAGATGGAGTTGTAACTCTCTTACCCCATTTTGAAAGTATTCTGTGTATACGAGCCTCTTCTCTCCCTCTTGTTCACAAACAAAGTTGGCATTATGCAAAGAAAATCCAGAGGAAACTTTTCTAGCCAGATCATGTAGACACTAGGTTATCTAAGTCTTGCGGAGTACATTCTCATACTCAGCCTTGTGCCATTGTTGTTTTTCTTCAGATGATCTAGTCGCTACCGAAGGTGGCTTCTACGTTGACATTGACGAGTAGTTGGGAGTCCCAGGTAGCAACCTGAGGACTATGGGTTGGACGTCTCTTATGTTTATGGACTCTTAGGCCCTTTGTTAAGTTTGTTGTGTAGAGCAACATAATTTGCTTTCGCTGTT
This sequence comes from Avena insularis, assembly GCA_023614405.1. Lineage (NCBI taxonomy): Eukaryota > Viridiplantae > Streptophyta > Magnoliopsida > Poales > Poaceae > Avena > Avena insularis. The sequence goes on from CM042696.1 coordinate 260,206,099, forward strand.
TGGTGTAATGATGGGTCTACGACCCCTGGTTTGTAATAATCTGATACCGTACTCTACTAAGAGTTTAAACTTATGTTGTTGAATCCCTGTGTTCTGTAATGCTACCGAATCATATAATGTGAGTCTCTGAGGTTGGAGTTAAATTTATTCCGGAGGTTAATCCGAGGTTTGTTTAACCCTAATCCCGGGGGTGTTACATTTTCGCACAAGCCCACGGAAGAGTATATAGGGAATCAAGGCAAAGGGTGAGACCTCACACGTTCACGCCCTAGTATAAAGGGGGGTCAGAAAGGATGTATCGCTGCCCTAGGCACAGGGTATAACTGCAGGGGTCCCACGCGTCATCGCGTCGTGGGAGAAACTCCTGGAGCCACAGCAGCACGCTCGAGCCTAGCGGTTAATAGCCCGCGGGCGCCACGAATCTGCAGTCAAGACAAACGCGTGGCAAGGTCATGATTTTGTGGTTAGACGCTAGGGCCCGCCAAGCGTCCTAGGTCGCTTGCCCCTTCGAGCCCTCAAGGGACACGTGCAGGCCAAACGCTCGGGGGCTACTATCGGGGACCTGGTAACAGGGGTACCGTGTCCCGACTGCCGGCAGCCCCTAGTGCCTCGAGATATTGTACCCTCGCGAACCCTCATTACCTCCTACGACAGGAGCGGCCCTCAAGAGGCCCCCCTCGTGAGGAAGCGCCCTCCCAAGCAAAAGCACCTGCAGAACCTCTCAAGGGTGCCATGGAGCGTGCCCTGGGCCCTTCGATGAAACCGCTAGGCACTTAGTGGGCGGGCCAGGTCGCGACAAAGGGCACGGTCACCGCGTCCTCACTATTCGCCTCGGAAAAGGAAGATATGGTCCACCCACCCTTTATTTGCAGCAGGGGGCCGAAGACCTCAGCGCAGTGGGCACACCAGTTGTCTATTGGGTGTCAAGGGGATAGTGGCAATGTCGGGCAGAGATAAACCGGAAAAAGGGAGGCCATTTTATCAACTAGCGGAGGCGCGTCTAGGCCCAATGACTCGGTCCACCAAAAAGTAGTCTTGTAAACCAGTGACTCGGAGGGCATCACTATGGTGACACTCCCAATCCATACACCGGGGGAAGAGGCCCGACGCTACCCTATATAAGGAGCCCTTCTCCTACCTTGCAAGGGATCAATCTCAGAGATCTAAAACCCTAGACTTTGATCCTCCATTGTAACCTCGCGAGGCACGCGAGCAATACAAAAAAGCAGGAGTAGGGGATTTACCTCCTCAGGAGGGTCCCAAACTAGGTAAAAACCGGTGTCAACTCTCTATCATGTGTTTGCTCTGCCGTCGTCGCTGAGCTCCTTTGGAATCGCGTGTTCATCCCCCTCACGAACCAAGGGATCTTTGGACCCTAGTTCCTTCATGGGACAAATCTCTGACACATATGTCTTGTCACAACCAAAGTGACCCACAAGGCCTCCACCATGAGACTCTTGAAGAAGCAAAATTTGGAGAGTTAACTTCGGAATGCAAAGCTTGTTTTGTTTAAAGAGAAAACCATTTGGCAAATAGAAGTCATCAAATCCTTTTTCAATTGAACACTTCGCAAATATTGGTCCAAAAAATGGGCCAAAAGCATACAAAGTTTTGATATCTTCAAGAACCAACACGTTTACTTCTAGGTGCTTAAGAAGGTTTGAGTTCTTGCGAGACAAAGCATCCGCAACTACATTATATTTGCCCTTCTTATATTTGACGATGTAAGGAAAAGACTCCATGAACTCAACCCACTTAGCGTGTATTTTACTCAAGTTGGCTTGGCCTTTGAGATATTTCAACGACTCATGGTCGGAATGCAAATGATAAATTCCTTAGGCCGAAGGTAGTGTTGCCAAACTTGAAGAACACGAACTAAGGCAAAAATTCTTTGTTGTAAATCGGATAGTTAAGGTGTGCGCCATCTAGTTTTGCACTATGGTACGATAGGACGTCCATTTTGCATGAGGACTCCTCCAATGTCAATACCACTAGCATCACACTCTATCTCAAAAGTTTTTGTGAAATCCGGTAAAGGTAGAGGTGCTTCGGTGGGGCTCTTTTTGAGATCACCAAAGGCCTTGGTTGTGCTTTTCCCCAAATGAAGGTGACATTCTTTTTGGTTAAGTCGTTGAGAGGACAAGCAATGGTAGAGAAATCTTTCACAAATCGATGATAGAAATCGGCCAAACCACGAAAACTTCGAACTTCACTCACATTTGTGGGAATGGGCCAATCTCGTATGTCTTTGACCTTAGAAACATTAACGTCAATACCATTCAAACAGATAACAAAACCAAGAAAAATCAACTTGTCTTTAACAAAAGTGCACTTGGGAAGATTAGCATATAGCTTTTCATTTTTAAGGATTTGCAAAACCTCCTTAACATGTATAACATGCTCTTCATGCGACTTGCTATAGATAAGAATATCATCAAAAAAGACTACTAAACTTTTTCCAATGAGAGATCTCAAAATATGATTCATAAGGCGCATGAAGGTGGATGGGTATTAGATAGGCCAAATGACATGACCAACCATTCATAGAGACCAAGTTTGGTCTGGAAGGCGGTTTCACTCATCACCTTCCACCATGCATATTTGATGGTAGCCACTACGAAGATCGATTTTCAAGAAAGTAGTAGCTCCACTCAACTCATCAAGCATGTCGTAAATATGTGGTATATGATGTCGATAGCGCACAGTGATAGCATTGATTGGATGGCAGTCCATGCATAATCGCAATGTAGCATCCGTCTTTGGAACAAGAATTATGGGTGCCGCACTTGGGCTTGTGATTACTTGGATCAAAGCTTTGGAGACTAGTTGGTTGATTTGGTGTTTGATCTCCTTTGTCTCCTCTGTGTCTATCAGTATGCGACATGGTTTCATAGAGGTGTGTCGAGTATGAGGTCAATGCGATGCTCAATTCTGTGAAGAGGAGGTAGTCCATGTGGAAGCTCTTCGAGAAACACATCCTTAAATTCCTGCAAAACAGCCATCAAAGAGGGAGGAACATTTGTTAAGTCATTAGTTCCTTGCGCTAGTCCCTTGCAAATGAGGACATAGTGCAAGATAGATGGGTTATTCCTCATGTCCCTCATCTCACTTTTGGTGGCAAGAAGAACACTCTTCATTTTTCCACTCAAGTTTGGCTTGTGACTCTCACTCGCTATATGGTGGTTCTCTCTCTCACCACTCTTCTTATGATGTGGTTTTGTGGTTTGCACCCTCGCTAAAGCCTTTGCATTGTCCACAATTATTTGTTCAAGATTCATTGGTTGCAAAACACATATCTTGTTACTCCATTTGAAGGTACACACATTTGTACTACCATCATGCAGAGCACCTTTGTCAAATTGCCACAGTCTACCAAGTAACATGTGGAAAACCGTCATGGGAACCACATCACACTCCACCATGCCTTTGTATGGTCCAATTGAGAATGTTACCGAGATGGTGTGCTTGATCTTCATGGACCCTTGGTCACTTAGCCATTGGACATGGTAGGGGTGCTTGTATGGATGGAGGGTGAGGTTGAGCTTCTCACATAACTTAGTGCTTGCAAGGTTGTGGCAACTCCCTCCATTGATGATAACTTTAATGGATTTCCCACTAATGTCGGCACATGTTTGGAAGATGTTGGATCTTTGATCTTCATGCTCTTGGGATTGAGTAGTCAAGATTCTTGTGATGACAAGCGATGGACTTGCGGGATGCTCAAACATGAGGAGTTCTTGGTCATCTCCAACATGTTGTCTTGCCATTGCTTATTTGACTCTTGCATCAAATTCATCTTCACTCAAGTATTCCTCATCACCATTGTCATGAATGAACAAGACTTTGGTATTGCCACATTTGGCCGACTAGTGTCCTTTTCCTCCACACTTGTAGCATTCACCATTGAATGGTGGGTCACCCAAGTTTGCTTGCCACTTGGGGTGGTTTTCCTTGAGGAAGTGCGGGCTTGAAAGGAGGCTTGGAGGTACTTGAGTTGCTTCCTTTGATGTTTGTTGTTGTAGCGGTTGGAGCTTGTTTATAGGTGAATTACGTATTTGTCTTGTTGTATTTGATGTCCTCTTGCACTTGACACTCGAACTTTGTTGCATTACGCACAAGATCGACCATGTTGTTGTACTTTTGGAACTCGGCGATGCGCTTGATTGGGTGGTCAAGCCAATGAGGAAGCGTGCCATTGTTTGCTCCTCACGCTCTTTAATGTTGGCACATGTCATGTTGAGCTCCATTTGCTTGAAGTAATCTTCCATGGTCTTTGTCCCTTGGTTAACCATTTGAAGCTTGTTGAAGAGATTGTGCATGTAGTGCGAAGGAACAAAGCGTGATCTCATATGAGCCTTAATATCTTTCCAAGTGTCTATTGGAGTGTAGCACCCCGGGAAAACCACTACTAGAAAATCGTGTGTTGTTTTCCGTTTGTGCATAATCATGATCGCATGCTCATGTCATCATGCCACATTGCATTTGAGCATTGTCATGTCATCACGCATATGTTTGCCTAAAACTATTTCCACAAGCCCTATTTTGTTTACTACATTAATCTCCTCCGTTTTGTTCCAAATTAAAACCCCGGGCCTACCTAGATATTTTGTTTGTCTAAAAAGAACTAATTACAATAGCCTTATAATTGAATAAATAAAACTTATATTATTTTGGGAGGCAGCCAGCCAGGCCCAAAAGTCCAGTCGACCACCTCCAACTAAACCCTAATATCTAATCCTAACTGATACATTGCAAATGTATCTATAATTTTTGATGTTCCATGCTTGGTTTTATCTACTTTCTTGTGTTTTGTCCACACTTTGGAGTAATTTTCATATGATTTCTTGGACTAACCTATTAACAAGATGCCATAGTGCCAGTTAACTGTTTTAAGCTGTTTTTGGTTCCAGGAAAGTCAGAAAATGAATATTCTCGGAATTGGATGGGACAGAATCCAAAGTTCCTATTTTACCGGAAGACTCACGGAGCCAGAATACGAGACGGAGGAGGGCCAGGGCCTGGCCACACCCTCCCCCCCAGGCGCGGGTCCCCCCAGGCCGCGCCAGGGCCTGGTGTGGGCCCCCTGGCCGGCCACCGACCTTGCCTCCTTCGCCTATATATTCCTCCCAAGGCAAAACCCCTAGATAGTCAATCAGAAATCCACGAAAAATTCCACAGCGCCACCGCCACCGAAGGGGAGATTCGGGGGATAGAAAGTCTCTGTTTCGGCACCCTGCCGGGATGGGGAAGTGCCCCCGGAGCCATCTCCATCGATATCCACCACCAACTCCATCACCATTGCTGATTCCCATGATGAGGAGGGAGTAGTTCTTCCTCGAGGCTAAGGGTTCTACCGGTAGCTATGTGTTCATCTCTCTCTCTATGCATGATCTTATTGAGATCATGAGCTTGTAATCTATAGATCTACCTTGCTACTCTAGTGCTTTAATAGATCTCTGCTCTCCCCATGTGTGTGAAGTTGACAGTGTGCACACCATGGTGGCACTTAGGCTAGAGATTACAAATACTTGTTATGAATTATATTTGGAGTTGGATGTCTTTATGAAATTGTGGTGTTTGTTGGAACCATCTAGTGCTCAAGGTGACAGTGTGGGGTTATCTAGATGGGAAAGGCTTACTTTGAGGTGTGCTGTTATAGCCCTACCATGGATTAGAGTGTCCAACCGGAGAGTAGTTCAGCATAGTATCATAAAGAAGAAGATATTTATATGAGAGTGTTCACTAGTGAAAGTATGATCCCTAGGCCTTGTTTCTCAGCATTGATACACCGTTTGCAATGATATGTTACATGTTTGCTTGCTTCCATCTTTATTTCAGTTTTACTTTAGTCTTTTCCATGCCATCAAGCTATTTTCTATCACCGTTACCACTTATAATTATCTATACCACTTGTATTTGACTATCTCTTCGCCGAACTAGTGCACCTATACACCTGACAAGTGTATTGGGTGTGTTGGGGACACAAGAGACTTCTTGTATCTTGATTGCAGGGTTGCTTGAGAGGGGATACCTTTGACCACTTCCTCCCTGAGTTCCATAAACCTTGGGTGATCAACTTAAGGGAAAACTTGCTGCTGTTCTACAAACCTCTGCACTTGGAGGCCCAACAACTGTCTACAAGAATAGAAGTACGTAGACATCACTAACCAACACCCCACCTATTCCCTACCGCCGCCACCAGTCCCACCTAACCCAACCACCACCTCACCCTCCTACCCCTCACGCCACACACACTCTGCGTGTTGCACGCACGCACGCTGCAGCGGCGCAATCATGTGCATACGGCAATACACGACGTGTGACCCCACCCCCACGTCGCTGACCGCTTCCTACCTACCCAGCAATTCCCTCTCGCCCCGTTTTTGTCCACCTCCCTGATGCAGAGCCCAGCGCCGCCTCCTCTGGCCCGCATCCCGAGCACTACCGCCGGATTCCTCTGCCTCAAGCCCTCCCCGAGCTCCACCGTGTCTCCTGGGCCTCGCCCTCGACCCCCGTTGCGAGCGTGGCCGCCGCGGCCGCCTCTCCTCCCTGATGTCTGTGTGCCACTAGTAGGAAGCCTGTTGCCCCTCTGGTTGTGGACTCACGACCAAGGCGCACCCCAGGCCATGGCTGCCTACCCAACCTCACCTGCATCCCCTCGACCCGGGCCTCATCCTTGCTTCCTGCAACGACGTTGCCGCCCCGAAGCCCGACCTCGCCGGCACCCCTTGCCTCCCCAAGCTCTGCCTCGCCCCAGTCGCATCGCGCCACCGCCATGTCGCCAGGCCTAGCTAGCCCCGTCCTCCTCTGCCTCCCCATCGAGACCGCCCCCGCGGGGCTGGCCCTCCTCCGCAGCATCTCCACCGAGCCTGTTAGCCGCCTCGATGTTCCTCTCCCTGCAGCCCTCCTCCCTGCTTTCGGCTGCAGGTCGTGGCCGCGTGGCGTCGAGTCCCCCTCCAAGCCGCCGCATGTCGAACTCTGATGCCTTGCCTATTGTGTTCAGGACGCTTTGTTCTAGTGCCTTCTTGCTGCTGTGAGTGTGGGAACACCGAAGAAAATAAATTAACACCACAACATGTGACCCCTATCTATTGCGAGTGATTGCGTTATCATGGTTCATCCGAGCACCTGGTGTTCCGCGTCCGATCCCCGGCGCCCAAGACCGGCCTCAACAAGATCTACATGGGAGCCATGCACCCATGAGGCGACAAGATGCAACAGGGTCTTCACGTCGGCCCGGTACCTCGGAAGATGTGCATGGTGATACTCGATGACCATCGATAAGTACTCTGTCACGGAAGACCGCGAGGACTTTGACATGGCCAAGATCTACCCAATGAACCAAACACCGCAACCCAAGTGCGGCACCGACAAATGAAGTCAGAACCACCAAGACCTTCGTCACGGAACACCAAGTCCTCCATCCTGGATCCGAGACCGATCCCATCACGACCCCGACCCTCGATCCCCAAGATCTTCGAACCTTGATGTGTGACCCCTATCTGAGACCCTATTTTAATAATATGTATCATATACCTTGTTGCACTTAAAACATTCATGCTTGCATCTCATCATGTGGTTTGGGGGCTTTTAGTCAATTCATCTCATAATTAAATATGGAGTCCATATGCGGACTTTCCTAGTATTATATTGGCTCCAATTAAGTTTGTGTAGCAAACCGATGCCATGTTTTGCGTTGTTAAGACAACATTTAAATTGGGGGTTACCTAAATAACATGAACCATCTAATTAATTGTCGGGACCCCGGTTCCGCTTAATATTGCCTAGTCACACCGCATCTTTCCCATGTCATACATCATACATGCATCATGCCCGATCTTCTGCCGTAGTATTAAATAGTACATTTGGTGTTTCTTTTAGTGTTTTGCTTCTTCATGGATTAGGCAGTTGAGTTGATGCGAGTATCGACAAGTTCTTCGGATATGAACCTCCGGCAGTATTTTCCAGGCGAGCAATCTTCCCCTTTCTACCTATTTTTCATTAATAGTCTTTACTTCCTCTTGTTGATCTATTGCTATATGTGTTGTCGATGTTTTAGTTTTCCATACCAGTTATATCTCCTGCAGCCTATATTGCCTTGGACACCTCCTATTACCAATTGTTTGATAGACAGTCGGCCTTGCGAGTCGTAGTTGCTTGCTCAGGTGCTTCTTCACGTCGTTGTCATCCCACCGTTGATGGAAGGTTGGCACATGCTTAATGGTGGATATTCTCATGGCTTTCGTTATAACGTGTTAATTAAAATGTTGGAACTAGATATAATGCAGAGACACGGGTGGGTAGTAGTCAATATTTGGTTTTTAACCGCCCACTTGTGTCCACCTAGGACTCGAGTTCTTAACACCTGTTCCGAGATCGAGCATGCTAACCACAGGTGGGTGTGTGGGCACCCCCATCGCCTTACTACATGATTTCAAAGTACTGTGTTGGGGGGCACAAACTAGTTTGGGGTGTTATTACTATCCTGTACTTATGTCATGCTTTACTGCTTTATTTACAATTGCGCGTGGAGCGCTTGTACTGTTTTGGAATGTGCAATGTTTTCACAGTATCGACATGCCCAGTCACACTTTCGGGTTCCCAGTCGTTTACAGCTATTGGCACAAACCCTGGGTCCGTCTCGGAGCCGGCCGACTTTGTTGCGGGTAGCTTAGTGGGGTGGCCCCCATGTACTTGCTTTGGGTCTGGGAAACATCGTTCCTGAAGCCCCATCGCATACCGTTGGGTGTATGTTCAGGATCTTGCTCATATCGGATCTGACAACAAGGGTTGAAGTGCGTGTGGATACTTTGGTGCACCCCTACAGGGTTAAATCTTTTCGTAAATCCAGGTTCGCGGTTATGGATGACTTGGAGCATAGTTTCTCTATCATAGACAACTAAAACTAAAGAATTGTTGCTATAATATGACTTGTATCTGATATGACTAGTAAGATGGATAACCACCATGGAATGATTAATAAAAGTGCCAATTGTATGAGTTTCCTCGGCATGACTTCCTTGTTTGGTCTCGAGGGGAAATATCAGGATGAGTATGTTTGGTGTTAGTATTAGGTTGGTTCTGAATTGGTCTTTATTATCCCTCTCTGATAGCCGACAGTTGTATCGAGACTCTATAGGTTGTTTAGTGCATGCTTCGCTGCCGCTTCAGTCCACCATACCTATGTAGGCGAGAGCCGCCGAATTCTAGACGCACTGTGTACTGGTCTCAGTACTGACTGCTCCCTTTTTCCTTTGCCCTTTGTTGGCACCCCTTTTGTTTTAGTAGGTTTGAGATCAACGTCGTTAGCAGGGTTATCCTTTCAGCTTGGCCTGGGCAGGGTTATGGACGCCATTGGTTATTCTTCAGGGCTCTTAGCCCCATTTCCACCTTATCCGTACTCGGATGTTGTATCGTTTTCACGGTGATTTGGATCTTTGTATTGTATATTTGTATTCTTGATTCATGGAGTCGTTGTTGTATATATATGTTCTGTGGGTTCTATCGTGGACTATTGTGTAATGATATTACTTTGTTTTCCACCCGCACGCAAGTGCCAGGTGGGCATCTTTGAATCGTTATGCGGGTTTGGCAGAATCGCTAAAACTTGCATAGGACCGATTCGAGGGTGTTACGAAGTGGTACCAGAGCTCAGCAGTTGCGATACCCCATTGGTCCAACATGTAGGATAACCTAGCTAACGACCAATGTAGAGTGTCAAAACTATTTTGCAAAATTGGTTAGATAAATCTGATTAGGTCTGCTTTTACTCATTATCCCTTTGCTTTACTCCTTACCCCTCTGATAGTCTCCTCATATTGAAAGTAATATAGAGCATCAGCAAATTATGTTACAGAGCTTATCTGCACAAGAAAATGATGATATCTTTAATAATACATTTAGTAATCCCATCCTAGTCTGTTATTTATCAGTATAAGTAGATCACCAAAGTAATCCCAAACCTGGGATTAAATTGCCTGAGCCAGTAGTAGGCATTATAGAGTCACTGTCAGTTCAATAGTATCGAAATCTTTAATAGGATAGCAAGAAAAGCTCTCATGCAAATTATCCAAAATGGATTAGTATTAGGTTTGTAAGCTATTCCTTTTAATGTCCACTACTCAACAATCCTACGAGTTTGCGATCTTAAATAACTAGAGCATGGTTTAAACAACAGTGACAATAAACATATCACTCCAAGCCTTAGGTTAAGCCTGGAACATGGGGAAACCCACTGGCGGACACAGAAAAAAAATTGTGGGTGGGCACACTCAAAAAAATTACACTAGGTGTGAATATTTTCCCAAGTAATGTAGATATAAATCCATTCACAACAACTTTTGACAAGACATGAACCCTTCTTAACATCCATGATTTGTTTTTGTCCACCATTTTACAAACTTTCGTGAAACATTTTTTTTAAGCGTGAAACCATTTTTCAAGCCATGAACCTTTTTTTTCACAACATGAACCTTTTTGGAACATCATTAAATTATTATTTATTATTTTTTGAACCGTAAACAATTTTTCCAAGACTTCATGAAACTTTTTTAAGTGTGAACCATTTTTAAGAGATTTTTTTTTCAAGACATGAATCTTTTTAACATTTATGAAAAAAAATCTTGGACCGTGAACCATTTTTTTGAATGACATGGACCTTTTCTTTTTGTAATACGAAAGTTTCTTTAACATCAATGAACATTTTCTTAGACTGGGCAAACCATTTTCGGTAAAAGTTAATGAAGTGTGAAGAAGAAATAATTGAACGGGAATAATAATGTACTCCCTCCGTTTTAAATTATAAGATGTTTTAGTTTTGTGAAAAAATTGTATCTAGACTCTTTTTAATGTGTAGGTTCATTGAGGTTTGGAGTGGATCTATACATTAAAAGAAGTCTAGATACACTCCTTTCACAAAACTAAAACATCTTATATTTTGAAATGGAGGGAGTATTAACCAATGAAGACCGAGGAACAGCTGTCTATAAATTGATTCCAGGGTTCGTACTCGCACATATCTGACCAAAAGCGACCATTACAAATTATATGGCTGCTGTCTACATGGGTTGCTGAGCAGGACCGCAGGAGTAGCTAGCGTGTGGCAGACTAATATACACTCGCAAGAAGCAAATCGGTATACACTCATCCGCTCGTTGCTGCCAGCCGGAGGCAAGGAGCCCAAACGAGCGTCTCTGCCTCTGCGCACCTGCGCCTGAGTGGGCAGTACCGGCCGACGGCATCGCGACTTAGTCGGGATGGGAACGAGCCGGCGGGGAGACGGGCAGTAAGGGGAGCCTATGGCAGCCACCAGAATTCTGGGTGGGCCGTGGCCCACCCGGCCAGCCCTGCGTCCGCCAGTGGGGAAACCCCTAGTTAGGATTGGCATCAGAGAGGGAGAGGGATAAAGAGAGAGGCAGAGGGGAGAAGAACACTTACCTAGGGCGAGTCATGGCTCGCCAGAGATGAAGTAGAGACGGCGCTGAATAGAGGCGGTGCTCGCCGCACAACGGCACAAGGACATGCGCCAAGTTGCAACTAGTGGCGGGAGATGACCACCACCCTACCATAACAACACCAAGAGGGGCGTGGCGGTGCCGAAGCACTAAACCCTAGCGCCACTAGAAGAAGAGGTTGACCAGGAGATAGTGCAGATTCCAGATCAACAAGGACCGAAGGATAGAGCTCGTCGAGAAGTGTCGTCTAGACCAGTCAGCAGTGGACGCAGTGGCCAAGATCAACCGAGAACAGCGGACGATGACAGCAGCGACGCTAGTGTCACGAGAGAGGAAGGGAGTGAGTCTGCTCGCGAGAGAGCGAGTAGTGTGGGTTGATCCATAGACCAAGATGGGTTCTGGGTGGGGTTGGACCCGACCAGCTGGGCCTGATTAGTTAGTGGGTCAAGTTGGCAGACGGCCAGGCCTAGTTTTAAAAGAATGATGAAAATTAAATTGTAATTAAAATTAAATTACCACAATGCCCTTGTGAACACTTTAAGCTCTAGAAAAAATCATAAAAATACATATGATATATCAAAATGTTCAAAAAATATAATCTATTCAAGAAAAATATTAAATTGTCCATTTAAATCATATAAAATGGGACAAAAGATTTAAACCATTAAATCTCTAATAGTAATTTATAAAAAATGAGGAAAAATCCTAAAAATAAATAAAAATCACTTTTAAGCATGAAAATTAATATATTATACAAGAAAATGCTAAGTATATTAGTCCATAAGATTTTAGGATTTATAAATAAATATATATATAAAGGTTTAAAAATTCCTTTTCCTTATATTAAAATAACAAGAATGTATTTTCTGTTGGGGATATGACCCCGGATACCCCAGAGTTGAGGTATGAAGTGATTCAATGAGGTATTAAGTAAACCAATAAAGGATAAGAGGAACGAAAAGAGTAAATAAAATAGGAAGAGAAGTGCAACTGGGACGACATATCCTAAACTCGGCCTAGCCAGGAATACAAGGAAAAAGAAAGAGTAGTGGCAATATATCCAGGTTGGGTCGGGATTCAGTCAAACCCGACTAGGCCTATGCACCCAACCGGCCCACCCCGGCACTACCTCAGCTCCTGCCTCGGTTGGACCCCGACTGGGCCGAGTGAGCCATAGCCGGCCCACTTCACCCCGGGTCCCAGCCAGCTCCCTCCATACTCCCACTTCACCCCGGCGTCACCACCAGATCCCGCCACACTCCCACTTCACCCCGCCAGCTCCCGCCAAGACTCCCGCCGAATTACTCCGCGTGGGCCGACATAGGGTCACTCTAGCCCACTGCGGGCTGGCCATGTCGTCTCGCTTCCCTACCGAAGCTACCAAGTCCCTGGGTGGGCCGGCACGGTTGACTCGGCCCACCACGGATTCACCTCGCCCGGCACCACTCCACTACCTCTTTGACTTGGTTGGGCCTCTTCCTGACCCGGCTGGGCCCTTTTATCCCTCAGGACGAGTCAGCCCTTCCCCAGGCCGAGTTTCCTCTTCACTTAGGGCAACTGGGCTGAGTTAATTCACCCCAGATGCCCTCTTATTCACACCCAGATGCCCTTTTATTCAACCCCCTAGATGCTCCCCCAACCTGTACATCGACAAGCCGTGAGGCCAGGTCAAGACTTGTAGTCACATGCCAGTCTTGGGACGCCCCTGGCTCAAACTGGCACGTGCAGTATCGTTGTAGGTGAGATGCCCGTGGTATCTCAGGAGATGTTATGGGATATGCTAGGCATCTCAAGAGATGCCATGGAATATGCTAAAGAGAAAAGACAGATGACTCAAGATGCCAAGGACAAGCACAACAGGACAACTGACATACCTGACAAGGCCCATGCCTTGTTAGTGGACCAGGCCCAAGCATGTGAGCGTGCCTTGTGCCCTAGGCTCCCCTTTATAAGTAGCACCATGGGGTCAATCCAGAGAGGCCCTGGAGGGCTCTTCAATTCTCTGCTCGATAGGAGCACTCCTTCCTCCTCTGCTCTCCCGTTGTTAGAGGCATAGGGAATACAACTCTAGGAGCACCATTGTAGCCATAGTGCATGGCCAAGTTATATGAGATCTAGATGCCGGAGTAGAGGTTTTATCTCACTAGGAGAGACTCGAACCTGGATATATCGTGTCTCTCTTTGTTCTTCCGTGTGCGGTCTTCACTTTGTCATCCCTCCCCGGATTCCTCCACGTCCATGCGACCCCAACTTAAGCCTACCCCAGGCATCTTCCGTGACACCACCACGATAGTTGGCACCCACCATGGGGCTAATTAGAGGCGTTGGTTGGGTTTCAATCCAGACGAGATCGTCTTCATCAACCTCTGCTTCACCATCGAGTAGCAGCTTCTTCATCCTCCTCCCCAACATATAGAGATCAAGGGAGTTGGCAAACAAACCTCTCTTATTGATATGAATCAACCTCATCACCAAGTGTGATGTAAGTATCAGTTGACTCATCCAACAAGACATATCTCAACCTCATCATCAAGTATATTGTGAGTATCAACTGACTCAACCACCAACACACACATGAGATAACCTCAAATGTCACTCAGGGGCTATCACCCTCTATCACTTAGTCATTCACCCCGGGAAGGAGATGACTCAACCTGGGGGCTAGCTAGCATATCAGTATAATCAACTATAGATAGAAAAGTATCCCTAGAACTTGGGTCATTATTTGACTCGGCATCCCCATGCATAGGACTCTTACTTAGAGTAGATATAAGATATGCCATCTGTTATGACCTAGCATATGTTAACTACTATATGTCTTCTAGCTATGTCTTCTAATACTATAGTACATCATTTGTTATATGTACTTGATGACTAACTATGTCATTTTGAGATGTTCAATGATAAAGAAATTTACCCCCAAGTCATCACAACATATTATGACTCGGATTATAGATCAACTTAGTTTGCCAGGTTATAGTATACCTTGGATCACTGTTTAACTCAGTTTTCTAGGTTATCTTATAACTCGGATTACTATTTAAATCAGTTTGCCAGGTTATCCCATATCTCGGATCACTGTTTAAATCCATTTGCCAGGTTATCTTATACCTCGGATTACTATTTTTATCAGTTTGCCAGGTTATCTTATACCTTAGATTACTATTTGTATTAGTTTGTCAGGTTATCTTATACCTCTGATTACTATTTGTATCAGTTTGCTATGTTATCATATATATCAAATTTATACATCGGATTACTATTTGTATCACTTTGCCAGGTTATATTATATCTCAGATTTATATCTCGGATCACTGTTAGCTAGTATATATCGTATCATATCTCAAATCACCATTTATGTCGGTTTGCCTGGGTATCATGGCATCATATCATATCCCAAATCATGATCAATATCAATTGGTCAATATATCAAAGGGCTATCATCAAACTATATCCCGAATCATCACTCATCTCGGCATGACCAAACAATCATCGAAATCTATATCAGATTCCCTATGTCTCAATCACCAAATATCTTGAGATCATCATGTAACTCAGATTCGGGACATATGACAGGTGTTGAGTCATATAACTCGGATTTGGAGTCATATAACTTGGATTCGGGAGATATGACAGGTGTTGAGTCATATGACTCAGATTTTGAGTTAGATAACTTGGATTTGAGGCGTATGTCATCTTTTAAGTCATATAACTCAGATGGTGAGTTAGATAACTTGGATTTGAGACATATGTTGGATGTTGAGTTATATAACTCGGATTATGAGTTAGATAACTCGGATTTGAGGCATATGTCAGATGGCGAGTCATGTAACTCAAATAGATAACTCAGATAGATAACTCGGACTGGGATATATATGTCCGAATTATGACAGGCGTGTCAGATTCAAACACATATGTAAAAATTTCCCAAAAAGGTTTATATGACAAATGCCCATGAAGGTTATATGTCAATTTTCCCAAAAAGGGTTATATGACAAATGCCCATGAAGGTTGTATGTCAATTTTCCCAAAAAAGGGTTATAAGACAAGTGCCCATGAAGGCTATTTGTCAAAATTTGCCCAAAAAGGGTTATATGACCAGTGCCCATGAAGGCCAGATGTCAAAACTCGCCCAAAGAGGTTATATGACTAGCACGTATGAAGGACAGATGTCAAAACTTGCCCAAAGAGGTTAAATGACTGGTGCCCATGAAGACCAGATGTCAAAACTTGCCCAAAGAGGTTAAATGACCAATTCCCATGAAGGCCAGATGTCAATACTTGCCCAAAGAGATTATATGACCAGTGCCCATGAAGGCCAGATGTCAAAACTTGCCCAAAGAGGTTATATGACCAGTGCCCATGAAGGCCAGATGTCAAAACTCGCCAAAGAGGTTAAATGACCAGTGCCCATGAATGCTAGATGTCAAAACTTTCCCAAAGCGGTTATATGACAAATGCTCGTGAAGGCTATATGTCAATCTTCCCAATAAAGGCTATATGTCCAATGTTGGGTCATGTAACCCAGAGATGGGTCATATGACTCGGATTGAGAACCAAATGGCTCGGATGTGGGTCACATAACTCGGATTGAAAGTCAAATGACTCGGATTTGGGTCACAAGACTCGGATTGTGAGTCAAGTGACTCGGATTTGGATCATATAACTCGGATTTTTGGTCACATGACTCGGATTGAAGGTCAAATGACTCAGATTTGGGTCACAAGACTTAGATTATGAGTCAAGAGTAGCACCCCATGTAAAACCACTACTAGAAAATCGTGTGTTGTTTTTTATTTTTCTACATCATCATGACCGCATGCTCATGTCATCAAGCCACATTGCATTTGAGCATCGTCATGTCATCATGCATGGGTTACCTAAAACTATTTTCTAAAAGTCTAGCTTTGTTTTCTAAATAACCCCCTCTTTATTTCAAATATAAACCCCAGTCTTTTTCAGATATTTTATTTGTCTAAAACTATTTACAAAACTCTTTCTAAAATAAAATAAATAAACTTGTTTTGTTTTAGTAGGGGACTCAGCCAGCCGCTAGGCCCAAAAGCCTAGCAGCTAGCCAACTACCACCCCACGGAAACCCTACCCTAACCCGACCAACCCCACCACACCCCTCTGCCGCCGCCACCGCCTGGGCTCGCACCCTCACGGTCGCCCATCACCCCACCGACAACCACCCACCGCTCGCAGCAGCCCCGTGCCTCGCACCACATAACCCTACCCACCTACCACGCATGAGACGCCTGCATGTCGCGAGTGATGCGTCCGCCTCGGCCCTACCCCGCAGACACCGTCTCCCTCGTAACCGTGCGACCCACCCCGCGTCTCTCCTCAACCAACCCCGGATTCTTACCCTTCCTCGATGGAAACCGCCAAGGCGCCACCGGTGCTGATTCCCTCCTCTTTGCTCCAGGCACCGCCGCCCACGGCCCCTTCCTTGACTTGGTGCTACCCCTTTGCTCACCTCGGTTCCGATCCGCCACCTCTCAAGGTCGCCTCCTGCGCGAGACCCGCCCCGGTCATCCTTCTCACCGTCGACAGGAGCTCGCCCGCCCTCCGCCAGAGCCGGCCCCACACCTGGCTTCGGCTCTCCCGCTACCTGGTCCTCAAGCTCGCCAGCCACCGCCCTTTGTTTCCTGCCAGCAACGGCTTCCTCGCCTTCCTCCCACAGGCAACCTATAAGGCTGCCTCCCTATAGCGTTGTTGCCACACGCACTTCCTCTCGAGATCTCCTCTGTCAACCACGTCCCTCCTGAGCCCCGTCTCGCCGCATGAGCCCTCGTCGGCGCCGTCTAGCGTGACCTCCTCTGCCCCGCCGGCATGTGCCTTGCGCCCCTCCCTGCCCACGCGCGTCACTGCCCACGCGCATCGCTGCCCACGCCCCACCTCGTGCTGGCCTCTGAAGGTCGGGCAGCCCCACACGCCTCCTCTGCTACGAGCCGACCGTCCCTGCAGCTCGCCAGCGATCGACCAAGGTCGCCTGCCGGTCGCTCATGTACGCCCTGGTATCCAGCAGCGACATCTCGTGCATCCTCGTAGCACAACCATGCGTCCGACGCCAAGATCTATAGTAGCTGTCAAGTTCGTTTGTGTACGGTGGAACACCAAGACCACTCGGCTGCAGCAATTTGTGCCATCGCCAAGATCTCCTCCAAAGTCGTGGCATGATGGTTGTACTCGTGAGGCAAAAAGTGGCGTCGAGATCTTCTAGACCCAGCTGTGATACCCTAAGGATGTGCGGATCTACATGCCCGAGATGATCCAGAAGGATCACGGACGGCAAGTTCACCGACATGGATCCGAAGACCGAACCCCCTAGTTCCCGGAGTCCGAAGATCAAGACCGAACCCGAACCCCCGTCGAACCCTCGGCACCCAAGATCTTCCGACCTTGATGTGTGACCCTCTTTTTCCGAGACCCCTATTTTATAAATGACATATATCTTGTTGCATAATTAAATTGTTCATGCATGCATACTGTAGCATCCCAATTGTCTAACAATTGTAATGCTACTTGGTCTAGTAATATAATGGCTACTTCCTATATATAACTGTTGCATCATAATTATATCATGCTCATGTCATCATGCCACCTTGCATTTGAGCATCATATAAAACCCTTGTTGTTTTGGTTCTTCTCTCATATGCATTGTAAATTGTATTTGCCTCTTGATATTGTATTTGGTTATTGATATATTGTTTAAATGCCCAAGTTGAGTTGGGGGCATATCTTTTATTCCACTCCACCACCCTTTCTTTCACCACCTTATAATTCCACCATCCCATTATCCATGAGCTTGTATTTTATTTTCTTTTGGTATTTAATCTAGCTCATGGGAGATAGGATGGATCTACTTCTACAAATTCTTTTGCTTGGCTTTTATTCCACTTTTGGGAATGCATAAGAATAATGCCATGTTAATATTATTGTTTTCACAAGAATAAACATGGCATTAATTATTTTGCATGGGCCATGCAAGCACCACCACATTCTAGTCCTTTGGGATTTTATAAGAATTTTTGAATGGTGTATCTCTCTTGGAGCTCTCCCTTCTCTCTCAAATCTTTCACCTTGTTGGGTTTATTTCTTTTTGCTTAGTGCTCATCAAGCTTTTCTCCCTCTCCCTCTCCCCATCATCTTGATCTTGTGTTGGGATCATGTTAAAACCCTCACACCACCTCTTCTCTCATCTCACTCTCCTTATCCATCATCACATCCTCCACCCTTGCTTGATCTTAGTGGATCACCCCTAAACCCTAAACCTAGTTCCCTCTCTAATCTAACCCTAGTTACACCCATCACCCCCTCTCTTCTCACCCTCTCCTCCAACCATGCCGAGGTGCCCCCTCTCCCTACCATGCAGGCCCCACCTAGCCACCTACTCCCCATGGCCGAGCTACCCTCCTACCCCAACCCTAGCACAAACCCTAACCCGAGCCTCTAGCCCTAGCTACATCTACCCGAGCCTCTCTCTCCTTCTCTCTCTGCCACAAGGCCCCACACCGAGCCTGGCCTCCTTGACCTCGCCTTGGCCCCACCTGGCAGCCTCCATCTACCCCTCCTTCACAGATGCCCAGCCCGAAAGCACGTGAGGAGGAGGGAAAAGGTGGCACCCGAGCCACCTTTAACTACCCCCTGCCACGGCTGCTCCTCCTCTCTCTCCCTCCTTTTTCTCCTTCCCCACGGCACCTGTGCCTCTCCCAGATCCACCCCAGGGCCTTGCCCTCTCCCCTCTTTTCTCCGCCGCCACCATCTACCCCATCGCCGGCCACCGTCGGTCTCCACCAGCTCCCGTCGATCCAGGAGGCGTAGGCGAGCAGGAGGTTGTCGGCGAGGTCGGGAAGGTCCTCTGCAGCAGCCCTGTACACGACGTCGAGGAGGAGACGGCCCAGACCTGCTGCACGCCATCGACACCGAGCCGAAACCCTAGCTCCAGATCGCCAGCATCCTCGCTGTTTCCCTGCGCTCCGGCACGATCCGACCCCACCGACCCACTCCCGGTGAGCTCCTCCTTCTCCCTGACATGGTCCGCCTCGCCGTACCGCCCTAGCCCCACCGGTCTTTTTTAACGGTCTCTGCTAGGCGCGTGTGTTGGCGTCTGCGCCGTCAGCGGCAGTCTTTCTTAGCCGCCTATCCCCTCCCTACAACAACGCCAGCCACATAGCGGTAATCACGCCACAGACGCGGGGTCGCGGGTTCGATCCATGCACCGTGCCCCGCCCTATCGAGCACAGACTCGTCGATAGAGGAATTCAGAGAAGAGATACAGTGCCGCGGCCCCTTTTGCACTTACCCCCCCCCCTAGTTTTTATCTGCTCAACCCACACTCCTCGCTAGCCCCACATCGACCAGTGGACTTCTTCCGTAAAACCCTCGGTCTTTTCTTATCCTAACCAGCGCTCAGTTGCCCCACCGGCTTCTGCGAGATCGTTCACATCACGTGGGCCTCGGCGTTGGTCCCACCTCATGATCAACGGGCTAGGCAGGCATGTGAGAAAAACATTTTCTGTCATTGTCGCCAGTCACCTGGCCCCACTTGGCTGTGGCTAGATCTGGGTGAGTAGCAAAAGGGTTTTCTGTTTTCTGTTTTAATTTAAACTTTTCAAATTTGATTTAAATTCAAATTCAATCTGCTTTTAAATAACTTTTGATTTATAATTCCAAATTAAACATGTAATATATGTTTTGAAATCAGAAAAATGTGAGGAATTCAATTATGCTATTCAAAATATTATTTTTGCACACTTTAAATTTCGAGTTGATTTAAATTACAATAAAATGCCCCTTTGTCCTATTTAATTAATAACTTTTGTTTTCTAACTCCAAATTTGACAAATAATATGTCTAAATTGATCAGCTCGACGAGACCTTTCTGTTTATGCATTCCATGTTCTGAATTGCAGCATGCATCATATAAATATAAAGTATACAGCAACTTATATGAGGTTTAAATGTGATTAAAACTCCATAAAATGCTTTATTCTTGTATTCCACACCTCACCCATGCCATGCTACATTATTGCCATGCAAATCGTGCATCATTCATCATGGCATGATTGTTTGCTTGTCGCATTTTATTCATATGCTTGTGCACTTTATTTATGTTGGCCCTTGTTTGTTTGGTTCTTCTTCGAATAGACGCTGAGCAGGGGATATATCAAGAAACCCAGGAGCACTACCCAGATCCTTCTCTCGCTTCAACTGAGCTGCCAGGCAAGCACTACCACATGCTTGCATACATATAGTACCTATTGCCTCTATCTTATTCTTGCATCATTGAGTCGCGATTGCATTAATCTGAATCCTGGCAAGTCTTTGCATAGCCTTTACTTTTAAACCCCAATCAAGCTTGTTCCTCCATCCCATGAGCCATTACTACAGGAGTTGTTTGAGCCATGCGGGTCGTAGAACAGCATGTGTAGGGTATGTGAGTGTCTGATGAATAACGAGGTACCTAAACAACTTAACCTGAGTAGTAGTGGGATAACTAATGAAAGTGGCACCGGTGAGCAATATCTGCTATTTGGTTTTTTATGCTCACTTGTGTCCCGTAGGACCCCGAGTACTTGATTCCTGTTCCTTGAATATTCGCGCTATCCACATCCGGGAGGCTTATGAACCCCCCTGAGCCAGAGCTTGATTCATTCTTATTTCTTGGGGCCACAAAGTAGTTTGTTCTAATCCGATGCTCTCAGCCGCAAAGCTTATGTCAACAACCTCATGATGGAAGAACAACAGCCTCTCTTGTGCGAGGAATTCCGTCAGCTCAACCTTGAAATTGTGGATCAAGGGTATCTTCTGAACCTTCTGGCAACCCCTCTCTTGGAAGAAAAGGTTCGCTCCCTTCAACTTGGTGATCCGTACACCAAGAAGGTCATCTCTAACATGCAGCTTCCGAAGTATGAGTTCTTCCACGTTGATGACCAAGGCACCCTTTTCTTTGAACACCGGATGTTTGTTCCGAACTACCCGGGTTTGAGAGAGCAAGTTCTCAAGGAGGCGCATGATTCTGTTCTTTCTATCCACCCTGGCAGCACAAAGATGTACATGGACTTGAAAACACAATATTGGTGGCCGGGATTGAAACGATATTGTGCCAAGTATGTCTCGGAGTGTGATGTCTGCCGCAGAGTTAAAGCCGTCCATCAGAAACCTTCCGATCTTCTACAGCCATTGAAACCCCCGGAATGGAAATGGGAGAAAGTGGAGATGGACTTCATAGCTGGTTTTCCAAGGTCGCAGAAAGGCAACAATGCAATCTTTGTTGTCATTGACAGGCTTTCTAAAGTGTCTCACTTCTTTCCCGTCAAGGAAACAATTTCTGCAATTCAGTTGGCTGAGCTCTATATCAATGTAATTGTCTCTCCTATGGGGTTCCTCTTGAGATCAGTTCAGACCGTGGAAGCATCTTCACTTCCAAGTTCTGGGAAAGTTTCCAAAATTCTTTGGGAACAAAATTGAACTTCAGCACAGCTTACCACCCTCAGTCGCAAGGACAAGTTGAAAGGATCAATCAGATTCTGGAGCATATGCTCCGTGCTTGCGTCATCTCTTTTGGCATGAAGTGGGAAGAATGTCTTCCTTATGCCGAATTCTCTTACAACAATAGCTTCCAGAAAAGTCTAAAGATGGCACCATTTGAGGCTCTCTATGGTCGCAAATGCAGAACTCCGATTGGTTGGTCGGGTGCAGGAGAAAGAATATTGTTTGGCCCTGACATTGTAACTCAAGCGGAGGAGAAGGTTCACATCATTCTTGAAAATCTGAAGATTGCTCAAAGCCGCCAGAAGAGCAATTATGACAGAAAGCACACGGACATGGAGTATGTCCCTGGTGATCTCGTTTACCTTCGTGTCACTCCCATGAGAGGCACGCACCACTTTGGTATCAAAGGAAAGCTGGCTCCTAGATACATCGGTCCATTCAAAATTCGTGGAAGAAGAGGAGAAGTTGCTTATGCTCTTGAGCTCCCGGAAAAACTCAAGGTCCATGATGTTTTCCACATCTCTCAACTCAAGAAGTGCTTGAAGGATCCCGGCAGGACCGTGGACCATGAGCTTATCAATCTCCAAGAAGACCTGTCTTATCAAGAACACCCCACAAAAATCCTGGAAGTCGCAGAAAGAAGGACTCGCAACAAGTCCATCAAGTTCTGCAAGGTGCAGTGGTCGCACCATTCTGTTGAAGAAGCCACTTGGGAACGTGAAGATGAGCTTCGTGCCAAGTATCCTACACTCGTTGAGTCTTCTTCTTCTTCCTAGAATCTCGGGGCGAGATTCCTGTTTAGTGGGGGAGAGTTGTAGCATCCCAATTGTCTAACAATTGTAATGCTACTTGGTCTAGTAATATAATGGCTACTTCCTATATATAACTGTTGCATCATAATTATATCATGCTCATGTCATCATGCCACCTTGCATTTGAGCATCATATAAAACCCTTGTTGTTTCGGTTCTTCTCTCATATGCATTGTAAATTGTATTTGCCTCTTGATATTGTATTTGGTTATTGATATATTGTTTAAATGCCCAAGTTGAGTTGGGGGCATATCTTTTATTCCACTCCACCACCCTTTCTTTCACCACCTTATAATTCCACCATCCCATTATCCATGAGCTTGTATTTTATTTTCTTTTGGTATTTAATCTAGCTCATGGGAGATAGGATGGATCTACTTCTACAAATTCTTTTGCTTGGCTTTTTTTCCACTTTTGGGAATGCATAAGAATAATGCCATGTTAATATTATTGTTTTCACAAGAATAAACATGGCATTAATTATTTTGCATGGGCCATGCAAGCACCACCACATTCTAGTCCTTTGGGATTTTATAAGAATTTTTGAATGGTGTATCTCTCTTGGAGCTCTCCCTTCTCTCTCAAATCTTTCACCTTGTTGGGTTTATTTCTTTTTGCTTAGTGCTCATCAAGCTTTTCTCCCTCTCCCTCTCCCCATCATCTTGATCTTGTGTTGGGATCATGTTAAAACCCTCACACCACCTCTTCTCTCATCTCACTCTCCTTATCCATCATCACATCCTCCACCCTTGCTTGATCTTAGTGGATCACCCCTAAACCCTAAACCTAGTTCCCTCTCTAATCTAACCCTAGTTACACCCATCACCCCCTCTCTTCTCACCCTCTCCTCCAACCATGCCGAGGTGCCCCCTCTCCCTACCATGCAGGCCCCACCTAGCCACCTACTGCCCCTGGCCGAGCTACCCTCCTACCCCAACCCTAGCATAAACCCTAACCCGAGCCTCTAGCCCTAGCTACATCTACCCGAGACTCTCTCTCTCTCCTTCTCTCTCTGCCACAAGGCCCCACACCGAGCCTGGCCTCCTTGACCTCGCCTTGGCCCCACCTGGCAGCCTCCATCTACCCCTCCCTCTGCCCATGCCGTCCAGCCCGAGCACGTGAGGAGGAGGGAAAAGGTGGCACCCGAGCCACCTTTAACTACCCCCTGCCACGGCTGCTCCTCCTCTCTCTCCCTCCTTTTCCTCCTTCCCCACGGCACCTGTGCCTCTCCCAGATCCACCCTAGGGCCTTGCCCTCTCCCCTCTTTTCTCCACCGCCACCATCTACCCCATCGTCGGCCACCGTCGGTCTCCACCAGCTCCCGTCGATCCAGGAGGCCTAGGCGAGCAGGAGGTTGTCGGCGAGGTCGGGAAGGTCCTGCGGCAGCCACCTGACACGACGTCGAGGAGGAGACGCCCAGACTGCAGACGCCATCGACACCGAAAGAAACCCTAGCTCCAGATCGCCAAGATCCTCGCCTTCCCTGCTCTCCCACGATCCGACCCCACCGACCCACTCCCGGTGAGCTCCTCCTTCTCCCTGACATGGTCCGCCTCGCCGTACCGCCCTAGCCCTCACCGGGTCTTTTTCTCATACGGCAGGTGTGCCAAGGCGTCTGCGCCACAGCGCCTTTTCTTAGCCGCTTATCCCTCCCTACAACAACGCCAGCCACCGCAGCGCCCGCCAAGACGCTGGGTCGCGGGTTCGATCCTCGTGCGTGCCCCGCCCTGTCGAGCACAGACTCGTCGACAGAGGAATTCAGAGAAGAGATACAGTGTCGCGGCCCCTTTTGCACTTACCCCCCTAGTTTTTATCTCAACCCCGCACTCGCTAGCCCCACCTGCTGCCCACTGTGGACTTCTTCCGAAAACCCCTCGGTCTTTTCTTATCCTAACCCGTGCTCCAAGTCCCCACACCGCCCACTTCTGCAGATCGTTCAACTCACACGTGGGCCTCAGCCTGGTCCCACCTAGCCAGACGGCAGGCAGGGGCATGAGAAAAACATTTTCCTGTCATTGTGTCAGTCAGCCCCACTTGTATGTGGCTGTGGATCTGGGTGAGTAGCAAAAGGGTTTTCTTTTCTGTTTTAATTTAAACTTTTCAAATTTGATTTAAATTCAAATTCAATCTGCTTTTAAATAACTTTTGATTTATAATTCCAAATTAAACATGTAATATATGTTTTGAAATCAGAAAAATGTGAGGAATTCAATTATGCTATTCAAAATATTATTTTTGCACACTTTAAATTTCGAGCTGATTTAAATTACAATAAAATGCCCCTTTGTCTTATTTAATTAATAACTTTTGTTTTCTAACTCCAAATTTGACAAATAATATGTCTAAATTGATCAGCTTGACGAGATCTTTCTGTTTATGCATTCCATGTTCTGAATTGCAGCATGCATCATATAAATATAAAGTATACAGCAAATTATATGAGGTTTAAATGTGATTAAAACTCCATAAAATGCTTTATTCTTGTATTCCACACCTCACCCATGCCATGCTACATTATTGCCATGCAAATCGTGCATCATTCATCATGGCATGATTGTTTGCTTGTCGCATTTTATTCATATGCTTGTGCACTTTATTTATGTTGGCCCTTGTTTGTTTGGTTCTTCTTCGAATAGACGTTGGAGTGGGATATATCAAGAAACCCAGAGCACTACCTGGATCCTTCTCTCGCTTCAATCGAGCCGCCAGTGCACTACCACATGCTTGCATACATATAGTACCTATTGCCTCTATCTTATTCTTGCATCATTGAGTCGCGATTGCATTAATCTGAATCCCAAGTACTGCATAGCCTTTACTTTTAAACCCCACCGAAGCTTGTTCCTCCATCCCATGAGCCATTACTACAGGAGTTGTTTGAGCCATGCGGGTCGTAGAACAGCATGTGTAGGGTATGTGAGTGTCTGATGAATAACGAGGTACCTAAACAACTTAACCTGAGTAGTAGTGGGATAACTAATGAAAGTGGCACCGGTGAGCAATATCGCTATTTGGTTTTCAAGCTCACTTGTGTCCGTGGGACCCCGAGTACTTGATTCCTGTTCCTTGAATATTCGCTATCCACATCCGGGAGGCTTATGAACCCCCTGAGCGAGCTTGATTCATTCTTATTTCTTGGGGCACAAAGTAGTTTGGGGCTTTATTACTATCCTGTACTTATGCCATGCTTTATCATGCTTATTTACGATTGCGTGGAGCGCAGACTCATGTTAGGAACCCGTGATACGTTTTTAGACGACAAGCCCACCACACTTTCGGTTCCCTCGTTTACCGTCGACACAAACCCCAGGTCCGTCTCGAGACCGGCCGACTTCGTTCTGTAGCTTAGTGGGTGGCCCCCTGCTTGCTTTGGTCTGGGAAACGCCGTGTCCAAACCCCGTCGACATCTTGTTGGGTGTATGTTTTGTGATCTTGTACCTACCGATCCGACAACAAGGGTGTAGGTGCGTGTGGAAACTTTGGTGCACCCTGCAGGTTAAATCTTTTCGAGAAGCCGTGGTTCTGCGGTTATGGACGACTTGGAGCACAGTTCGATCATAGACAACTATAACTAAAGTTTCGTTATAATTTGACTTGTATCCGATATGACTAGTAATCAGCTTCACTGCAACGGAATGGCTAAATAAAAGTACCAACAACTGCTGGGTTTGGGATATCTCATGCTAATTGTATCTGACTAGTAAGTGTTGCAACCACAATGTAATGGTTAACTAAAAGTGCCCATCGCTTATTATATCGGATGACTATCTATACCGACTAGTAATTGCTGCAACGATAATCGAATAAATAAAATCGTAATCGTGTGAGTTCCTCGGATGACTTCCTCGTTTGGTCTCGAGGGGAAATACCAGATGGGTATGTTTGGTGGTAGTATCGTTGGTTCCGAATAGGGCTTTCTTATCCTCTCTCGATAGCCGGCGCTATATCGAGTCTCTATAGGTTGTTCAAAGGCATCTTTGTCTTTCAGCCGCTTCACCATACCTATGTAGGCGAGGACCGCCAATTCTAGCCTTGCTGCATCGCCTCAAGATCGACCGCTCTCTTTTTCCTTTGCCCTTTGCCGGCACCCCTTTTGTTTTTAGCAGGTTTTGAGATCGACGTCGTTAGCAGGGTTACCCTTCCGGCTTGGCGTGGGCAGGTTTATGGACGCCATTGGTTATTCTTCAGGGCTCTTAGCTCGATTTGCTTCTTGTCCATAGTCGGATGATGTATCGTTTTCAAGGTGATTTGGATCTTTGTATTGTATATCTGCATTCTTGACTCATTGAGTCGCTATTGTATATATATGTTTTGTGGGTTCCATCGAGGACTATTGTGTAATGATATTACTTCGTCTTCCACCCGCACGCAAGTGCCTGGTGGGCACCTTTGAATCGTTTCTATGCGGGTTTGGCGGGAAGCGCTAAAACTTGCATAGGGTCGATTCTGAGGGTGTTACACATACATATTTTGTGGGTCTGGGTTATTTCGTCGATTAAACTAATAATTAATATGGAGACTAAATGCAAGCCAATCTAGTCTTATATTGGCCCCATTTAAATTTGTGTAGCGAACCGATGCCATGTTTTGCCTTGTTAATTCAACATTTAAATTGTGGGGTATCTAAACAACTTGAATCTTAGAATTAATTGGCGGGGCCCCGGTTTCGCTTAATATTGCCTAATTGCACCGCATCTGTGCCATGTCATGCATCATATCATAAACATGCCGATTCTCCTACCGTAGTATTAAATAGTGCATGTGGTGTTTCTTTTAGTGCTTTGGTTCTTCACGGATTAGGTTGTTGAGTTGATGTGAGCTTCGCCCCGTTCTTCGGATGAACCTTCGATAGTGTTTCATAGGCAAGTAATCTTCTCCTTTCTACCTATTTTGCTTTTATAGTCTTTATTTCCACCTGTTGATCTATTGTTATCCGTGTTGCGATGATTTAGTTTCTGTAAATCATTTATATTCCTTGCAGCCTCTATATTGCCTTGGACACATCCTATTGCCTATTGTTTTATAGACAGTTGGCCTTGCGAGTCGTAGTTTTTTGCTTAGGAGCTGCTTCGTGTTGTTATGGTTCCATCGTTGATGGAAGGTTGGCACATGCTTAATGGTGGAGATGATCATGGCTTTCATTATAACTTGTTAACTAAAATGCTGGAAATAGATATAATGGAGAGGCACGGGTGGGTAATAGTCAATATTTGTAACTGCCCACTTGTGTCCACCTAGGACCCGAGGTCTTGACACTTGTTCCGAGATCGAGCGCGCTAACCACAGGTGGGTGGGTGGGCACCCCATCAGCTTACTACCTGATTTCAAAGTGCTATGCTGGGGGCCACAAACTAGTTTGTGGTGTTATTACTATCCTATACTTATGACATGCTTTACTGCTTTATTTACGATTGTGCGTGGAGCGCATCTACTGTTTAGGAAACCCGTGCCATGTTTCCGCTGTATCGACAAGCCCAGTCACACTTTCGGGTTCCCAGTCGTTTACAGCCGTCGCCACATACCCTGGGTTCGTATCAGAGACGGTCAACTTCGTTGCGGGTAGCTTAGTGGGGTGTCCCCCATGTACTTGCTTTGGGTCTGGGAAACATTGTGTCCGAGGCCCCGTCGCATACTGTTGGGTGTATGTTTAGGATCTTGCTCATATTCAGATCTGACAACAATGGTCGAAGTGCCTGTGGATACTTTTGTGCACCCCTATAGGGTTAAATCTTTTTCAAAAGTCGTGTCCGCGGTTATGGACTACTTGGAGCATAGTTTCTCGATCATAGACAACTATAACTAAAGAATTGTTGTTATAATATGACTTGGATCAGATATGACTAGTAAGTTGGACAACCACCATGGAATGAATGAATAAAACTGCCAACTGTGTGAGTTTCCTTGGTAGGACTTCCTCGTTTGTTCTCAAGGGGGAAATACCAGGATGGGTATGTTTGGTGTTAGTATTAGGCTGGTTCCCCAACAGGTCTTTCTTATCCCTCTCTGATAGCCAACAGTTGTATTGAGTCTTTATAGGTTGTTTAGTGCATGCTTCGCTGCCGCTTCAGTCCACCATACCTATATAGGCGAGAGCCGCCGAATTCTACACTCGCCGTGTACTGGCCTCAGTACTGACCGCTCCTTTATTCCCTTTGCCCTTTGTCGGCACCCCTTTTGTTTTAGCAGGTTTGAGATTGACGTCGTTAGTAGGGTTACCCTTCCGGCTTGGCTTGGGCAGGGTTATGGATGCCATTGGTTATTCTTCAGGGCTCTTAGCCCCATTTGCATCTTACCCGTACTTGGATGTTGTATCGTTTTCAAGGTGATTTGGATCTTTGTATTGTATATCTGTATTCTTGACTCATGGAGTCGTTGTTGTATATATATGTTTTGTGGGTTCGATCATGGACTATTGTGTAATGATATTACTTTGTTTCCACCCGCACGCAAGTTCCTGGTGGGCATCTTTGAATCGTTTCTATGCGGGTTTGGCGGGAAACGCTAAAACTTGCATAGGGTCGATTCGAGGGTGTTACAAAGTGGTATCAGAGCGCAGCAGTTGTGATACCCCATTGGTCTAGCCTGTAGGATAACCTAGCTAACGGACGATGTAGAGTGTCAAAACTATTTTCAAAAATCGTTTGGATAGATATGATTAGGTCTGCTTTTACTCCTTACCCATATTGCTATTCTTCTCTTACCTCGACGTGTTTTGAATCTACTCTTATCTTTTCTTCGAGTCCAAGATTTCTCGTGGTTGGTTTTCCATCGTACCTTCAGGGTTTCGCTTCCTCCCTTTTATAACGGTGGTGCTACAATCATCAATATGCATCTTGTTTTTTGTACCCTTCGTCCAATATTTTGTCCTTGAACTCTTTATCTTCATGTGCCCTTTGACGGATACCCGTATTGTTGGAAAACATATGAGAATGATAAGCATTGGTGAAGTTGGAGTATACCTTGAGTAGGTGTTGTTCATGCCAATGGAACCTTCGCGGAACCTAATCATTGTGTCTTTTCATAAAATTTCTTTTGTATCTTATGGTGTTTTCCAACACGACGACATCATCAACATTAGAGGAGCCTACATAGATCCTTGTTTCCGAACATCGCTTGTAAAGATCTTTAGTCTGAATTCCGCGAGTCGGTTGCACGATTGTTTTGTTCATGTACAGAGTAATGTTTCGAGTGTGGGATAGAGTAGCTACCATACCACTACTATTATCATTTGCTTTTGTATGTTGAATGGTGGATAAATGCAATTTTAATCCTTCTATGGAAGTTAGAGGTGGCCTCATCTTTTGATACCTTTACCTTCATCCTTTGTTATCCGAAGAGTTCCATCAATGAACGCGGGCAATGATCCCTTGTTGCTGGTGTCGTCGATTTCAAGATGGAGCAAGAATCTGTGCTAGTGATGTCGCGAGGATCTACACTAAGCGAGAAGCTCCAGATTATCAGCCTTCTTCCCCGTACCATGAGGCGGATCTCAAGGGCAAGATCCATAGTTAGTGGTGTCGAATTGTAGCACCCCGGGTAAAACCACTACTAGAAAATCACGTGTTGTTTTTCATTTTTCTGCATCATCATGACCGCATGCTCATGTTATCATGCCACATTGCATTTGAGCATCGTCATGTCATCATGCTGAAGGAGATATGCCCTAGAGGCAAATAATAAATAGGTTTTTATTATTATATCTCAATTAGTTTATAATAGTTTCATATTGTGCTATAACTGTGCCAAGTAGAAACATTGGTACATGTGTGGTATGAAACAACAAAGTCTCTAGTAGCCTCTATTCATACTAGTTCGTTGGTCATGAGGATGATCTGGGTTTCAAGATCATGGGCATTTATGCCAATTGACAACGAGATCATATCATTGGAGAATGATGTGATTGGACATTCCTCGAAGGATTGCAACACGATCAAGTCATATAGTTCATTGTTTCAACAGCTATACCTAGACTCCTTTCCTTAGACTGTGAGCTCGTATTGCTCACTATTTTCCGAGGCTGCTTAGACTGCATCAACAGTCATCTGGTAATACGGTGGCCATAAAGGTGTATGTTGGGTATTCCGAAGGAACAGTAGATGACATGTGACTGCAAGACCGGGATTTGTTCACCCCACATGACAGGTAAAGATACATACGGCCGGCTTGGTGAGATTACATCCATAAATGTTGCAACATGTGACTCAGTCACGGGGATGTAATATCACGGTAACAAGAAAACAGAACTTCTTATGAATGAGATTGAACAAGGTATGTGATACCAATGATTGGATCTTGGACAAGTCATATCGAGAAACAAAAGGAATTGGATGCTACATTTAGCGGTTCAAACGACATTGTCATCAGGAATGCATAGGGGTCACATGGATATCCCTGGTCCCTCTGTTGATCATTGATACAGATCATGTCTAGAGCATTCCCAAGCCATGAGTGGATACACTTAAGGGTATGATGAGAGCGATCATTCATAAGACGGAATCACAGTAGAGAAAGAGAAAGCCGGAATCGTTCCGTAGAGAGATTTGAAGTTGTTCGGAGAAAGAATAAAGGAAAAGACCGAAAAAGTGTTTTCGGATAAATGGGAATTTAAATATACATTTATTATATGTTAATTATGAATTAATATATAATAAATAATATTTAGATTAAGATTTATAAAAGCAACTTTTATATTAGGCCAAATCCCCGGAGGGAAATAGCCTAGAAGAAAAGCTGCAGGAAAAAGGAAAGGAAAAAGAAAACAGCCCAGCCCACGTGGGCGGCAGATAATATCCACCGCACCAGGCGACACACAGCTAGGCTGCGCTCATGGGCGGGTGGCGGATACTCCGCGCCACATGGGGGGCAGGCGCCAGCCGCCGGCCGCCACCCTGGGCCTGCTCAACCCCGGCCCATGCAGGGCTCGCGGGGGAGCGGACCGGGCAGGCGTGCTGGGCCACCGGGAGGCAGAGCTGGCCCACCCGGGGTAGCCTCGCCAGGCTGCCACGGCGGGAGATAGGTAGGCGCGCGGTGGGCCGTGCCAAGGCCCACCTAGCCGCCCCTCCTCCCAGGCTGTTGTTCCCTGTGTTGTTGTTTTACCTATTGGGCTGATTAGAATCGGCCCATTCAGCCAGGACGAAAATCCCTGGTATTTTTCCTTTACTATTGTCCCACATGGCTAACCTAATAGGGAGGGCACACCCCCTCCACCTATATAAAGGGGTGCCTATGGGTGGGATTAGACACACCAATATTTGGAGAAGTCCTTTGGTTGACTTCCTCCTTCCTCTCTCTCTCTCTCTCTCTCTCTAGCCCTTGTGACCATGGCCCCAAGTTTGGGCTGTGCGAACAAGGCATACCTGCAGTACGCAGTTGCGCTGTAGGGATTCCTAGCCGGATATCAACTTCCACACTCCCGGCGGGATCGGGGAGCCGGAGGTCTCATCATGCACTGGATGTGTACGAAGACATGAGGCGCAACACTTGGGGCACTTAAATGTCGTTAGCCGGAGCTGCTGCATGATGAAGAAGGAGCAAGGGGTGACCTGCGAGGAGCTTCGCGACCTTGAGGTCGGCTACGAGTACGACTACATCAACCATGTTCCCCGTGGAACATTAACCGCGTACGGTCTACAAGGGTATGTATTCTCTACTCATTGGCCGTTACCGCATTACTATATAGATAGATCCTAGGCAGTTTTGGGGTTCCATCGTAGGAAAAATTTTGTTTTCTGCTGCGATCCCCTTCAGTGGTATCAGAGCCGATCTATGTGTAGGAGTGTTGTACGGCCAGTACGCACAAGTATTTTGCTGGCATTGATCCCTTAGTTGTTACCCTCTAACGTGTACTTGTTTATATCGCGGTATTGTTTGATGAAGCGGCCCGAAACGACCTTACGCGTATTCGTACGCGAGACTGGTTCCACGCTCAACATACAGCTTGTACCGTAAAAGTGGCTAACGGGTGTCTGTCTCTCATTCAATAGTTGATATAGCATTTACAACGGAGGGCCCCGAAAGGGGTGTAGTAGAGACAACTGTCGGATCCATGTTGTGGTTGGAAAGTTTGTAGATTAGAAATGGTTCTATTGCGAAAGCCCTAACAACCACGTAAAACTTGCAATAGATAAAGTAGAGGCGTCTAACTTTATTTTGCAGAAGGGCATGTGATTATGATATGGCATTGGTCGTTACGAAGGTAAAGTAGTTTACTTTTCTGTTACTAAGTAGTATAGTAATAGTCATCGTTCCGATGGACGACCTGGTGGAGGCGTTGTGGACTTGGCGTTAAACCAAGGGCAAGATGGATATCATGCCGGAGCACTCGATGGAGATCAAGGCACAAGAAGAAGCACCATATCATATCATATTATACATATGATGTTGATACCTGTTTCACATCTTATTGTGTGCTAGTATTAAGATACTCAACGGTAGCAAATAAGATAATCCCTATTGAATGCCAATGTTCCGTGTTCCCCTTGTGTGTGCACCACCAAGAAAGTTCTTCGGTATGAGGCGCCCTGCGGTGAGTAGGGGTCAGACATATCTACGTTCGCATACAGTGGGTGTAAGCCTTGTTGCACAGCGAATACACACAAGTTAGATTTGGCGAGCCTAGCATGTTATAGAGATGTGGCCTTGGAACACAAGAGATCAAATGATCGAGCATGAGTCACATGGATGATGTGATTACATTATTGAATGTCTACCTTTTATAATGCACTGATGGCCGTGACGATCAGGGGAGGTGCAGAGGATAGGGATCATGTGATCACTAAAATCGACCAGGGGATGACAATTTTAGTGGAGATCAATTATAAATTGATCTATTATTATAAACTTAGTCTAGATGTCTGTTTGCAAATATCTTAGTAGATCATGGCCTATCCCATTGAGGTCTTTTGCGACCATGGGAATATATTGCTTAATTTGGAACTTAGCAAAAGGGTCCAACTTCATAGATTAATACCCACGCCTGAGGGATATCCTCGTAAAAGGTCATATTCTCTTCTTAATACAATAACCATTAGGAGATAATTCGATGACTCCGGAATGTTTGTGTTTTATCCATAATCATCCAATAAGCCATTCTCCATTCGATGGAGAGTTGGGCTACATTTTGTATTCTATAGAATAAGGCACATAGAGTATGAGCTGTTGGATGGGTTTTCCTCCATCATGGATGAAAAGAGAATATTTAGAGAAACACTTAGCAATCTGGCGTTAGAGTTGAGAACTCTTGGAAGGGCTTGATTGCAATGGAGTTCATGGATGAAAAGGTATATGTAAGATATACAAATTATAAATGTGATTCTTGCAAAACTCATTGTAGTTTGCAAAGTATTTGATACTTGTCGCATTTTGTGAAAACAGGAGGATCTACTTGAGAATTGCTGGTTTTGAGGCAACGTGACTTGATGACGGCAAGCAAAATAGTTGATGACCGACATCACCTCTTTCCTCAAAGTTTGTCATTTGGATTAGTGGACTTGAATATAATTTTGTATTCCTTGTTTGTGTGTCTTGCTTTTGGCAAGACGATTATTCATATGAACAAGTTACAAGCCAGTTTGTACTATTCTTTATGAACGATACCTTATGGTCACATTATGATTACAAACAAGTTATTCTCATCACTATGTTAATGATAATGGTTTAAACATTTTTAAAGGATTAGAATGCTAAAAGATATCCAAAGTTTAATAATGAAATGACACTATAGTTTAAGTCATTTTGGTTATTGCATGTTCTTCATTCTAAATGAAGATCGGGGTACTAGATGCTTGATCTAGAGACTTTGCAAAACCATGCCTCTTGGGCAGAATGACTAAAACTACGCATTCTGGTAAAACGGTGATATGCGAAGAAATGTTGAATCTTATACATAGTAATGTATCATATTTTCAACAAGTAGTGGAAATCATTAGTTAATTGTGGACTTAAATGAATAAGCAAACATGAGTTTGAAACGATTTGAATTGTTCAAATGAGTTCACAACAAAGAGGATATTGAATTAACAAGTCTCTTCGATTTGATCGACTTGACTAAGGTATTCAAGTTAAGTTTAGCATAAAAGGGACTTGTGAAAGATGTTTCACAAATTATGATAATTGGACAAATTCAAACTGTGTTGAAATGTCTAAACATCATAATCAATATGTATTAGATGCATATGGTATAATATTATATCTTATCAGGGTTATAGTTGTCATTTAGAGTTAGAGATTGAAATAAGCAAACACTCATTTGAAATACAAAGGAACATCTAAAAGATTTATGGAAACAACACCATAAGTGTTATGGCAAGTTCGAGTTTCTGGAGATTTCGATAAGTCGACATCGTGGCGAATAAACAAGTCTTTGTAAAGCACTCTTAGGGAGCTATGAATGCATCGTCCACAAGGGACAAACCTGTTGTTGTCCTAAGTTGATGTGTCTTTATGAAGATACAGGTGGAAGAAAGTAAAAGATCAAAACAAGGTATTTGACCTTACCTCCTGATTGTTGAGTGGCGCAGCGGAATTTGTTTCGTGAATCCAAACTCTACATATAGTGGATAAACCAATGATAATGATCATAAAGTTTTAGTGAATATTTTTACTAAAGAAAGTAGGATTCATCTATATATTGTACAAGTTTGTGGAATTATATTATTGATTCACTTGTCATGTTTTGAACAAGACATACCTACGAATTACAAAGAAGCGTGATGGACCTAAGTATGAGAAATGAATGGTCATTGAAATCTCGTTAGTGGAATTCTCGATTTGATGATGATCAAAGAATTTTTGAATGTCCAATATTATCGAGAGGACCTAGATTTGAGTGGGAGAAAATCAGCTTGGCTAACTCATAATATGTAGCTAACATATTTTGAGTGGGAGCTAAGTGAAATCCCTGGATCGCAAACATGAATGTCATATTTGAGTGGGAGCGTGAAATCATTCTGTGATATGTGGACGACATATGTGAATGATGTGATTGGTGTTAATAATATTTTAAGTTAGGATGAAGTTGAAGTTATTAAACAATAAGATCTATCGAGATAGATTGGTGAGTTTAATAAACACTGAATGTCGAATGCTTCTTGGACGTGATTCTGAAAGATGTTCAGAATGTCCCAAGACAAGATTCTGAAGAAGCTCAGAATGGAACAAGGTAAAAAAGCAGTCCTTACTATATGAAGCATTGAGTTAGTATTGCAACTATGGTTGAAAGAAAGAGATGTGTTGCATCTCCTATGCCTCAGTCATAGGTTCTTCCATATAACCATGTTGTATACTCGACATAAAGTGACCCAAGGTTCTGGTTAGTAGGACAAAGTCTTAACTGTAAGAACGTTTCTTTAAGTGATTCCTGAGTTGATCACTGAACCAGAATTAAGTTTGTACTTAAATGACAAGAAGCAAAGTAAGTGGCATAGTTGCATTTCATGCACTATGATCTACATAGATATAGAAGTATAAAAGCTCCATCTGATGTGATATATAATGTTGTGGCGGGGCTAGTTTGCTTTTAACGTAGAATGATGTGTCCCAGGGCCCAATCCCATGAGAAAGCCCTCGAGGTTAATCTAAAGTCACTGTAAGCTCATGGAATCTGTCCTTGTTCTGCTGCCATGACTATAGTATATACACAAGCAAAGTGTGTTTCGAAGTTTAGATGACAACGGTGAAAACGACCGTCATTATAAATACTAGAAACAAAGTCTCACTTTGTTTCCAAACAAATACTTCGACCCATTATATGATAATGGTGTGAATGTCAAAATTAGGAAGACATTAACGATTTGCAAAAGGCATAATGATCTGGTAAAACAAAACATGGACATGATGTTTCCCATGAGCATGCATGATCTGTAAACGCATATGGTATATGGTTTATATGAGTAAAATGCGAGGTGGATTATTTGTACTCTAGTGCAAGTGGGAGCTGAAGGAGATATGCCCTAGAGGCAAATAATAAATAGGTTTTTATTGTCATATCTCAATTAGTTTATAATAGTTTCATATTATGCTATAACTGTGCCAAGTAGAAACATTGGTACAGGTGTGGAATGAAACAACAAAGTCCCTAGTAGCCTCTATTCATACTAGTTTGTTGGTCATGAGGATGATCTGGGTTTCAAGATCATGGGCATTTATGCCAATTGACAACGGGATCATACCATTGGAGAATGATGTGATTGGACATTCCTCGAAGGATTGCAACACAATCAAGTCATATAGTTCATTGTTTCAACAGCTATACCTAGACTCCTTTCCTTAGACCGTGAGCTCGTATTGTCACTATTTTCCGAGCTGCTTAGACTGCATCAACCGTCATATGGTAATATGGTGGCCATAAAGGTGTACGTTGGGTATTCCGAAGGAACAGTAGATGACATGTGACTGCAAGACCGGGATTTGTTCACCCACATGACGGGTAAAGATACATACGGTCGGCTTGGTGAGATTACATCCATAAATGTTGCAACATGTGACTCGGTCACGGGGATGTAATATCACGGTAACAAGAAAACAGAACTTGTTGTGAACGAGATTGAACAAGGTATGTGATACCAATGATCGGATCTCGGATAAGTCGTATCGAGAAACAAAAGGAATTGGATGTTACATTTAGCGGTTCAAACGACATTGTCATCAGGAATGCATAGGGGTCACATGGATATCCTTGATCCCTCT
Organism: Avena insularis; assembly: GCA_023614405.1. Taxonomy (NCBI): domain Eukaryota; kingdom Viridiplantae; phylum Streptophyta; class Magnoliopsida; order Poales; family Poaceae; genus Avena; species Avena insularis. The sequence goes on from CM042696.1 coordinate 260,243,552, forward strand.
GTTGATCATTGATACAGATCATGTCTAGAGCATTCCCGAGCTGTGAGAGTATACACTTAAGGGTACGATGAGAGTGATTATTCGTAAGACGGAATCACAGTAGAGAAAGAGAAAGCCGGAATCGTTCAGCAGAGAGATCCGAAGTTGTTCGGAGAAAGAATAAAGGAAAAGACCGGAAAAGTGTTTTCGGATAAATGGGAATTTAAATATACATTTATTATATGTTAATTATGAATTAATATATACTAAATAATATTTAGATTAAGATTTATAAAAGCAAGTTTTATATTAGGCCAAATCCCCGGAGGGAAATAGCCTAGAAGAAAAGCTGCAAGAAAAAGGAAAGGAAAAAAGAAAACAGCCCAGCCCACGTGGGCGGCAGATAATATCCACCGCACCAGGCGACACGCAGCTAGGATGCGCTCATGGGCGGGCGATGGATACTCCGCACCGCACGGGGGGTAGGCGCCAGCCGCTGCCCTGGGCCTGCTCAACCTCGGCCCATGCGGGCTCATGAGCGGACGGGAAAGGCGTCTTGGTCAGGGAGGCGGCCGGCCACCTGTGGTCGCCAGGCCGCCACGGCGGGAGATAGGCAGGCACGTGGTGGGCCGCGCCAAGACCCACCCGGCCGCCCCTCCTCCCAGGTTGTTGTTCCCTGTGCTGCTGTTTTACCTATTGGGCTGATTAGAATCAGCCCATTCGGCCAGGACGAAAATCCCAGGTATTTTTCCTTTACTATTAGTCCCACATGGCTAACCTAATGGGGAGGGCACACCCCCTGCGCCTATATAAAGGGGTGCCCATGGGTGGGATTAGACACACCAATATTTGGAGAAGTCATTTGGTTGACTTCCTCCTTCCTCTCTCTCTCTGGCCCTTATGACCATGACCCCAAGTTTGGGTTGTGCGAACAAGGCATACATGTATGTAACTACCTCGGTGAATTACGCTCTTAGTTACAAGCCTGGATGAGCGGAAATGGTTAAAATAGTACGGTGGGGCCCAATACCACTCACAGGTAGACCTTTCGGCCGTCCTAACCATTTCCAAACATCGGGACAAGAACGAGCGGCGTAATCGGCAGGCGAAGGGATCAACTACATACACAAATGAGTATGTATGCAAGCCACCATACAACAGTCCTCAGAGCCATTCCAACGAAAATAAATAGAAATATTGCAATGCCATACGGCAAGATCCAAATATCCTAGATAGATATAATAGTTTAGGATATCTCCTCATACATCAAACATCAGAGTATCAGGCGGAAGCGGAAAACAAGATCCGAGTACGGATAAGAAGCAAATCGGCATAAGATGCCCCATAAATAAACACATCCCGCCCACAGATCTCACGGATCCCGTTCGGAATCTCTACACCGAGTGATCGTTGCCAACATCGTCTCTCCTCCACCCAGATCCATCTTGCGAGTTTACCTGCTCATCCTAATCAAACAATTTATCGTGTGAGACCCTAGAAATTTTCGCAAGTATTTATGCCTCTAAAGGGGACACAACCTGGGTGACGCAATTGCAGCAAAAGATAATACCTAACAATTCTAGGGATACTCGCTAACCATCCGCCTAACCAGAGATAGACGGATGTCCGTGAATTAATAACAACAGTTATAACAGTAATATTATCAGATCCATCCTCCTCCTCGCTTACCAACGAGGAAGCGGACGAACAACCCCCCCATCCGTTGGCAGTTTTATTATCCATTCCATGAGTGTTGCACTATTTACTAGTCAGGTACTTAGTCAATTTAAAAGCGGTACTTTAGTTATACTTGTCTATGATCGAGCGTGCTCCAAGTCGTCCATAACGCGGACACGGCTTTGAAAGATTTACCTGGGGGTGCACAAATAGCAACACACACTCGATCAACCTCGGAAAAACCAAATCAAAACCCAACGAGGCATTCACGACAAAGCGATCACAGATTCAGAAATATTTCAGGGCCACCCCATTAAGCTACCCATAGCGAAGTTGGCCGGCTCGAGACGGACTCAAGGTTTTGCGTCAATGGCTGTAACGACGGGAACCCAAAAGTATGACTGGCTTGTCAATACCGAAAACACTCCGCATCCAAAAGCGTCAGTGCTCCTCGCACAATCTTAAATAAAGCAGTAAAGCATGGCATAAGTACAGGATAGTAATAAAGCCCCAAACTACTTGTGGCCCCAAGAAATAAGAATGAAGCAAGCTCTGGCTCAGGGGGGTTCATAAGCCTCCCGGATGTGGATAGCGCGAATATTCAAGGAACAGGAATCAAGTACTCGAGGTCCTACGGGACACAAGTGAGCATGAAAAACCAAATAGCAGATATTGCTCACCGGTGCCACTGTCATTAGTTATCCCATTACTACTCAGGTTAAGTTGTTTAGGTACCTCGTTATCCATCAGACACTCACATACCCTACACATGCTATTCTCGACCGCATGGCTCAAGCAACTCCTGTAGTAATGGCTCATGGGATGGAGGAACAAGCTTCAGTGGGGTTTAAAAGTAAAGGCTATGCAGTACTTGGGATTTAGTTTAATGCAACCGCGACTCAATGATGCAAGAATAAGATAGAGGAAATAGGTACTATATGTATGCAAGCATGTGGTAGTGCTTGCCTGGCAGCTCAGTTGAAGCGAGAGAAGGATGCAGGTAGTGCTCACAGGTTTCTTGATATATCCCACCTTTCGTCTATTCGAAGAAGAACCAAACAAACAAGGGCCAACATAAATAAAGTGCACAAGCATATGAATAAAATGCGACAAGCAAACAATCATGCCATGATGAATGATGCACAATTTGCATGGCAATAATGTAGCATGGCATGGTGAGGTGTGGAATACAAGAATAAAGCATTTTATGGAGTTTTAGTCACCTTTTATCCTCAAATAAGTTGCTGTATACTTTATATTTATGTGATGCATGCTGCAATTCAGAACATGGAATGCATAAACAGAAAGGTCTCGTCGAGCTGATCAATTTAGACATATCATTTGTCAAATTTGGAGTTATAAAACAAAAGTTATTAATTAATTAAGGCAAAGGGCATTTTATTGTAATTTTGAGCAACTCGAAATTTTAAAGTGTTCAAAATATATTTTGAAGGGCATATTTGAAATCCTCACATTTTTATGATTCCAATACATATATTATTTGTATTATTTGGAATTATATTTTAAAAGATATTTGAAAACAGATTTGAATTTGAATTTAAAACAAATTTGAAAAGTTTGAATTAAAACAGAAAACAGAAAACCTTTTTGTCACTCAGCAAACCTAGCCATGACAAAGGACAAGTGGGCCAACTGCTGATTGGGCGACACAGTGTGCCGAACAGGTTTTTCTCACATGGTGTCCTAGACCAAGAGGTCGACAGTGGGGCCGGCGACCTCAGCAGGTCCACAGCCTTGACCAGCGGCGACACGTAGTGGATCCGGAGAGTGGGTTGAGGTTATGGACTCTGGGGTACCTTTTTGCAAAAAGGCTGGGAGGCTGACAGGTGGGACTGGCTGGACCGTGGGTTTAGCCGAAATAAAACGAGGGGGTTAAGCGCAAAAAGGGGCCACGCCACTGTGGATCTTCTCTGCGATCTGACGACCGATCGGTGTCCGCACGCGCAGAGCGCTTGGCGGGGATCGAACCAGGTCGCGCGCGCGTGTGAGGGTGACCAGCGGCTGGTTACGGGATGGTGACAGAGGAGCGACGGGCGGCTAGATAAGGTGCTACGACGCGAGCGAACGAGGCCGACGGCAGCGGCAGAGCGCTCGAGCGTTAAACAAACGGCGAGCTAGAGCGGTACGGCGAGGCGGATCATGTCAGGGAGAAAGAGGTGCTCACCGCGGGCTCGGCGGTGGTGTTGGATCGGGCGGGGGCGTGGCGGATCGACGCAGACGCCTTCCGGCCGCTAGGGTTGGCGGTGGAAGTGCAGGCGAACTGGTGCTTCTCCTCCTGCTGGCGGTAGTGAAGCGAGGGATGTCTCGATCCCCTGCCTCTTCCATGACGAAGCTTGATGGCCGGAACAACGAGGCGACGATGTGTGGAGGGCAAGCGAGAGAGAGGGAGGAGATGGCGTGTGGGACTCGGGGTAGAAAAAGGTGGCTTCGGCCACCTTTTCTTTCTCCTTCCTCACGTGCTCGGGCTGGACGGCAGGGGCAGGGGTAGGTGATGGAGGCTGCCAGGTAGGCCAGGGCGGGAGGAGAGGAAGGTGGGGCTGGCCAGCTTAGAGAAGAGAGAGAGGAAGGTAGGCTCGGGTGTAGCTAGGTTAGCTAGGGAGAGGCTCGGGTTAGGGTTTGTTAGGGTTGGGGTAGGGTGGCTGGGGTGTGGGCCAGGAGAGAGAGGGCAGTGGGGCCAGCATGGTAGGGAGAGGGATACCTCGGCATGGTGAGAGGAGAGGGTGAGAGAGAGAGGAGATGGGTGGCTTAGGGTTTGATGAGGAAAGAGGAAAGAGAGAGGGTTATGAGGGATGGAGATGACCCCAAAAAGTGAAACCCACTTAAACCAAGAGTAAAACAAATGGCTAAAGGTGATGGTACTCTTGCATGGCCCATGCAAATTAAGAAATGCCATGTATTATCCTTGTGAAAACAATAATGATGCTATGGCATTATTATTATGCATTCCCAAGAAGTGGAATCAAGGCCAAGCAAAATAATTTATAGATTTAGATCCATCCCACCCACATGAGCTAGAATAAAATCAAAAGAAAAGAGAAACAAGCTCATGGATAATGGGATGGTGGAAATATAAGGTGGTGACAAAGAAAGGTGGTGGAGTGGAATAAAAGATATGCCCCCAACTCAACTTGGGCATTAAACAATATATCAATAACCAAATGCAATATCAAGAGGCAAATACAATTTACAATGCATATGAGAGAAGAACCAAAGAAAGAGGGTTTTATATGATGCTCAAATGCAAGGTGGCATGATGACATGAGCATGATATAATTTTGATGCAACAATTATATATAGGAAGTAGCCATTATATTACTAGACCAAGTAGCATTACAATTGTTAGACAATTGGGATGCTACAACTCTCCCCCACTAAACAGGAATCTCGCCCCGAGATTCTAGGAAGAAGAAGAAGACTCAAAGAGGGTAGGATACTTGGCACGGAGCTCATCTTCACGTTCCCAAGTGGCTTCATCCACGGAATGGTGCGACCACTGCACCTTGCAGAACTTGATGGACTTGTTGCGAGTCCTTCTTTCTGCGACTTCGAGGATTTTTGTGGGGTGTTCTTGATAAGACAGGTCTTCTTGGAGATTGATAAGCTCATGGTCCACGGTCCTGCCGAGATCCTTGAAGCACTTCTTGAGTTGAGAGATGTGGAAAACATCATGGACCTTGAGTTTTTCCGGGAGCTCAAGAGCATAAGCAACTTCTCCTCTTCTTCCACGAATTTTGAATGGACCGATGTATCTAGGAGCCAGCTTTCCTTTGATACCAAAACGGTGCGTGCCTCTCATGGGAGTGACACGAAGGTAAACGAGATCACCAGGGACATACTCCATGTCCGTGTGCTTTCTGTCATAATTGCTCTTCTGGCGACTTTGAGCAATCTTCAGATTTTCAAGAATGATGCGAACCTTCTCCTCCGCTTGAGTTACAATGTCGGGGCCAAACAATATTCTTTCTCCTGCACCCGACCAACCAATCGGAGTTCTGCATTTGCGACCATAGAGAGCCTCAAATGGTGCCATCTTTAGACTTTTCTGGAAGCTATTGTTGTAAGAGAATTCAGCATAAGGAAGACATTCTTTTCCCACTTCATGCCGAAAGAGATGACGCAAGCACGGAGCATATCCTCCAGAATCTGATTGATCCTTTCAACTTGTCCTTGCGACTGACGGTGGTAAGCTGTGCTGAAGTTCAATTTTGTTCCCAAAGCATTTTGGAAACTTTCCCAGAACTTGGAAGTGAAGATGCTTCCACGGTCTGAACTGATCTCAAGAGGAACCCCATACAGAGAGACAATTCTGTTGATATAGAGCTCATCCAACTGAATTGCAGAAATTGTTTCCTTGACGGGAAAGAAGTGAGCCACTTTAGAAAGCCTATCAATGACAACAAAGATTGCATTGTTGCCCTTCTACGACCTTGGAAAACCAGTGATGAAGTCCATCTCTACTTTCTCCCATTTCCATTCCGGGGGTTTCAATGGCTGTAGAAGACCGGAAGGTTTCTGATGGGAAGCTTTAACTCTGCGGCAGACATCACACTCCGAGACATACTTGGCACAATATCGTTTCAATCCCGGCCACCAATATTGTGTTTTCAAGTCCATGTACATCTTTGTGCTGCCAGGGTGGATAGAAAGAATGTAATCATCGCCTCCTTGAGAACTTGCTCTCTCAAACCCGGGTAGTTCGGAACAAACATCCGGTGTTCAAAGAAAAGCGTGCCTTGGTCATCGACGTGGAAGGACTCATACTTCGGAAGCTGAATGTTGGAGATGATCTTTTTGGTGTACGGATCACCAAGTTGAATGGAGCGAACCTTTTCTTCCAAGAGAGGGTTGCGGAAGGTTCGTAAGATACCCTTGATCCACAATTTCAAGGTTGAGTGGCGAATTCCTCGCACAAGAGAGGCTGTTGTTCTTCCATCATGAGGTTGCTAACATAAGCTTTGCGGCTGAGAGCATCGGCCATGACATTAGCTTTGCGGTGTAGTTGATGGTCAAATCGAAATCATTGATTGCTTCAATCCACCTCCTCGGCAGCCGGTTGAGATCAGGCTGTGAAGATATACTTCAGCTCTTGTGATCGTAAAAGATTTCTAGCGGTTGCCAAGCAAGTAATGCCTCCATACTTTCAAAGCAAAGACAACTGCTGCGAGTTCGAGGTCATGTGTAGGATAGTTGATCTCATGCGTCTTCAACTGTCGAGAGGCATAAGCAACAACTTGTTTTTCTTGCATAAGGACCGCACCCAATCCTTGCAAAGATGCGTCACAGAATATCTGGAAGGGCTTGGATGTATCTGGAGGAACCAAGACTGGTGTGGAAGTGAGCTTCTCTTTGAGTGTTTCAAAGCTTGCTTGACATGCAGGAGTCCAAAGGTATTTCTTGCCTTTCTTGAGGAGATCGGTAAGAGGCTTCGCTATCTTCGAAAAGTTCTGAACAAATCGGCGGCAATAACTAGCCAAACCAAGGAAGCTCCGGACTTCTTTGACATTTACAGGAGGAAGCCAGTCAACAATTGTCTTTACAGTTTCCGGGTTGACGGCAATGCCCTTGGCAGAGATGACGTGACCAAGATAGGTGACTTGAGGCACCCAAAACTCACATTTGGAGAACTTTGCATACAGGAGGTTCTCACGAAGCTTGTTTAGGGCACACCGAAGGTGTTCTTCATGTTCTTCCTTTGACTTAGAATAGACTAGGATGTCATCCAGATAGACCACAACGAACTTATCAAGATACTCCATGAAAACCGAGTTCATAAGCCTCGAGAAGGTGGCAGGTGCGTTGGTGAGACCGAAAGACATGACCGTGTACTCATACAGGCCATAGCGGGTGGTGAAAGCTGTTTTAGGAACATCTTCCTTGCGAATCTTGATTTGATGATAACCACTTCTCAAGTCAAGCTTAGAGAATACCACAGCTCCAAACTAGCTGATCAAGAGATCATTAATCCATGAAGGGATATTTATTCTTGATGGTTTTAGCATTGAGAGCCGATAGTCAACACAAAGTCTATCGGTCTTGTCTTGCTTCTTCACAAAGAGGGTTGGGCTACCCCAAGAAGAGTCTTGTGTTGAATGAAACCCAACTTCTCTTGTTCATCAAGTCGACGTTTGAGTTCACCAACTCATGGACCCATTTTATAAGGCCGCTTGGAGATAGGAGCCGTTCCAGGTTCAAGCTCAATTACAAACTCAACCTCACGATCCAGAGGCATACCTGGCAACTCTTCAGGAAAGACATCTAGGAACTCACGGACCACCGGAACACTCTGAATAACTTCCATAGCATCAGCATTCAGAGCCGCCAAAGAGAAAAGCTGAATAGCAGGAGCCAGACTTGGAGAATAGACTATATGGCCTTCAGGAATTTTCAGAGAAACCGAGCGTTCAGCACAATCAATCACAGCTGCATTTGCCGTCAACCAATCCATGCCCAAGATAACATCAATGTCAGAATTGCCCAGAATAATTAAGGACGCCGAGAACGAAGAGCCACCAATCTCAATTTGGTTGTTATGGCTGATTTTAGAAGCTGCCATTGTTGCTCCAGGAGAAAGGACCATTAACCGCTTAAGGAGAGGATCCATATCTAACTCATTCTCATTTGCAAATTTGTGAGAAACAAAAGAATGCGATGCACCAGAATCAAACAAAACTCGTGCAGGATCGAGTTAACGGAAAGCATACCCATCACAACTCCAGTGCATGCTCAGCTTGGCGGCGTTGACACAGATTAGCACGAGCAACAGTAGACCCGGGCTTGGTGTTGATGTTGAGAGCCCGAGGTGGTGCACGAACCATAGGAGAGCTTGCCGCAGGTCTTGGAGGTGGTGGAGGAAGAGCTTTGTTGTTCAATGGACAGTTCCAGTGTTGATGCCCAGTGTTTCCACAAGTGTAACAAGCACCAGGTGGACGTGGAGCAACGTAGCCAGGGACTCCGCCAGGCGCTCTAGGGTAGTTGTGGTTGTAACCCCTGGGAGCAGCAGTGAGGAAGTTTGGTGGCCTTGCCGCGTAGCTTGAAGGTCTTGGTGGAGCCGGGAGCGACGGTGGGGTGTTAGGAACCCAGACACGACGCTTAGAAGGAGTTGACATAGCTGAAGAGCTTGCTGCATCGCGGTTGTGTTTCTTTGACTCCTCAAACACTTGCCTACTTGCTTCTTCCTGCAGAGCTGTATGCTGAAGCTCCAGGAAAGACGCCGGCCTTGCATGTGTCATTGCATATTTAATCGATGCATTGAGCCCTTGTCTGAACCTCTTTTGCTTCTTCTTGTCATCAGAGATCTCATCGCCACCATAACGAGAAAGGTTCATGAAGTTCCTGATGTAGGTATTGACATTGTCATTGCCACCTTGAGGTTGAGAAACACTTCCTTCATCCTCTCCATGACAATTTCGACGAATCGCTCTTTGAAAGCTCTAGTGAACTGTTCCCAAGTAGGCTGAAAACCAGTGTAGTTTGCCTTCAGGTAATTCTCCCACCACAGAGCTGCATCTCCCTTCAGAAGGTGAGTGGCACATTTTACCCATTCTTGCTCAGGAACGTCAGCAGTCACCCGTAACCTTGACATCTCACGCAACCAATCATCAGCATCAAGTGGTTGATCGGACACATCAAATTGACGTGGGTTGAACTTCAGGAAGCTTTTGATGTCTCCTCGCTTGGGAGGTGGAGGTAGCGGAACAAACTCATTCCTCCTGACACTTTCTTCAAAACGCTGCTGGTTCTGCTGCATTGCTGCCAAGGCATTGGCGATGCTTGACAACGCGGCCCCTAGTTCAGGTTGTATGTCCTCCTCAGAACGGCGTGGTGGTGCCATCCTGTGATTGATATAAAACACAAGTCAGTACTATAATGGAGAATAATAATAATCCAAAATAGTACCAAGATGGTATTAACCAAGATTAAAGGATACAATTTACTAAGATGATATTAAAATATCAACAAAGTTCAAAGCACCTAGAAGATATCAAGCACATCGCACACGACTGAAAAGGAGTGTGGAAGCACAGCTGTATCAAAGAAAATTTTCTGCATTTTCGGCATTAAAATACCAATAGATGCACAAAATCACTTAACGAATCAAGATTAGTGACTCTACCAATTCAATATACAAGAGCGAATGATAAAAGTAGTGGTATGGTCGCGACTCCATCCCGCACTCAAATCATTACTCCGCACATGAATAAGTAGAACACGTATCCCAACACCTTCTTCTCAAGATGAACCTAAAGATTAGTAACTACGGAAACGAACACCCCAAACAAGATAACATCGGATAACAAAGAGTAATACAGATCGCGGCGGTATACAACGAATCAGATAGATCGCGTCGGTTTGCAAGACATCGGTATGGAATGTACCAACAGTTGATAACCAAAAGGCAGATAAAGATAACATGTTGGATGCAACAGATAGACAAGGAATTACACACACACACACTAACTATGGTACTACGGAAACCCAGAACACGTGAATCCTAGTTTGAATTTTAAGAAGAGGATTGAAAACGTTACACTTCCTTACCAGAAAAGGGTGGGTGGGTGGGTAAGAAGAAAAGTGGAAGCAGTCCTACTCTCGCGTTTTGTTTTCCCTAGTATACATAGCTACCAAAAATATTTGCTAGGCGACAACGACCATTTGGCTGAGACCACGAAGGCGGGATGGCTCGATACCAATTGTAACTACCTCGGTGAATTACGCTCTTAGTTACAAGCACGGATGGCGGAAATGGTTAAAATAATGCGGTGGGGCCAAATGCCACTCACAGGTAGAACCTTTGCCGTCCTAACCATTTCCAAACATCGGGACAAGAACGAAGCGTGTAATCGGCGAAGGGATCCACTACATACACAAATGAGTATGTATGCAAGCCACCATACAACAGTCCTCGAGCCATTCCAACTAAAAGAAATAGAAATATTGCAGCATCATACGCAAGATCCAAATATCCTAGATAGATATAATAGTTTAGGATATCTCCTCATACATTAAACATCAGTATCAGTGAGCGGAAAACAAGATCCGAGTATGGATAAGAAGCAAATCGGCATAAGATGCCCCATAAATAAACACATCCCGCCCATAGATCTCACGGATCCCCGTTCCCAGAATCTCTACACCGAGTGATCGTTGCCAACATCGTCCGTCTCCTCCACCCAGTATCCATCTTGCGAGTTTACCTGTTCATCTTAATCAAACAATTTATCGTGTGAGACCCTAGGGGTACTCAGCAAGTCTTTATGCCTCTAAAGGGGACACAACCTGGGGTGACGCAATTGCAGCAAAAGATAATACCTAACAATTCTAGGGATACTCGCTAACCATCCACCTAACCAGAGATAGACGGATGTCCGTGAATTAATAACAACAGTTATAACAGTAATATTATTAGATCCATCCTCCTCCTCGCTTACCAACGAGGAAGCGGACGAACAACCCCCCCATCCGTTGGCAGTTTTATTATCCATTCCATGAGTGTTGCACTATTTACTAGTCAGGTACTTAGTCAATTTAAAAGCGGTACTTTAGTTATACTTGTCTATGATCGAGCGTGCTCCAAGTCGTCCATAACCACGGACACGGCTTTGAAAGATTTACCTAGGGGTGCACAAATAGCAACACACTCGATCAACCTCGGAAAAACCAAATCAAAACCCAACGAGGCATTCACGACAAAGCGATCACGATTCAGAAATATTTCAGGGGCCACCCCATTAAGCTACCATAGCGAAGTTGGCGGCTCGAGACGGACTCAAGGTTTGCGTCAATGGTCATGTATTTGGGAACCCGAAAGTATGACTGGCTTGTCAATACCGCAAAACACTCCGCATCCAAAATAAGAGTGCTCCTCGCACAATCTTAAATAAAGCGGTAAAGCATGGCATAAGTACAGGATAGTAATAAAGCCCCAAACTACTTGTGGCCCCAAGAAATAAGAATGAAGCAAGCTCTGCTCGGGGGTTCATAAGCCTCCGGATGTGGATAAGCGAATATTCAAGGAACAGGAATCAAGTACTCGGGGTCCTCGGGACACAAGTGAGCATGAAAACCAAATAGCGATATTGCTCACGGTGCCACTGTCATTAGTTATCCCATTACTACTCAGGTTAAGTTGTTTAGGTACCTCGTTATCCATCAGACACTCACATACCCTACACATGCTATTCTACGACCCGCATGGCTCAAGCAACTCCTGTAGTAATGGCTCATGGGATGGAGGAACAAGCTTCAGTGGGGTTTAAAAGTAAAGGCTATGCAGTACTTGGGATTTAGTTTAATGCAACCGCGACTCAATGATGCAAGAATAAGATAGAGGAAATAGGTACTATATGTATGCAAGCATGTGGTAGTGCTTGCCTGGCAGCTCAGTTGAAGCGAGAGAAGGATCTGGGTAGTGCTCCTGGGTTTCTTGATATATCCACCTTTCGCGTCTATTCGAAGAAGAACCAAACAAACAAGGGCCAACATAAATAAAGTGCACAAGCATATGAATAAAATGCGACAAGCAAACAATCATGCCATGATGAATGATGCACAATTTGCATGGCAATAATGTAGCATGGCATGGTGAGGTGTGGAATACAAGAATAAAGCATTTTATGGAGTTTTAGTCACCTTTTATCCTCAAATAAGTTGCTGTATACTTTATATTTATGTGATGCATGCTGCAATTCAGAACATGGAATGCATAAACAGAAAGGTCTCGTCGAGCTGATCAATTTAGACATATCATTTGTCAAATTTGGAGTTATAAAACAAAAGTTATTAATTAATTAAGGCAAAGGGCATTTTATTGTAATTTTGAGCAACTCGAAATTTTAAAGTGTTCAAAATATATTTTGAAGGGCATATTTGAAATCCTCACATTTTTATGATTTCAATACATATATTATTTGTATTATTTGGAATTATATTTTAAAAGATATTTGAAAACAGATTTGAATTTGAATTTAAAACAAATTTGAAAAGTTTGAATTAAAAGCAGAACCAGAAAACCTTTTCTCACTCAGGCAAACCTAGCCACAGACAGTGACAAGTGGGCCATCTGCTGACTGGGCGACACAGTGTGCCGAACAGGTTTTTCTCACCGCGGCTGACCTAGACCTAGAGGTCGACAGTGGGGCGACCTCAGCAGGTCCACTTCCAAGAACCAGCCGATGGCGACACGTGGTGGATCCGGGGGAGTGCGGGTTGAGGTTCTGACTGGGGTACCTTTTTGCAAAAAGGCTGGGAGGCTGACAGGTGGGACTGGCTGGACCGCGGGTTTAGCCGAAATAAAACGAGGGGGTTAAGCGCAAAAAGGGGCCACGCCACTGTGGATCTTCTCTGCGATCTGACGACCGATCGGTGTCACGCCTGTAGCCTTGGCCTTGGATCGAACCAGTCGCGGGCGTCTGCTGAGGCCGACCAGCGGCTGGTTACGGATGGTGACAGGAGGAGGCGGCTAGATAAGGTGCTACGCGACGCGAGCGAGCCAACGCAGCTTGATGGCCAAGCGCAGAAAGCGTTCGGAAAACAAACGGTGGAGCTAGAGCGGCGAGGCGGATCATGTCAGGGAGAAAGAGGTGCTCACCGCGGGCTCGGCGGTGGTGTTGGATCGGGCGGGGGCGTGGCGGATCGTCGACGACGCAGACGCTCCGGCGGGCTAGGGTTTGGCGTCGGTGGCGGCGGTACGGGCGAACCTGGTGCTTCTCCTCCTCGCTGGCGGGTACAGGGCGAAGCAGAGGGACGTCCTCGATCCCCTCGGCCTCTTCCACGACGAGCTTGATGGCGACGGCGACGGCGGCGATGTGCTGGCGGCGATGTCGGCTGCAGTGGCGTCGGTCTGCAAGAAGGGGAGGAGGGCGGGGCGCTGGCGGATCTGGGAGCTGGAGGAGCAAGCGAGAGAGAGGAGGAGATGGCGTGTGGGACTCGGGTAGAAAAGGTGGCTTGGCCACCTTTTCCATCTCCTTCCTCACGTGCTCGGGCTGGACGGCAGGGGCAGGGGTAGGTGATGGAGGCTGCCAGGTAGGCCAGGGCGGGAGGAGAGGAAGGTGGGGCTGGCACGGCAGTTAGAGAAGAGAGAGAGGGAAGGTAGGCTCGGGTGTAGCTAGGTTAGCTAGGGGAGAGGCTCGGGTTAGGGTTTGTTAGGGTTGGGGTAGGGTAGCTGGGGTGTGGGCCAGGGAGAGAGAGGGCAGTGGGGCCGGCATGGTAGGGAGAGGGATACCTCGGCATGGTGAGAGGAGAGGGTGAGAGAGAGGGAGATGGGTGGCTTAGGGTTTTGATGAGGAAAGAGGAAAGAGAGAGAGGGTGATGAGGGATGGAGATGACCCCAAAAAGAGAAACCCACTTAAACCAAGAGTAAAACAAATGGCTAAAGGTGATGGTACTCTTGCATGGCCCATGCAAATTAATAAATGCCATGTATTATCCTTGTGAAAACAATAATGATGCTATGGCATTATTCTTATGCATTCCCAAGAAGTGGAATCAAGGCCAAGCAAAAGAATTTATAGATTTAGATCCATCCCACCCACATGAGCTAGAATAAAATCAAAAGAAAAGAGAAACAAGCTCATGGATAATGGGATGGTGGAAATATAAGGTGGTGACAAAGAAAGGTGGTGGAGTGGAATAAAAGATATGCCCCCAACTCAACTTGGGCATTAAACAATATATCAATAACCAAATGCAATATCAAGAGGCAAATACAATTTACAATGCATATGAGAGAAGAACCGAAGAAAGAGGGTTTTATATGATGCTCAAATGCAAGGTGGCATGATGACATGAGCATGATATAATTATGATGCAACAATTATATATAGGAAGTAGCCATTATATTACTAGACCAAGTAGCATTACAATTGTTAGACAATTGGGATGCTACACTGTAGTACGTCGTTGCGCTGCAGGGATTCCTAGCCGAATATCAACTTCCGCACTCCCGGTGGGATCGGGGAGCCGGAGGTCTCATCGTGCACCGGATGTGTACGAAGACACGAGGCACAACACTTAGGGCGCTTAAATGTCGTGAGCCGGAGCTGCTACATGATGAAGAAGGAGCAAGGGGTGACCTACGAGGAGCTTCGCGACCTTGAGGTCGGCTATGAGTATGACTACATCAACCATGTTCCCCGTGGAACATTAATCGCGTATAGTCTACAAGGGTATGTATTCTCTACGCATTGGCTATTACCGCATTACTACATAGATAGATCCTAGGCAGTTTTGGGGTTCCATCGTAGGAAATTTTTTGTTTTCTGCTGCGATCCCCTTCACATGCATGGGTTGCCTAAAACTATTTTCTAAAAGCCTAGCTTTGTTTTCTAAATAACCCTTCTTTATTTCAAATACAAACCCCGGTCTTTTTCAGATATTTTATTTGTCTAAAACTATTTACAAAACTCTTTCTAAAATAAAATAATTAAACTTGTTTTGTTTTAGTAGGGGAGTCAGCCAGCCGCTAGGCCCAAAATCCCAGCAGCTAGCGAACTACCACCCCACAGAAATCCTACCCTAACCCGACCAACCCCACCACACCCCTCTGCCGCCGCCACCGCCTAGGGCCGCACCCTCGCGGTCGCCCATCACCCCACCGGCAACCACCCATCGCTCGCAGCATCCCCATGCCTCGCACCACGTAACCCCACCCACCTACCATGCACGACAGGTACGCACGTCGTGTGTGACGCGTCCGCCTTGGCCCCACCCCGCAGACACCGTCTCCCTCGTACCTAGGCGACCCACCCCACGTCTCTCCTCAACCAACCCCAGCTTCGTCCCCTTCCCCGATCGAAACCGCCATGGCACCTCCGGCGCCGATTCCCTCCTCTCTGCTCCAGGCGCCGCCACCCATGGCCCCTTCCTCGACCTGGGGATGCCCCTCTGCTCACCTTGGTTCCGATCCACCGCCTCTCAAGGCTGCCGCCTCTCAAGGCTGCCGCCTGTGCAAGACCCGCCCCGGTCGTCCTTCTCACCACCGACAGGAGCTCGCCCGTCCTCCGCCAGAGCCGGCCCCATGCCTCACTTAGGATCTCCCACAACCTGGTCCTCAAGCTCGCTGATACATTGCAAATGTATCTATAATTTTTGATGTTCCATGCTTGATTTTATCTACTTTCTTATGTTTTGTCCATACTTTGGAGTACTTTTCATATGATTTCTTGGACTAACCTATTAACAACATGCCACAGTGTCAGTCGCCTGTTTTCTGCTGTTTTTGGTTCTAGGAAAGTTAGAAAATGAATATTCTCGGAATTGGACCGGACAAAAGCCAAGGTTGTTATTTTCCCGAAAGACTCACAGAGCCAGAAGGAGAGTCGGAGAGGGGCCACAGGGTGGCCACACCACCCCTAGGCACGGGTCCCCCTTGGTCGCGCCAGGGCATGGTATGGGCCCCCTAGCCGGCCACCGACCTTGCCTCTTTCGCCTATATATCTCCCCCGAGGAAAAAAACCTAAATCATCAAGCCTCCAGCCACAAAAAGTTCCGCAGAGCCGCCGCTACCGAAAAGGAGATTCGGGGGATAGAAAGTCTCTGTTCTGGCACCCTGCAGGGACAGGGAAGTGCCCCCGGAACCATCTGCGTTGATCTCCACCGCCATCTCCATCACCATTGCTGATTCCCATGATGAGGAGGGAGTAGTTCTCTCTCGAGGCTAAGGGTTCTACCGGAAGCTATGTGTTCATCTCTCTCTATGCATGATCATATTGTGATCATGAGCTTTGTAATCCAGTAGATCTACCTTGCTACTCAAGTGCTTTAATAGATCTCTGCTCTCCCCATGTGTGTGAAGTTGACAGTGTGCACACCATGGTGGGACTTAGGCTAGAGATTTCAAATACTTGTTATGAGTTATATTTGGAGTTGTATGTCTTTATGAAATTGTGGTGTTTGTTTGAACCATCTAGTACTCAAGGTGGCAGTGTGGGGTTATCTAGATGGGAAAGGCTTACTTTGAGGTGTGTTGTTATAGCCCTACCATGGGTTAGAGTGTCCAACTGGAGAGTAGGTAAGAGTAGTATCATAAAGAGAAGATATTTATATGAGAGTGTTCACTAGCGAAAGTATGATCCCTAGGCCTTGTTTCTAAGCATTGATACACCATTTGCAATTAGATCTGTTACATGTTTGCTTGCTTCCATCTTTATTTCAGTTTGCTTTTAGTCTTTTCCCACGTCAACCACACGCGAGCAAGCTATTTTTTGGCACCGTTGTCTTATATCCATACCACTTGTATTTTACTATCTCTTCGCCGAACTAGTGCACCTATACACCTGACAAGTGTATTGGGTGTGTTGGGGACACAAGAGACTTCTTGTATCTTGATTGCAGGGTTGCTTGAGAGGGGATACCTTTGACCACTTCCTCCCTGAGTTCGATAAACCTTGGTTGATCCACTTAAGGGAAAACTTGCTGTTGTTCTACAAACCTCTACACTTGGAGGCCCAACAACGGTCTACAAGAATAGAAGTGCGTAGACATCAAGCTATTTTTACATTTGCCGGGGAGGTAAGGTAAAAGGTACTCACATCCTCCGGTGTGAGTGCTCGAAGATATTTCCTTTAGATTCTGCAATTTCGTCTTTTTGTTTCTTATTTTCACTAGTTGGGCTTAATGGAAAACAACAACAAAATTAGAGAGCTTTATAGTATTTATATTGAGTTAGGACATGAAGTGTTTGAAGAGAAAATTAAAAAACCTATGGAACTTTATTTGCATGCTAATAGCAATGTTATTAGTATGAATTCTTTGAACACCATTATTGCTAATGCTATGGAAAATTCTAAACTTGGGGAAGCTAGTTTTTATGAAAATGATCTTTTTAGTCCCCCAAGCATGGAGGAGAAAATTTACTTTGATGATACTATGCCTCCAATATATGATGATTACAATGATGAATATGATATTTTCAGTCCACCTACTATTGAGGAGAAAATTAATTATGATTACAATATGCCTCCTATATTTGATGATTATGGTGATGAGAATAAAAATGATAGCTATTTTGTTGAATTTGCTCCCACTACAATTAATAAGAATGACTATGTTTATGTGGGGAGTATTAATTCTTTTATGCATGTGGCTCATGATAAGAATGTTTTATGTGATAGTTATAATGTTAATTTTATTCATGATGCTACTGAAAGTTATTATGAGAGAGGGAAACATGGTTTTATGCATCTCAATAATATTAAGTTTCCCCTCTTTATGTTGAAAGTCTTGAAGTTGCACTTGTTTTGCTTTACTATGCTTGTTGCTTTGTGCTTTCATGACTTGTTTATTTACAAGATTCCTATGCATAGGAAGTGGGTTAGACTTAAATGTGCTTTGAATTTGCTTTTTGATGCTCTCTGTTACTTCAATTCATTTTTCTTATGTGAGCATCTTTTCAAACTAGCATGCCTAACTTAAAGACTTTAAATAAAAGTACTTATTGGGAGATAACCCAAAAGTTTTAGATGAGTCTTGGAAGTTATTACCTCTGTAATAACCGCTCCTTATCCTTTTTATTTGCTTTTTGTGCCAAGAGTAACCTCTAATGAGAGAGAAGTAATGATTGGGAAAGTTGTTGTCCCGAAACAGATTTCTGTGCTTCACTGTATAAATTCATCTAAAATATCTATACGTCCTTTTGAGGCGTGAATTTTTGTGATTTTGCCCTAGGTTGTTATCTAACTTTCGTTAGTTCAACACTTTTTGATTTAAGCAACAGAAGGTCTTCAAAAAAATTCGTCTTTACCTGCTGGTCTGTTTTGACAGATTTTGAGTTCTTTTGGGGAATTGATCTTTTTGAGGGAAATGCTACAGTAGCTTGTGTTTTAATGGAAGTTTTAATGGTGTTAGAACTGAACCTAAAGACTTATTATCTTGAGTGCACTAATGTTGCTAATAAAGATTGTGTGAAGTTTTGTATGAAGGAAAAATTTCAGGTGTATGAAAGGAATGAGTAATGAGATGAAGGATGGACTAAAGCTCAAGCTTGGGGATGCCACGCGTGTCACCCCAAGAAATATCCAAGAAGTACAAGCATCAAATCTTGAGGATGCCAAAGGCATCCCCCTCTTCATCAATAAAAATCCCAGGTTTCTTCCAAACGCTTCATTTTTCTTGTTTCATGCACAGTTGTGTTGTTCTTGGAGCGTCTTCTTTTTCGTTTTCATTTTGGTTTTTCGTTTGCTTTGTTTGCTTAGTTCTCTGAATAAATTGGTTGGACCCCCTCTTTCATGCATTGGTTTTCAAATAGTTTGGTTTGGATTGGAAAAGAGTAGGAAAGTTTATGCTTAAGTGGTAAAGAGAGCTTGTTTTTGACTGTGGCCTATGCTTTGTCATGCCATGCTTGATATTGTTTTGGATTTATGCTTAGTGATCTTTTCTGTAGAATTACTTGTTATAAACAATTGAGATTGCTTAATGTGCCTTTGAAGAATCATGCGTTGTTTTAGCATATTAAAGCATAGTATTGTGGTATTCTCCTTTGATGCTTTATTTGGGTTGAATTGGCACATGCTCACACCATGTTATGACTATCCCAAGTCAACATAGCCTTTATGATCCTTTAGTTTTCAACTTTTAGTATCACTTTATTCTTTGATCAATGATGTTTTGTTGCTCTGCATGATTATGGCCATTATTGCTCTCTTAGTTTGTCACTCCCAGTCTTTTGCTAGCCTCCACAACCAAGTACGAGTCCCACTCATGCATCCAACTCCTTAAACGAAGTTATTCCAAAGAGTCCACCATACCTACCTATTAGCATATGCTATTCCAAGTATATTCATGTTTTTGTTTACCTTCCAAATTAAGCTTGTTATGAGAAAACTAGTGATTAAAGCTCTCACGAACTTGATGGCACACTTTACTTTTCTTGCCCTTAATAAACTTGAACCATTGTGTCGTCTATGTTGTATATGCTTGCACTTATTTGTTGGGGATTAGCAGAACCATGCTTTCATGGGGAACGTTTTCAACATTGCACTTGTACTTTGTACCTACTTGATATCATGCTCTTTTGTCTATGGATGTCGTCGGTGTGAAATGAAAGGGGAGCTTGTAAGTCCATGGAGTTATGTATATGTGTTAGAGAAATGCACTGGGCATTGGTTCAATCCATGCTGACATGGTGGAAACCTGCAGCGTAACCATAATGAGCTATCTATGAAGCATTCTTCTTATAAAAAAAGAGTCAGATATTGAGAAAAAAGAGAAAAACAAAAAAAAAGATTATGAAAAGAGGAAAGAGAGAAAAAAGCACCATATTCCCATGGTAAATAAGAAGATTGCTGAGATGCTCGTTGTCTGCTTGCCTTGTCATTTTGATATGTGGATTCTTCCGTATCATCGGGCAAGGGGTACCCCGTTGGCGGTTCTCTATGATACACATGTACTTACAATGACAAGAACTTACCAGTGACTAAACTTGAGTAGCATGAGGAGCGGCCCTCGTATTCAAGGGACATGAGATTTCCAACTTATACTTTGTCAAGCATATACACCATATTTTGTTCACTTTAACCTTAATAACTTCAAGATGCTTATGATAGGGGCAATGAGAGCTAAAAGCTATAAGTACCATAATTTTTGGAAGCTCTTTATGAAACTTGAATCTCTGCTTCCTTCTATGAAGGCCTTTCTTCCAACATTATATTGAGTCTCCACCTTCTACCTTTATGCACCTACTTTGAGAGCATAGTGGCCATTCTTAGTTCTATGTGCATTGTCCCAAGACTAGTTGATTGATGCATACCTTGATATTTCTTCTTTAAAACTATTTGTATCTAGTCACTCTTATGAACTTTGAAGGTGTCCTATGCATTTATGCTACTCTATGAGGGACAAGCTGAATACTACTATGTTATGTTTTCTTTATGTGAAACAAACAAACGTCTTGCAAAGCATTGTTATTCATTATTCTTTTTTGTGCCTTTTCATGTTGTAACATAGTTTCTTTGTCTTTTTGCTAGAACTTTGTCTTTCATGTTATGATTGAAGTACTATGATCCCAGCTTTGAATGTTTTACAAATACTTTGATCAAGTTTATGATGGTGCATGTCACCTCAAAAATTATTCTTTCTTTTTATCACTTACCTACTCGAGGGGCGCAGGAGTTAAGCTTGGGGATGTTGATACATTGCAAATGTATCTATAATTTTTGATGTTCCATGCTTGGTTTTATCTACTTTCTTGTGTTTTGTCCACACTTTGGAGTACTTTTCATATGATTTCTTGGACTAACCTATTAACAAGATGCCACAGTGCCAGTTGCCTCTTTTCTGCTGTTTCTGGTTCTAGGAAAGTCAGAAAATGAATATTCTCGAAATTGGACCGGACAAAAGCCAAGGTTGTTATTTTCCCGAAAGACTCACAGAGCCAGAAGTAGAGTCGGAGAGGGGCCACAGGGTGGCCACCACCCCTAGGCACGGGTCCCCCTTGGCCACGCCAGGGCATGGTATGGGCCCCCTAGCCGGCCACCGACCTTGCCTCTTTCGCCTATATATCTCCCCCGAGGCAAAAAACCATAAATCATCAAGCCTCCGGCCACGAAAAGTTCCACAGTGCCACCACTACCGAAGGGGAGATTCAGGGTACAGAAATTCTCTGTTCTGGCACCCTGTCGGGAGGGGCAAGTGCCCCTGGAGCCATCTCCATCGATCTCCACTGCCATCTCCATCTCCATCACCATTGCTGATTCCCATGATGAGGAGGGAGTAGTTATCTCTTGAGGCTAAGGGTTCTACCGGTAGCTATGTGTTCATCTCTCTCTCTATGCATGATCATATTGTGATCATGAGCTTTGTAATCAAGTAGATCTACCTTGCTACTCAAGTGCTTTAATAGATCTCTTCTCTCCCCATGTGTGTGAAGTTGACAGTGTGCACACCATGGTGGCACTTAGGCTAGAGATTTCAAATACTTGTTATGAGTTATATTTGGATTTGGATGTCTTTATGAAATTGTGGTGTTTGTTTGAACCATCTAGTACTCAAGGTGACAGTGTGGGGTTATCTAGATGGGAAAGGCTTACTTTGAGGTGTGATGTTATAGCCCTACCATGGATTAGAGTGTCCAACTGGAGAGAGTAGTTAAGAGTAGTATCATAAAGAGAAGATATTTATATGAGAGTGTTCACTAGCGAAAGTATGATCCCTAGGCCTTGTTTCTAAGCATTGATACACCGTTTGCAATTAGATCTGTTACATGTTTGCTTGCTTCCATCTTTATTTCAGTTTGCTTTTAGTCTTTTCCCACGTCAACCACACGCCAGCAAGCTATTTTCTGGCACCATTGTCTTATATCCATACCACTTATATTTTACTATCTCTTTGCCAAACTAGTGCACCTATACACCTGACAAGTGTATTGGGTGTGTTGGGGACACAAGAGACTTCTTGTATCTTGATTGCAGAGTTGCTTGAGAGGGGATACCTTTGACCACTTCCTCCCTGAGTACGATAAACCTTGGGTGATCCACTTAAGGGAAAACTTGTCGTTGTTCTACAAACCTCTGCACTTGGAGGCCCAACAACTGTCTACAAGAATAGAAGTGCGTAAACATCACTCGCCGGCCACCGTCCTTCGTTTCTCGCCAGTGACGGCTTCCTCGCCTTCCTCCCACAGGAAACCTCCAAGGCCGCCTCCCTGCAGCACTGTCGCCACGCACCCTTCCTCTCGAGAGCTCCTCCGTCGACCACGGCCCTCCCGAGCCTCGTCTCGCCACATGAGCCCTCGTCGGCACCGTCCCGCGTGACCTCCTCTGCCCCACCGGCCTGCACCTCGTGCCCCTCCCAGCCCGCGCGCGTCGCTGCCTATGCCCCACCTCGTGCTGGCCTTCGAAGGTCGAGTTGCCCCGCACGCCTCCTCTACTGCGGGTCGACCATCCCTGCAGCTCGCCAGCAATCGACCAAGGTTGCCTGCCGGTCGCTCATGTACGCCCTGGCATCCAGCAGTGACACCTCGTGCATCCTCGTAGCACAACTGTGCGTCCAACGCAAAGATCTACAGTAGGTGTCAAGTTTATCAGTGTACGGTGGAATGCCAAGAACACTCAGCTGTAGCAATTTGTGGCATCGCCAAGATCTCCTCCAAGGTCGTGGCATGACGGTTGTACTCGTGAGGCGACAAGTGGCACCGAGATCTTCCCGACACGGCTGTGGTACCCTGAGGATGTGTGGATCTGCATGCCCGAGATGAACCCGAAGGATCACGGACAACAAGTTCACTGACATGGATCCGAATACCGAACCTCCTAGTTCCCGGAGTCCGAAGATCGAGACCGAACCCCCGTTGAACCCTCGGCACCCAAGGTCTTCCGACCTTGATGTGTGATCCTCTTTTTCCGAGACCCCTATTTTATAAATGACATCTATCTTGTTGCATAATTAAATTGTTCATGCATGCATACATATTTTGTGGGTCTGGGTTATTTCATCGATTCAACTAATAATTAATGTGGAGACTAAATGCAGGCTAATCTAGTCTTATATTGGCCCCATTTAAATTTGTGTAGCGAACCGATGCCATGTTTTGCCTTGTTAATTCAACATTTAAATTGTGGGGTATCTAAACAACTTGAATCTTAGAATTAATTGTCAGGACCCCGGTTTCGCTTAACATTGCCTAATTGCACCGTATCTGTGCCATGTCATGCATCATATCATAAACATGCCGATTCTTCTACCGTAGTATTAAATAGTGCATTTGGTGTTTCTTTTAGTGCTTTGCTTCTTCACGGATTAGGTTGTTGAGTTGATGCGAGCTTCGCCCCATTCTTCGAATGAACTTTCGATAGTGTTTCCCAGGTGAGCAATCTTCCCCCTTTCTACCTATTTCGCTTTTATAGTCTTTATTTCCTCATGTTGATCTATTGCTATCCGTGTTGCGATGCTTTATTTTCTGTGCACCATTTATATTCCTTGCAACCTCTATATTGCCTTCGACACATCCTATTGCCTATTGTTTGATAGAAAGTTGGCCTTGTGAGTCGTATTGCGTGCTCAGGTGCTGCTTCGCGTTGTTATCGTTCCATCGTTGATGGAAGGTTGGCACATGATTAATGGTGGAGATGATCATGGCTTTCATTATAACTTGTTAACTAAAATGCTGGAAATAGATATAATGTAGAGGCACCGGTGGGTAATAGTCAATATTTGGTTTTAACCGCCCACTAGTGTCCACCTAGGACCCGAGTTCTTGACACCTGTTTCGAGATCGAGTGTGCTAACCACAGGTGGGTGTGTGGGCACCCCCATTGGCTTACTACCTGATTTCAAAGTACTGTGTTGGGGGCCACAAACTAGTTTGTGGTGTTATCACTATCTTGTACTTATGCCATGCTTTACTGCTTTATTTATGATTGTGCGTGGAGCACCTGTACTATTTAGGAACCCCGTGCCATGTTTCCACTGTATCGACAAGCCTAGTCACACTTTCGGGTTCCTATTCGTTTACAGCCGTCTCCACATACCCTGGGTCCGTATCGGAGATGGCTGACTTTGTTGTGGGTAGCTTAATGGGGTGGCCCCCATGTACTTGCTTTGGGTCTGGGAAACATCGTGTCCGAGGCCTCGTCGCATACCGTTGGGTGTATGTTCAGGATCTTGCTCATATTCGGATCTGACAACAAGGGTCGAAGTGCGTGTGGATACTTTGGTGCACCCCTGCAGGGTTAAATCTTTTCAAAAAGCCGTGTCCACGGTTATAGACGACTTGGAGCATAGTTTCTCGGTCATAGACAACTATAACTAAAGAATTGTTGTTATAATATGACATGGATCGGATAAGACTAGTAAGTTGGACAACCACCATGGAATGAATGAATAAAACTGTGAACTGTGTGAGTTTCCTCAGCAGGACTTCCTTGTTTGTTTTTGAGGGGGAAATACCAGGATGGGTATGTTTGGTGTTAGTATTAGGTTGGTTCCCGAACAAGTCTTTCTTATCCCTCTCTGATAGACGACAATTGTATTGAGTCTCTATAGATTGTTTAGTGCATGCTTTGTTGCCGCTTCAGTCCACCATACCTATGTAGGCGAGAGCCGCCAAATTCTAGACTCGTCGTGCACTGGCCTCAGTACTGACCGCTCCTTTTTTCCCTTTTCCCTTTTTCGGCACCCCTTTTCTTTTAGCAGGTTTGAGATCGATGTCGTTAGCAGGGTTATCCTTCCGGCTTGGTCTGGGTAGGGTTATGGACGCCATTGGTTATTCTTCAAGGCTCTTAGCCCCATTTGCATCTTATCCGTACTTGGATGTTGTATCGTTTTCAAGGTCATTTGGATCTTTGTATTATACTCCCTCTGTCCCAAAATATACAGCGTCTAAGGATTGGTCAAAAGTCAAACCTTACTAACATTGACCAAATATTTAGAAAAAAATACCTACATCTACAATATTGAATGGACATTTAAGAAAATATACTTTATGGTGAATCCATTGATATTAATTTAGTATTATAAATTTTTATATTTTTGTGTATAATCATGGTCAAACTTAAAAAAATGTTGACTTTTGACTAATCCTAGGCGCCTTATATTTTGGGATGGAGGGAGTATATATGTATTGTTGACTCATGGAGTCGTTGTTGTATATATATGTTTTGTGGGTTCCATCATGGACTATTATGTAATGATATTACTTTGTTTCCACTCGCACGCAAGTGCCTGGTGGGCATCTTTGAATCGTTTCTATGCGGGTTTGGCAGGAAACGCTAAAACTTGCATAGGGCTGATTTGAGGGTGTTACATCAAGTGACTCGGATTTAGGTCACATGACTCGGATTGTAAGTCAAGTGACTTGGATTTGAATCATATGACTTGGATTTGGATCATATAACTCGGATCTTGGACAAATACTTTGATCAAGTTTATGATGGTACATGTCACCTCAAAAATTATTCTTTCTTTTTATCACTTACCTACTCGAGGACGAGCAGGAGTTAAGCTTGGGGATGTTGATATGTTGCAAATGTATCCATAATTTTTGATGTTCCATGCTTGGTTTTATCTACTTTCTTATGTTTTGTCCACACTTTGGAGTACTTTCTATACACTTTCTTGGACTAACCTATTAACAAGATGCCATAGTGCTAGCTGCCTGTTTTCTGCTGTTGTTGGTCCTAAGAAAGTCAAAAAATGAATATTCTCAGAATTGGACGGGACAAAAGCCAAAGTCAGTTTTTCACCGAGGGGACCACAGTCGAGTCTGAGGCGGAGAGAGGGGCCAGGGGGCCGCCACACCACTTGGCCATGTGGCCAAGCCTGGCCCGCGCTAGGGGGTGGTCTGGCCGCCTCGGGCACCCCCTCGGCCTCCCCTTTCGCCTATAAGATGCCTCCGATACAGAAAACCTAAGTACCCGATCAAAAATCCACGAAAGAGTCTGTAGCCGCCGTCATCTCCGTCCCTAGATTGGGAGGGATTTGAAGCTCTTCCCGGCACCCTGTAGCCTTCCTGTAGCCGGATTGGACTCCGTCTTTCTCCCTGACCGGGCCACCCGTGAAGCAAAAGCTCTAACCCGAAGTGGGCCACCCTGGTCAGTGAGGAACTGTGAGGATACCCGGAAAGTATATCCCCAACAGCAGCCCCCGGAGGCCTCCAAGATCCAAAGTCGGATTTATCATCGTCTAGCTTGATCTTCGGCTTGCATAATCTTGAAGGGTTCCTGAAACTTCACAACAAAAAATACGATCCGGGTCTTTAAAAATAAGTCGTACCTATCAGTAGGTTACTCGGATTTTCTAGCTTGATTTTGAACTAAGCCGGAACTTGGTCTCTAACGCCACCTGACACAAGCATGGTCAAGTCACGTCATCTGACAGGCGTTCCGTCAGCACGACCGTTGGTGGGTCCGCGGTTCGCGGAACCGAGGCGCCATTTCAATGCGTGCGTGTAGATCGAGGCGACGCAATCATCGCGTGGTCCCTTCCCAGTTCTTTCCACGACGCGTGGCGGTTACACTGTAGCGTTTACACGAATCTTGGCATAGGTAGGTGGATATAAGGGGTTTAGATTTCTTCTTCTCCTTTCCACCAGTCCTTTGTCGTTTCCTTCCTTCCCAATCCTCCTGCGTGCACAGAGCCTCCTCATCCTTCCCCCACAGAAACTCCCAGCGCCGCCCCTTTAAGGTCACTTTCTCACTGGAGAAAAATGGCTTCATCATCTTCTTCCTCTGGCTTGGCGGCAGCGTGGCCATGGAAGCTGCGGAGAAGGAGAGCTTCCGGGGAATCTGGATCCCCTGCGCCCTCAATGAGGAGGGCCTCAAGAACGTGGAGAAGGAGGGGCTTCTCGTCGCCGGTGACTGGCGGAGCGGCTCCGGTGAGACCGTCCCCAACCCGCACGAGGGCGAGCGAGTCCACTTTGGCACCCATCTGGACCGAGGTCTGTCTTTTCCTCCCTCGGGGTTTTTCTCCGAGGTGATAGATCACTATGGAGTTCAACTCCATAATCTTCCTCCCAATTCTCTTCTATAAATGAGCGCATATGTTGTGCTTTGCGAGGGCTTTCTCAGCATTAGGCCGAGTTTGCTTCTCTTCCGGTTTTATTTCCATGTCCGGAGGAATTCCATCATTGCCGGTGTTCCTTACATCATCGGCACCATTAGTTTTTCTCTTAGATGAGACCGGGCATATCCCAAAATTTCTGCCAGTGACTCGGTCAAACAATGGCCAGCCACTTTTTTCTACCATAGGGATATTCTGGCTCCCAGCAAAGCTACTGCTTTGCCGGCTTTTGTCGACGGAGCCACCAAGGCCCAGCCTTCCTAGGACGAGGCTGCTCCGGCTCTCACATATGATCTGATCCTCGCTAAGAGGCAGATCGAATATCTGATTAAGCACAATGGTCTGAAGGGATCCGACTTGGTCCAGTGCTAGGTCTCACGTCGGATCCAGCCACTTCAGTACCACGGGGATAGACTGATGCACTCCATCACGTCTTCTCCAACCGACTCCCTCCGCTCAGCCCCAAAGTCTACACCACGCAAGGCTACATAAGCCAAATCAAGTGGCTGAACAAGGAGCAGATCGAAAGGCGGATTCCGAGGTTTCTCTAGACATGCACAAGGCGGAAAACCCCATGGTGTCGGTAGGTTTCCATCATCACATATTTTATGCGTTTCTATCTTTGAGTTAAACTGCAATACTGATATGTTTTCTTGTTTTCATCTTGTTGACATCCCCGAGTTGGAACTTGCCCCGCTCGAAGGATACCCTCTGGAGTTCTCTCAGGAGGTGGAAGTAGTTCCACTGCCGGATCTTGCGCTCAAGAAGCGCAAAGCTCCGACAGTAGCGGTTGGCACAAAGGAGGTGCCTGTCGTGAAGAGGTATCCTTTCTGTCACAACTTTTCCATCTTTGTACTTTACTCAAACTTCTTTCCGAGAGCAAAATCGATCATCAAGGGCAAGGGGAAAGGGATTTCTTCGAAGCCCTTACGCCAGACGAAGCTTACCATAGCTTCGCCTACCGTGTCTCCTCCGACTCCGGCCCCTCAACCTTCTGCAACTCCGGTTATCTCATCGGGTGCTGCAGAAGATCCGGCTCTTCAAACGGAGCCTGCGATCCTTGGGTCGCAAACTGACGTCACTGTGGGTGCGTCAGGTCAAGATAAGGGTGAACCCTCTTCGGGTAATGATCCCTCGGTTGAAGTCTTCGCCGAAAACCTCCTCGGTAATCCGGGCCTTGCCAAGTTTGGCCTGACCCGGAAATCTGCAGAGGAGATCCAGCGGCTAGCCAGGCAAGTCCTGGACAAAAGTCATTTATCCCCCAAGGAGGAAGCGCAAGAAGCAGAGGACGTCAAGTTCTCTGACCTTCTCACTCAAGTCCGCCTTCGCGACGAGAGGATCAGGACTGGGGAGCTTCCAACAGCCCTAGTTATCCCTCTTACTCTTGCCGAGAAGGTGGCCGCTGAAGTGAACGCGGGTTTAGATAAACTCACATGCGAGCAATATGTAAGTCGGAATTCCAACTCTTGTTTTTTCCATTATGTTATATCATATCCTCTAGCCCCCAAGCATGAAGTAGGATATAGAATCCGAGTTTATGCTTCATTAGGATGCCAAAGAACGAACTAGTGTAGCCCCCAAGGCTCGTGCTGATATTTAGCAAAAATATTAGCCCGAGTCTTAAGTAGCTTTCTGACTTTAGGTATTCTGACTTACAGAAAGTATGTTCCTATAACCAGGAATTATTGACCAATGTCTGTGATAAGCGGAGAGAGATCAAAGCTCTCCGGCTTAAAAATGCTGATCTCAAAGTAGCCAAGGATGAAGCCGAAGGTAAATATTCCGAGATTCAAACCTTGTCTTTGCTTTTTTCAATGTCGAATTTTTCTGAACTTGTTGTTCTTTTTTGACTTACAGCGTTGGTGAAACAATCCATCGCTATGATTGAAGAGGCTGAGAACCTCAAGACCCTGGTGGTGGAAAACAAGGGACTTCGCCAAGAGCTGGATAAGCTCAAGGAAGATCATGAAAAGAGCATAGCTCAAGTCCTTGAATCCTCCTCCATGGCCACGGATGAGTGTGATCACAAGATTGCTGCTCAGGATAAAATAATCTCGGACCTCAAGAATGAGCTTGGCAGAAAGAAGGATATATCCCAGGCGCTCCGGGCTGAACTCCAGAGTCTCCGGGAGGAGAAGACCAAAATTGACGACGTCATTTTTGGTACGTTCCACCTCTCTGACTTATCTTTTCTTCGACTTCTATCAATGTCGGTTTTTTCTTAACTTGTTTTGTGTATAGGTCCTCTGAAGTTGACGGACTCTTCCTCGTCCGAGCCCCGCACCCACCGGCTTACCCAAGTCGGTGATCTTCTTCATGACTACCGCCAGTCCCTTGAGGACATTGGCGAGTCTCTCAGGATTCCGGACATGCCAAGCATGTCAGATTTTGAGGTGCGGGACAGGACCAAGGAGATGCCACAGCTTGTTCAGGACTGGAACATGTGCTACGCGTGGACTGCTGCGCAGAACGCTCTCTCCATGGTCATGAGCCACCATGGAAACATGGAAATATGGCAAGTGACTAAAGGGTACTGCAAGGTAGACGAAGACGGCCAGGAGCAGGACCTTCAAGCCATCATGCACTCCTGCGCCGGATACGGTGCCATGTAGCTGATCTGACCAGCTACGAGATCCCCTTCTTCACCCGCATGGATACTCCGCCTCCTCCTGCAGAAGAAGCCGAAGAAGTTTCCGATGATGAACGCACCAACTCGGATGCGGACATCTCGGAACGATATCAAGGCGGAGTGACCAGCGAGCCAGTAGATCCTTCATCTCCTCCTGCATCATAGACCAAAAATTTATGTATTATTCCGGAAAACTTGATGCGATTGTAAATATTAAGTACTATTTATCTTTTGCAAGTGCTAAGCTTTTGATCTATTTCAGCACTTTTGACTTTTGAAATTTTTGCATGCCTGAAATGTTTACACAAGCACTTATATTTTTTGTGTCTACTTATCGTTTATCTGGCTTTCCACCTCGTCCCTTTTGTGAGCCGGCTAAACCTTCAGCCGGAAACTTTGCCGAGCAATGGAGCTCAATTGCTAAACCAGTTTAAACTCGGAAACAAAGCCGGCTTCCAGTACCAACAATTCACTACTCGGAAAAATGCCCGCATCTGGTAATCAGATAAATAACCAAAGTAAAGACTAGACATTTTAGAGTTACCCGAAGGTAGTAGTTTTAGAATCGGAAATCTAGACCAGAACGAACATGAGCATAAAGTACTTTCAAGCATTCTGGGATTTTCGACTATGACATGATCATTCGGAAATAAGATGGTTTAAGAACTTCTCAGAAAAAACTTGAGGCAACCAAAACTTTTATTTCTCACAGAACATGTACATATGTATGATTACAAAGAAGGATAAACTAAGAATAAAAGGGACGTAGCTGAGCAATATTCCACGGTCTGTCTAACTCTTCCGGATTTGTACTGCCTCCAGCTCTCTTTCTCTTCTTAGTAGCAGGTCTTACTTTGACTGGCCTCATGTCAGTTAAGTAGTACGATCCATTGTGCAATACTCGACTAACTAAAAAGGGCCCTTCCCATGCTAGGGAAAGTTTGTGATTTCTTTGTTGCACAAGCCGGAGAACTAAATCACCTTTATTGAAGGATCTATTTCGGACTCTCTGGCTATGATACTTGCGTAACTTCTGCTGATAGGCTGTAGATCTCATTTCAACAGCAGCCGAACTTCTTCGACTAAGTCGAGATCATTTTGTCGAGAAATCTCGGCATCCTCTTTGATATACGCGGCCACTCTAGGATAAGTATGAATTAAATCACTAGGAAGAACCGCTTCTGCGCCATAGACCAAGAAGAAAGGTGTGTATCCTGTTGACCTGTTCGGAGTTGTTCGTAAACTCCAAATTACAGAGGGTAGTTCCTCTGCCCAAGCCCCATGACGCGTCGTAGTGGTGCTTCGAGTCTTGGTTTCAGGCCTTGTAGAATTAAACCATTTGCTCTTTCGACTTGTCCGTTAGCCTCTGGATGTGCGACTGACGCAATGTCAAGCCGGATATTTTGCTCATCACAGAATTCGGCCAGTTCTCCTATGGAAAAGTTACTCCCGTTGTCCGTTATAATGCTATGCGGATAACCATACCAGATTATAACATCCTCGACAAATCTTTTGGTTGTTGCTCCATCACAACTAGTGACAGGTTGAGCCTCGATCCACTTGGTGAATTTATCCATCATCACTAAGAGGTGAGTAAATCCACTTGGAGCTCGTTTAAAAGGTCCTACCATATCAAGCCCCCAGACCGCAAAAGGCCATGTTATAGGTATTGTTCGCAGCTGATCAGCCGGAACATGAGCTTGCTTGGCGTACTTTTGGCAGCCTTTGCATGTCTTGACTAATCATTCGGCATCTGCTTGGTAAAGCAGAAAAATCCATGTCGAAAAGCTTTTGCCACTAAAGATTTGGCTGCGGTGGTGACCACACTGCCGTGGATTTCCCTTAAGATTTCCACTCCTTCTTTCGGAGATACACAGCGCTGAAAACCCCCAGAAACACTCCGTTTATGGAGCTCACCTTTAACAATAGTATAGGATTTTGCTCATCGGATAATCTGCCGGCTCAACACCTCGTCTTCGGGTAATTTGCCATCTACCAAATAATCGAGGTAGGGTTGAGTCCAGCTAGGAATTACAGCCAGAACTGCTATTAAAGGTGAGTCGGATTTGTTTGGATATTCCTCATCTACTCCCTTTATCGAGGGAACTTTGAGGTGCTCTAAAAATGCGCCATCCGGGACCTCTTTCCTTGTGAGCCTATTCGAGATAGTGCATCTGCTTCCTCATTTTCTGCTCGAGGGATGTGTTGAACTTCAAACCCTTCGAACGATTTAGATAGATCATCCACGACAGCTTTATATGTTGCCATGTGCTTATTTGCATTACAAATATCCAAGACTTTCTGAGCAACAAGATCCGAATCTCCGTAACACATCAAACGTCGGATGTCAGTATCCTTGGCAATCCGGATTCCATGCAACAGTGCTTCATACTCAGCAATATTGTTTGTCGCGGTGAAGTGGATCTGCAACACGTATAAAAGTTTATCTCCTTGGGGTGATTTGAGCACCACGCCAGCCCCCGAGCCCCCTCGAGCCTTAAACCCATCGAAAAAGAGGGTCCAGTATGCCGACTCAGGGAGGACCATGTTCTCCTTCGTCTCTGTCCAATCAGCGACAAAGTCAGCAAGGATCTGGGATTTGATTGCTGTCCGAGGTTTATACTCAATATCGAAAGCTGAGAGCTCTATGCCCCATTTCGCGACACGTCTTGTGGCGTCGCTGTTGTTGATTATGTCTCTCATGGGAGCTTTGCTCACCACGGTAATTGGATGCTCCTGAAAATAGTGTTGTAACTTACGAGATGCTAGGAAAACACCATAAGCCAACTTTTGATAGTGCGGATATCGCTGTTTTGGTTCTGTCAAGACCTCGCTGACAAAGTAAGTCGGACGCTGCACCAGGTGTTCCTAATTTTCCTCTGGTCTCTCCACCACCATGACGATACTAACGACCTTATTTGTCGAAACAATATAAAGCAACATCGGTTTCTGAGGTTCCGGCGCTGCAAGGATAGGAGCAGATGAGAGTACTTTCTTCAGGTCTTGCAGTGCAGCTTCAGCTTTGTCAGTCCAGACAAAATATTTGGTCTTCTTCAGGAGTTTGTATAATGGTGCGGCTCTTTCACCAAGACGGCTTACAAATCGACTGACCGCAGCAATGCAACCAGTTAACCTTTGTACGTCCTTCAGGCGAGTTGGCCTGGAAATATTGAGTATAGCCTTGATTTTGTCGCGGTTCACCTCTATGCCTCTTTGAGACACGATGAAACCTAACAATTTTCCGGCTGGTATTCCAAAGAAGCATTTCTTCGGGTTAAGCATGATGTTGTATTTTCGTAGATTGGCGAATGTTTCCTCCAAGTCGAAAATGAGTGTTTCCTTCTTTTTGGACATCACCACGATATCATCCACGTACGCATGTACATTGCGTCCGAGTTGGTCGTGGAGGCAACGCTGCATCGTGCGATGGTACGTAGCTCCTGCGTTCTTCAGCCCAAAGGGCATAATAACAAAATAGAAGGTTCTGAAGGGGGTTATGAATGAAGTTTTGACTTTGTCAGATTCCTTCATCCAGATTTGGTGATAACCGGAATATGCGTCGAGAAAACAGAGGAGTTCCGAGCCTGCCGTAGAATCGATAACTTGATCAATTCTAGACAGAGCGAACAGATCTTTTGGACAAGCCTTGTTCAAGGCAGTATAATCAACACACATCCTTAAATCAATGGTGTCCTTTTTAGGGACCATTACAGGATTGGCCGACCACTCAGTTTTGATGACCTCTTCTATGAATCCGGCTAACTCAAGCCGTGCTAGTTCCTTAGCTATTGCCTTACGCTTTTCGTTGCCAAACCATCGTAAGGACTGTTTGATGGGTTTAGCGTTCGGGTTTACATTTAGAGAGTGCTCGGCAAGTTCCCTAGGTACTCCAGTCATGTCAGATGGCTGCCATGCGAAGATATCTTGATTTGCTTGGAGGAACTTGATGAGCGCGCTTTCCTATGCGCTATCTAGGCCTACGCCTATCTGGGTCACCTTGGAGGGGTCATCATCCTTCAATGGCGCTTTCTTCATCTCTTCTGATGCCTTGAACTCCGGATTTGGCTTGGTAACCTCCTTCTTTGTTGCGGGCATCTCGGACGGATCTATGCTCTTCTTGATCTCCCGGTACTCCTGGGCGTGCGGCCGCGGGCTTAAAGCGGCATTTCCATCCTCACACTCGTGCTTTCTTGGTCTCCCGATGGTGATCACGCCCGTTGGGACCTGGAATTTTCATCATATTGTAAATGTAACTGGACGAGCCATGAAGGCCCGATGGCGGACGTCCGAATATAGCGTGGTATGCGCTCTTGAGCAGGACCACTTGAAGGAAAGTGCCTTCCGATAGTTCTTCGAGTTCCAAAGGTAACATCAAAGTGATCTCTCGAGGAATTAGCTTGTCTTCCTAGGACAAGTCCGTGAAAAATCACGAGCTATGGTTCAAGCGGGTCTCCGAGATCTTCATCCGTGGCGTTTCGACATAGAGAATATTGATCTTTGCTACCACCGTCCATGAGGGTCTTGGAGAAACCATAACCGTCAATAAGTGGGTTGACGATTAAGGCGTACTTTCCTCGCCTGTGTAACTTAGGCGGATGATCATCGCGGTCAAACGTGATTGCCACTTCCGACCAGTCCAGATACTATGGGACAACCAGAACTGTTGCATTGAGCTCGTGTAGAACTGCTTTCTTGACCTTTGCTGGTTGAGATCCGAGGAAAGTGACATAAGTGTCCTTCTTGGTGGGAAAAGTCTTCTTCCCTTCCGACTTGGGATTTGAAGCATCGGCTTCCTCCATGTCGGAATCTTCCTTGGTCTCTTTGTCTTTTTCGGGATTTTTCTTTCCCTTCTTCCGCTTAGCTTTGTATCCCGCGGTGTCATCTCTTTTGATGTCGTCATTGAAACGACATTCAGCGTTGGTGTGGGACGAGCCCCCACTAGCGTCTAGGTGATGCACACATGGGTTATTGGCAATGTCGGCCCAAGAGTAGGTTTTGCCTGGTTGTTGTTCTCCTCTACCTTGGACCCTTGCTGTCCCACGGCCATGCCCGCGGCCTCCGCCATGTCCTCCTCGTCCTCCAGACCCGAAAACAGTAGTTACCACCGCCATTTTTGCGTTGGGTTTTTCTTCCGAGGTATTTTGCGCTTCTGAGCTTGTTGATTTGGTTGTTTTGCCGACTGAGGCACAGCTAGGGCATTGAGTAGTCCTTCTGCATCGTCGTCAGCATCTGCATACTTGATCGCTATTTCTATCATCTCTCCCAAATCAGTAACCTTGTCACACTTCAAGCGATGGCGCAGTAAACCAATAGGGAGACCTTCGATGAAAGCTTCAATCGTGGTTTGATCATTTACTCCTTCGCAGGAGTTCTTGGTGTCGATCCATCGTCCGAGGTAATCCCCGCAAGTTTCTCCGGCTTTCTGGGTGCAACGCTGTAGGTCTCCAACCATACAGGGCCTCCGATATGTGCCTTCGAAATTCCGAAAGAACGCACTTTGCAAATCATACCAGTTATGGATGGTGTTCGCCGGAAGTTCATTGAGCCATGATTGTGCCGTCTTCCGCAACATAAGTGGGAGATATC
This sequence comes from Avena insularis, assembly GCA_023614405.1. NCBI lineage: Eukaryota > Viridiplantae > Streptophyta > Magnoliopsida > Poales > Poaceae > Avena > Avena insularis. The sequence continues at coordinate 260,278,932 of CM042696.1, forward strand.
GGGTTGCGACCAGGTTGTTTCCGCCTTTGGCGATGTAGCAAGCTTGGAAGAAATCCTGTAACCAGGTGTTTGGCCAAGCAATGCCGTCGTAGGCTTGGATATGTCTTGAGATAGAAAATCCTTCTGGGAATTTTGTAGCTCTGATGAGTGGACCGAAGCACTTTGGGCCCACATACACGTCATCGTTTTCATAGCGCCGAGCCTCTATGTTGGAGTTGATCCTGTGCCTTGCGTCGTTTGGGGATAGAGATCGTCCCGAATGCCGGCTGTGGCTGCGGTGCCGTGGGCGGACTTGACCGCCACCACCTCCTCCGCCATGTCGTCCTCCTTACCCTCCATGGGAGCCGTTGTGATGACTGTGTGGTAGAGAGGGTGGAGCATCTTGACTATGACGAGCCTCCTGCCGGCTTGTACCGGCATGGTTTCCGTCGTTTCTTCGTCCGTCGTTCCCACCATGGTGAGGCTCAGCCGGACAGTTCTCACGTCTAGGAGGTGGCATTCTCTGACGATCCTCCTCCCGATGTTTCTCTTTATCTTCTCCCCTTCGATCCTTAGATTCTTGTCGAGGAGGGTTCGTCGGATTCAGGGCAGCGATGGCGTCTTTCTCGGCCGCTGGGGCGACGTTGCTCTAGTTACGCGAAGTTTTGTGATGCTGTCCTGAAGATCTGGTTCTTGAATAGTTGTCTTTTCTGCGTTCAGGGTGATGGTACTGCGCCCGAACGTAATGGGATCTTACGCCAGCCCATGCCGGATCTGTGTGACATTGGTCAGAATCCGAGACCAGTTTTTGACTTCCGGACAGGGCGACCTTTTGCTGCTCCAGTCCCTTGTTGAGTAGCTTGATACCCAAACGGATCTCCTCTGGTCCTAGATTAGCCAATAGAATTTCTCAGGCTGCCACGGTATTTTGTACTGGTGTTGGGTATACCCAATCTCCGTTGCTATCTTTCCGTGGCTTCCCCATCTCATCTCCAAAAAGGACGGCATGGACATGTGGGAATTGGTTGTCATCTATGTGACGCTTCCGTGTCTTTTGATGTAGACGAGACATGTACTCCTTGTTCGACATGCGTTTCTTCTCCACCTCGATGTTTTTGGCTTCATCGAGGAGTTGTTAACGACGCGCTTCTAGGGCTTGCGCCCTTTCGTCCAGCTCATCTGCAGTAAGTTCTGCAGCTATAGGGATAGGTGTGGTTAATGCGGCATCGATGAGTTTACGTGCACCTTCAGTGATCACATGTCCATCCATCGATGCTTCTTTTTTCAGCTCGTCTAGGATAAGTGCTCCATCCGAGTCTTCCTCGTATTCCTCGGCAATCACCTCCTCTGTCAGAGGGTCTTTTGCCGGGGTTTTGTTTTTCTTGTTCTTCTTCATTGCATACTTGGCAGCGCCGGTAGCAAAGACGGCTTTGGGTCTGTTTCCCGAAGTCAAGCTCTGATCGGTACTTTCGGACATTTGGACTTTGGGATTATCTCCGACGTCCAAGTCAGCCTGCGCTTTGGGAGAATGTTCCCTGGATCCTTCATCCATGGCTTCTCCTTCTTCTGCAGCTTTGGAGTTATACTCCTCTTCATATTCCGTGGAGAACTTTCAGAAATCTACTGACGTCATCGACTCATCCGAGGATGCGGGTACGTCGGCGTTTGTTCTAATTGCCTCTAGCACCGAATCGGTGTTTTCTCTAGCATCGGCAGAGCCGGATCCGGATCCCACGTATCCGACGAAGTGCGGTGCGTGCTTCCTGAGGTACCTGCGGCTTTCGCGATCAGCCATATCGAAACTTTTGATGGTCTCGAGGATTGCATCTGCGCTTTCACCTTGCAGTATCATGCGTTTTAGTGTGTACCTTAGGAAAGGCCTGTCTGTCCCGGCATCATCAGAGCCGGAATCAGTGTCGTTGATATGCTCCTCTTGGATTTCGACTTCCGCGGGTGGGTCGAACTGGGATCCGGCTCCTCCTGGGAGATCCACTCCAGATTCGAGTTGGTCCGCTAGGTCTTCCTCAGGTTCGGGTTTCTCCACTATCTCCGCAACTGGTGCGGGCTGGGTGGGATTAGGGTTATCTGAGATTCGGAACTCTGCCGCCTCCGCGGACAAAGGGGACCCAGAAAATTCTTCTGCCTCTATCATCACCGCTGGGGTGGGTTGGGCAGGTTCAGCGAAACCGATGTAAACATCGATCTCGCCAAAAGACATGATTGTGTAAGCAGTCACGGCCTCTTTTGCCGGAATCCAAGTCTCGTGGAGAACGATGAAAGGGACATCGCTGGCGTAGAAAATGCGACCGATGGCGATAGTCTCGCTGATTCCGATTTTTGCAGATTCCGCTCGGAGCGCAGATCCGTAGCTCACTTGCCCCATGGTGGGCGCCAATTGTCGTCGGATTGATGACAAGTATGCCATGAGGGGGTCCTCGAGGCGTGCGGAAGAGAGGGTGTGAGATGTGTGGTGTTCCAGGACGATGAGCACACAAGTTTACCCAGGTTCGAATCCACCGGCTTTGGACGGATCCTACTCCTGCTAGCAATCGATGTCTGGCGAGCCGGAATATGGGTTACAAGGGTTTCGCCTGTGTGAGTTGAGGGTCTAAAGTATTGAGGTGCCCTAAAGGCTCTCCCTAGGACGGCTTATATAGATATCCGGCCTAGGGTTTTCAGGAGAGATCTATCCGGCTACGTCTAAGAGTCGGTTACAGAGTACATCTTGAACTACAAGTAACATTATGGGCCTAAGTCGGTAAGTCTTCTGGGCCTTCCCATATCCGGATTGGACTCCTCTTTCTCCCTGACTGGGCCGCCCGTGAAGCGAAGCTCTAACCCGAAGTGGGCCACCCTGGTCAGTGAGGAACTGTGAGGATACCCGGAAAGTATATCCCCAACACATGCTTTTCGTTGTTAGTAGCTATCTTGTCCAAGTAGATGCTAGCAACTCCAAGAGTTAGTATTTATGCTCGATAGTGGGTTCATGCCTCTAGTAATCTAGGGAAGTGACAGAAATCTCTAAGGTACTAGATGTGCTGTTGCTACTAGGGAGAAAACAACAATCCTTTGTTCATAGAACAATCGTATTGTTTACTTTACACGCAATGCATAATGCAATTATCTGTTGCTTGTAACTTAATACTGGAGGGGGTTCGGATGATAACCTGAAGGTGGATTATTAGTCATAGATGCAATTGGATTACGGTCTATGTATAATGTTGTAATGCCCAATCAAGTCTCAAAGGAGTCAAGATGATTAGTATATGCTTGTATGCTTTCTCGATGTTTGTCAATTGCCCCGCTGTAATTTGTTCACCCAACATGTCATCTATCTTAAGGAGAATCACCACTAGTGAACTATGGACCCCAGTCATTTCTTTTATCATCAATCTACAACTTTTTACTGCTTTCCATTTACTTTCTGCAAGCAATTACTTTCTTCCACACAATACGTTTAATCCTTTGTTTTCAGCAAAACCAGTGAGATTGACAACCTCACTGTAAGTTGGGGCAATGTTTTGTGGTTGTGTTGTGCAGGTTTCTGCGTTGCTACTAGCTCCGGTAGTGCGTCCTGCCAAAGTCCAGCTAGCAACACCTTGGAGGTGTTTCCTTGCTCCTACTGGTTCGATAAACCTTGGTTTCATAACTGAGGGAAAACTTGATGTTGTGCTCATCATACCTTCCTCTTGGGGTTCCCCAACGAGCTTGATATATTTTGTGCCATCAAGGACTTTTTCTGGCGCCGTTGTTGGGGAGTCAAGGACATCTTCACAAGGGTAGTCTCTCATAACCATTCTCTTTACTTTGTTTTTTTTGTTTTGCTTAGTTTACTTTTTGCTTTGTTTGCATGTTTCCTTATTCAAAAACACAAAAAAATTAGTTTTACTAGTTTGCTTTCTTTATTAAAAACACAAAAAAATGACTACTCTTGAAAACACTAAGTTGTGTTACTTCACTAGCACCAACAACAATGATTTCATGTGCACACCTATTGCTCCACCTATTCTTGAAGCTACTTTCTTTAAAATTAAACCGGCTTTACTCAATCTTGTTATGAGAGAACATTTTCTGGTATTGGTAATGAAGATGTTGCTGCTCATCTAAATAACTTTGTTGAACTTTGTGAAATGCAAAAGCATAGGGATATAGATGGGGATATTATTAAGCTTAAATTGTTTCCTTTCTCCTAGAGAGGAAAAGCTAAAGAATGGTTGAATTCCTTAGCTAGGAATAGTATTGATTCTTGGACTAAATGCAAAGATGCTTTCATTGGAAAATACTATCCTCCTACTAAGATTATATCTATGAGAAGTGAAATATGAAATTTAAACAATCTGATAATGAACATGTTGCTCAAGCTTGGGAAAGAATGAAATCTTTGGTAAAGAATTGTCCCACTCATGGACTGACTGCTTGGATGATTATCCAAACCTTTTATGCAGGATTGAACTATTCTTCAAGAAATCTATTGGATTCTGCTGCTGGAGGTACCTTTATGACCATTACTTTGTGTGCTGCAACAAAGCTTCTGGATAATATGATGGTTAACTATTCTGAATGGCATACTGAAAGACCTCCACAAGATAAGAAGGTAAATTCTGTTGAAGAAACCTCCTCCTTGAGTGATAAAATTGATGTTATTATGTCTATGCTTGTTAATGGGAAGGCTCATATTGATCCAAATCATGTTCCCTTAGCCTCTTTGGTTGCTCAAGAAGAGCAAGTGGATGTGAACTTTATAAAAATTACAATTTTAGCAACAATGCCTACAAGAATAATTTTGGTAACAACAATTATAGGTCGTATCCTCCCAACAATGGTAATGCTTATGGAAATTCCTACAACAATAATAGGATTGCTCGCTCTGAACTTGAAGTTATGCTTAAATATTTTATTAGTAAACAAACTGCTTTCAATAAAACTATTGAGGAAAAACTCTCGAATGTTGAAAGAAATATAGCATCATTGGCTGAAGCACAATCTTCTTTGAATAAAATGGTTGCTAAACCTGAAACTATTGATAATCCCTTTGCTGCTACTAATGCCATACAAGTTAGAATTGATGAAAATGTTAGACTATTAGCTGATTGCATGCTAAGTGGGAAAGAGAAGATGAAATTGCTAGAAACATTAGTGTTTCTACTATCACTACCACTAGTGTTGAGGCTAGAAATAGCTCTACTACTTTAGATGATAATTATGATTTTGATCTTGATGGTTGCAACATCTCTGAAGTTATTAAGTTCCTACAAAAGCTTGCTAAAAGTCCTAATGCTAGTGCTATGAATATGGCCTTTACAAAACACATTACTGATGCTCTCATAAATATTAAAGAAGAAAAGATCCCTATGAAACAAGAAGATGGTTTGGAACCCATCATTAATATGAAAGTGAATGATTTTGATTTCAAAGCTTTATGTGATCTTGATAGTAGTGTTTCTATTATTCCTGGAAGGATTTATGATATGCTTGATTTGCCACCATTGGAAGATTGTTATTTGAATGTCCTACTTGATGATAATGCTAAAAAGAAACTCATGGGGAGCATTAATGATGTTCTTATTATGGTTAACAATGCATATGTCCCCGTTGATTTCTATGTTTTGGATGTTGAATGCAATGCTTCTTGTCCTATTACTTTGGAAAGACCTTTTCTTAGAACAGTTGGTGCCATTATTGATATGAAAGAAGGCACCATTAAATATCAAATCCCACTCAAGAAAGGTATAGAACACTTCCCTAAGAAGAGAGAGAAGATTTCTTTTGCCTCTCCTATGAAAAAAAAATTGCTCTTAATGCTTCTTCATTTGAGAACACTTGATTCTTTTTCTTGATTCTTATGCCTAACTTAGAGGCGTTAAAGAAAAGTACTTATTGGGAGATAACCCAAAAGTTTTAGATGAGTCTTGGAAGTTATTACCTCAGTAATAACCGCTCCTTATCCTTTTTATTTGCTTTTTGTGCCAAGAGTAACCTCTATTGAGAGAGAAGTAACGATTGGGAAAGTTGCTGTCCCGAAACAGATTTTTGTGCTTCACCATAAAATTTCGTGTAAAATCTCTATACGTCGTTTTGAGGCGTGAAATTTTGTGCTTCTGCCGCAGGTTGTTATCTAACTTTTGTTAGTTCAACACTTTTTGATTTTAGCAACAGAAGGTCTTCGAAAAAAATGGTTTACCTGCTGGTCTGTTTTGACAGATTTCTGCCATTATTTGCATCTGCTTCTAGTTGGTTCCTTTTTGAGTTCTTTTGGGGAATTGAGCTTTTTGAGGAAAGTGCTACAGTAGCTTCTGTTTAGTGGAAGTTTTATTGGTGTTGAAACTGAACCTAAAGACTTATTATCTTGAGTGCACTAATGTTGCTAATAAAGATTGTGTGAAGTTTTGTATGAAGGAAAAATTTCAGGTGTATGGAGAGAATGATGTAATGAGATGAAGAATGGACTAAAGCTCAAGCTTGGGGATGCCACACGTGTCACCCCAAGAAATATCCAAGAGGTACAAGCGTCAAAGCTTGGGGATGCCCAAGGCATCCCCTTCTTCATCAATAAAAATCCCAGGTTTCTTCCAAACACTTCATTTTTATTGTTTCATGCACAGTTGTGTTGTTCTTGGAGCGTCTTCTTTTTGTTTTTCGTTTTGGTTTTCGTTTAATTGATTTTCTTAATTTGCTGAATAAATTGGTTGGACCCCCCTCTTTCATTCATTAGTTTTCAAATAGTTTGGTTTGGATTGGAAAAGAGTAGGAAAAGTTCATGCTTAAGTGGTAAAGAGAGCTTGTTTTTGACTGTGGCCCATGCTTTGTCATGCCATGCTTGATATTGTTTTGGCTTTATGCTTAGTGATCTTTGATGTAGCATGACATGTTATAAACAATTGAGATTTCTTAATGTGCCTTAGAAGAATCATGCGTTGTTTTAGCATATTAAAGCATAGTATTGTGGTATTCTCCTTTGATGCTTTATTTGGGTTGACTTGGCACATGATCACACCATGTTATGACTATTCCAAGTCACCTTTATCATCCTTTAGTTTTCGACTTGTAATATCACTTTATGCTTTGATTAATGATGTTTTGTCGCTCTGCATGATTATGGCCATTAATGCTCTCTTAGTTGGTCACTCCCAGTCTTTTGCTAGCCTCCATAACCAAGTATGAGTTCCACTCATGCATCCAACTCCTAGAACCAAGTTATTCCAAAGAGTCCACCATACCTACCTATTAGCATTTGCTATTCCAAGTATATTCATGTTTTTATCTACCTTCCGAATTAAACTTGTTATGTGAAAATTAGTGATTAAAGCTCTCACGAACTTGATGGCACACTTTACTTTCTTGCACTTAATAAACTTGAACCATTGCGTCCATATTTGTTGCGTATATGCTTGCTCTTTATAAGTTGAAGTTAGCAGAACCATGTATCATGGGGAACGCTTTCAACATTGCACTTGTACATTGTACCTAGTTGATATCATGTTCTTTTGCTTATGGATCCCGGCGGTGTGAAATAAAAGGGAACTTGTAAGATCATGGAGTTTGTATTTGTGATAGAGAAATGCCTGGGCCGCTAGCCTAAGCCATGCCTAATCATGGTGGAAACTTGCAGCATAATCATAATGAGCACTCTATGAAGCATCCTCAATAAAAACCTATACAAATAGCAAATAAAAAGATCGCTAAGATGCTCATTGTCTGCTTGCCTTGTCATTTTGATTATGGGATAGCTCCTGTATCATGTGCAAGGGGTACCCCGTTGGTAGTTCTCTATGATACATATGTACTTACAATGACAAGAGCTTACTTGTGACTGAAGTTGAGTAGCATGAGGTTTGGTCTTCGTAACTAAGGGGCATGAAATTTCAGCTTATAACTTGTCAAGCATATCCTCTTAGTTGTGTCACTTTAACCTTAATCACTAAAAGATGCTTATGATAGGGGTAATGAGAGTTGAAAGCTAATAAGTACCATAATTTTTGGAAGCTCTTTATGAAACTTGAATCCCTACTTCCTTCTATGAAGGCATTTCTTTTACTTTTATGTTGAGTCTCCACCTTCTATCTTTATGCACCTACTTTGAGAGCATAGTGGCCATTCTTAGTTTTATGTGCATTGTCCCAAGACTTGTTGATTGATGCATAATTTTGATATTGTTGTTCTTAAACTATTTGTATCCAGTCACTCTTATGAACTTTGAAGGTGTCCTATGCATTTATGTTTGCTACTCTATGAGGGACAAGCTGAATGCCATTATGCTATGTTTTCTTTATGTGAAACAAACAAACGTCTTGCAAAGCCATGTTATTCATGAATCTTTTGTTTGTGCCTTTTCATGTTGCAACATAGTTGCTATGTCTTATTGTTAGAACTTTATCTTTCATGCTATGTTGAAGTACTATGATCCCAGCTATCAATGTTTTACAACTACTTTGATCAAGTTTATGATGGTGCATGTCACCTCAAAAATTGTTCTTTCTTTTTATCACTTACCTACTCGAGGACGAGCAGGAGTTAAGCTTGGGGATGTTGATACGCTACTAACGTATCCATAATTTTTGATGTTCCATGCTTGGTTTTATCTACTTTCTTATGTTTTGTCCACACTTTGGAGTACTTTCTATACACTTTCTTGGACTAACCTATTAACAAGATGCCATAGTGCCAGCTGCCTGTTTTATGTTGTTTTTGGTTCCAGGAAAGTCAGAAAATGAATATTCTCAGAATTGGACGGGACAAAAGCCAAAGTCAGTTTTTCACCGAGGGGGACACAGAGTCAGAATACGAGACGGAGAGGGGCCAGGGGGCCGCCACACCACTTGGCCATGTGGCCAAGCCTGGCCCGCGCTAGGGCGTGGTCTGGCCGCCTCAGGCACCCCCTCGGCCTCCCCTTTCGCCTATAAGATGCCTCCGATATAGAAACCCTAAGTACCCGACCAAAAATCTATGAAAGAGTCTGTAGCCGTCGTCATCTCCATCCCTAGATCGGGAGGGATCTGAATCTCTTCCCGGCACCCTGCCGGATGGGAGAATTCACCTTGGAGGCCTTCTTCATCACCATGCAAGCCTCCGGTGTGATGCGTGAGTAGTTCATCCTTGGACTATGGGTCCATGTAGTAGCTAGATGGTTGGTTCTTCTCCTTTGTGCTATCATGTTTAGATCTTGTGAGCTCCGTTCATGATCAAGATCATCTATTTGTAGTCCTACATGTTGTGTTTGCGGGGATCCGATGGATATTGAGATGCTATTTTAGATTGATTATTGATTCTATCATGTATTTGTTATTTGTGATCTTGCATGCTTTCCGTTGTTAGTAGCTATCTTGGCCAAGTAGATGCTAGCAACTCCAAGAGTTAGTGTTTATGCTCGATAGTGGGTTCAAGCCTCTAGTAATCTGGGGAAGTGATAGAAATCTCTAAGGTACTAGATGTGCTATTGCTACTAGGGAGAAAACAGTAATCCTTTGTTCATAGAACAATCGTATTGTTTACTTTACATGCAATGCATAATGCAATTATCTGTTGCTTGCAACTTAATACTGGAGGGGGTTCAGATGATAACCTGAAGGTGGATTATTAGTCATAGATGCAGTTGGATTATGATCTATGTATAATGTTGTAATGCCCAATCAAGTCTCAAAGGAGTCAAGATGATTAGTATGTGCTTGTATGTTTTCTCGATGTTTGTCAATTTCCCCGCTGTAATTTGTTCACCCAACATGTCATCTATCTTAAGGAGAACCACCACTAGTGAACTATGGACCCTGGTCCTTTCTTTTATCATCAATCTACAACTGTTTACTGCTTTCTGTTTACTTTCTACAAGCAAATACTTTCTTCGACACAATACGTTTAATCCTTTTTTTAGCAAAACCAGTGAGATTGACAACCTCACTGTAAGTTGGGGGCAAAGTTTTGTGGTTGTGTTGTGTAGGTTTCCACGTTCTTCTTTGGCGGTAGTGAATCACCTGCCAAAGTCTAGCTAGCAACACCTTGGAGGTGTTTCCTTGCTCCTACTGGTTCGATAAACCTTGGTTTCATAACTGAGGGAAAACTTGCTGATGTGCTCATCATACCTTCCTCTTGGGGTTCCCCAACAAGCTTGATATATTTTGGGCCATCACCAGCTCCCGCCAGGACTCTTGCCTCGCTCCCGCGGAATTACTCCACATGGGCCGGCACAGGGTCACCCCAGCCCACCGCGGGCTGGCCGCGTCGTCTCGCTTCCCGGCTGAAGTTACCAAGTCCCCGGGTGGGCCGGCACGATTGACTCATCCCACCACGGGTTCACCTCTCCCGGCGCCACTCCACTGCCTCACTCCAGATGGGCCGGCACCAGGAGAACCCAACCCACCATGGCAGGCACAATGCCTCCTGCCGAAGCAATCCGCCTGGGCCGGATCTGGCCTAAGCCACCTGGGCTGAATCAACCAATACCTTGGTTGAGAGCTCCTTGACCCGGCTAGAGCAGCTCTTTGACTCGGGTGGGCATCTTACTGACCCGGCTGGGCCCTTTTATCCCCTAGGCCAAGTCAGCCCTTCCCTAGGCCGAGTTTCCTCTTCTCTCAGGGCACCTAGTCCGAGTTAATTCATCCCAGATGCCCTCTTACTCACCCCACAGATACTCCCCCAACCTCTACATCGACACGCCGTGAGGCCAGGTCAAGCCTTGCAGTCACATGCCAGTATTGGGACGCCCTGGCTCAGACTGGCATGTGCATCATAGTTGCAGGTGAGATGCCCTCGGTATCTCAGGAGATGCTATGGGATATGCTGGGCATCTTAGGAGATGCTATAGAATATCCTTAAGAGATAAGACTGATGACTCAAGATGCAAAGGACAAGAACTACGGGACAGTTGACATACCTGACAAGGCACATGCATTGTTAGTTGACCAGGCCCAAGCATGTGAGCATGACTTGTCCCCTGGGATCCCCTTTATAAGTAGCACTAGGGGATCGATCTAGAGAGGCCCCGGAGGGCTCTTCACTTCTCTGCTCGATAGGAGCACACCTTTCTCCTCTGCTCTCCCTGAGAGAGCCATTAGAGGCATAGGGAATATAGCTCCAGGAGCACCATTATAGCCACAGTGCATGGCCCAGTTATATGCGATCTAGATGCAAGAGTAGAGGTTTTATCTCACTAGGAGATCCTCGAACCTGGGTATATCATGTCTCTTTGTGTTCTTCCGTGTGTGGTCTTCACTGTATCATCCCTCCTCGGATTCCTCCATGTCTATGCGGCCCCAACTTAAGACTACCCTAGGCATCTGTCGTGACATCACCACGCCATTTTATTTTATCCTTAAAACAAAATAAATTCCTTTTTGCTTTATTTAATTATTTAGAAATATTTTCTATGAATAAATAATCATAATTTTGTATAATTATAAATAAAATAATTTTAACACCTTAAGGGTTCTTTCAAAAACTTAATAACATGGGTAAAACACGCAAAGAAGGATAATAAACTCAAAGTTAAGTATTGCATGATGAAAGAGTATGTGGGCCCCCATGTGTGGTTTTGGTAATTAATTATTGTCCGGTAGTACCTCTTGGGCAGTCGTATTACCACTTGTTGGTACCGGTTACATCTGAGACTAGCTGCAAGGTAGGCATCCTCCTATGGAGGCTCTGGTATCACCACCCGGTACTACTGGTGATCAGCGGTAGTACCGCTCCATGATCAGAAACTACCGGAAAGCAGTAGTACCACCGTTGGACCCAGCACTACCGGTGGTCACTGAGCTAGTTCGCCCCCTCTCATTTTTCTCTCTAGATCACCCAGTTGATCTCTCTGGTACCTGGCTGGTAGTACCATATTCGTCCGGTACTACTACTGTTAGGTCCGGTAGTACCACTCATCGCAGCAGGCAACGGTCAGATTTCGGCCCCCCCCTATAAAAGGGGCCCTTCTTCTTCATTGTTCATTATCCGTTTGAGCTCCTTTCCCCCTCCATTGTTGATTCTCTTGAGCTTTCTTCCTCCCTCTCCCTCCCATGATTCTTGCATCTATTTGAGGGAAAAGAGAGAGGAGATCTACATCTATAATCTCACCAATCCATCTCTCCTCTAAGTGAGGGGAGCATATTGGGATCTAGATCTTATATACTTTTGGGTTTCCGCTAGTGTTCTTCCTCTCTTGTTCCCTAATAGCTTATGTAGCTTTGGTGGAATTTGGGAGTGAAGAACTTGCCATTGCATTAGGTGCATCGGTTTTAGTTCTACTCAGAGGATTTGATTGGTGAAATCAAGAAGGTCGTTACTCTTGGGTTCTTGGACCCCTATACGGTTGTGTGGCCTTTCTGATGAGTTCTTGGGAGCCTCCAATTAAGTTGTGGAGGTTTCCCCAATCTTGTATGGGTTTAGTGACCGCCTTCAAGTGTCCCATAGTGGATCAGGTGCTTGCCGTGCGGCGGGTGATCGGGAGAATAGGGTGAGGCCTGTTGTGGCGTTGGTGGTCTTAGTACCACCCACCCCTCTAATGAGACGTACTCCCTTGTAGGGAGGAACTTGGTAAAACATCGTCATCCCCGTGTGCCTCTATTATCTCTGTACTCGGGCTCTTTACTTATGCACTTTACATTGTGATAGCCTTCGTGCTTGAAGTAATCTTTATTGCTATCACATTGTTTCTTGTCTTGCTTAGCATAAGTTGTTGGTGCACATAGGTGAACCATAGTTTATATAAGCTTTGTGCTTGACAAAAGAAAATGCTAGTTGTATTCCGTCTTTGTAAATCCCATCTTGTAAAAGTTTTTAACCGCCTATTCACCCCCTAGGCAGCATCCATGATCTTTCACATTACATTACTATGCATAAATGCATAATTTGCTGCTTTATACATTGCCCTTACCGGGCAATGATGATGTTTTGTAGAAACAGGAGCTCAAAGTAAAGTCGAAGCATCTAACTGCATTACCTTGCAGTCACAAGGTAAGTTCATCACTTGCTCATGTCCTTTGGTGTGTTTTATAAAAGTATTTGCAATAGATTATGATATCATCTATATTCAAAAAAGGAGACTGAAAAGATTATTTTCATAATAATATGAACTATCAGTTATCGACCCGAGTGGTGATAATCTATTAAGGTGGGAAAATGGAACCACGGTATGATTTATGTGGTTGGTGGAGGTTCCATTTGTACTGGAAAGTATCATCTAAGATTTAATAACCAATGTCACCAGTGATTCTAGAGTCGTATAATACGCGTTAACCATAAGATTTGGAATGAGACTGAAAAGTCAGTTGTATCTTCTTCCTTTCACATGTTGATGGATGTGCATGTCGTGACTATAATCCTTGAACCGCGATTGTATCCGGAGATGTTTGACAACAAATGGGTGGTATCCCTCAGCGTCCCACGGTATTTCTGGCATCTATGATGGATTGTACATTTCAGTGACGTAATACAAAAGGTGGGCATGGCATACAAAAAGGTGGGCATGCGGGATTGTGTTGAAGGATGGTCATATCCTTGGATCATCTACTAGGCCCCATATCATTGAATTGTGGACGAGAAAGTACGCTTGGTTGGGCAACAAGGATTGGATCTCTTATGCATAAAGAAACGCACCTCTGTAGAGCGTATAAAAGTGTGCCATGTTACTCCCTGTTATGGAAGGAACTACGAACACGACATAGAGTCATATCCATGAAGTTCTGGTAACATGTGAAGGCTTACGGACATAGATTTTCATAATAAATACAACCTTGAAGAAATAATTACGAAAATTTCATGGTGCCTATGACTTATAGTCTATGGAAGTACCTAGTGCATCAAACTTCCCACCTTGCATATAATGAACTTGCTGGGTAACGTTATTACTCACTCTTTTCTTTGATCCCCTACTTAGAGTCTAAAGAACAGGTGGATACTGCACTGTATGCGGCCGAATGCTAGAAGGACGTTTTCTACGAAGAACCGGATCTCTCCGGTGGAGTCGGAGGAGTGGATTACGAGATCCGCTATGGAGTGGAAGACAATGAGTTAGAATAGTTAGTAGAATAGATTTAGTATTAAGTCTGAGTCGAACAACATAGAACTTTAATAACTAAGTTGTTGAGCTCCCAACTTGTTGGTTAGGTTGATTCTTTTGGTTATTAAGTTGTAACATCTCTAAGTAACATGTTCTCTTATTATAAGTTAGCAAAACTTATGGTATCACTTCTTTTGGTATTGTAATAACTAGATTTCTCTCTACGCCCCTGGGGAGCGGCCGGTAAACGTAACGTTCCATGAAACCTTGCACACAGAGAAACTTCGTATGATAAGAGGTAAGTGGTCGAGGCTATATACCGTGTAGGTCTAAATGTGCATGCGAAAAACAGTCATATTTTTTTACTGCATTCACGCGTGAAGGAAACATTGCTAGCACCTTCATCATCTCGTGTACATGCTTCTCTTTCCGCCCACCACAGCGTAGGTGGTAGACAAAAAGTATGACGATCAAATGAAAAAGTTTATTGTATTATATTTGTAAACGCTCTGGAAAGAATGTTTCTCTTTAGCATTCGTCATGTATAGTATACTTCTCTTTACGCCCCATGGAGTGCTTCTCTGTCAGTCAACATGTTTGCGCGCATACGTGCAGTTGTACCGTTTTAGCGTCTATTTGCGTGTACATGTCGTAACACGTATAAGCGAGTGTGGAAAATTGCAACTCTATGAGTAGCGTGTGGATTAGGCAGAACGTTTGATAATACGACTACAACATGCCGATGAAATAGACCAATGTTTCCTAGCTGCACGTATATGTAGGAGCACGGTGCGCATATACGCTTCAGTCTTCATGAGCATACGATATGTAGGTCTCCTGAAGCGCGTGCTATACGCACATACTCGCCAATAGGCACAAACGTGTGTACAAACATGTTTAGAAAAGAGTGTGCAATCTACCATACACGTGGCCACAGGCACGAAGATACATAAACGATATGGTCAAAAGACAAACAAATATCAAAGGTTAAGTAGAGGGAGCATAGTAGAAATGAGAAAAGTTGAAACTCTCGAATACATACCACCGAATATTAGCAAGCATCATAGGTCAAGTAGAACATATTTTATTTTTGCCGATAAAGACGGAGACATAACATACAATAAATAACATGCGGGATAAGTAAACCGACTTAGATTAAATAAATGATACAGACAAAGCATATTGTACATGATAGTCTAGCTAACAGAGTCAGAAAGAATACGGTCGTAGAAATGACACTTGCGCCCGTTTTTCCTCATTCTTCTCTCTCATTTACTATCCCTCTGCTTTTGACCATCGCTATGTCCGCACATAGCGTAGGTCATGTTTCGTACCTTCTGTAAGGGTATCAACAATTCAAACCGAAGAAGATAGTAAATGATGGAAGGTCCCTCCAACGCGTTGGCATTCGTTGATTCCTCTCTTCTAGCATTGTCACTAGAGGGAGCTATCTCTCTCATGTACCCGTCATCCGCTAGCTCGAACGGAGAGAACACCTCATACGAGCTCGTTGCCTCCTTCCATGGCACATCGACGAAGGACAAAACAGTCACATCATCCATGGACATCAACGCGGCCTCTTCACCCAAAGACTCCATGTCGACGACACACGAAGAAGGTGTCGTAGACACATACACGTCGTTCGTCAAGGCCCTGTCTTCCTCCCACATTCGGACATGCAATAGTGGCATGCCAACGAAGCAAGAGAAAACCACCACACCGATATCGCCATCATACAACGCTCTGTTGTTCCGTCCTTCCAAGGCGTCGTCTTCCTCCTGCGTTCGGGAATGCGAGGGTGGCATGCCTACGAAACAGGAGGACACCACCTTACTGAGATCACCATCATCCACTGCTCCGTTGTCCCTTCCTTCAAAAAAGAAAAATGGCTCATCCACGTCACAACAGGGAGACGATGCGGTGATTTCTTGCGATGCATTTCCTCTTGGAGTAAAATCTCGGGCAAAACGCTAGTGTCCTCTAATGTTCGTATGGTACAAAAAGGAAGATCAGGAAAAGCGGTATTGTCATCTAGCATTCCCACGCTATATAAAGACATCACGAAAATGCCTGACAAACGCGATGAAGCATCAACATGAGCTACATTATCGATAACAACGAGGATCGAGAGATGCGTGCTAGTTTACGCGGAAATCTACAAAAAAATACAAAGATCAGACACGGGTTAGAAAACGGACCGTAATGTAGACTACTGGAACGAGCTAAAAGAGAATAGATACTTACCAAGTTGAACCTAAAACAGAAAGGAAGGTTGACTCATCCGTTGAAAGCTACAAAATCAAGGAAAAAATAGGCATGCAAACACTTCAAATTACGTAATCTGAGAAAGCGAATACAACAAGTAAGAAAAAGAAAGACGTGCCACGTAACGATGAGACTACTTCCAAATAGCATACTCGGCCCACATCTGAAAAGATGAAAATGGGTCGTAAAAAACACACGAAAGATCACAACGTAAGCATAAGAAATGCCATAAAAAGGAAGAAATCTCCGAAATATACCGCGTTAGTGAAAGACATTATCGTACTAAGCGTGGAAGAGCAAGCGCGGAAGACGAAGACGATGCCTGCCCACGGCGATCCTGGCCGCGGACCGCGCGATGCGTGCTCGAGTGATATTAGAAGAGGATTAGAAGGGCTGAGCGATATTTATGGTCTATGGAGTGATAATTACGTTGCGGAGCATATATACGAAATGACATGCGAGTAGTGTCAGAACCCGGACGACAGACACTGTACGTCGTATGCTATGATATCGCAAAGTCGGATTTGCGCGATATTGTATCCATCACAAAATCCCCCCGCGAGAAACCACGCACGCTCGTAGGCTAGAGACTCGAGGTCGGGACCCACCGCACAAATCACCATGACAAACCATGCACATCCATAGTGTTGGCACTCGTTTTTCGTAACTAATCAAGACAAATGGAAAAAGACACTTGGAAAAGTCCACTTCGAGGATTATTAATCATCATCAAAGAGGCACCATATCAAGTCAAGGAGTTATCAGGCTTAATAGACGATTATGCTAGTGTTCAGAAAAGACTAAGAGACTGATATATGGAGGCTTTAACTATGAGTCTTTTAATATGACCTCAAATGAAAAAGTGCCAAACACGAAAGTTGTGCGCCTCGTCGAAACAAGAAACTTTGATTTTTGAGTCATCGTGATCCGAGGTAGTATGCATATTTTAAAGCTAAAATACTGTATTACGCTCTTTATCAAACATAGGTGATGCTAATGTCTGATCAAGTGCATAGATAAATTTGCTAAAAGGTCTCCTGCGAGCTGGATATATCTAATTCAGTGTGACTGGAAAAGGGTAATCAAGATCAACTCGAATGGAAAAATGCAAAACATGTAAGTACTTCGTTTTATCGAGATGAACAACTTTGCTTTTGGAGTCAACTTCTTTTGAGCAAGTATGTGGCCTCCAGATTCAAGATATAGCCGAATTGAGTTAAATTTATTCGGTCTAAATCCGAGTTTGATAAAAAATAAGGGGAAAAGTCCATCCGTACTAGATCATATGAAAAGTTTCCAACACCAAAGTTGTTCATTGTTTTGGGATGCACAACTTTGTTTTTTACGATATTTTGATCCGAGATCGTTTACTATCTTAAAAGTGATCCGGAAGGTACAGACAAGTTTTTGACTGATCAGTTATGCAAATTTCGGGTTTGTCTGTTTAAGTTGGACCCCAACTAGGGTTTTGGACGTGAATTCAACCCTCTTTCTTGCACGGAAAGTCCAGCCGCTCCTTATATACACGAGGGGTGACGGCCGATTAAACCAACACTAATCGAACAAACACATCTACTATTTTTTCGTGTTCATCTACTTTTTATCCCTCTCCCTTGTATCTTGTTTCTCGTTCTTCCGCAGATCTTCATACCGGAGGGCTGCGAATCCACGAGGCTCTAGGGGTGGTCAGGTCGACCTAGGGCAGCCCATAGCCCTTGACATACAGCGGGATCCTTGGCGGCGGGGTTCAGTCTCAAAAGCGCCTGCCGGACTGTCTTGCGTACCGCGCTTCCGGCGAGCCTCCCTTTACGCGTGCTACCGTGCATCGATGTCAGCCTGACTGCCCCTAGAGCCTCGTGGATTCGCAGCCCTCCGGTATGAAGATCTGCGGAAGAACGAGAAGCAAGATACAAGGGAGAAGGATAAAAAGTAGATGAACACGAAAAGGTAGTAGATATGTTTGTTCAATTAGTGTTGGTTCAATCGGCCGTCATCCCTCGTGTATATAAGGAGCGGCTAGACTTTTCGTGCAAGAAAGAGGGCTTAATTCACGTCCAAAACCCTAGTTGGGGTCCAACTCGAACAGACAAACCCGAAATTTGCATAATTGTTCGGTCAAAAACTTGTCTGTACCTTCCGGACCACTTTTGAGATAGTAAACAAGCTCGGATCAAAATGTCGTAAAAAGAAAAGTTGTGCGTCTCGAAACAATGAACAACTTTGGTGTTGGACACTTTTTCATACGATCTGATCTTGATAAACTTTTTCCCTTATTTTCGTATCAAACTCGGATTTAGACCGAATGAAATTAACTCAATTCAGCCATATCTTAAATCTGGAGGCCACATACTTGCTCAAAAGATGTTGACTCCAAAAGCAAAGTTGTTCATCTCGAAACAACGAAGAAATTCCATGTTTTGCATTTTTCCATTCGAGTAGATCTTGATTACCTTTTTCCATTCGCACTGAATTAGATATATTTAACTCGCAGGAGACCCTTTAGCAAATTTATCTACGCACTTGATCAGACATTGGCATCATCTATGTGTGATAAAAAGTGCAATACAGTATTTTAGCTTCAAAATCTGCATACTACCTCGGATCGCGATGACTCAAAAATTAAAGTTGCTTGTTTTGATGAGACGCACAACTTTCGTGCTCGGCACTTTTTCATTTGAGGTCATCTTAAAAGACTCGTAGTTAAAGCCTCCATATATCAGTCTCTGAGTCTTCTCTGAACACTAGCATAATCGGCTATTAAGCCTGATAACTCCTTGATTTGATATGGTGCCTCTTTGATGATGATTAATAATCCTTCAAGTGGACTTTTCCAAGTGTTTCTTCCCATTTGTCTTGATTAGTTACGAGCCCAAAACGAGTGTTAACACATGCCCCCTGTTTTCTGGCAGAGCTTGCGTGCCAGAAAATAACTTGCTCCACTTTTAGTCTAAGGACGATGTCAACACTCCATTGGCCATTGGTTGTCTTAGGGCGATTACTCTATATCGGTCAGATATGCTAAGGGCGATAAATATATATCAGCCACTTGGGTATGATTTCCTCAAATAATTTGCGTTAAAAACAATCACCTCATCCCGAAGTTGATGAATATCGTAATTTCCTTCATGGAAAACTCCCACAATGATCCCGACCAGGTCTTCATTCATGTTGCTCAAGAAGAATATCACCTTGTTCAGCAATAAAGATCATTACCTATTAATGAGCATTTGAAAAGCAACCGAACTATCATGTTCACCCTTTGGTTTAGATTTTTTATGTAATAAACAATGGTCTTCTTCTATTCTTCATCTTCACCTGCACTAGATATTTCATTAGTGGCCAAGGCGGTAGTCTCCAATCCGGCCTTACCTATGTTGGCAAAACAAAGCATCGGCTCTTGTAGAATATGAAATATATCGTGAATAATATGCTAGCCGGATGTTTGTTGAGCCAACTCATTTGCACTTCAGTTTTCATGTCTAGATATATGAGCAATGATAAATCAATCCAAGATGAAAGTTACATCTAGACATGTATCAAGATAAATAACAAGTGATTCGTCAAAACTTTGGTAAACCATGGATATTGCTGCACTACTCATAACGAATCACTAGAAGTCTCAATATGTGTAGCACCTATAGAAATAAAAAGTTCTAGCATGAATAGCAAAGTTGCACATTCGGCCTGATTCTTTGTGCAAGATATTCTAAGCGGCATGACACTTCATAAAACGGTACCATAAGGAGATAAATAAACAATACCAATGAATTGGCTATTGCTTTTAAAACTGAACAGTTAAAATGTAATTCCCATGATACTATAGAGACAAGATCATTATCAATATCATGCTCATCATCTACGCCCAGTAATGAAATTAAAAAAAATTGGCCTTTCATAGATTTCAAAGATTTATAAGCCAAATTATCAACACATAAGCATAAGCACAATTGCTAATGAATGCATACCTTGCCTCTGCCTCGAGTAACACTAAGGACGATGTTAGAAAACCACATCGGCCATGATTGTATAATGATCTCAGGGCGATAGAATAAATATCGGCCATATATCTTTGCCCCAAAGGACATGCATAATCCATCCACCAAAGTATGTATAGCCGAAGTAAATAAAAACAACAAATCTGATTATGAACTTCAAATATTCGGCCTCTTGGATTAGCAACAAAATTGCAACTAATCATATGAATAATGATTTGACAATACACTTTCATAATGTACATAATTATGATGCATCCATGGATTAAAATAAATCCATGGTGGGTAACCAATCATACCTGGGGATGAATTCCATGACATATGCATTAATGGTGAAGTATAATAATATGGATGATATGCTGGCCGAAGCTTTGGATATTGATACCAAATTCTTTGGCCTGATTGCTTGTTGGCTTTATTCTTTTTGTTCTCCACTCTTGCTATACTTCTTATGACAGGATCTCGCACATCTTTATTGCCTTGAGGGATTACTTTGGGAACCCACGCTATGTTTATTTTCTTCAACTCCTTGGCTGTAAGCCTATATAGCTAATATGATAAGCCGAGTGGGCATCTCGGTTGTGGTTTTGTTTCACCGAATGGCATGACTTTCTTAATCTTGGGCACTGACACGTTGCTAGCGTATCCATAATTTTTGATCTTCCATGCTTGGTTTTATCTACTTTCTTGTGTTTTGTCCATACTTTGGAGTACTTTTCATATGATTTCTTGGACTAACCTATTAACAAGAGCCACAGTGCCAGCTGCCAATTTTCTGCTGTTTTTGGTTCTAGGAAAGTCAGAAAATGAATATTCTCGGAATTGGATGGGACAAAAGCCAAAGTCAGTTTTTCACCGAGGGACACCTGGAGCCAAAATACGAGACAGAGAGGGGCTGGGGACTAGCCACACCACCTGGCCGCGCGGGCAGGCCTGGTCCGCGCCAAGGGGTGGTCTGGCCGCCCCAGGAACCCCCTCGTCTTCTCCTTCCGCCTATAAGTTGCCTCCGATACACAAACCCTAAGTACCCGATCAAAAATCCACGAAAGAGTCTGTAGCCACCGTCATCTCCATCCCTAGATCAGGAGGGATCTGAAGCTCTTCCCGGCACGCTGCCGGAGAGGGGAATTCACCCTGGAGGCCTTCTTCATCATCATGAAAGCCTCTGGTGTGATGCGTGAGTACTTCATCTCTGGACTACGGGTCCATGTAGTAGCTAGATGGCTGGTTCTCCTCCTTTGTGCTATCATGTTTAGATCTTGTGAGCTCTGTTCATGATCAAGATCATCTATTTGTAATTCTGCATGTTGTGTTTGCGGGGATCCGATGGATATTGAGATGCTATTTCAGATTGATTATTGATTCTATCATGTATTTGTTATTTGTGATCTTGCATGCTTTCCATTGTTAGTAGCTATCTTGGCCAAGTAGATGCTAGCAACTCCAAGAGTTAGTATTTATGCTCGATAGTGGGTTCATGCCTTTGGTAATCTGGGGAAGTGACCGAAATCTCTAAGGTACTAGATGTGTTGTTGCTACTAGGGAGAAAACAACAATCCTTTGTTCATAGAACAATCGTATTGTTTACTTTACACGCAATTCGTAATGCAATTATCTGTTGCTTGCAACTTAATACTGGAGGGGGTTCGAATGATAACCTGAAGGTGGATTATTAGTCATAGATGCAGTTGGATTACGGTCTATGTATAATGTTGTAATGCCCAATCGAATCTCAAATGAGTCAAGATGAGTAGTATATGCTTGTATGCTTTCTCGATGTTTGTCAATTTCCCCGCTATAATTTGTTCACCCAACATGTCATCTATCTTAAGGAGAGCCACCTCTAGTGAACTATGGACCCCGGTCCTTTCTTTTACTATCAATCTATAATCAACTGTTTACTGCTTTGTGTTTACTTTCTGCAAACTATTACTTTCATCCACTCGATACGTTTAATCCTTTGTTTTCAGCAAAACCGGTGAGATTGACAACCTCGCCATGAAGTTGGGGATAGAGTTACGTGGTTGTGGTGTGCAGTCTCCACGTTCTTCTTTGCCGGTAGTGCATACTGCCAAAGTTCAGCTAGCTACACCTATGGGGTGTTTCCTTGCTCCTACTAGATTGATAACATTGGTTTCATAACTGAGGGAAACTTACTGTTGTGCTCATCATACCTTCCTCTTGGGGTTCCCCAACGAGCTCGTTAGTACACGAGTCAGCAAGTACTTTTCTGGCGCCATTGCCAGCGAGTTAAGGACATCTTCACAAGGGGAGTCCCTCATAACCAATCTCTTTACTTTGTTATTTTTTTGCTTAGTTTACTTTTGTTTTGTTTGCTTGTTTCTTTATCAAAAACACACAAAAAATAGTTTTACAAGTTTGCTTTCTTTATTAAAAACACACAAAAAATAAGTCTTTCTATAGTCGTTACCTCTTTCTTAGCTCACCATGTTGATCCCTAAATTCACCCTGAAAGACCTTTCAATAGGCAGTGGCTCTATAATCGGAAAAGAAAATATTGATGAATTCTTTAATCATGTTAGTAAGCATGAGGATATTGAGGATAGATCCCTTGCATAACTTGCTCCAAATTATGAAATTGCTGCAGCCTCTCTAGTTCACATGTTGGAAGCTAGGTTTGTTAACCTTAGCCCCTTGATGCAAGTAATGTTTCTTAAACTTAAAGAAATTGATGACCCTGAAAAGAGGGATTTTATTCTAGAAACTTTGCTTAAGGAATTCTATGATGTTGCCAAGGAAGCTAGAAAAGTCTTTGAACATTTTAATATGCTAGGCTCATGTGAAGATGTTGTTGGTACACAAGAGAAGATGAACAAAACCAAACCTAATGGGAAGTAAATTAAGATACCAATACCTTTCAAACTTGTAGCAATGCATGAAGCCATAGAAAAGAATCTTGATTGGATTGTTCCCGAAAACCCGTTTGATGAAAATAGTGAGCCCAATATTATTGAAATAGCATCCTCTAGAACTTATTTGGATGAAATACCTTGCCTTGTTGAAGATATTTCAAGTATTAATCTTAATGCTTCTTCATTTGAGAACACTTGATCCTTTTTCTTGCTTCTTATGCCTAACTTAAAGGCGTTAAAGAAAAGTACTTATTGGGAGATAACCCAAAAGGTTTAGATGAGTCTTGGAAGTTACTACTTCAGTAATAACCGCTCCTTATCCTTTTTATTTGCTTTTTGTGCCAAGAGTAACCTCTAATGAGAGAGAAGTAATGATTGGGAAAGTTGCTGTCCCGAAACAGATTTCTGTGCTTCACCGTAAAAATTCGCGTAAAATCTCTGTACGTCCTTTTGAGGCGTGAATTTTTGTGCATCTGACCCAGGTTGTTATCTAACTTTTGTTAGTTCAACACTTTTTTATTTGAGCAACATAAGGTCTTCGAAAAAAATTGTTTTTACCTGCTGGTCTGTTTTGACAAATTTCTGCCATTTTTTGCATTTCTTCTTGTTGGTTCCTTTTTGAGTTCTTTTGGGGAATTGAGCTTTTTGAGGGAAGTGTTATAGTAGCTTGTGTTTTAATGGAAGTTTTACTGGTGTTAGAACTGAACCTAAAGACTTATTATCTTGAGTGCACTAATGTTGCTAATAAAAATTGTGCGAAGTTTTGTATGAAGAAAAATTTCAGATGTATGGAAGGAATGAGTAATGAGATGAAGGATGGACTAAATCTCAAGCTTGGGGATGCCACGCGTGTCACCCCAATAAATATCCAAGAAGTACAAGTGTCAAAGCTTGGGGATGCCCAAGGCATCCCCTTCTTCATCAATAAAAATCCCAGGTTTCTTCCAAACGCTTCATTTTTATTGTTTCATGCACAGTTGTGTTGTTCTTGGAGCGTCTCCTTTTTCGTTTTTGCTTTGTTTGCTTTGTTTGCTGAATAAATTGGTTGGACCCCCTCTTTCATACATTGGTTTTCAAATAGTTTGGTTTGGTTTGGAAAAAGAGTAGGAAAGTTCATGCTTAAGTGGTAAAGAGAGCTTGTTTTTGACTGTGGCCTATGCGTTGTCATGCCATGATCGATATTTTTTTGGCTTTATGTTTAGTATTATTTGATGTAGCATGACTTGTTATAAACAATTGAGATTGCTCAATGTGCCTTGGAAGAATTATGCGTTGTTTTAGCATATTAAAGCATAGTATTGTGGTATTCTCCTTTGATGCTTTATTTGGGTTGACTTGGCGCATGCTCACACCATGTTATGACTATCCCAAGTCACCATAGCCTTTATGATACTTTAGTTTTCAACTTGTAGTATCACTTTATGCTTTGATCAATGAAGTTTTGTCGCTCTGCATGATTATGGCCATTATTGCTCTCTTAGTTGGTCGCTCCCAGTCTTTTGCTAGCCTCCATAACCAAGTATGAGTTCCACTCATGCATCCAACTCCTAAACCAAGTTATTCAAAAGAGTCCACCATACCTACCTATTAGTATATGCTATTCCAAGTATATTCATGTTTTTATCTACCTTCCGAATTAAACTTGTTATGAGAAAACTAGTGATTAAAGCTCTCACGAACTTGATGGCACACTTTACTTTTCTTGCCCTTAATAAACTTGAACCATTGCGTACATCTTTGTTGCGTATATGCTTGCGCTTTATAAGTTGAAGTTAGCAGAACCATGTATCATGGGGAACGCTTTCAACATTGCACCTGTACATTGTACCCCGTTGATATCATGGTCTTTTGCTTATGGATCCCGGCGGTGTGAAATAAAAGGGGAACTTGTAAGATCATGGAGTTTGTATTTGTGTTAGAGAAACGCCTGGGCCGCTAGCCTAAGCCATGCCTAATCATGGTGGAAACTTGCAGCATAACCATAATGAGCACTCTATGAAGCATCTTCAATAAAAACCTATGCAAATAGCAAATAAAAAGATCGCTGAGATGATCATTGTCTACTTGCCTTGTCATTTTGATTATGGGATAGCTCCTGTATCATGTGCAAGGGGTACCCCATTGGCAGTTCTCTATGATACATATATACTTACAATGACAAGAGCATACTTGTGACTAAAGTTGAGTAGCATGAGGTTCGGTCTTCGTAAGTAAGGGGCATGAGATTTCGGCTTATAACTTGTCAAGCATATCCTCTTAGTTGTGTCACTTTCAAGATGGTTATGATAGGGGCAATGAGAGCTGAAAGCTAATAAGTACCATAATTTTTGGAAGCTCTTTATGAGACTTGAATCCCTACTTCCTTCTATGAAGGCCTTTCTTTTACTTTTATGTTGTGTCTCCACCTTCTACCTTTATGCACCTACTTTGAGAGCATAGTGGCCATTCTTAGTTCTATGTGCATTGTCCCAAGACTTGTTGATTGATGCATAGCTTTGATATTGCTTGTTTTAAACTATTTGTATCTAGTCACTCTTATGAACTTTGAAGGTGTCCTATGCATTTATATTTGCTACTCTATGAGGGACAAGCTGAATGCCATTATGCTATGTTTTCTTTATGTGAAACAAACAAACGTCTTGCAAAGAATTGTTATTCATGAATCTTTTGTTTGTGCCTTTTCATGTTGCAACAATAGTTGCTTTGTCTTATTTCTAGAACTTTGTCTTTCATGTTATGATTGAAGTACTATGATCCCAGCTTCGAATGTTTTACAAATACTTTGATCAAGTTTATGATGGTGCATGTCACCTCAAAAATTATTCTTTCTTTTTATCACTTACCTACTCGAGGACGAGCAGGAGTTAAGCTTGGGGATGTTGATACGTTGCTAACGGATCCATAATTTTTGATGTTCCATGCTTGGTTTTATTTACTTTCTTATGTTTTGTCCACACTTTGGAGTACTTTTCATATGATTTCTGGGACTAACCTATTAACAAGAGCCACAGTGCCAGCTGCCTGTTTTATGCTGTTTTTGGTTCCAGGAATGTCAGAAAATGAATATTCTCGGAATTGGACGGGACAAAAACCAAAGTCAGTTTTTCACCAAGGGACACCTGGAGCCAGAATACGAGACGGAGAGGGGCTAGGGCCCGGCCACACCACCTGGCCGTGCGGCCAGGCCCGCGGGGCGGTCTGGCGACCCCTCGGTCTCTCCTTCCGCCTATAAGTTGCCTCCGATACATAAACCCTAAGTACCCGATCAAAAATCCACGAAAGAGTCTGTAGCCGCCATCATCTCCATCCCTAGATCAGGAGGAATCTGAAGCTCTTCCCGGCACACTGCCGGAGAGGGGAATTCACCCTGGAGGCCTTCTTATCATCATGCAAGCCTCTGGTGTGATGCATGAGTACTTCATCTCTGGACTACGGGTCCATGTAGTAGCTAGATGGCTGGTTCTCCTCCTTTGTGCTATCATGTTTAGATCTTGTGAGCTCCGTTCATGATCAAGATCATCTATTTGTAATTCTGCATGTTGTGTTTGCGGGGATCCGATGGATATTGAGATGCTATTTCAGATTGATTATTGATTCTATCATGTCTTTTGTTATTTGTGATCTTGCATGCTTTCCGTTGTTAGTAGCTATCTTGGCCAAGTAGATGCTAGAAACTCCAAAAGTTAGTATTTATGCTCGATAGTGGGTTCATGCATCTGGTAATCTGGGGAAGTGACCGAAATCTCTAAGGTACTAGATGTGCTGTTGCTACTAGGGAGAAAACAACAATCCTTTGTTCATAGAACAATCGTATTGTTTACTTTACACGCAATTCGTAATGTAATTATCCGTTGCTTGCAACTTAATACTGGAGGGGGTTTGGATGATAACCTGAAGGTGGATTATTAGTCATAGATGCAGTTGGATTACGGTCTATGTATAATGTTGTAATGCCCAATCAAATCTTAAAGGAGTCAAGATGAGTAGTATATGCTTGTATGCTTTCTCGATGTTTGTCAATTGCCCCGTTGTAATTTGTTTACCCAACATGTCATCTATCTTAAGGAGAGCCACCTCTAGTGAACTATGGACCCCGGTCCTTTCTTTTACTATCAATCTACAATCAACTATTTACTGCTTTGTGTTTACTTTCTGCAAACTATTGCTTTCTTCCACTCGATATGTTTAATCCTTTGTTTTCAGCAAAACCGGTGAGATTGACAACCTCATCGCAAGTTGGGGACGAGTTACGTAGTTTGTGTTGTGCAGGTCTCCACATTCTTTGCTTGCACCGTAGTCATACCTCGCCAAAGTTCAGCTAGCTACACCATTGGGGTGTTTCCTTGATCCTACTGGATTGATAACGTTGGTTTCATAATTGAGGGAAACTTACTGTTGTGCTCATCATACCTTCCTCTTGGGGTTCCCCAATGAGCTCGTTAGTACATGAGTCAGTAGGCACCTTCAATTTTCCTTATTCAGATTTGGAAACTGGGTCTTTGAAAGTTACTTGTTTCACTTCCTTGCCCTTAGTAGCCAACATGAACTCACCTGGCTTTTCATCATTTGAAGTCAAATCTGAAACAGCACACTTGCGTCCATCCTTTTTGATTCGGTATACTTGCTTAACCACTTCTTTCTTTACCCATAAACTCTGGACCGATTCTTTTTGATTGAAACGGTCTTTGACATGTGATTGTTGATCAAATGTTGGTCTTCTTGGAGCTGCGTAATTTGGGTGAGTTGATCTAGAAATACATGGATAACGTGCCCGTGAATCATACCTTTCCCATGATGGATATGAATAAAAATTAGCATAGAGAGGTATCCATGAACTTGGCATTATTGGCCCAAAAGGAGGATACGAATTTGTTGCATTTAATTTCTCCTTTCACCAATCCTTGTCTTTAGAATTTTGCCTTGGGGGTGATCTTGATGCTTTTGCACTACTTGGCCGATAAGAACTTTTTGCTCCACTCTCCTTTTTATATTTTTCTAGCAGCTGTGCGAAAGTGACTTTTGGTTTCTTACCCTTGTGCTTGATTTTTAATCCCAGATGCCTGTTATGTCATACATCGCAATCCCAGGATTACCATTTTTGCGAGACATAACAGATTGGATATCACAGTACATCATCCATTACAAACCATAATAAGGTCTTACATGAATAAAGGATCTCATGATCCAGTCTTAATACAACAAGCAGCAGAATAAATAATAAGCGTAGCGGTGGGGTCCATCTTCAGAGGCACCGGCAATGCTGACGATGGAAGATAGTCCTAGTTATCATAGTCGTCTTGTTGTCCTTCATCTTGGTAGTCTCCTTCATAGACTGGCCATAGGAATAGCCAGGGACAAAAGTCATGAGTACTCTTTAAGTACTCGCAAACTATCACTAACAAGTAAGATAGTTCTAGTAGGAATGCTAAACTCTAAGTTTAACTACAAAGTTAAGTTTGAAACCTAAGCTGAGTTCAGAAACAAAGAAAGATAAAACAAAGTTCTAGAATCACTTAAGTTGGGAATCTAGTGTCATAGTCACAACCCTGTTGTGGTCAAGTCAAGATTCATCATTCATTTCATAAGTCATTTCAAAAATATCTGACAACGAAATAGTATGGCCACTCCAACTGTCCATAACTGCGGACGTGGCTATTCAAATAGTTTGACACTCTGTAGAGGTGGTACACTTTCACCACAAGATTTGATACATCTATCAGGGATAACCCTGAATCATCATACTTAGTATGCAGATAATCAAACATAACCTTCCCTTTACACACCCTAGTATAAGCACCTCTCCTATGAGCATGGCCTCCCAACCATGACCATCTGTCATCTTGGGAACTGCATAGGTGCACAACATTGAGAGGTAGCCTCAGCTCAAACCTCTCCCGCAAGGGAACTAATACTAATGCATATAAACTTCTGGCTAAGCCTTACCCAATTCAGGTATTGTGGTTGTACGGTAAAATTGGAATGGTATCGCATCCAAATCCAACCATCAGTTTTTGTAAAAGGGCTAAGGCTCATGCCTCAACATTTTCATCATCATAAACCATTTGTGTTTCTCAACACATGTCAAAACATCTCAATAGAATGACTCCTCATTCCAAGGTTTTCATAATTCATTTTCACCAAGTGTTCCCATCTAAAGTGAATCAAGTTTTGAGTGTTGTTCTAACTACTAAGTTAAGAGTGTTCACTAAGGTGGGATGCTAAGATCAATCTCATGCCATAGAATGACATCTAAGCCTAACTAGATAGGTCAAGTTTTATACTCTTCATGCTACCTTCAAAACAAGTAAAGGACTTTGGTAAAGTAAAGAAAATTAAAGCTTGGAATTAAATCTTGGAATAGGTATAAATCCAAAACGGTATCACCAAAGCATGCCTAATGCCTTTGCTTAGGTTATCTAGCTTGCAAGGGTTAGCTTGCATTGTTAATGATGGCTTGCTAGTATAATACTTGCAAGTGTTAGCTTGCCAATAATAGCTTGCCTTGGGTAGTGCAGTGGTTGAAGTTTTCTTCCTCCTCCTCTTGGTAGAACTCCTCCTCCTCGAAAGCTTGGTCGGTACTATCGTCTATAAATATATACGGGATACACAATCACCAAACAAAGCTTAACTAGTCTACTTAGCACACTAAGGCACACATTTGATGATCTATTATCATCACAAGCATCACAAGGTTTAATTGAACTAGCTTCAATCTTTTTATTTGAGAAAAGTAATTTCTACTCATTGAAATTAACTAAGATTTAATATTCTCCAATTAAAATATGGGATCATGTGGACACATGTCATCACCACATATTCTAACATATGGGAATGTGATTTAAATGTTGGATCACATTTTAATAAGTTTAAGTTTAATATTTAATGATTTAAAGTGACTAGAAATGCCTATATAGCATTATTTTGGTACTAGTCCAAAGTCACTGCATGCAAACCTTAATATTATTACATATTTAGATAGGTATGGTTAAATGTGATTTTTGAGAGTTGGAATCAACTCAAAATCTATTATGGTTGATTTTATAAAAATGTTTGAATGTGCAAAAGCTTCTGTCTTGTTATTTTTACTAGGAGAGATCTCTAACTCTAAATGAATTACATCCAACGGGCTTGGATAGATCTTTCTAGAAGCTTTCCAACCAAATTTGAATCACTCAATTTGGTTTAGTAAATCTTCCTGAATTGATTTTTAAACTAAGTGACAGAATTGAGTTTAAACCTAAATAGAAAAATCTAGATTTGAATCACTGGGTCAGCACGGGAAAAGAAATGGGCCGGCCCAGTGACCCTCAGCGGCGCAGAGGGCGGCTGACAGGTGGTCCCACTTATCAGCGAGACTTAAACCCGAAAGGGTATCTAGCGATCTGGGCCACACGATTATAACGTGGATAAACGGCTCACAGTCGTCGTTGACGGCGGACTCGTCGCCGGCGAGACTGAACCCTAAACAGCCGGTGGGGGTCTACTGGGGACATATCAGGGCTCCAGCTAGTGCGGCGAGGCAGGCAAACGAACTGGACGGCGACGGCGGTTCTCCTGGTACTAGCGGCGGCTCGGGGGATGGCCTAGATCAACGGCTCCCTTCTCCTCCTTCCGCGGCAGACTCCAGTGAAATTCCGGCGCTACGAGCTACGTCTTGCTCCGATGGGGCTCTGGGAGTGTTCTGAGGGGGAGTGGATGAGAGTGGTGTGAGGAAACGGTGTTGGGGAGGCCTCCTTTTATAGGTGCGGCGAGGCGGCAAAGAAGCATGGGCGGTGCTCACGGCTGTCTGACAATGCTAAGGGCTTGGCGGTGGACTAGGACGGTGGCGGTTCCTGGCGGTCGTCCCGGTGGTAATGCAGCGTCTTGATGAAATGCATCGGAGAGGTGAGTGTGCAGCGCATGATGTCTCTGCCGACGGCGAACTTTGCGATGGACAACGACTACGGGGCATGGTCGGGGAAACGTGCATGTCTGGCAGCTTCCTAGGGAAGTGGTGATCATGTAGGTGGGCGGCGAGAGCTAGGCGGGATCTGGTTGAGCGGGGACCGTGCGCGCTCTGCGGGCGGCGTCAGCATGGCAGACATGTCGTCAGATTGATGACAAGTACGTCATGAGGGGGTCCTCGAGGCGTGCGGAAGAGACGAGTGTGAGACGTACGGTGTTCCGGGATGGTGAGCACACAAGTTTACCCAGGTTCGAATCCGCCGGCTTTGGACGGATCCTACTCCTGCTAGCAATCGATGTCTGTGAGAGCGGAATATGGGTTACAAGGGTTTACTTTGTCTTGAGTTGAGGTCTAAAGTATTGGGTGTTGCCTAAAGGCTCTCCCTAGGACGGCTTATATAGATATCCGCCTAGGGTTTACTGAGAGATCTATCCGGCTACGTCTAAGAGTCGGTTACAGACATCTTGAACTACAAGTAACATTATGGGCCTAAGTCGGTAAGTCTTGGGCCTTCCATAGCGGATTGACTCGTCTTTCTCCACGGGCCGTGAAGCAAAGCTCTAACGAAGTGGGCCACCTTGGTCGATGAGGAACCGTGAGGATACCGGAAAGTATATCCAACAGCAGCCCCTAGAGGCCTCCAAGATCCAAAGTCAGATTTATCATCGTCTAGCTTGATCTTCGGCTTGCAGAATCTTGAAGGGTTCCTGAAACTTCACAACAAAAAATACGATCCGGGTCTTAAAAATAAGTCGGACCTTTCAATTGGTTACTCGGATTTTCCAGCTTGTTTTTAAACTAAGCCGAAACTTGGTCTCTAACACCACCTGACACAAGCATGGTCAAGTCACGTCATCGACGAGCGTTCCATCACAGGGTCCATGACCGTTGGTGCGTCAATGCGTGGAGATCGAGGCGACGCAATCATCGTGCGGGTCCTTCCCAGTTCTTTCCATGACGTGTGGCAGTTGTACTATAGCGTTTGTACGAATCTTGGCGCAGGTAGGTGGATATAAGGGGTTCGGATTTCTTCTTCTCCTTTCCACCAGTCCTTTGTCGTTTCCTTTCCTCCCAATCTTCCTGCGCGCACAGAGCCTCCTTGTCCTCCCTCCACAGAGCTCCCAGCGCTGCCCCTTTAAGGTCACCCTCTCACCGGAGAAAATGGCTTCATCATCTTCTTCCTTCGGTTTGGCGGCAGCAGCGGCGGCGGCGAAGGCGGAAGCAGCAGCAGAGAAAGAAAGCTACCGGGGAATCTGGATCCCCTGTGCCCTTGACGAAGCAGGCCTCAAGAATGTGGAGAAGGAGGGGCTTCTCGCTGCCGGCGACTGGCGGAGCGGCTCCGGTGAAACCGTCCCCAACCCGCACGACGACAAGCGGGTCCACTTCGGCACCCATCTTGATCGAGGTCTGTCTTTTCCTCCCTTGGAGTTCTTCTCCGAGGTGATAGATCATTACGGAGTTTAACTCCACAATCTTCCTCCCAACTCACTTCTAGAAATGAGTGCGTATGTTGCGCTTTGCGAGGGCTTTCTCGGCATTAGGCCGAGTTTGCTTCTCTTCCGGTTTTATTTCCATGTCCGGAGGAATTCCATCACTGTCGGTGTTCCTTACATCACCGGTACTATTAGCTTTTCTCTTAGACGTGATCGGGCATATCCCAAAATTTCTGCCAGTGACTTGGTTAAACAATGGCCAGCCACTTTTTTCTACCATAAGGATATTCCGGCTCCCGGCAAAGCTACTGCTTTGCCGGCTTTTGTTGACGGATCCGCCACGGCCCAGCCTTCCTGGGACGAGGCTTCTCCGGCTCTCACAGATGATCTGATCCTTGCTAAGAGGCGGATCGAATATCTGATTAAGCATAATGGTCTGAAGGGATCCGACTTGGTCCAGTGCTGGGTCTCATGTCGGATCCAACCACTTCAGTACCACGGGGATAGACTAATGCACTCCATCACGTCTTCTCCAACCGACTCCCTCCGCGTCAGCCCCAAAGCCTACACCACTCAAGGCTACATAAGCCAAATCAAATGGCTGATCAAGGAGCAGATCGAAAGGCGGATTCTAGAGGTTTCTCTGGACATGCACACGGCGGAAAACCCCATGGTGCCGGTAAGCTTCCATCATCACATCTTTTATGTGTTTTAATCTTCGAGTTATACTGCAATACTAATATGTTTTCTTATTTTTAGCTTGCTGACATCCCCGAGTCGGAACTTGCTCCGCTCGAAGGATACCCTCCGGAGTTCTCTCAGGAGGTAGAAGTAGTTCCACTGCCGGATCTTGCGCTCAAGAAGCGCAAAGCTCCGACAATAATAGTTGGCACAAAGGAGGTGCCTGTCGTGAAGAGGTAACTTCCAGTCACAACTTTTCCACCTTTGTACTTTACTCAAATTTCTTTCCGAGATGTAACATTTCCGACTATGCTACCTTCTCAAAGCAAAATCAATCATCAAGGGCAAGGGGAAAGGGATTTCTTCGAAGCCCTTGCGTTAGACGAAGCTTACCATAGCTTCCCCTGCCGTGGCTCCTCCGACTCCGGCCCCTCAACCTTCTGCAACTGCGGTTATCTCATCTGATGCTGCAGAAGATCCGGCTCCTCAAACGGAGCCTGCGATCCTTGGGTCGCAAACTGACATCACCGTGGGTGCGTAAGCTCAAGATAAGGGTGAACCCTCTTCGGGTAATGATCCCTCGGCTGAAGTCTTCGTCGAAAACCTCCTCAGCAATCCGGGTCTTGCCAAGTTTGGCCTGACCCGAAAATCTGCAGAGGAGATCCAGCGGCTAGCCAGGGAAGTCCTGGATAAAAGCCATTTATCCCCCGAGGAGGAAGCGCAAGAAGCAGAGGATGTCAAGTTCTCTGACCTTTTCACTCAAGTCCACCTTCGTGACGAGAGGATTAGGACTGGCGAGCTTCCAATAGCCCCAGTGATCCCTCTTACTCTTGCCGAGAAGGTGACCGCTGAAGTGAATGCGGGTTTAGATAAACTCACCCGCGAGCAATATGTAAGTCGGAATTCCAACTCTTGTTTTTTCCATTATGTTATATCATATCCTCTATCCCCCAAGCATGAAGTAGGATATAAAATCCGAGTTTATGCTTCATTAGGATGCCAAAGAACGAATTAGTGTAGCCCCCAAGGCTCGTGCTGATATTTAGCAAAAATATTAGCCCAAGTCTTAAGTAGCTTTCTGACTTTGGGTATTCTGACTTACAGAAAGGATGTTCCTATAACCAGGAATTACTGACCAACGTCTGTGATAAGCGGAGAGAGATCAAAGCTCTCCGGCTTAAAAATGCTGAGCTCAAAGTAGCCAAGGATGAAGCCGAAGGTAAACATTCCGAGATTCATACCTTGTCTTTGCTTTTTTCAATGTCGAATTTTTCTGAACTGTTGTTCTTTTTTGACTTACTGACGGTGAAACAATCCATCGCTATGATTGAAGAGGCCGAGAACCTCAAGACCCTGGTGGTGGAGAACAAGGGACTTCGCCAAGAGCTGGATAAGCTCAAGGCAGATCATGAAAAGAGCATAGCTCAAGTCCTTGAATCCTCCTCCATGGCCACTGATGAGCGTGATCGCAAGATTGCTGCTCAGGATAAAATAATCTCGGACCTCAAGAATGAGCTTGGCAGAGAGAAGGACATATCCCAGGCGCTCCGGGAGGAGAAGACCAAGATTGACAACGTCATTTTTGGTACGTTCCACCTCTCTGACTTATCTTTTTCTTCGACTTCTATCAATGTCGGTTTTTTCTTAACTTGTTTTGTGTATAGGTCCTCTGAAGTTGACCGACTCTTCCTTGTCCGAGCCCCGCACTCACCGGCTTACCCAAGTCGGTGATCTTCTTGAGGACATTGTCGAATCTCTCAGGATTCCGAACATGCCAAGCATGTCGGATTTTGAAGTGCGGGACAGGGCCAAGGAGATGTCGCAGCTTGTTCGGGACTGGAACATGACCTACGCGCGGACTGCTGCGCAGAAGGCTCTCACTATGGTCATGAGCCACCATGGAAACATGGAGATATGGCAAGTGACCAGAGGGTACTGCAAGGTGGACGAAGACGGCCAGGAGCAAGACCTTCAAGCCATCATGCACTCCCTGGCGGATACAAAGCCACGTAGTCGATCGACCAGCTACGAGATCCCCTTCTTCACCCGCGTGGATACTCTACCTCCTCCTGCAGAAGAAAACGAAGAAGTTTCCGACGATGAACGCACCAACTCGGATGCAGACATCTCGGAAAGATACCAAGACAGAGTAACCAGCGAGCCGACAGATCCTTCATCTCCTCCTGCATCATAGACCAGACATTTATGTATTATTCTGGAAAAAACCTGATGCGATTGTAAATATTAAGTACTATTTATTTTGCAAGTGCTAAGCTTTTGATATATTCAGCACTTTTCGGCTTTGATGTTTTTGTGTGCCTGAAATGTTTACACAAGCACTTGTATTTTTTCGTCTCTACTTATCGTTTATCTGGCTTTCCGCCTCGTCCCTTTCGTGAGCCGGCTAAACCTTCCGCCAGAAACTTTGTCGAGCAACAGAGCTCAATTGCTAAACCAGTTTAAACTCGGAAACAAAGCCGGCTTCCAGTACCAACAATTCACTACTCGAAAAATTCCCACTTCTGGCAATCAGATAAATAACCAAAGTAAAGACTAGAAATTTTAGAGTTATACCTGAAGGTAGCAGTTTTAGAATCGGAAATCTAGACCAGAACGAACATGAGCATAAAGTACTTTCAAGCATTCTGGGATTTTCGACTATGACATGATCATTCGGAAATAAGATGGTTTAAGAACTTCTCAGAAAAACTTGAGGTAACCAACACTTTTATTTCTCACAGAACATGTACATATGTATAATTACAAAGAAGGATAAACTAAGAATAAAAGGGATGTAGCTGAGCAATATTCCACGGTCTGTCTAACTCATCCAGATTTGTACTGCCTCCAGCTCTCTTTCTCTTCTTAGTAGCAGGTCTTTCTTTGACTGGCCTCATGTTAGTTAAGTAGTACGATCCATTGTGAAATACTCGACTAACTAAAAAGGGCCCTTCCCATACTGGGGAAAGTTTGTGCTTTCTTTGTTGCACAAGCCAGAGAACCAAATCACCTTTATTGAAAGATCTATTTCGAACTCTCTGGCTATGAT
Source organism: Avena insularis (assembly GCA_023614405.1). Classification (NCBI taxonomy): domain Eukaryota; kingdom Viridiplantae; phylum Streptophyta; class Magnoliopsida; order Poales; family Poaceae; genus Avena; species Avena insularis. The sequence continues at coordinate 260,315,127 of CM042696.1, forward strand.
ACTTGTGTAACTTCTGCTGATAGGCTGTATATCTCATTTCAGCAACGACGCGAACTTCTTCGACTAAGTCGAGATCATTTTGTCGAGAAATCTCGGCATCCTCTTCGATATACGTGGCCACTCTAGGAGAAGTATGAATTAAATCACTAGGAAGAACTACTTCTGCGCCATAGACCAAGAAGAAAGGTGTGTATCCTGATGACCTGTTCGGAGTTGTTCGTAAACTCCAAATTACAGAGGGTAGTTCCTCTGCCCAAGCCCCCGCAGCACGTCGTAGTGGTGCTTCGAGTCTTGGTTTCAGGCCTTGTAGAATTAAACCATTTGCTCTTTCGACTTGTCCGTTAACCTGTGGATGTGCGACTGACGCAATGTCAAGCCGGATATTTTGCTCATCGCAGAATTCGGCCAGTTCTCCCATAGAAAAGTTACTCCCGTTGTCCGTGATAATTCTATGCGGATAACCATACCAGATTATAACATCCTCGATAAATCTTTTGGCTGTTGCTCCATCACAACTAGTGACAGGTTTAGCCTCGATCCACTTGGTGAATTTATCCACCATCACTAAGAGGTGAGTAAATCCACTTGGAGCTCGTTTAAAAGGTCCTACCATATCAAGCCCCCAGACCGCAAAAGGCCATGTTATAGGTATTGTTCCCAGCTGATCAACTGGAACATGAGCTTGCTTGGCGTACTTTTGGCAGCCTTTGCATGTCTTGACTAATCGTTCGACATCTGCCTGAGCTGTAAGCCAGAAAAATCCATGTCGAAAACCTTTTGCCACTAAAGATTTGGCTGCAGCGTGGTGATCACATTCGCCTTTGTGGATTTCCCTTAAGATTTCCACTCCTTCTTCCGGAGATACACAGCGCTGAAAAACCCCAGAAACACTCCGTTTATGGAGCTCACCCTTAACAATAGTATAGGCTTTTACTCGTCGGATAATCTGCCGGCTCAGCACCTCGTCTTCGGGTAATTTGCCATCTACCAAATAATCGAGGTAGGGTTGAGTCCAGCTAGGAATTACAGCCAGAACTGCTATCAAATGTGAGTCGGATTTGGTCGGATATTCCTCATCTACTCCCTTTATCGAAGGGACTTTGAGGTGCTCTAAAAATGCGCCATCCGGGACCTCTTTCCGCGCAGAGCCTATTCGAGATAGTGCATCTGCTTCCTCATTTTCTGCTCGAGGGATGTGTTGAACTTCAAACCCTTCGAACGATTTAGATAGGTCATCCACGATAGCTTTATATGCTGCCATGTGCTTATTTGCATTACAAATATCCGAGACTTGCTGAGCAACAAGATCCGAATCTCCGTAACACATCAAACGTCGGATGCCAATATCCTTGGCAATCCGGATTCCATGCAGCAGTGCTTCATACTCAGCAATATTGTTTGTCGCTGTGAAATGGATCTGCAACACGTATAAAATTTTATCTCCTTGGGGTGATTTGAGCACCACGCCAGCCCCCAAGCCCCCTCGAGCCTTAGACCCGTCGAAAAAGAGGGTCCAATATTCCGACTCGGGGAGGATCATATTCTCCTTCGTCTCTGTCCAATCAGCGACAAAGTCAGCAAGGATCTGGGATTTGATTGCTGTCCGAGGTTTGTACTCAATATCGAAAGCTAAAAGCTTTATGCCCCATTTGGCGATGCGTCCTGTGGCGTCGCTGTTGTTGATTATGTCTCTCATGGGAGCTTTGCTCACCACGGTAATCGGATGCTCCTGAAAATAGTGTCGTAATTTACGAGATGCTAGGAAAACACCGTAAGCCAACTTTTGATAGTGCGGATATCGCTGTTTTGATTCTGTCAAGACCTCGCTGACAAAGTCAGTCGGACGCTACACCAGGTGTTCCTGATTTTCCTCTGGTCTCTCCACCACCATGACGATACTAACGACCTTATTTGTTGCAGCAATATAAAGCAACATCGGTTCCTGAGGTTCCGGCGCTGCGAGGAAAGGAGCAGATGAGAGTACTTTCTTCAGGTCTTGTAGTGCATCTTCAGCTTCGTCAGTCTAGACAAAATCTTTGGTCTTCTTTAGGAGTTTGTATAATGGCGCGGCTCTTTCACCAAGGCGGCTTACAAATCGACTGACCGCAGCAATGCAACCAGTTAATCTTTGTACGTCCTTCAGGCTAGTTGGCCTGGAAATATTGAGTATAGCCTTGATTTTGTCGCGGTTCACCTCTATGCCTCTTTGAGACACGATGAAACCTAACAATTTTCCAGCTGGTATTCCAAAGAAGCATTTCTTCAGGTTAAGCATGATGTTGTATTTTCGTAGATTGGCGAATGTTTCCTCCAAGTCGGAAATGAGTGTTTCCTTCTTTTTGGACATCACCGCTATATCATCCACGTATGCGTGTACATTGCGTCCGAGTTGGTCGTGGAAACGCCGCATCGTCTTACTGGTACGTAGCTCATGCGTTCTTCAGCCCAAAGGGCATCGTAACAAAACAGAAGGTTCCGAAGGGGGTTATGAATGAAGTTTTGACTTTGTCAAATTCCTTCATCCGGATTTGGTAATAACCGGAATATGCGTCAAGAAAAGCGAGAGGAGTTCGAGCTGTAGAGAATCGATAACTTGATCAATTCTAGGCAGAGCGAACGGATCTTTTGGACAAGCCTTGTTCAAGGCAGTATAATCAACACACATCCTTAAATCAGTGGTGTCCTTTTTAGGGACCATTACAAGATTGGCCGACCACTCAGTGTGGATGACCTCTTCTATGAATCCGGCTAACTCGAGCCGTGCTAGTTCCTTAGCAATTGCCTTACGCTTTTCGTCGCCAAACCATCATAACGACTGTTTGACGGGTTTAGCGTTCGGGTTTACATTTAGAGAGTGCTCGGCAAGTTCCCTAGGTACTCCGGTCATGTCAGATGGCTGTCATGCAAAGATATCTTGATTTGCTTCGAGGAACTTGACGAGCGCGCTTTCCTATGCGCTATCTAGGCCTACGCCTATCTGGGTCACCTTGGAGGGGTCATCATCCTTCAACGGCGCTTTCTTCGTCTCTTCTGATGCCTTGAACTCCGGATTTGGCTTGGTAACCTCCTTCTTTGTTGCGGGCATCTCGGACGGATCTATGCTCTTCTTGATCTCCCGGTACTCCTGGGCGTGCAGCACGGCTTCGGCAAAGGCGGCATTTCCATCCTCACACTCTCGTGCTTTCTTCGGGTCTCCCCTGATGGTGATCACGCCGTTGGGACCTGGAATTTTCATCATATTGTAAATGTAACACGGACGAGCCATGAAGGCCCAGTAAGCCGGGCGTCCGAATATAGCGTGGTATGCGCTCTTGAACGGGACCACTTCGAAGGAAAGTGCCTCCGTCCGATAGTTCTTTCGAGTTCCAAAGGTAACATCCAAAGTGATCTCTCCCAGGGAATTAGCTTGTCTTCCTAGGACAACTCCGTGAAAAATCACAGAGCTATGGTTCAACTGGGTCTCCGAGATCTTCATCCGGCGTAGCGTTTCGACATAGAGAATATTGATGCTGCTACCACCGTCCATGAGGGTCTTGGAGAAACCATAACCGTCAATAAGTGGGTTGACGATTAAGGCGTACTTTCCTCGCCTGTGTAACTTAGGTGGATGATCATCGCGGTCAAACGTGATTGCCACTTCCGACCAGTCCAGATACTATGGGACAACCAGAACTGTTGCATTGAGCTCGTGTAGAACTGCTTTCTTGACCTTTGCTGGTTGAGATCCGAGGAATGTGACATAAGTGTCCTTCTTGGTGGGAAAAGTCTTCTTCCCTTCCGACTTGGGATTTGAAGCATCGGCTTCCTCCATGTCGGAATCTTCCTTGGTCTCTTTGTCTTTTTCGGGATTTTTATTTCTTTCGTTTAGCTTTGTAGCCCGCGGTGTCATCTCTTTTGATGTCGTCATTGAAACGACATTGAGCGTTGGTGTGGGACGAGCCCCCATTAGCGTCTAGGTGATGCACACATGGGTTATTGGCAATGTCGGCCCAAGAGTAGGTTTTGCCTGCTTGTTGTTCTCCTCTACCTTGGACCCTTGATGTCCCACGGCCACGCCCGCGGCCTCCGCCACGTTCTCCTTGTCCTCCAGACCCGGAAACAGTAGTAACTACCGCCGTTTCCGTGTTGGTTTTTTCTTCTGAGGTATTTTTGCGCTTCTGAGCTTGTTGCTTTGGTTATTTTGCCGACTAAGGCACAGCTAGGGCATTGAGTAGTCCTTCTGCATCATCGTCAGCATATGCATACTTGCTCGTTGTTTCTATCATCTCTCCCAAATCGGTGACCTTGTCACACTTCAAGCGATGGCGCAGTAAACCAATAGGGAGACCTGCAATGAAAGCTTCAATCGCAGTTTGATCATTTACTCCTTCGCAGGAGTTTTTGGTGTCAATCCATCGTCCGAGGTAATCCCGGCAAGTTTCTCTGGCTTTCTGGGTGCAACACTGTAGGTCTCCAACCGTACAGGGCCTCCGATATGTGCCTTCGAAATTCCGAAAGAACGCGCTTTGCAAATCATACCAGTTATGGATGGTGTTTGCCGGAAGTTCATTGAGCCATGATCGTGCCGTCTTCCGCAACATAAGTGGGAGATATCGGGTTGCGACCAGGCTGTTTCCGCCTTTGGCAATGCAGCAAGCTTGGAAGAAATCCTGTAACCAGGTGTTTGGCCGAGCAATGCCGTCATAGGCTTGGATATGTCTTGAGATAGCAAATCCTTCCGGGAATTTTATAGCTCTGATGCGTGGTCCGAAGCACTTTGGGCCCACGTACACGTCATCGTTTTCATAGCGTCGAGCCTCTATATTGGAGTTGATCATGTGTCTTGCATCGTTCAGGGATAGAGATCGTCCCGAATGCCGGCTATGGCTGCGGTGCCGTGGAGCCGGACTTCGGCTTCTACCACCACCTCCTCCGCCATGTCGTCCTCCTTGCCCTCCATGGGGGTCGTTGTGATGACTGTGAGGTGGAGAGGGTGGGGCAGCTGGATAGTTTCCGGCTGATCGCCGACCTCCGTCTGAAACGTCATTACTCCGGTTCCGGGGAGGATCTTGACTGCGACGATCCCCTGCCAGCTTGTACCAGCATGGTTTCCGTCGTTTCTTCGTCCGTTGTTCCCACCATGGTGAGGCTCAGCCGGACGGGTTTTCATGTCTAGGAGGTGGCATTCTCTGACGATCCTCCTCCCGACATTTCTCCTTATATTCTCCCCTTCGATCCTTAGATTCTCGTCAGGGAGGGTTCGTCGGATTCAGGGTAGCGATGGCATCTTTTTCGGCCGTTGGGGCGACGTTGCTCCAGTTACGTGAAGTTTTGTGATGCTGTCCTGAAGATCCGGTTCTTGAATAATTGTCTTCCCTGCGTTCGGGGTGATGGTACTGCGCCCGAACGTAATGGGATCTTACGCCAGCCCATGCCAGATCTGTGCGACACTGGTCAAAATCCGAGACCAGTTTTTGACTTCTGGACAGGGCTACTTTTTGCTGCTCTAGTACCTTGTTGAGTAGCTTGATACCCAAATGGATCTCCTCTGGTCCTGGATTAGCCGATAGAATTTCTTGGGCTGCCACGGTATTTTGTACTGATGTTGGGTATACCCAATCTCCATTGCTATCTTTCCATGGCTTCCCCATCTCATCTCCAAAAAGGACGGCACAGACACGTGGGAATTGGTTGTCATCTATGTGACGCTTCCGTGTCTTCTGATGTAGACGAGACATGTATTCCTTGTTTGACATGTGTTTCTTTTCCACCTAGATGTTTTTGGCTTCATCGAGGAGTTGTTGATGACACGCTTCTAGGGCTTGCGCCCTTTCGTCCAGCTCATCTGCAGTAAGTTCTGCAGTTGTAGGGATAGGTGTGGTTAATGCGGCATCGATGAGTTTACACGCACCTTTAGTGATCACGTGTCCATCCACCGGTGCTTCTTTTTTCAGCTCGTCTGGGATAAGTGCTCCATCCGAGTCTTCCTCGTATTCCTCAGCAATCACCTCCTCTGTCAGAGGGTCTTTTGCCGGGGTCTTGTTTTTCTTGTTCTTCTTCTTTGCCTTCTTGGCAGCGCCGGTAGCAAAGATGGCTTTGGGTCCGTTTCCCGGAGTCAAGCTCTGATCGGTACTTTCGGACATCTAGACCTCGGGATTATCTTCGATGTCCATGTCATCCTGCGTTTTGGGAGAGTGTTCGCCGGATCCTTCATCCATGGCTTCTCCTTCTTCTGCAGCTTTGGAGTTGTACTCCTCTTCATATTCCACGGAGAACTTTCGGAAATCTGCCGATGTCATCGATTCATCCAAGGATGCGGGTACGTCATCATTTGTTCCAATTGCCTCCAGCACCGAGTCAATGTTTTCTCCAGCATCGGCAGAGCCGGATCCGGATCCCACGTATCCGACGAAGTGTGACGCATGCCTCCTAAGGTACCTGCGGCTTTCGCGATCAACCATATCGAAACTTTTGATGGTCTCGAGGATTGCATCTGCGCTTTCACCTTGCAGTATCATACATTGTAGTGTGTACCTTAGGAACGGCACGTGCAAAGATCATCGAGCGGAATCGTGTTGTTGATATGCTCCTCCGGATTTCGACCTCCATGGGTGGGTCGATCTGGGATCGCTCCTCTGGAGATCCACTCCATTCGACTTGGTCCGCTTAGGTCTTCTTCAGCTCGGTTTCTCCCTATCTCCATAGCCAATGCGGGCTGGGTGGGATTAGGGTTTTCGAGATCCGAACTCGCCTCCATGGACAAAGGGGACCCAGAAAATTCTTCTGCCTCTATCATCACCGCTAGGGTGGGTTGGGCAGGTTCAGCGAAACCGATGTAAACATCGATCTCACCAAAAGACATGACTGTGTAGGCAGTCACGGCCTCCCTTGCCGGAATCCAAGTCTCGTCGAGAATGATGAGAGGGACGTCGCTGGCGTAGAGGATGCGACCGACGACGATAGTCTCGCCGATTCCGATTCTTGCAGATTCCGCTCGAAACGCGGATCTGAAGCTCACTTGCCCCACGGTGGGCACCAACTGTCGTCGGATTGATGACAAGTACGCCATGAGGGGGTCCTCTAGGCGTGCGGAAGAGAGGGGTGTGAGACGTACGGTGTTCCGGGACGGTGAGCACACAAGTTTACCAGTTCAATCCACGGCTTTGGATGGATCCTACTCCTGCTAGCAATCCAGTAATACGGCAGAGCCGGAATATGGGTTACAAGGGTTTCGCCTATGTGAGTTGAGGGTCTAAAGTATTGGGTGTTGCCTAAAGGCTCTCCCTAGGGCGGCTTATATAGATATCCGGCCTAGGGTTTCTGAGAGATCTATCCACGCCTAAGAGTCGATTCTGAGTACATATTGAACTACAAGTAACATTATGGGCCTAAGTCGGTAAGTCTTGGCCTTCCGAGCCGGATTGGACTCCGTCTTTCTCCCTGACTGGGCCGCCCGTGAAGCAAAGCTCTAACCCGAAGTGGGCCACCCTGGTCAGTGAGGAACTGTGAGGATACCCGGAAAGTATATCCCTAACAAGACAGGCTCCGGGCGCGGCGGTTCCTGGCTGCTCCTCGCTCTGTCCGCGGGCTAGGGCTGGCCTGGAGGTGGAGGTGGACCACGAGCGACACGCTGGGCAAGGTGGGCGAGGCTGGCGGCTGTTGTGGCGCGTTGTCGCCGGTGAGGTGCTCGAGTGGGCTCGGCATTGATGTCCATGACCATTTGGCCGTGGGCATAGTGCTTGGCTGGGCTAGAAAGCGGTAGGGGAAGCAGTGGAGAGAGTTTGGTTGCAATGTGGGCGACAGGTTAGGCCAGAACACTGCTCACACTAGTGTTTTCGGTTTTGGTCTGATCTGTGCCCACCAAGTGTTTGACAAAATGGCCAAAAGAATTCAAGTTTGGAATTTTGAAATGAAATTTGGTGGGTGTTTTGATCTGCTGCTTGGTAGACTGTGGTTGTTAGGATTTGCCAAATGGAATTCATTTGAGTGGTTTTTGAATAAGTGTGATCTATACATATGAACTACATTCAATTTTTAAATGTCATTTAAATTTAGTGTTTGAAAGTTTTTGGGATGAACAAAGTGGGCCGCACTACTTGTACTAGCAAGGGGTGCAAAGAACCACAATTGTTTCTGTTAATATTTGAGTTCTAGGAATAGCCAAAGTAGGCTAGGTGATTAAAATGGCAAAAGTGACCATTTGCTTATTTTATTCTTTTTGATTTGTTTTTCTTTGGGATTTGTTTGGGAATGATCTAGATGATGTTTATTTCACCTTAGAATCATTTTACAACCAATGGATCACTCAATCATGGCAATTCAAAACAACTCCTAAATTACATGCACACACATATGAATGCTTAATCATTTTAAATGGAAAAAGTTTTTTGTTAACCCTAAATTGGGTAGATTTGATCTTGATTAACCTTGGATTAAGGTTTGGGATGTTACAAACCTTCCCCCTTAAACAAAATCTCATCCCAAGATTTACGAAAGAAAACTAGGAACTAAAGAGATCTGGAAACTCTGTCCTAATGTAATCTTCTCGCTCCCAAGTGGCTTCTTCTTCGGTATGGTTGCTCCATTGAATCTTGAGAAACTTGATACTCCTGGTCCTGGTGGTTCTGTAGGCTTCCTCTAGGATACGGGTCGGCACTTCACGATACGTCGGGTCTTTGTTGATATCAACAGCTTGGTGATTGATATTCTTGAAAACTTCGGTCTTCTCTGGCACTTCTAGGCATTTGCGAAGTAACGAGATATGGAACACATTATGGATGGCTGACATCTCCTCTAGTAGTTCTAGTTGATACGATACTTCTCCTCAACGGTTCAGAATCTTGAAGGGCCCGATATATCTGGGGGCTAACTTTCCTTTCAGACTAAAACGTTGGGTTCCCTTCAATGGCGAAACCTTGAGATATACAAAATCTCCGACATTGAAAGTCAGGTCTCTCCTTCTCTTGTCAAGATAACTCTTACATTCGATTGGGCGGTCTTGAGGTGCTCACGGACTTTGTGAACCTTCTCTTCAGCTTCTCGGAGAATGTCGGGTCCAAATATTTGACTCTCTCCTACTTGCGACCAATTCAAAGGGTGCGACACTTTCTTCCGTATAGGAACTCAAATGGTGTCATTTGCAAACTAGCTTGATAACTATTGTTATACGAGAATTCTGTGAAAGGTAGGCAGTCTTCCCATTTTGATCCGTACTCTAACACACAAGCTCTTAGCATATCTTCTAAGATTTGGTTAACTCTTTCAGTCTGTCCATCAGTTTGCGGGTGATAAGCGGTGCTGAAATTCAACTTGGTGCCTAATCCTTCCTAGACCTTCTGCTAAAATCTTGAGGTAAACTGGGTTCCTCGATCTGATACTATGGTCTTGGGGGTTCCATGCAGACTAACAATTCTAGCAATATACAGCTCTGCTAGTTTCGAACTCTAGTAAGTTGTCTTGACGGGTATAAAGTGAGCTACCTTGGACAGTCTATCAACGATGAGCCAGATTGAGTCATTTCCCCTACTCGAAGTAGGCAATCTGGTGATAAAGTCCATTCCGACGGAATCCCATTTCCATTCCAGAATCTGCAATGGTTGCAACAGTCCTGCGGGTCTCTGATGCTCTGCTTTGACTCTTTGACAGATGTCACACTTGGCGATGTAGCTTCCGATTTCCCTCTTCATCCTATGCCACCAAAATTGCTCCTTCAAATCTTACTACATCTTCGTTCCTCTGGGGTGGATAGAATAAAGAGTATCATGAGCTTCCTGCATGATAACTTTCTTCAGCTCCGAATCTGCTGGCACACAGATACGTCCTTTGTACCACAGAACTCCTTCTTCGTCTTCGGTGAATCCAGGTACCTTTCCTGTACCAATACGATGTTTGATTCTGTTGATACTTTCATTTCCCTTCTAGGCTTCCTTGATTTGGCTAATCAAAGTGGGTTGAAGTTTAATGCTAGCTAAAAATCCTTTGCTAACTAGCTCAGTTCTGAACTGCTCCAACTCCTCATACAAACTTGGTTGCTTCACCTTGATCATGGTGTTTAGCCTACACGACAATCTGCTAAGAGCATCCGCTACCACATTGGCTTTGGCAGGGTGATAGTGAATGTCAAGGTCATAATCCTTGATTAACTCTATCCATCTCCTTTGCCTCATATTCAGCTCCTTCTGAGTGAAAATATACTTCAAGCTTTTGTGATTTGAGTAAATCTCACAGCGATTACCCATAAGATAATGACGACATATATTCAATGCCAAAACTACGGCTGCTAACTCCAGATCATGGGTCGGATAGTTCTACTCATGCTGCTTCAATTGTCGGGATAGATAAGCGATAACCTTGCCTTCTTGCATCAGTACACATCCGAGACCGATCTTGGATGCATCACAATACACATCAAACGGCTTCTTGATATTTGGCATGATCAATATTGGGGCTGAAATCAATCTCTTCTTCTGCTCTTGGAAACTGTCTTCACATTTGTCGGTCCATTCAAACTCCTTGTCCTTCTTCAACAATTGGGCATGGGTCTGACAATGCTAGAAAATCCTTCCACGAACTTGCGGTAGTATCCCGCTAATCCGAGAAATGCACGAACTTGGGTTTAAGTGGTGGGGGCTTCCCATGCTTCGACATCTCTGATCTTGGTGGGATCAACAGAGACTCCTCCGGCAGACACAATATGCCCTAGGAATCCTACTTCTTTCAGCCAAAACTCACATTTGCTGAACTTGGCATATAACCGATGCTCTCTCAGGGTTTCTAGGATGATTCTCAAATGTTGCTCATGCTCTTCTTCTGACTTGGAGTAGATAAGGATATCGTCGATAAACACAACGACAAACTTATCTAGGAAATTCATAAAGATCTTATTCATGAGGTTCATGAAATAAGCAGGGGCATTGGTTAATCCGGAAGACATGGCCATATACTCGTATAAACCATAGCGAGTAGTAAAGGTGGTCTTCGGAATATCCGTTGCACGAATCTTAAGTTGGTCATAACCAGTCCTAAGATCAATCTTTGAGAATACCTAGGCACCAGTCAATTGCTTCCAGTTCTGGGTGCAATGTTGTTGTTGTTGTTGCTCTTGGGAGGGGCACGGTTGAAATTGCTGGTGTTGCCGGGGTTGTTGTTGTTTCCTCCAGACTTCACATTTCCTCCGCTACGGTTGGGGTAGCTTGGGCGAGACATTGGGGGTCGGTTGTTCCTTGATGCATATCCTGGTGAGGGGTTGGGACGGTACTTCTGGTGACTGTTGGATCCAGATTGCTGCATCATACGACGTTTGCGGTTGTCGTTTGCCTGGTTAATCTTTCCTTCCATCTGAATTGCAGAGTCGACTAGCTCTTCGAGATCTTGGAAACGGATGTTGAAGAGGACAGTCTGCATCTCATCATGCAGTCCGTTCAAGAATCTCTCCTTCTTCTTGGCCTCCGTGTTGATCTCATCAGGTGCATACCTTGCAAGGGACAAGAATCTATCATGGTACTCCACTATAGTCATTCTGCCTTGCTTCAAATCTCGGAATCCATCCCTCATTCTGGTGACTAGACCCTGCGGCACGTGGGTGCGGCTAAACTTGGTTTTGAAGGCTTCCCATGTCATAACTTGACCATGGTTCATTGTGCGGATACTGCTCCACCATACTCTTGCATCTCCTGCCAAATAGTGGGTGGCAAAGAGAACTTTCTCGTTGTCATCAACTCTGGCTACTTCCAAATTGTTCTCCATCGTCTACAACCAGTCATCAGCATCTAATGGGTTCTCCGAAGTGATAATGTCGTGCTGGTGTCACGGCAGATGCCATGGATAGGCTAAAGGTGGGGACTAATACACGCTAGGGGAATCCAGGGAGGGATAGTGGAGTGATTCTCCACACAAAAGTTTGTATTGCTATATCTGCCAGATTACAAGTGCTCCTTGAGCTGTATTGGCGAGAGGAGGAAGAAGGAGCTCTCTTACTCTTGCCTGCTATTTTTTCCTAGAACTCTAGATCATCTAGTCCTATGGAATCACCAAAACCAACTAGAGCTCAACCAACCCCTTCTACCAGAGACCTAACCCCCCTTATATAGAGGAAGTTCGGTCCCTGCCTAGGGCATACGTGGAGGCATATTCCTAAGAATATGCCCCCTCCCAAAGTGGTAACCCTACCGGGGTGCTTTTCCCCCGCATCACACATGCTTTAGCGACGTAAGCCTCTGCGGCACCTGCATAAGCCGACATGAGCGTCGTCACCCTTGTCAGCCACGACCCGGTGGTCCAGCCCTTGCTTTCTCCGCTCATGTAGTGCGTACCGGACCTTCTTTTTGACCAGAGAGATTCCTTCCTTCTCCCAGAAGCTAAGTGAGGACCCGGATCATAGTAGATCCGGCCACACCTGTTCCTGCATATAAGTTAAACAAGCTCTTCTGACTTACTCCTTAAGTCGGATGAGACAATGTTAGGCGACCCCCCTGGTCCGGGTTACTCCGTGATCCGGACTGCCTTGAGGTGACCCGGCCAGCATCCGCTTTGACCTTGTCGGACCTCGGCTAACTCGGCCGTTATACCTACGGGGTATCCCCCAACATTAGTCCCCGAAGCTGGTGCGGCCTTAGCTGCCTTGGCCGCTAAGGCCACATCAGGTTCATTTATGTTCGAGCCTCGGACGTTTAATTCCGGGTTAGCTCCTTATCTCAGATTATATGGATTTACGTTCCCTTCGCACATTCCAAGTTTTCACTTGCCGGCCGGTCACCACTTTGGCTCGGATCCCATGGTTATCATGGTTTGATCCGGGCCCCCTTTCCTTCTCTCATACGCCAACCCACGTGGAGGCTAATCATTACCTCGTCTAATTTTAAGGGCCTGCATAAAGAATCCTTAGATAATTGTCGGCTATCATTGTCGTGGGTCACGGCATGCCCCTCCTCGTTTACCGCATCAGCGTCGCGTCATGGGATCGCTTCTACTGTGGCCCCCTGTGGCTTTTCTCCGATTGGCGATGGTGATACACGACCACACCGTGCGGCTCGTCGGCGCAGCGCGATCCCACTCATCCATCTCTGGGGGTGGTTTAAGTAGTGGAGGGGCGCACCCCTTAGCGTTTTTCCACCTCTGCGCCCCTCTGCCCGTTGCCTTTCTCCTTCGTCTTCCTAGTGACTGCGCCGCCACCAGTGCTTCTAGCAGCAGCGCCGCTGCCGCACCTTCCCCGTGCCTCTGCATCGCAGCCACCGCTGCGCAGCAGCTTAGCCACGGGTCCTCGCCAATCTAGGCCACAAATCCCCGCCGCCGCCAGCTCCAGCGAGGATAGTGGATACGAGATGACGGAGGAGGAGCTTGTCATCGCCGAGCAGGAGATGGAGGAGGACGCCGGCGCGGCGGACCGCGGCGCGTGGGCCGGTTCATGGGTGTGTCAGATGACATTGACTGGCTCTACCGGGCCAGGCGCATTCCCGCCGGCGTCACCGCTCGTCTCCCCTCCTCCGAACTGGCCCCCTCACCCAATCCGGGTGAGTTCGTTGTATTCCTGTCCCACTTCCAACGGGGATTTCGTCTTCCGGTGAGCAATTTCTTCCGAGATTGGGTTAGGACCTATCACTTGCAGCCGCACCATCTCCCAGCCAACGCTATCACCTCCCTTTCCGCCTTTGCCTCCATGATCGAAGGCTACACCGGACTATGGACCAAGAAGGAGTTGTGGATTCGGTTCTTCGGCCTTCATCGCAACGTCGTCCCTAATATCCACGTAGAGTCGGAGGATAAGCAGCTCACCTAATTCGGAGCTGCCTCCATCTTGCCCCGAAGGTTTTCGGTCTTTCCCCGGGTTACCGGGCTTGACTCCTGCAAAGGATGGGCCCGGACCTTCTTCTACGTCCGGAACGAGGGTACCGAAGATTTGATTCGGTTGCTGCCCTATGCTTCGGATCTACCTGACACGGATTTCTGGGAGGAGGTCCCCAAGAAGCCTACCGCTCTGGCCAACCAAGTTAACAAGAGGTTCGCGGAGCTGAAGAAGCTCGGATTGTGCAACGAGGATGCTATGATCATGTTCGTGCGCAACCGAATCTCTCCCCTCCAGAAGCGCACCCACAAGCTGTGCCACATGAGTTTCGGCCGCGACCCCAACCGAACCTCCTCCTTCGAGTTGAGCCACACGGAGATCTTTCACCGGGTTAAAGCTCTTTTCACCACCCACAAGGATTTCTCCGCCAAATGGACGTGGGGAATCGAGCACTACTGTCGTGACAGGCTCCCTCCGGCGGTAAGCTTTGCGGGGCAAACTTATTTCGAATCAAGTATGTGTCGGTTTTTGTTGTATTTTTTACTCTGTTCTTCATGCTTTTTCTCAGCTGTTCCTTCAGCAAACTCTCGAGGATGGTATGGACCCGACCCTTAAGTGGGCGCCGGACCAAGAAATCCTGGATGAGGAGGAGCCGGACCAGGAGATGTTCCTCCCTATGACCGATGCTACCAAACGACCCAGCGGTAAATTCTCTTCTCTTAGAGATTGGCCCGATGATGAGGATGACTCAGATGTCGGCGTGATTGAACCTGTTGAGGCTATCCCTCTTTCTTTTGCCTTTCCGGCATCAACTAACCCTGGTGGGCATATCCACGAGGATCCTCCACTTGCTATGGGCGAGCCGGTTCCGGTGGCATCGAAGAAGAAGCGCGGAGCCGCATCAAGTTCTTCCTCTGAACCTTCTCAGCCCACAAAAAGGCAAAAGAAGGCCGGAGACAAGACTGCCTCCAAGCGGGCAGGCAAAGCCCCGGCACGGAGGGCCCGGAAACCCAAGGAGGCCGAAACCTCGGATGCGTAAGTCATTTTGCATTGCGTAACTCACTTTTCCTTGCATCGTGGTAATTTCTCTTCTGACATTATTCTCTTTTCAGGCCTCCGGTGGAGGTCCCTCAAAACGGATCAAGCATCTCTTCACCCCTTCGGTCTGGCCCTTCTCCTCCTCGTGTGACGGATTTAGTCACGCCCACGAGCCCAATTCGAGGGTTCTGCGGCTGCTCCGGGTTCGCAAAGCCTCGTCGAGGAACGTGACCTTGAGCGGAGGGGTCGGTCCAGCCGAGGTGACGACATCCACCATTTCGCATCGCGCAACCCAGCAACCACCGAGTCTATCACAACACCAAAGACCAGAAGAGATCCAAGATTGCCGGCCGAGCGGCACCTGTCCCGGCACCAAGGAAACCAACAACAGCTCCAGTGCCAAGTTCTTCTGCCTCGTCCGAGTCATCTCAGCCTTGGCGAGGAACTATTCCAGCAGCTTCTAAAGAGAAATCCACCGTGGTTACTTCTTCCTAGCAAGCTAAGGGCAAAAAGGCTCCGGATACTGCCAAGTCTGCATCCGTCGAGGCCGGGCAGCGAACCCTATCGTCGATGCTTCCGAAGAAATCACCTGCAGCAAAGGATGTTTCTGCCGAGCCAACTGATGCGCAGCAGATGGTTCTGCATACCAGCCCAGCTCTTGCCCTAGTTGAGAGGAAAGAAGCTCATGCGAAGGGCTTGGTGGCACCCCACATGCCCACTGGCGAACGGTACCCTCCGAGCCTTATCGAGTTCGTCATGAACTGGAACAAGGCGGAGTTCGTCCACAACGACGATCTCCCGGAAAAGTTCGGCCCCGCAGAATTTTCTGCCCAGATGAATACTGCCGCTAAGGCAATTAACCTCGCGGGACAAATTATGGAGGTATGTTGTTTCTCCTTTACATGTTGTAGATAATAACCATTAGTCCCCGAGCCTCCGGTGGAGTAGCTTGTTACTCGGCCGGATGCTCATTAGAAAACTAACATAGCTGCATGTAAACTTCAAATATGCATACCCCTAGAGCCGGGTTAAGTTCCACTTGGCCCGGATCTTGCACACTTCGAATATGCACACACCTAGAGCCGGGTTAAGTTCCACTTGGCCCGGATCTTGTACACTTCGAATATGCACACACCTAGAGCCGGGTTAAGTTCCACTTGGCCCGGATCTTGCACACTTCGAATATGCACACACCTAGAGCCGGGTTAAGTTCCACTTGGCCTAGATCTTGTACACTTTGAATATGCACACACCTAGAGCCGGGTTAAGTTCCACTTGGCCCGGATCTTGTACACTTCGAATATGCACACACCTAGAGTCGGGTTAAGTTCCACTTGGCCCGGATCTTGCACACTTCGAATCTGCACACACCTAGAGCCGGGTTAAGTTCCACTTGGCCTGGATCTTGCACACTTCGAATATGCACACACCTAGAGCCGGGTTAAGTTCCACTTGGCCCGGATCTTGTACACTTTGAATATGCACCAAGCTAATTTTACACTTCTGTACTGCTTGCAGGTAACTACCAATCGTCGGAGCGCTGAATTCCAACGCCTGCTTGATACCCACAAGATGCTACACGCAAAACATGTTGCACTTGGTGCGGAACATGAAAAGAGGGGTAATTTTCTCCCTCGGCACCTCTCTGTTTTTCCTCACTTTCTTCCGCCGGACTAATCTCCTCATTCGGTTTCTGCAGCTGGGGTGGAGGCTGAGAACAAGATCATGTGGAAGAACTTGGAGGAAATCCGGGGTATGTCCTCTTTTGTTCGACCTTGTAGTGTTCTCCATTTATTCTTCTCCTTGGCTCAGCAAACATTCACTCCTCGGCTCTGCCGGGTCAACATAATATTTCAGCATCGCTTGAGGATAGTGTGCCTGTGCCTGATATGATGCTGCATTTTCTCGAACAAGCAGGGCAGCATCAAGCTGAGCTGAAGAAAAAGGATGATGAACTTGCTCTCCTCTAGACTAAGGACGACGAGATTGCCAAGCTCAAGGCTGAGATGGAGAAGATGAAGGCCCAACACAAAACCGAGCTCCAAAAGGTTGGCCAGAACTTCACAGAAGAGCGTGAGCGTCTTACTCTCCAGATCTCCAAGGACCAGGACTTACTCAGAGAATCCGACCTCCAGCTTGGGTCGGCAAACGCTGAGCTTGAGCAACTTCGCAAAAGACGCGATGCCTGCATCAAGGAGTTAACCCAGATCCATAGCCATATTTCTCGTAAGTTCCTTTCCCTTGTCCGACATAACTCTCCGGGTTACCTCATATGTCTTTTCTTTACCTTCTTCCTTTGCCTTGTTTCTAGACCATTTTCCAGAGGGCACTGCTATTACAAGCGCTGTTGTTGCCAAATTTCGCCGAGAAAGGGGTACTCCCATTGCTCTTGATGGTGAGAACATTCCCTTGGACATGGAGGACCTATTGGTCAGCTTGTCCTCTCGCGTGGAGACCATCAAGAATTATGGCAAGGATATCCTCGACATTGCAGTTCGCATTTTCAATACGTTCTGGCCCAGAGAGAGTAGCCCGGAGACCATCGCAATTCTTGTCGAGAAGTTAATGGAAGTTGAGACCCAGCTTGACCTCTAGAGAGAGTCCGCTGGTGGTGCCGCAGCTGACACCATCCTTCACCATATTCTCACATGGTACGAGAAGATCGACCTCAGCCTCCTTACACGTCGGCGCACTGGATCCAGATGGACCGATGATCCGGAGTGTGTAGCTCGGCGCCAGGCTTGCGCCTACAGCCTCGTCGAATATTCTCCTATTCACGACTGGGTTGAAGGACCGAGCTTCCTGAACTACTGGGACGAGCAGAATGAGAACGTTGAAGATGGGTCGGATGACGGCGGAGAAGATGATGCTTCAGATATTGAAGACATCGACGACGACGCCGAACTTCCTCCTCCTGCCGCTCCTTAGTTCCAAAAAACTTGAAAATTTATCAGATCCCCGGTATGCCGGGTGCAATTGTATGCAGGATATGTGATGTTTTGCTACTACATTTCTATGCCGGATTAACTTGGGCGTAGCCCCCGAGTTTCATTTTCTTGTTCGTCCAATTCTCTGGCTCGGTCCGTGTCTACCTTGATTCGGTTTTACGACTTACGAATCCGAGCTTCAAAAATTGTTTTAATAATACTTGGAAACTTTTAGGCTTAGCTCAAAATAATTCAGCATAATAACTTTGAAAATAAATACAGGGTTAGTCCGAAAAATAAGCGTTAGCTCGAATAGACTCGTTTCCTTAGTCGTTTTTCATGTGCTACGCAATTCCAAACTTGTTCCCTTGCTTGCCATGAAGCCAATTCTTGTTGGACAGCAGCAAGTCGAAGGGTTGGGTTTTTGGTGCTCACACATTACTAATCCGGATTAAGTAGAACGACTTATTCCAGCTACCGCATAAGAAATAACAACGAACATTATTAAGGCAAATTCTTCGCCGGTATTGCTATTTCATTGATAAGCTCATTGCCGACATACATACCGACATATGAGACGACTCAGATACATACACTTCTTAGCTAGGTGTAGAAGGGACGAAGTAGTGCTACATTCCACGGTCGCTTGGATTCCTCTCCGGACCTGTCCGCCCCTTGTTCTTTTCCTGTGGCTTTGCATCTATGAGATAGTAAGAATCATTGTGCAATGCTTTGCTCACAATGAATGGCCCTTCCCATGGGGGGGATAATTTATGCATGCCAGTAGTACGTTGTACCAACCGGAGCACCAGACCGCCTTCCCGAAAGACTCGGGGGCACACTTTCCGGCTATGATAGCGTCGGAGATTTATCGATATATGGCGGATCTGACAGGCGGTTCTCTTGCTTCTTCCAGCAGATCAACATCATTTTGCGGGCTTCTTGCACTTGCTTCGTGTATTAGGTGACCTAAGCGAATCATGCTCTATGTCGGCTGGTAATACAGCTTCTGCCCCATATACCAGAAAAAATGGCGTATAGCCTGTTGATCGATTCGGAGTTGTTCTTAAGCTCCACAGTACCGCTGGTAGTTCTTCTATCCAGCACCCCACTGATCTTTGCAGTGGCTCAATGAGCCGGGGTTTTATCCCGGATAATACTAATCCGTTGGATCTTTCCACTTGTCCGTTTGATGTGGGGTGGGCTACCGAGGCGACATCGAGTCGGATCTTCTTATCTCGGCAGAAGCGCGCAAATGCTCCTTCTGCAAAATTTCTTCCATTATCGGTTATCATACTATGTGGATAACCGTATCTCAAGATGATGTCTTTGAGAATTGTTATGGCCGTAGCTCCATCACATCTTCTTATAGGTTTCACTTCAATCCATTTTGTAAACTTCTCCACCATGACCAAAATGTGTGTCATGTTTCCTCTCGCCGGTTTGAACGGGCCAACCATGTCCAAGCACCATACAACAAATGGCCACGTAATTGGTATGGTCTTGAGTTCCGACATAGGCATATGTGTCTTGGTGGCGTACCTTTGACAATCATTGCATTTTCTCACCAGATCTTCTGCTTGTTCCAAGGCACTTGGCCAGTAGAATCCATGCCAGAACGCCTTTGCCACCAAGGCTCGGGATGAGGCATGATGCCCGTATTCTCCTTGGTGTATATCTCGGAGGATGTCAATCCCTTCTTCTAGGTCAATGCATCGTTGGAGGACATTGGTTACAATCCGTTTGTACAACTCGGAATTGATGATTGTGCATGCTTTTGCTCTCCTCTGAGTTTGCCTGGCTAACACCTCCTCAGCGGGTAACGTTCCGTCTTTCAGGAATTGGAATATAGGCAGTGCCCAAGCTGGTATAGCTCGTGGAGGGAACATCTCCTCATCAATTTCCATCTGATCCACCGGCATAACTTCAGCCGGATCACGCTGGCGATCCCGGGTCTAGCGAGGTAGTCCCCGGTTTGCTGAGGCGATCCCGGTTTGCTGATGCGATCCGGGTCTCGCAGATTACCTCCGTGTCAATGTCCATGGGCTCAGCTCCGGATTCCGTATTTTCCGGGACATAGATCGAGTCGGTTCCTGGGGATGGCCTGATAGATGGTTTTCTGAGGTGTTCCAATGCTACACCCGGTGGAATTGCCTGTCTGGTCGATCTGAGCTTTGACAACATGTCGGCAGCCTTGTTTTGGGGTACATGGTGAAATTCACACCCCTCGAAGTAACCAGATATCTTCTGCACGTGAAATTTGTATAGTGCCATGTTTGGATCCAGGGCGTCCCATGCTCCGGACACCTGCTGCACCACCAGATCCGAGTCGCCAAAGCATATTATCCGACGCATGCCAATCTCTTTTGCCACTTTGAGCCCATGCACAAGAGCCTCATACTCAGCGACATTGTTCGATGCCGCGAAATGGATCTACAATACGTACTTTAGCTGGTCCTTCTTTGGCGAGGTAAGCACAACCCCGGCGCCTAATCCGGTTTTGGTTTTCGACCCGTCAAAGTGCATCCTCCATTAATTCGGATCTGGTGGCGGTGGTTCGTATTGTACCTCGGCCCAATCCACAAAAAAGTCCGCCACAGCCTGAGACTTGATCGCTTCTCTTCTGTCGTATTGGGGCGCATAAGGGGCTAACTCAATTGCCCATTTTGCAATTCTGCCACTCGCATCCTTGTTACCCATTATCTCGGATATGGGAGCCTCGCATATTACTTTGATGAGGTGCTCCTCAAAGTAATGCTTTAACTTCTTTGCCGCCATATAGACACCGTATGCCACCTTTTGAAAGTGCGGGTAGTTCTGTTTTGAGGCAGACAATACCTCGCTCAGGTAATATACTGGCCTCTGCACCGACTTACCCTCTTTATTGCGCTCCACTACAATTACTGCACTTACAACTCGGTTGGTTGCGGCTATGTAGAGCAACATTGGCTCCTTTGATAGTGGAGAGGATAACACTGGCGCAGTGGCCAACATCTTTTTCAAGTGGGCAAAGGCTTCATCGGCCTGTGGTGTCCAAACGAATTTATCCGACTTTTTCATGAGTTGGTAGAGAGGCAGTGCCTTTTCTCCCAACCGACACACAAACCAACTCAACGATGCCAGGCATCCAGTGAACTTCTGGACATCGTTAAGACACTTCGGCAGCTCCATTTGTTCGATGGCTCGGATCTTAGTTGGATTAACTACCTCGGCTGGAGACGAGAAATCCGAGTAATTTTCCAGCCAGGACACCGAAGGTATATTTTTCCGGGTTAAGCTTCATCCGGAACCTTCTCAAGTTCGTGAATGTTTGTCTTATGTCGTCAAGGAGCGTTGCGCTTTCCTTGGTCTTGATAACCACATCATCCACGTATACTTGTAATGCTTTGACCTATTTGGTCGGCAAACATTTTGCATACATCTTTGATGCGTTGCACTGCATTACGTAAACCGAACGGCATAGTGCGATAGCGATAAGCCCCGTCGAGGTAATAAACGGTCTTTATTTGATCATCCGGTTCGTAGGTATCCGTGGAAGCGAATATGCATCAATGAATGACAATGTTAGATCCCGCGGTCGAGTCTATGACCTGATCTATCCTCGGCAGTGGAAATGGATCTTTTGGACACGCCTTGTTCAGGTTCGTGTAATCGATACACATATGCCAAACCACTGCCACGTTCGGATCGTCCTTCTTCTTTTCTACCAGCACCGGATTAGAGAGCCAATCCGGATATAGTACCTCCATGATAAATCCTGCTGCTAGTAACCGAGCTATCTCGTCTCTAGTGACTTTTCTCCTATCCTCGGCGAAGCGGCGGAGAGGTTGCTTCACCGGCCTTGCTCCGGGTCTTACGTTCAAAGAGTGCTCGGCCAACTCCCTCGGAACACCTTGCAAGTCCTGTGTAGACCAAGCAAAAATATCCCGATTCTCACAGAGGAAGTTGACGAGCTCGCTTTCCTATTTGTCGATTAACCCGCACCAATTGTTACGGCGCTCGGAACAAGTTATCAACTGGAATCTTCTTGGTGTCCTTGGCGGCTTGAAATGAAACGCTGCCATGCGGGTTACTTAATGCCGGCATATATTGCTGCGCGGACTGAGCTAATGCCGCCACCTCTTGGATTTTTCTTTTCTCTCGCGCTATCACGAGTGACTCGGCTAGGTTAGACCCGGCTGAAGCACACTCAATGGAACGTCGGAAATCCCCAGCAATGGTAATCACTCCATTTGGCCCGGGCAATTTCATCTTCAAATAACTGATGTGACAGCTTGCCATGAATTTGTTCAATGCTGGTCTTCCGAGTAACGCATGATATGCACTTTCCAAGTTCACCACTTCAAACTCCAGATTTTCAGTTCGGCAGTTATCCCTTGTGCGAATAGCACGTCGACCCGAACTTTGCCTATGGGCTCACAAGAAATGCCTGGTACAATGCCATGGAAAGTTGTTCTCATAGCCTGGAGCATGTTCTCCGAGATGCCCAACTTGCGCATCGTATCCGCATACATGATGTTAATGCTACTGCCATTATCAATCAAAACCTTGGAGAACCTCACGTTGATGTTCGGTCCAATGAATGTCGGATCTAGCACTAGCGCATACGAACCTGGACTCGGCATAAGTT
Source organism: Avena insularis (assembly GCA_023614405.1). Classification (NCBI taxonomy): domain Eukaryota; kingdom Viridiplantae; phylum Streptophyta; class Magnoliopsida; order Poales; family Poaceae; genus Avena; species Avena insularis. The sequence continues at coordinate 260,337,481 of CM042696.1, forward strand.
TAGGATGATCTTTGATGTTCCTGTGATTTCTGTCCGACTAAGGCATGTACCTCGTCATCGATGGCATGACCGCATTGACCTCCATATGTCGGTCTGCAAGCTCTTTCTATCTGCTTCCTCGCCGTGAACACACAATAACTCCGTGATGTTCCTGTACTCATTCCTTCCCTCGTTTCGGGTACCTGATCCGGTTGTTGCTGATTTTCCACTTGATGCACGCATCCCTTCTCTCATTGTTGTCATACCTCGGCGGAGGGAAGGCAACATTAGCTGCCGCGTGTTCGCCTGGAGAGCAATTGTCGCCGAGGTAACTCCGCCGAGGTTGATCATTCCGAGGTGCCGAGCATTCTCGAACCACCTTGCTCTATCTTACGATCCACTCACATTCCCTCGTCGTGTGACCACGCTATTCGGATTTGGCGTGTGAAACTTACACGGCTGGTCCAACATTGACTCGTAGGTATACCTCGGACGGTCTTTCTTTTCTTGCCACCGTTTCTTTTGCTCTGGAGTCCAGGTTTTCTTGCCATCATTTCTTGGAGTCCATTGCCCTCCCGTTCTCTGGCGTTGGTTGCTCCCTGCTCCGGGTTGATCTTGATTCACGGCTGCAACTTATTATAACCGTAGCGATGATCCGATCTATCATCTCTCCTTTTTCCTCTATAATCGCTCCTCCGGGATGACCCTCCATCCCTCGATAGTATTCCTCGTTTGACTCATTTGACGCGAGCCTAGGTTGAGTCGATCGCCCAAAGCATATGAATCAGCAATCCGGATCATCTCGCCAACAGAATCGGCATTTTCCTTTGCAACTTCATCCACAGCTCGCCATATTCGCACTTTCGCAAAACACGCTATGGCTGTGACTCTATGACACCCTCACACGAAGTTTCTCACGGTACACCGGGTCAAGAATTCACGATCCGTCTCGTTGGGTCTTTGCTTGCACATTGCTAGGGTCTGCGGTCTATTCGGCCTCTGATATGTACTCGAGAAGTTGCTGATAAACATTTCTTCAAAATCTATCCAGCAGTTGATGCTTCCGGTGGTAAATTATTCAGCCATACTCGCCGGGCCTTCCAACATCTGGGACACGAACGCATGACCCATCTCAAGTTGCTAGTTGCAATTTTCACCCGTAGCATAGTTTATCAGCCAATCCTCCGCTTGGTACCGCCGTCATACGCTTCGCGCCTCGGTAATCGAAGTTTGGTACCGGTTCCTTCATGATCCGGGGTCCAAAGCACGCCGACGGAGGACCTTGACATTCGATCTGTTCCGACCTATACAGCGATCCAGCTTTAACTGGCGTCATCCGCATTAAATCCCTGCTTCCCAATCTTGACCCTATCACATGATAGTCCGGATGCAGGTACCCTGCGTTCACCATCTCCGAATCACCGTCGTTATATCGGTTTTGCTCTCGTTCGCACCTTTCATCAGCATACCTCGCCGCTTTGCTCTTGCCTTGGTATATTCCATTGCTGCGGTTGTCTCTGCTCGCTGAGTTGCGCTATCCGCATTGCCGTTGGCGGCGTTCCTTGACCGGCATTGCCTTGGTCATGATTACCTCGGCCAGCTTCACCTTGGCTCACACTCACGATCATCATTTTCCGCATCTCTTTTCTTTTCCGCACGCGTCGGGTCGACAGACGATCTGTTTGTTCCGTCTGCCGAGGTTACTACCTCTTCTCTCCTTGGACCACCATGAGGCGATGATGCGGCTCCCGGACTTCTCCGGGTTACCCATCACCGAATGGACGATTTTGAAGCTCCAGCCTCTCTCGGGTTAGCTCTCGGCTCGCTCGTTACGTCATCGCGATCCGAACCAGCTCGTTAACCCTAACTTGCTTTGTCTTTGGGCCTCACCCATCGACCCTCTAACTCGGACGCACGCATCTCGCTGCTCTGAGGTTCTTCGCCGGGTACTATACTTGGCAACCCCTGCAGATAGTTTTCCGACCCTTCTGCTCCATCATCACCTTCTCTGTTCATCTCGCTTATGAGATTTCTCCCTTTTACTTTTACCGCATCAACTTTGTTTGCCTTTGCGTACTCACGCAGCATCAGCTGAGCCGTGGCTATTTTCTTTGCGCCCTCCAGTATCTTTTGCCTAGTTTCCTCTAGCTCGGCCTGTGCCTGAGCCGGATCTACCACTGCTGCTACCGGGTTAGCCAAGCTATCCATAGCTTCTCTCAGTACGTTCTCAGGCCTCTCTAGTGGAGGTCCTCTACCTTTCCTCGGTGCCTTAGGTGTTACCTCCGGGTCTGGCGCTGGGTCCTTGCTTGCGCCTGCACCTGGCGCCGTCATCATTACCTCTGCATGGTCCGGGGAGCGAGCGATACGCGCCCCGCGAGCCACAGTGAGGGGTGGTACCCCGCATCGACGACGCGGTGCGGATGAACGCATGAGACGTCCACAACAACGTAGACCTTGTGCGCACCGAGCTTGATTTAAGAGGTTGCACGGAAGTGGCGCGTCTTGCAAGCAAGCGTTATCGCTGACGAAATCCAGCGCTCCAAAGCGCTGAACGAGCCCGGAGACGACGCGTTCGCCGGTGCCAATGAGGTTTCCCATCCAGATCTTCACCCCTGCTAGCGCCGCTAGCCCCACGGTGGGCGCCAACTGTCATGGTGGTGTCACGGCAGATGCCATGGATAGGCTAAAGGTGGGGACTAATACACGCTAGGGGAATCCAGGGAGGGATAGTGGAGTGATTCTCCACATAGAAGTTTGTATTGCTATATCTGCCAGATTACAAGTGCTCCTTGAGCTGTATTGGCGAGAGGAGGAAGAAGGAGCTCTCTTACTCTTGCCTGCTATTTTTCCCTAGAACTCTAGATCATCTAGTCCTATGGAATCACCAAAACCAACTAGAGCTCAACCAACCCCTTCTACCAGAGACCTAACCCCCCTTATATAGAGGAAGTTCGGTCCCTGCCTAGGGCATACGTGGAGGCATATTCCTAAGAATATGCCTCCTCCCAAAGTGGTAACCCGACCGGGGTGCTTTTCCCCCACGTCACACATGCTTTAGCGACGTAAGCCTCTGCGGTGCCTGCGTCAGCCGACATGAGCGTCATCACCCTTGTCGTCCATGACCCGGTGGTCCAGCCCTTGCTTTCTCCGCTCATGTAGTGCGTACCGGACCTTCTTTTTGACCAGAGAGATTCCTTCCTTCTCCCAGAAGCTAAGCGAGGACCCGGATCATAGTAGATCCGGCCACACCTATTCCTGCATATAAGTTAGACAAGTTCTTCCGACTTACTCCTTAAGTCGAATGAGACAATGTTAGGCGACCCCCCTGGTCCGGGTTACTCCGTGATCCGGACTGCCTTGAGGTGACCCGGCCAGCATCCGCTTTGACCTTGCCGGACCTCGGCTAACTCGGCCATTATACCCTAGAGTGACCCTACCCGGGGGTATCCCCCCCAACAGATAAAGATTGGGGGATTGGTATTCTGGAAATTTTTCAGCTTGGATCCTTGATGATCCTGATTTCCATGATTCTAGTTGTTGAGAGCCATCTGGGCGATCTGTTGCAGTGTTGCTAGATTAGCTTGGCGCTCTTCCCTGCTTGCTTCTCTGTCTGCGATGAGATTCTACAGGATCTGCAGCATTGGGTCTTGCGATGAGCTGCTCCCTCCTTGGTTTCCACGAGTCATCTGATGATTGAGGTAGATAAAGGGGTAAGAGGGAAAGTTCTAAGGTTCATGGTTTTGATTTCAAAGCTAAAACTTTGAGTTTGACTCAGATTTTTGCAACTAACTTCTTTTCATTCATTCAAATAATGCACACGATACAAACACACACACACACCACAACATCAAATGAAAACAGATGGCTTTAAGACCATTCTGTAAGCTACGATACAATGGGACCGATACTCCTCATGCTACGACAATGCTCTAGTGCATCTACTCATCGTTGATGAAGTCGGAGTCTTCATCGTCGGTGTAGAACTCCACGGCATCTTCCTCCAGAAAGTCATCATCATTGCTGAGGTAGGAATCCATATCTCCTTAGATGTCTTCAGCTTCCTCTTCTTCCTTTGCTGCAAGCTGAGCTTCTTGCTCCTTGATGGTCTTCTCGAGGTCGTCCACCTTCTTGCGAAGATGGGGATGGTGCGATCCTTATTTTCGCGTTGGAGGCGAAGAGACTGACGGTCCTTGACAAGCAGTGAGAAAGTCTAGGCCTTCTGGGCGGCAATGGCATGGTTGTGGTTGGAAAACTCCCTAGCATTGTCCAATTCCTTCTGGCGATCGTACAGCGGGAAGTCAAGGTTCTCCACTTGACGCTTCAACTCCGGGTGACTTGGCATCTCCATTGGCATTCCCATGAAGTCACGCCTTGCATAGTGCACAAAGCAGGTTCCTTGGATTTGGTTGACACTAAGGGCACATAGACGTGCGAGAGCTTCATGCATTGCCCTGGCTAATCCATCTAGCCAGTTGTTCTCTCTTACGGAGAACTGGATTCTCCCGGACGTTGGTGCTTCTATGCTTCCTCGAAGATCAGCGGTGACTAGCCATTGTAAATCTCCTCCTGGGGGTCCAGGAAGTTGAGCTCCAAGAAACTCTGGATGTTGGCGTCCCAATAACTCAGACAGTGAATCTAGATCCCTCTCGAAGATTAGTTGGCCTCTGTTGCCCAACTGGTAGAACTTGCTGAACTGAGTCTCCATCTACAAGAATTTAGGATGAGGAAGTTAGTGAAGTGATCAAGTGTGTCAAATTTTAGGTAGTAATGTAAGAATTGGAGGAACATGAATTTTTGAGAAAGAATGAATTCCCAAGGGTAACAGAGGAAATAGTTTTTCATAAATACTCACTTTGGTTTTGAAATTAAGTTTTTGTTCGGACGTCCATTCTAACTAGGGTCTCCTATGGTCAGGATGGCTCTTATACCAACTTGTCAACACCCGGATTTTTAATCCCAGATGCCTGTTATGTCATACATCGCAATCCTAGGATTACCATTTTTGCGAGACATAACAGATTGGATATCACAGCACATCATCCATTACAAACCATAATAAGGTCTTACACGAATAAAGGATCTCATGATCCAGTCTTAATACAACAAGCAGCGGAATAAATAATAAGTGTAGCGATGGGGTCCATCTTCAGAGGCACGGGCAATGCTGACGATGAAAGATATTCCTAGTTATCATAGTCGTTCTGCTGTCCTTCATCTTGGTAGTCTCCTTCATAGCCTGGCCATAGGAATAGCCAGGGACAAAAGCCATGAGTACTCTTTAAGTAGTCGCAAACTATCACTAACAAGTAAGATAGTTCTAGTAAGAATGCTAAACTCTAAGTTTAACTACAAAGTTAAGTTTGAAACCTAAGCTGAGTTCAGAAACAAAGAAAGATAAAACAAAGTTCTAGAATCACTTAAGTTGGGAAGCTAGTGTCATAGTCACAACCCTGTTGCGGTCAAGTCAAGATTCATCATTCATTTCATAAGTCATTTTGAAAATATCTGACAACGAAACAGTATGGCCCTCTAATCAGTCCATAATCATGACGCGGCTATTCGAATAGTTTGACACTCTGCAGAGGTGGTACACTTTCACCACAAGATTCGATACATCTGTCAGGGATAGCCCTGAATCATCATACTTAGTATGCAGATAATTAAACATAACCTTCCCTTTACACACCCTAGTATAAGCACCTCTCCTATGAGCATGGCCTCCCAACCATGACCATCTGTCATCTTGGGCACTGCATAGGTGCACAACATTGAGAGGTAGCCTCAGCTCAAACCTCTCCCACGAGGGAACTAATACTAATGCATATAAACTTCCGACTAAGCCTTACCCAATTCAGGTATTGTGGTTGTACGGTAAAATTGGAATGGTATCGCATACGAATCCAACCATCAGTTTTTGTAAAAGGGCTAAGGCTCATGCCTCAACATTTGCATCATCATAAACCATTTGTGTTTTTGTCAACACATGTCAAAACATCTCAATAGAATGACTCCTCATTCCAAGGTTTTCACTATTCATTTTCACCAAGTGTTCCCATCTAAAGTGAATCAAGTTTTGAGTGTTGTTCTAACTACTAAGTTAAGAGTGTTCACTAAGGTGGGATGCTAAGATCAATCTCATGCCATAGAATGACATCTAAGCCTAACTAGATAGGTCAAGTTTTATACTCTTTATGCTACCTTCAAAACAAGTAAAGGACTTTGGTAAAGTAAAGAAAAGTAAAGCTTGGAATTAAATCTTGGAATAGGTATAAATCCAAAACGGTATCACCAAAGCATGCCTAATGCCTTTGCTTAGGTTATCTAGCTTGCAAGGGTTAGCTTGCATTGTTAACGATGGCTTGCTAGTATAATACTTGCAAGTGTTAGCTTGCCAATAATAGCTTGCCTTGGGTAGTGCAGTGGTTGAAGTTTTCTTCCTCCTCCTCTTGGTAGAACTCCTCCTCCTCGAAAGCTTGGTCGGTACTATCGTCTATAAATATATACAGGATACACAATCACCAAACAAAGCTTAACTAGTCTACTTAGCACACTAAGGCACACATTTGATGATCTATTATCATCACAAGCATCACAAGGTTTAATTGAACTAGCTTCAATCTTTTTATTTGAGAAAAGTAAATTCTACTCATTGAAATTAACTAAGATTTAATATTCTCCAATTAAAATATGGGATCATGTGGACACATGTCATCACCACATATTCTAACATATGGGAATGTGATTTAAATGTTGGATCACATTTTAATAAGTTTAAGTTTAATATTTAATGATTTAAAGTGACTAGAAATGCCTATATAGCATTATTTTGGTACTAGTCCAAAGTCACTGCATGCAAACCTTAATATTATTACATATTTAGATAGGTATGGTTAAATGTGATTTTTGAGAGTTGGAATCAACTCAAAAGCTATTATGGTTGATTGTAAAAAAATGTTTGAATGTGCAAAAGCTTTTGTCCTGTTATTTTTACTAGGAGAGATTTCTAACTCTAAATGAATTACATCCAACGGGCTTGGATAGATCTTTCTAGAAGCTTTCCAACAAAATTTGAATCACTCAATTTGGTTGACCAAATCTTCCTGAATTGATTTTTGAACTAAGTGATAGAATTGAGTTTAAACCTAAATAGAAAAATCTAGATTTGAATCACTAGGTCAGCGCAGGAAAAGAAATGGGCCGGCCCAGTGACCCTCAGCGGCGTAGAGGGCGGCTGACATGTTGGTCCCACTTGTCAGCGAGACTTAAAACCCGAAACGGTATCTAGCGATCTGGGCCACATGATTATAACACGGATCAACGGCTCACAGTCGTCATCGATGACGGACTCGTCGCCGGCGAGACCGAACCCTAAACGGCCGATGGGGGTCTACTGGGGACACCCGAGAAGTGTGGAGCCGAATTATGAATATCACTAGTTGCATACGGTGTTCAAACATTACTAACATAAGGTGTAGCATATGATGATTGAGAATAATTGGGCAAGTAACTAGTAGTAGCATGTCCAATTTATCTATCCATCAGCATGTTTGAAGGTGAACCTAGAGATTGCAACTGATTTGCCGATTAATATAAAGATGAAACATGGGTATGGACACTCACCATCACCACCACACTTGGGGCATAAAGATGAAATATGGGATACCCATGATAATTGGAGCTATATTTGGGGGTCAGATAAATTTGAAGTAAAAAAGGCCTACTCAGCCATGATTGGATACTCACCATCACCACCACACTTCTCATGGGTATGGACATCCTCTTGCCAAAATAAACACAAGTTCTTCTTCTAGCTTTTGCTTCTGGACAGATTGAATACAAGGAATCTTCTGAAAAGAAAGCAGTTCATCCTGCCTGACTACAATTGTGTAACTTCCAACTGTTACTTAGAAGAATTAGTAAATCATCTATTCTGGGAATGTTCATTTGCAAACAATTGCTGGGACCATATTTACAGAAACAAAACTGCAAACCTAACAGGATTGGAAGCTATTTCAGACATCAAAAAAAAGTTACACCTACTATTTGCAATGGAAATCATTATCATGACTACCTGGGGTATATGGATATGCAGAAATGAGAAGATTTTTAATGACAAAAGACCCACACTTGAAAGATGGAAAGCAATCTTCTATCAAGAAATGAGATGGTTACAGTTCAGAATCAAAGGAAAATACAAGGAGAAATTCAAAGCCTGGCTGAACCAGCAATTAGATCAGGGATAGGGTAGATTTTACCCATCTTAGAATGGTTTACTTTACTATTTTGATCTACCTTAGATCAATAGTCTATCTGTATTTATCTTTGTAACATACTCATACCATATAATAAAAAATTGCAGTGGGGATTCTCCCTACTGTTTCACCTCAAAAAAAAATATAAAGATGAAACACTTGGTTGTATGCCATTGAAATTTCTAAAATCGGGTGTTTCGTATGGATTGACATAATTCGTCATGTTGTTCATCGGTGTGTGAATTTCTGGGGTTGCCGATGCATGGGAATTTGAATATACATGTTTTAAGTTGCTACAACTATTTGAGACATGGAGATTATTTTGCATCGGCTTTTGCACGTAGTAAGAACTAGGGTTAGCCGATACAGTACACATATCAAAAGATCTAGCAACATCAACATTGGAGTAATATGCATCTACGTAGGAAGATTGAGAATTCATGATACCGTTGTAGATTGCAGCTTCTTGATGACGCTCTCTTCGTAGCAAGAACGGGCTGGAGACCATTCAAAGCTTCGTCCCCAACGAAGTCGCCAAAAAGTGTGTTCGCACACGAACACGTCACGTGTACCTCCAGCATCGAGCGCGATACGCAAGACACGTCGCCGGAGGAGCCTCGTCAGAAGCGCAATACGCAGTACAGCCGGCGAGATCTTTTTAGAACCCGAAACCCCACACGCCCAGGAGAGACCCCGTCTGGACGAACGGCGGTGATGGGCTGCCCTAGGTCGGTTCGCCCGCCCCTAGGACCTCGTGGATCAAAGCTCTCCAACACGAAGAACATCGATGAACGATGAGCAGAAAACCAGGACGAGAAAGAAAAAGTAGAGGTTTGTAGATTGGTTTTTGCGATTGTGTGTTGTTGTTCAATCGGCCATCACCCCTCGCGTATATAAGGGGCGGCTGGACTTCCCGTGCAAGATAGAGGCTTGGATTCACGCCCAAAAACCTAGTTTGGGCCGAACTCGGACATGTGGGTCCAAACTTTCCTTATGTTGGCAGAATTGTTCGGTTTAGAATCTTTCTGAACGGTCCGGCCTCTTTTTAGGATAGTAAACTAGCTCTGATCAAAATCTCGTAAAAATAAAAGTTGTGCGCCTTGAAAATATGAAGAACTTTTATTTGTACCACTTTTCCATATGTTGGTCTTTTCCCCTTATTTTCGTATCAAACTCGGATTTTGGCCGAACGATTTTAGATCTGCTCAGCTGTATTTTGAATATGGAGGTTGTATACTTGCTCAACTGAAGATTGTTCATAAGAAAAGTTGTTCGCCTCGTAAAAACAAAGAACTTTCATGATTTGCACTTTTTCATTCGAATTGATCTTTATTACCTTTATCTAGTCGCACTGAATTAGATATATCCAGCTCGTGGGAGACCCTTTAGCAAGTTTATATACGCATTTGATCAGACATTGGCATCATCTATGTTTGATGAAAAGCGTAAACAGTATTTTGGCTACAAAATCTTCACACTACCTCGGATCGCTATGACTCAAAAATCAAAGTTGCTTGTTTCGACGAGGCTCACAACTTTCATGTTCAACACTTTTTCATTTGAGCTAATCTTAAAGGAGTTATAGTAAAAACCTCCATATATCAGTCTCCGAATCTTCTCTGAACGCTAGCATAATCGGCTATCAAACCTGATCATGGCTTGACTTGATATGGTGTCTCTTTGATGATGATTAATAATCCTCCAAGTTAACTTTTTGAGTGTCTCTCCATCTGTGTTGGTTAGCTACGAGCCCAAAACGAGTGACAACACATAGGCGACGCGTAGGCAGGATCCATAACTCTACCCTCGCACGCGAGAATTCGTGTTCACCCATCCTTACCGTTAGCAACTCAGCTGGCAGATCCTATCCGGGCCACGGAAACGTGCACACATACAAGGTCTAGGTCATCACGACATCTTTGTACGGGCCCCATGTTCGCGACAAACCGCTTACGGATAGAGCTAACAAACCCATGTTGGTTCTGAATATCAGACACAACCACGATACGCCCGTGAGAAATCATTGTCGTCGAGGTTCCACTATGTCACGCTGGCTTAGGATGGGCCCCGCTGCTGTGACAAACCGTGTCGTGCGGGGTACCATGCCTGCCCTTTGAGGGTCTACATAGCCACGTCAGCTCTGGATGGGCCTCGGTCCACGAAAATACGTGTACACCTAGGGTTTATGATGCTAGATCGCCATGTTAGCTCTAGAAGGGCCTCGCGTCTGTGAGAATACGTGTCCAGACAGGGTTTATGATGCCATGTTGGCTCTCGGCGGGCCCCATGACCACGATAATCCACACCCAACATGGACTCACGCCGCCACGTCGGCTCTTGGCGGCCTCGGCACCCAGCAGTGAAGCGTGTCGCGCGAACGCCTCTCCACGAGCCGCGATCGCCCGTGCTAATGGCGGGCCCATATCACGCGCGCGTCCCACCGTCCGGTGACGCAAGGTATGGTGGTGTGCGGTACACTCGTATGTGGTAGGGAATCTTTCGCCCTGGCCCAAAGCGGGTCCCGCCTCATGGGATAGCAGGGCTCCGTTGCGACGAAGCCACGTGTTGTTTTGGCCGCCATCCCATGGTCGAAAAGAATCGGGATAACATGGATAAAAGTTTGAGCCAAAGCAATAGAACACTATTATTTACTCTTCATAAGTGTGTATGTATTGTGGACCCACAATGTGATATGGGCACGAAGGAGGAGGTGAAGCCTAATTTCAGGACTCCACCAAGCTAGGTGATGCGGGCGCATCCTATTGATGATTAACACGCTAGGACGACCTACGATATGTAATGATAAGTCTAAAGTTGTGTCAAATATTGTTTCTATGTTATTGAGTTCGAGTCTAGGTTAGGTTCGAGTCCGTTTATGTGTTTGGTTTAGGTCTATCCAACTGACTAGTTACAAGCCTCCTATATAAAGGAGTCAGCCACCTAGGGTTTAGGAGAGTTTAGTTGTTTAGTCTAAAAACTATATTGTGCTCCACCGTGTATCATCCCTCAGGGGACGGCGATACCGTTATCTATTATATCGAGTGATTTGCTGCGAAGGTTCTTGTGTGCATCAAGGATTATCGAGTTATGGTTTGAGGCGTGTTGTTTATCAATACGTTGCTTGCTGGATTGATTCCTCTTCTTCAGGTGACGTTCATTGACGTTATTATAAGGATTGCCATCTGGGTTGACTCGCTATGAAAGATCGGGACAAAACTATTGGATCATTGGCTTGATCCTTGTCATGTGGTATCAGAACTCTCGTTGATCATAGCGTGTTTTTGGATCATCCGTGGACTGTTTTTCCACAAGCAGTTTACAGATCGGTTGTGGAGAAGTGATTGGAAGTTGAATTTGTTTAGAATTGATCAATTGGCAGCCAAGTCAAGCTCGGTTCTGGTTCGTCATTGAAGGATCGTCGGTGTCGGCTTCACCTAGACCGAGTTCCGTCGGCAGTTCTTTTTTTTTGTCTCAGATCCGATCGAGTTGAAGTTATCTAGATCCGATCGGTTCCAGTTTTAAAAAAAGGGCCAGCCACCGTACGAGTCGGGGCCGAGTTTCCTAGGGACATCCGCTCGCAATCGAGGGAAGTCTCCGCGTGTGAGTCCGCCCGCGCTTGGGCCGCTCGGTACCAGATCCGATCGTGGGTTAAAAAAATAGTGCGACAACGCCTGGCATCGTGTACCATCAAATTTTGGATTACTCCGGAATCTTCGCTCGTGCGTGCTTGGCGCCTCGATACGTCTACGCATGGCCTTCCCGTGCCGCCTGACGTGCAAGGTCGCGTGGAGTCTGGCGGGCCAGCCCATTCACTCGTGGGAGCGATCTCCCACGTCGCTACACCACAAAGGGCGCGTCGGATCACTCGTCCCGCGTGTGTTACATGGGAGTTTCCTTGTGAACCAGCAAATCTGCACAGTTTTCAACGAATTTCTCGGCCGTGATTCAGATTTTTGTCAGAGTTTTGCTAAAATTCAGAGATGGATCTTGAGGGTGATGTTAGTGATTTTTCAGCGCGTGACGTCTATAATAATTACCTAGACCTGAAAAATTGTGTGCGCTGGGATTCTAGTAAATTGAAGTAGAAGCTCTTACATACTACAACACCAACAGGATACAAGTTATGGGAAGAGACAATGCAAGCTGGTTTTCGCTTATGCGTTGATCTTTCTCCAGATCCGCAGTTTGACGACAATATCGTTTTTTGTCTTGCAAAAAGTTGTGAGGATACGTGAATTTGGCGGTTGTGGAATATGGACACACATACCCGAGGTGTCTCAAAGAATACTATTTGGGAGGACTACACAAAAAATTTACGTGCTAAATTTTTGGCACCATCAGAGATAGAGGATAAGGTGGTTGTTCCGGATGAGGTTGTACCATTGAGTGGGCTAAATTTGTAACTCAAGAAAGTACAAGACGATGCTTGCATGACAGTTGACAAGGGCCAGCGTTGGAATTTATTTCAGGCGCAGTGTATAATCAAAGGCAAAACATGCAAGTTGATTATTGATGGAGGAAGCTATACTAATGGCATTAGCAAGGCAATGGTGGCAGCGTTGGGGTTGTCCACATCGCGTATTCCTGAACCTAAGCATCTACAGTGGTTAAATAGCTGCGGTATGCTGAAGGTAACTCGTAAGGTGCGTGTGCCATTTACAGTTGGTGATTATATTGATGAGATTGAGTGTGATGTGTTGCCATTGGAGGTATGTGGGCTGTTACTTGGTCGTCCATGGCAGTATGATCGCAACGTTACACATGCTGGAAGAGCAAATACATATTCTTTTGTGCATGGTGACAAACATCAGACTTTGAAGCCTATACGGGATGATCACATAAAGTCTGATGTAGAGCTGGTGGTACATAAGGAGAAGGTGCGCAAGGCTAAGCCAAAATCTAGGCTAGCTAAGGTGCAGGATGGAGATCATGATGCACAATGCGACAATGTTGATATTGCTTCAGCTATGCCTGTAGATGACAAGACAGTAGAACTTGTTACTGACAAGCCAGTTGAAGTGCATCCTCTTATTGCTGAGAGGAAGGATGTTGCAGCATGTGTTCAGAAGGTTGTTTGTGTTGACACAGGTGTTCAGACGGATGATAGTTGTGCTCCTGATGTTCCAGTGCATGTGGTGCAGCGGGATAATAAGAGCAGTTTTGTTAGCACACCTGTGAGGCGTTTTGTTGGGATAGTTATGCGGATGCATAGAGGCAAGGATGGACATGTTCGTCACTTGTGTGGTCCAGACATTACTCATCTTATGCCAGGTCATGCAAAGAAGGTCCATGTTCAGCAACCACGGGTTCCAACAAGAGTTGAGAAGAAGAAGACGGTGGCGCCAGGTCCAAGCTCATATGGAGACGCAAGGAGGTGTAGGCGCCAAGGGCTATATCAAGTCGAGTAGGCCAAGAGGGAGGATGTCGTGAGGAAGGCAAGCAAGACTTGAAGATGGCGAAGACGCGTGAAGCTATTGTTCATATCACGCCACATTTCCGACCCGACCCGCAAGCATTGGGGACAACGCTTCTTGAAGGGGGGATGATGATATGGGCACAAAGGAGGAGGTGAAGCCTAATTTCAGGACTCCACCAAGCTAGGTGATGCGGGCGCATCCCATTGATGATTGGCACGCCAGAACGACCTACAATATGTAATGATAAGTCTAAGTTTGTGTCAAATATTGTTGCTATGTTATCGAGTCCGAGTCCAGGTTAGGTTCGAGTCCGTTTATTGTTCAGTTTAGGTCTATCCAACCGACTAGTTACATGCCTCCTATATAAAGGAGCTAGCCACCTAGGGTTTAGAGGAGTTTAGTTGTTTAGTCTAAAAACTATATTGTGCTCCACCGTGTATCATCCCTCCGGGGATGGCGATACCGTTATTTATTATATCGAGTGATTTGCTGCGAAGGTTCTTGTGTGCATCAAGGATTATCGAGTTGTGGTTTGAAGCATGTTGTTTATTAATACGTTGCTTGCTGGATTGATTCCTCTTCTTCAGGTGATGTTCATCGGCGTTATTGGAAGAATTGCCATCTGGATTGACTCACTATGAAAGATCGGGACAAAACTATTGGATCATTGGCTTGATTCGTATCACAATATTTATGTTGTAGCACTCTAAAGGATGTAATATCTGCGGAGTGAGTCTTCTGGAGATATTATGTCAGTTGAAAGTAATATGTCAGTTGAAAGTAATATTTTTTAGACTATGAATAACATGATAATTCATCAGAGTCTAGTTGACTTCTAAATTGTGAGTAGGTGTTGTTGCTCGGGAAGGCCATGAGCTATGAGAAGTCGGATATTGTGCCGTTGGACCGCATGCTGGTGGCAGCGAAATGCACGTTAAAGTTGATCTGTTCTGCGGTAGAAGGCCGTAGAGTGCGATCGCACTCACAAACTCCGAGGTGGAGACATCAGAGGGTCACCTCGTAGGAAATGCAATGAGAAACACATGAAGCAAAATTCAAAGATGGCGAGGAAAGTCGATAATACACCAGGTTTTCATATGTTAGAGAGTCGACGAGGGAGATTGATAAAAATGAGCATGACAACATGAGAGGTTCGAGGAAGGGAAGGAAGAATATCGTTAGATTCTCCCGATAGTATCGTCCTAATGAAGAGGCACTACATGGAGAGGCGTAACAGACAAACTTGAAACTCACATTTTTGTTTTTGTTTAGCCTTTTTTCAGTGTCTTGTTCGGGATGTTGAGGCGGCGGCTGCATCTTGAAGTTAGGATAAGATCCTTTCCGTCCTATCCTCGCTCCGGTGATGTGTTTAGCACCGACGAAGGACGCGTGGAGTCGTGCGTCCGACGGATCTCTTGGGATCCGATCGTTTTTAGTATTCGTCAGTGTGGTTTGATGTCAGTCTCTTCTGATATACGGTAGTCATCTTCAGCGATGATTGCTGCTCTGGTACGCTGGTCCTATGTGACCTTAGCACGGCCTAGTACCGGTAATCAAAGCATACCCAGACGTTCTGACTTCCGAGCATACAAACGGGGTAGAACGTTAAATTAGTAGAATGACAGGTAGGTCTAATAGCTTTAGCTCTAGTGTGTAGCCCCACATGCTTGTATCTACTCCTTCCGACCCATATTAGTTGACTTGGATTTTTTTAAAATCGAACGTATCTAATACTAAAACATATGTAGATATATTCGAATTTAGACAAAT
Source organism: Avena insularis (assembly GCA_023614405.1). Classification (NCBI taxonomy): domain Eukaryota; kingdom Viridiplantae; phylum Streptophyta; class Magnoliopsida; order Poales; family Poaceae; genus Avena; species Avena insularis. The sequence continues at coordinate 260,352,899 of CM042696.1, forward strand.
TCAAGTCAAGGTCGGAGGGAGGAGAACGAAGCACGTCGGTACGCGCAGCTACTTCTTTTCTTGCTGCATCGTGCATTCGTGCCCGCCTCCGTTAAAACACCACGTCGGCGCAACGGAAAATCGCCATCTCATCTCGTCTCGTCACTCTTCCCCCACCTCCCCGGCCCGAGCGCTCGACCGTGACGCGAGCGCGCGTCGCCCACCGCCTCCTTGCCCCATGGCGATCTCGCCGCCTGCGGCGGCTGCGGCTTTGGCCGTCGTCCTTGCGGCGCTCTGCCTCCTCGTGGCCCCGGCTGCCGGGTTCTACCTTCCCGGTGTCGCGCCCAACGACTTCGACAAGGTACCCATCGTCCTACCATACCGCGCCTACTTTTCCTCTCTACTTGTCTTGATCTCTACCCGCGCTGTATGGCGTGAGATCGTCTTCTGGTCGGATCTGTGGCAATGTGCCCAGATCTGGGCTCGCGTGGCTGGGTTTCTCCGAGATCTGGCTATCGGTGGTGCCACGTGGTTGGATTAGAATATGGCCTCCCGCGATGTAGGTGGTGTGGGGAGTGTATGTCAGTATCATACTATGATTGGAGAAGCCAAACGTAGGATCATGCTTTCGCCTCGGAATTTATTGCGCGTTTGTATGACGAATGAGCATGCCTTGGGCTGACGAGATTTACTAGTCAATGCGTGGAGACGGACTGCAGAATGTTGCTGTGTAAGCTGTGACGAGAATGTGGCGGTAAAACATGGTGTATGATCATCAATACTTGCGCGATGACATGTTATGGTCTACTCTCTCGATTGCAATTCCACAACACAATTTACTGTCTCGGATACAAGTGTATAAGCATGAAGAGGGGGAAGAATCTGAGAACCAGGGGTGGGAAGAGGGAATACAGTCAAGGAAGGAGAAAGAGCCAGTTCAGGGTTCTCTTCGTCGATGCCCCCGTCGTGCGCACCTTGCTCTGTTTTATCGTCAGCATGTCCACTCGCCAGCTGGGAAACGCTGGCTAGCTTGACGAGTCCGTTGCGGCCTTTGGGCTGGCCCATCTTCACGCCTCGTTGCCCTGGAGCCCATGACATTCCTCCTTCCTTCAAGAACGGTTTGCCCCCAAGCCGGTGCTCACGGAAATCGAGTCTTGAGCTCGGCGACGTTCTCCCAGGTTGCCAAAGAATCGGGCAACCCAGACCATCGAACCAGCGCCTGCTCTAGTTGCTTGTGACGACGACGCACTTGTCTCGTCTGCAGCACTTGCTCGGGCACATGGTGGTGTGGCGTAGTATCATCAACTTGAGGAAGTTCTTGGTGGACCTCTGCCGGCGGTGCTCCTTGCCGCAGCTGTGACACGTGAAACACCGGATGGAGCTTGGAGCTCGCCGGAAGCTTGAGGCGATATGAGAGCTCGCCTACCTTCTGCTCCACTTGGAAGGGACCGAAGAAGCGGAAGGCTAACTTGGCGTTGGATCGCATTGCCAGTGACGTCTGAACATACGGCTGCAGGCGCAAGAAGACCCTGTCACCAACCTGGAAGGAACGATCAGAGCGGTTTTTATCAGCAAATTGTTTCATTCGGAGGTTCGCTCGATGCAGGTGTTGACGGAGCACAGCAGTCATCTGTTTGCGTTCTTGAATCCACTCATGCAAATCCTTTACTCCAGAAATAGATTCTTCAGAAATCCCCAAGTATCTAGGCGCGTGCCCATACAGAGCTTTGAACGGAGAGGTTTTGATTGCAGTATGGTACGAAGTATTGTACCAGAACTCCGCCAGCGATAACCACTTGCTCCACTTTGCCGGACAGGTACTGATAAAACACCACAGATATGCCTCTAGGCACTGGTTGACACGTTCCGTTTGTCCGTCCGTCTGCGGATGATACGCTGTGCTCGTCCGCAACTCTGTTTTAGTCAATCTGAAGAGAGCTTGCCAAAATTGACTTGTGAAGACACGATCTCTATCAGATACTAAGGCTACCGGCATGCTATGGAGCTTGAACACATTATCAAAATAAATCTGTGCCACCTGAGCTGCTGTAAAAGGATGTGCTAGTGGCAAGAAGTGTGCATACTTTGTCATCTTGTCGACCACCACTAGAATCGAATTGAAACCTGCTGAACGCGGCAATCCTTCCACAAAATCGAGCGTCACAACTTGCCATGCCTCATCAGGAACAACTAACGGCTTCAACAGACCAGGATACTTCACTCGCTTGGCCTTAGCCTGTTTGCAGACAACACATCCCTCAATGAACTGTTGTACAGTTGCCTTCATTCGTGGCCATGCAAACAATTGTCTGACTCGCTGCAGAGTGGCCTGGATACCTGAGTGGCCACCAATAGCTGCCGACTGCAGATGCACTAGAATTTTGTTCTGCATACCATGGTTGCCTCCCACCCAGATTTTCTTTTTGTAACGAAGAATGTCATCAACCCAAACCAAATGTTTGATTTTACTGTCAGTCCTCTTCATTTGTTGCAGCATGTGTTGAGTGATCTGATCAGTAGCATAGCTAGCTTTGATTTCTTGTAACCATTCTGGTGTGCCCATAGAGATAGCCAACACCTCACTCACAGCAATGGCTGGATGGCGAGACATAACATCAGCCACCTGATTGGTACATCCTTTCTTGTACTCAATGCTGTACCGCAGTCCTAGCAGTTTGGTTAGGGCTTTCTGTTGCCACGGAGTGGTCAGATGTTGCTCATCCAGATGCGACAGGGCTCGCTGGTCAGTGCGAATGACAAATGGAGATTGCCGCAGATATGGGCGCCAACGATCCACTGCGAGCAATATCGCTAGGCTCTCCTTCTCATAAGTTGATAATCCACGCAAGCGAGGCCCTAAAGCTCTGCTCAAGAAGGCCAACGGGTGATGATCTTGCATCAAAATAGCGACGATGCCACGATCGCTTGCATCTGTTTCTACTACGAATGGCCGGGCAAAGTTGGGCAAAGCCAGTACAGGTGCTGTCAGCAAGGACTGTTTCAGAGTATCAAATGCCTGCTGATGATCAGCTGTCCACACAAATAGCTCATTCTTCTTGAGCAAATCAGTGAGTGTGCGACTAATTAAACCAAAGTTCCTGATGAATTTTCTGTAATAGCCCACGAGACCGAGAAATTTCCTCACTTCCTTTGCGTTATCCGGTACTGGCTAGGAACGCACTGCTTCAATGTTTTTGGGATCTGTCGCCACCTCTGCAGCAGAAATGACATGCCCCAGATACCTGAGTTTCGGCTGCGCAAAAGTACATTTGGATCTCTTGACCTTAAGATGATGGTCTGCTAGCAGCTGAAATACAGCCCTGAGATGTTCCTGGTGTTCCTCCAATGATTTACTATAGACGAGAATGTCGTCAATGAAGACCAGCACACAACGACGAAGGAGTGGGGCGAAGATTGTATTCATCGCATTCTCAAAGGTGGCCGGCGCTCCTGTCAATCCATATGGCATAACTCGAAACTCATAATGGCCTTGATGAGTTTGAAATGCTGTTTTGAATTCCTCTCCTTTCGCCATTCGAATCTGATGGTACCCCGCTCGTAAATCCAGACTAGTGAACCAAACTGCACCCGCCAATTCGTCAAGCAGCTCGTCAATCACAAGGAGCGGGTAGCGATTCTTCAAAGTTAGTGCATTCAGATAACGAAAATCGATGTAGAAACGCCACGTCCCATCTTTCTTCTGTACCAACAGCACCGGGGAGGAAAACAGACTAGTACTGAATTGGATTATTCCCTGCCTTAGCATCTCCGCCACTTGCTTCTCGATCTCATCTTTTTGCTCAGGATTGTATCGATATGGCCGGAGATTGACCGGCCGTGATCCAGGAAGAAGAGTGATTCGATGATCGAATGCCCTCGACGGCGGCAAACCTTGAGGTTCAGCAAATAGCAAGTCACACTCTGACAGGAGCTCTTGAATTTCTGGAGGACACTGTTCCTGTGGTTCTGGTTCCTTAACCTCACTCAGTTGCACCACATGACAGATGGCATTCGAGCTGTCCAAGGCTGCCAATTCACTTACTGATATACTGTGACATGAGGTAGTGTTGGATGTCAGACCTTGAAGGAACACTTGCCTGCCACGATGCTGAAATGACAACTGTTTCAGCCCCCAATGAACATTCATCAATCCCACACTTTGTAACCAGTCCATCCCGAGGATCATATCATAGCATCCTAAAGGAAACAAACACAGAGTTGTTGCAAATTCTGTCCCCTGTGCCTGCCACGCACACTCTGGTACTTCCAGGTCACAACGCAGCATACTCCCATCAGCCACCCTGACATGCATTGGGCGACATGGGCGGACTTCTGGCCATTTTGCCGCAAGAGATTCACCAATGAAACTGTGTGTACTACCGGAATCCACCAACATAAGTACTTCCTGTGAATGAATTTTGCCGCGAAGTCGGACTGTTTGAGGTGGTTCCACACCTTGAAGAGCGGCTTCAGAGATAACACACATCTCCCCATCAGGTTCTTCTGGCGAGGAATACAAGTCCCTCTCGCCATCGAGTAGCCCCAACAACTCTTCCACCACATGCAGTTGCACAATTGGGCCACACGCATGGTCACGTGCCCATTTCTCTCCACATGTATAGCAGAGTCCCCTCGCCCGCCGATATGACCGCAGCGCTTGCACCTTGTCATCAGTGGAAGGAGTTTGTGCGCTTGAGGCACCCCGTCGATCTTCAGTACGCGCACCCGAGGATGTTCCTGGAGGCCGCTGCACTGGTGGAAGTGGCAGGGGTAACGCCGTGCGAGGAGGCGGCCGCGACACTGGACACGCGCTTTGTCTCCCGCGTGAGCTCCACCGCTTCCTCCTGCAATCGAGCAAGAGCCACAGCAGAATCCAAATCTCGAGGTTGTTGAACCATGACCACTACTCGTATATCAGAACGAAGGCCGTCAATGAATTTAGTGACAAAGTACAGTGGATCCCAAGACTTGTGATGAGCAATTAGTCCATTCATAGCTATTGTGAACTGTGCAGCATATTCAGCTACAGAACCAGACTGACAGAGCCGAGAGAATCGACGAAGCAATACCTCGAACTCAGGACGTCCAAATTTCTCACAGACCAAACTCACAAAATCCTCCTAGGAATCTGCAGCTAGATGTGCATTGGTCCATTGGAGCGAACTACTGAAGTATCTACCCAATTTTCTCTATCAATCCGACAAACACGGAAATATGACTCGCACTTCAACTTCCACTCCAGAGCTCCCTCCCCATCGAATCCTGGACAGTCCATACGTGGTGTTTTTTCCCGATTTCCCTCTCTCTCTCGTGGTGTAGACAATGCTGACTCAGGAGCGGAAGTGGAACCGTACGTACCCTTGGCCGGGGTCATGTGTGGGGGAGCCCCCATCACCGAACCCCGAGAAATGATGTCGACGTGGTGGCCATCGGGCCCGTGACGTCCATCGCCACCCACTTGGACTCGCAGATCAGGACGCCGCTCCACAGGTGAAGGAGGTGGCGGTGGCGCCAGTGCCGCAGTTGCTGAAGCGTTGTGGACGAGGCGATCGAGATGGACACGCAAATCCCCCAGATCGGCTTGGAGCGCCCCCACCGCTTGATCGACCTTGGGCTTCCACAACGTTAGATCGATGATGATGGGCTTGATCTCCTCCATCGAGCCGACTTTGCTCTCCACCGCCTCTATCTTGTTGGTGAGCCCGTCGATTTTGGTCGACTGCTCCCGGATCTCGGCGAGAACCGCCACGATCTGATCCTAAATATCCGATTCCGCCATGATCTCCTTGACAGAACGCGTGCGCGGTGCCAGGATGGAAGTGCTCTGATACCAGATTGTTATGGTCTCCTCTCTCGATTGCAATTCCACAACACAATTTACTGTCTCGGATACAAGTGTATAAGCATGAAGAGGGGGAAGAATCTGAGAACCAGGGGTGGGAAGAGGGAATACAGTCAAGGAAGGAGAAAGAGCCAGTTCAGAGTTCTCTTCCTCGATGCCCCCGTCGTGCGCACCTTGCTCTGTTTTATCGTCAGCGTGTCCACTCGCCAGCTGGGAAACGCTGGCTAGCTTGACGAGTCCGTTGCGGCCTTTGGGCTGGCCCATCTTCACGCCTCGTTTCCCTGGAGCCCATGACATGGCATCGTGATATATAGTTGTCCAACTGATTTTCGAGGACTGAATAGTTTTTGGAATGCAGATTTGATCGTTTATTAAAAGCATAAATCTTAAGTGGGGAAAAACCTATGAGGAATTCGCTAGGATGTGACTTTTCCGTCTCAACTGTGTTAATATTTTTTACTGTAAACTTAAAATGTTTAAATCTAAAGTCATAATATCCAACCTGTCGTTTTTCTACATATACGTATATTTTTGTATTAACTGATAAATGTTCCGTACTTTATGCTGTCTGTTTGTTTCCAAGTGTTAGGTCATGTGTTATGCTCACCAATATTTTTTCTTACAGTTCAGTTAACAGGGGTCCACTTTGTCCTTATGCAATTGCTGACTGAAATATTACTGTTCTGTGTTTGTAGAAAGACCTTCTTCCAGTGAAAGTCAACAAACTGACTTCAATCAAGACACAACTTCCCTACTCCTTCTATTCTCTCCCATTCTGCAAGCCAGATACTATAGTTGACAGTGCTGAAAATCTGGGTGAAGTTCTTCGTGGTGACCGTATTGAGAACTCTCCTTACGTGGTTTGTTTTTTCTTCTATCAATTATTTACTTTGATCAATGCATTGCACAACTGGCCTTAGCTCACTTTGTACATATGCTTTCCAGTTTGAAATGAGGGAGCCCCAGATGTGTCAGATAGTCTGCAAGATTTCAGTTGGAGACAAAGAAGCAAAGTTTCTCAAGGAAAAGATTGAAGATGAGTACCGTGTGAACATGTATGTCAGTAATTTAGTTTTTGAATTATCTAAGAATTTATTGATGTATATCAATTGTCTTAACATAAAATCCCTACATCCAACAGGATTCTTGACAACCTACCTCTAGTCGTCCCCATTCAAAGAGTGGATCAGGAAGGTGCTTATTTCTATCAACATGGGTTCCATGTTGGAGCCAAAGGACAATACTCAGGGGTAAGTCTAACTATGATGTACCGTACTTTCCAGATGTAGTCTAAATTCAAGGTTCTTATGCCGTGCACTCTCCCTTTTTTCCATTTCTACAGAGTAAGGATGAAAAGTACTTCATCCACAATCATTTGTCATTTACGGTGAAATATCACAGAGATGAGCTAAGGGATGTTTCTAGAATAGTGGCCTTTGAAGTGAAGCCCTACAGGTGCATTTGAGCTTTTGATGATTTTCTGTATTTGAATGCTGACATTCTTTGTGTTAGTGAAACTGAAAAAAATGGCTTATGATGCAGTGTTAAGCACGAATATGAAGGACAGTGGAATGACAAGAAGACCCGTCTGACAACTTGCGATCCTCATGCAAAACGTATAATTACATCATCTGATTCTCCTCAGGAGGTTGAAGCTGGCAAAGACATTGTATTTACATACGATGTGGATTTCAAGGTCAGAATTAATGTGCAAACCTTTAGATGCTTTGACTCTATTGATGTGATTGTATTTGCTGTTGTACTGTGTACTCCCTCCGTTTCATAATATAAGATGTTTTAGCTTTGTGAAAGAAGTGTAGCTAGACATCTTTTAGTGTGTAGGTTCGGAGTGAATCTACACACTCAAGAGGTCTAGATACACTCCTTTCACAAAGCTAAAACATCTTACATTATGAAACGGAGGGAGTAGTTTGTACTGTGCAGCCTGAATATTGCTCAATGTAATTTTTTACTTGAAACTGTTCTAACTATTCTCTCAACTTGCAGGAGAGTGATATCAAGTGGGCATCTCGCTGGGACAGTTATCTGCTGATGACAGATGATCAAATCCACTGGTTCTCCATTGTGAATTCTCTCATGATTGTTCTCTTCCTTTCGGGAATGGTTGCAATGATCATGCTTCGAACCCTTTACCGGGATATATCCAAGTATAACCAGCTTGAGACTCAGGAGGAAGCCCAGGAAGAAACAGGATGGAAGCTTGTTCATGGTGATGTTTTTAGGCCTCCAGCAAACTCAGACTGGCTCTGTGTTTATGTTGGTACAGGAGTCCAGTTCTTTGGCATGATGCTTGTCACCATGGTCTTTGCAGTCCTTGGCTTCCTTTCTCCATCCAACAGGGGTGGATTGATGACAGCTATGCTCTTGCTTTGGGTTTTCATGGGTTTGCTTGCTGGTTACTCTTCTTCTCGTCTCTACAAGTTGTTTAAGGGCTCAGAATGGAAGAACATAACTTTGAGGACGGCTTTCACTTTTCCTGGCAGTGTGTTCGCTATTTTCTTCTTCTTGAATATTCTTATCTGGGGCCAGAAGTCCTCTGGTGCAGTTCCATTCACCACAATGTTTGCCCTTGTCCTCCTTTGGTTTGGTATCTCAGTGCCCTTAGTTTTTGTTGGGAGTTTCCTTGGTTTCAAGAAACCTGCCATTGAAGACCCTGTGAAGACAAACAAGATACCCAGGCAGGTACCTGAGCAGGCCTGGTACATGAACCCAATCTTCTCTATTCTAATTGGAGGGATCCTTCCATTTGGAGCTGTGTTTATCGAGCTCTTCTTTATCCTGACCTCCATCTGGCTGCATCAGTTCTACTACATCTTTGGGTTCCTCTTCCTCGTCTTCCTGATTCTGATCGTCACATGTGCCGAGATCTCAATTGTGCTCTGCTACTTCCAGCTGTGTAGTGAGGATTACCTGTGGTGGTGGAGGTCGTACTTGACATCAGGGTCTTCTGCCCTGTACCTCTTCCTGTATGCGACCTTCTACTTCTTCACAAAGCTGGAGATCACGAAGTTTGTGTCGGCCGTCCTTTACTTTGGCTACATGCTTATTGTCTCGTATTCATTCTTTGCCTTGACGGGTACAATAGGATTCTATGCATGCTTTATGTTCACCAGGCTGATTTACTCGTCTGTGAAGATCGAGTAAATAGGGTGATCTTCTGCCTAATTCTTTGTTGCCACGGTGAAGGTTTGATGCTTTGGACAGTGAATGCTACATGTCAAGTATAGCTTCTTGTGGCATCAGTTCGGAGTTGTCCAAGCTGGTTGTTAAAGATGAACTGGTGATATGTTATCCACGATCAAACTATCATAGCTAGCTCAGTGAGTTTTATCCTCTTATCCCTTTTTATTTTTGTTTTAGCCTTTGTATGACGAGAAAACCCATCAGAGTGCTCCTTGCAGAGTGAATTGTATACGGATCTGGATAAATCTCATTTACATTAATGTGGGAATGTAATGTAATTGTCAGACATATATTGAGCCTTTGGTGAAAGATATACCACTGCAGTAAAATATTCTGACTAGTTGTAGTTCTTTGGTATTGAAGTTGGTACTATCTGAAAATGATTATTGGTCGAATGAATAGGATACATTTGTATGCAACAATAATTTGTGGCCCCTAGCCGCCTTGCGCCCTGGGCTAGCCCCTCCCCCTCCTCCTTTGATGGAGGCTTCTCTGGGCACGGCCGGTTCCAAGTCGTGGGTGGACATGGTGGAGGAGATGGAGGTGTATTCCTCGGCGTAGTCGTACTCCGACGTGGTGCGTGACGGGAGCCTGAGCCCGCCACCGATGCAGTAGGCTGTTTCTCAGCCGCTGGTGGGGTTGGGTGTTTGGTGCGGCCTCCTCCTTTGGGGCTCTCACGCCACCTGTTCGACGGATGGCTTCGGTGGTCACGAGGCTGGAGCTGGCGCGCCAGGCGATGACTTGCGACTGGCAGGTGGTCGGTGGCAGGAGCAGGCGGGCAAAGAGGCAGTGGTGTGGCCCGTTGCCGTGCCCGACGGGGTGCCGCTGGAGTTGGCCGGAAAGTGCTTCAACTGTGGGGAGCCATGCCACGTTGCTGGTGTGTGTATGGGGAAGACCAAGTGCTTGAAGTGCGGCGGCGAGGAGCACGTGGCGCGGATCTGTCGCTGTGCTTCCAGCACTGGGCGGCAGCGGCTGCGTCTGGGGTGGGCTCTTCTCGGGCGCCGGCCAGGCCGGAGGTGGGCTCGGCTCGCGGTGTGGAGCGGACCAGAACAAGAACACTGGCCTGGGACAGACTTGGGGTGTGGCGGGGGCGGCACCGCAAGGCGAGCCCGTTGCTGTTGGTGAGTGGACGGTGGCTAGGCAGCCTAGGGTGCTAGTGCACGAGAGGCTAGGCGGGCGCGAGGAAACGCGTGTGGAGATGGAGCAGGGGCGGCAGCTAGAGGATGTCATGCCGGCCATGGAGATGGTGGCCCGACAGGCGGCAGAGCGCCCCTATGTCCCTCCCCACAACAGGGGGCGTAGGCCGGCCCGCGAGCGACTGGGGGGTGATGGCCGGACGGGGCGTCCCTCGCAGTAGGTGCCAGGGGGTGGCGCGCATGGAGGAGTTGGTGGAGGCCGGGGCCGAGGTGCGGCCAGAGCGGGAGCGCTGCATCATCTACCGCACCTAGGCAGTCGAGGACGCGGAGAGGGCGCTCTGTTGGAGCGCGGTGGCGTACGTGTCTGGCACCAGGCGCTTGGTGGGGGCGGAGCGTGCACGGCCGGCGCTCGTGGCGCGCTTCCCGGAACTCGACGGCCACCTCACGTTCATCGCTTCTGGCCAGCTGATTTGTTGTTGGTGTTTGACTCTCGGGCGCGACGTGATCCGGTGCTGGGAGAGGGGCCGTTCGATGGCAGGGATTTTTCCTTGCGGTTCAGCCCGTGGAATAGGATGCTGAAGGCGACGCGCCGCACCTTCTGGTATAGGGTGCACCTGGAGGTGGTCGGCATTCCGCCCATTTCCTAGAGCATGGAGACGGCGAAGACTATGCTAGGCTCGTCGGCCTGGGTCGAGAGATTGGGCACAGAGACGGCGAATCACTTCGACCTAGGCATTTTCCGGGTGACGGCGTGGACGGACGATCCGGCCACCTTCCCGCGCTCCAAGAAGCTATGGCTCGCCGAGCCGCTGGAGTTTGACGAAGCAGAAGATGATGATCTGTTGATTCCCGTTGACGCCCTTATGCCAGAGGAGGTGGCGTTGCTCGAGTTCAACGCAGTGGTTCACCTGGTGCGCATCGAAGACACGGCGGCGTCCACGGACCGCTCGTCGAGCGACGACATGATTTGGATGGCGGTGCCGGTGGCGAGGGAGGCCTGGGGTGCGATCCTGGCAGCTGGCCTTCCGTGAGGCGCAACCGGCAGGTGCGTTTCTCCTGTGTGAGAGGAACACCGGACGACGGTGAGCCGGAGCCGCGCCAGAGCTGGCGGGGTGGCCGGGAGCGGCGAGTCGCCCTTGGGCAGACGGTCGCGGTGCCCCCTGGCCGCGTGGACGTGACGTGGACCCTCCACGGCTGGTGGATTGGACGGAAGCGCAAGGTGAGGGCCCGATCAAGGTAAAGGTGTGGCCATCTCGGGTGACGTTGTGGGGGCCTCCCTGTCTCCCCAAGGCAGCGTAGGTGACGAGAGCAGTTGAGCTATCCCCTTGACTCCAATTGGGGTTGGGCGGGAATCGTCCCGCCAGGAGAGCTCTGCTTCATTCCAACCGGAGAGCTCAGTCGTTGGGCTGAGTGCAGATGGCGGGCCTGATCTAGGCGAAGATGGGAATGGGCCTAGCAAGGCCCCTCCACCCTCCCCAGTGGGCCACTTCTCCCCTCTCGCTCCGTCTGCTGGCTCTTGGGCCTCTGATGGCGAGGGTTTTGGCTCACCAACATGGGATGGGCTTCGGCGCTCCGTAGAGCCCGTGTTCGAGGTGCAACTTTCCTCGGGACTAGATGCGGGCCGGACCGGGGCGACGCGCTCGGATCTGGCATGTGGTGGTGCCTATGGAGCGGTTCCACCATGTGGCTCGCCCACAAGTGCGAGGGTGAGGTCTAGAACGCAGGTGACGCGACCCAGCGCTGGGATGCGGGCAGAGCGCTAGCATGCCATCGTCGGCTGGGGTTGGTGACGGCAGGACTTTGTCCCCGCGTGGGGGTTCCCAGGCGGACGTGACGTCGCGGCTATTGGGGGCTAGCAGTGGCGGTGGCTCGGGGACGGCTCTTGGCTCCTCCACTAACATGGACCTTCGCCTGACCAGCTTCAGGGAGCGCTGTCGTCGTCAGAAGGAGGCGCTGCTCCCTTGCCCTATCTCGAGGAAGCCCTGGCGCAAGAAGATGCCGCTGTCGGTGCTATGACGCAGCTGGCGCGTGGTGGGCAGGTTTGCTCTTGGGACCCCGATCAAGCAGCAATAAAAGATGTTGATGGTTCAGTTAGGGATTGCTCGGGAAGGTGAGCTGATCGGGGACGAGGCGCTCGAGGCCTACATCAAGTTCTTCTCCGAGCCTTTGACGCAGGAGGGCCTGGCGGCTTGCCTCGCCCTGTTCGGATCGACCCCTGATGTGCCGCCAGACTCGGACAACGTGGAGGCCTTAGCCGTTTAGTTTTTCCACGTGTGTACCATCGTGTCACTCTGATCTCCTGTACTATGTCAGACCTCAAGGGTTAACCAGATGGCCCGTTGCGATGCGATCTACTAGGTGGTGCTGCTCTCCAGGGCGAGCGTGGTTTGTCTATAGGAGACAAAGCTTCAGGCTGTGTCTCGCACTGTTGTGGACCGCTTCCTAGGCGCCGCTTGACGAAGTTCTTCTTTCGCCCGCCACGATGGTACACGCAGCGAAGTGTTGTTGGCTTGGAAGTCCGCGGTGGTGACACTGTCTAACCCCCACCTTTCTGCGAACGCCGTTACTGCTCAGGTGGAGGCACCAAGCATGGAGGGGTGGTGGTTTACTGGTGTGTATGGGCCTCAAACGGACGCAGAAAAGACTCAGTTCATGCATGAGCTATTGGACATTAGGGACCTTCACCCTGGTCCATGGATGGTTGCGGGTGATTTCAACCTCATCGTTGACGCCGTGGACAAGAACAATAATAATCTTAACCGACGCATGATGGCGAAGTTCAGGAGGAATCTTTCCGCGCTGGAGCTTAAGGAATTATACCTGAATGGCCGCCGCTACACGTGGTCCAACGAGAGGGAAAGAGCGACGATGGAGCGCCTTGACAGGGTGTTTGTCTCGGTCGACTGGGAGGCTGGTTTCCCTTCCTCCTCCCTATCAGCCATGAGCTCCTCTACATCGGACCACTTCCTGCTTTTTCTCAACCTCAACGCATAGCTGGTGACGGGCAAACCGTTTCGTTTCGAGGCCTTTTGGCCTCAGGTAGATGGTTTCTTGGAGACTGTGGAGATGGCGTGGTCTTCCCCGCCGGTGATAGCCAACCCCTTCAAACGGTTGGCGGCTAAGCTTGCGGCCACAGCTAAGGCGCTCACCGGCTAGAGCGACCGTATCATTGACAACAAGATGCAGATCCTTCTGGCCAATGAGCCGATCCTGAGGCTAGATGTGGCCATGGAGTCAAGGGGGTTGACAGCGGGAGAGTGGTCTTTTCGAAGGCTTCTTGTAACACCCCAAAAATATTAATCAAGATTATCAAACTCAAATCACCTAAGTTTAGGGTTAACAAAAACTTTTATTATTAAATCTAATATGAGTGTATGTGTGAATTGCATTAGTGTATGAATGAGTGCAATTGTCATGTTTGATTGCTACAAATGATAAGGAATGGTTTAAAAATGAATACTACATCATCTAGGCCATTTACAAACAAAATCAAAAGAAAAGAAAATCAAATATGAATCATATAAGCAAATGGTCATTTTGACCAAAATTGTCCACTAGACCACTTTGAGTGTTTCTAGTAAAAGATTTCTAACAGAAACTTTCCTAATTCTTTTCACCCCTTGCTAGACCAAGTAAAAGTGAACCCAAGCCCACTTTACAAAGTGATAGAAACTAAATTCAAATCTATTTGAGAGACAATTCAAAATGGAATCAAGTGTATGTACTAACATCACCCTTTTTCAAAACCACTCAAATCAATTCACCTTGGCAAACCCAAGCAACCATAGACTATCAAGCAAGTACTCAGAACACTCACCAAAGTTCATCCAAAAATTCAAACTTTGAATTCATGCGGCCATTTGGTCGAGCACCTGGCAGACACTTGCCTATCTTCTACTGTTCTGAGCAGTAATTGATCGCCACTAGTGCCTCAATTCTCTCCCGTGGTCTCCCTAGTGCCCAACAGCGCAGTGGACATGCTCCCGCTTTGCCGTTCGCACCAGTGCAGCGCCGCCCGAGCTCACCGTGCCGGTCGACCAAGCACCACTCGCCACAGATCGCGCCGCCCTCTCCCACGATGTCCAGGAGACAAGCGACACTCCACCGCCACCCTCTGTCCACCCCTCGACCGAAGACAAGCCGTGGACCAGCCGCGTTTGCCGCACCCACTTCTCTGTCTGCCATGCCGAGAGTGCGCCAGAGCACTATAGCCGACACGCGCACACACGCCGCGCCTCGCCCTCTCCGCGCATGCACGCACTCACCGTGACCCCAGCTACCCCCCAGACACGCTTCGTCGCTGCCACGCTGACACTGTCAGGCGCCTCGAACGCCGTTGCTCCCGCATGAGCATGGACCGCCTCGACCATTCTCGACCGCCCCTTGCCGCTCCATCACTCGCATGACAACCGCCCTGAAGCACCGCGTCGACCCCTACCCTCAGCCATGCCAATAGCCCTCTGCAACGACGTCGCCGACGAGCCCGAGCCATGCCGCTCTGTCCCTCTCACCGGTGTATAAATAGAGGCCACCCCAGCCCCAATTCGCCACACCATCTCACTCCCCTCTCTCTCAGAAATCTCCCACACCTCTCCCCGGAGCAAGACGAGCACTAGCCCGCCGGAATTTCACTGGAGCCCGCCGCTGCAAAGGAGAAGAGGAACTGGAGCTAGGAGCCGCCCCAGGAGCCGCCGCGACCACCATTCGACTCGCCGTCGACGACAACCTCATTCGCCCCCATCGCCGACCTTAGATGGAGCCTAGGTGATCCCCCACGTACCCCCACTGTCATGTTAGGGTTCAGTTCTCGCCGGAGCAGTTCGATGGAGACGATGAACCATAACCGTTAGATCCTAGTCTAATCGTAGGACTGAGATTGGAACTTACCGTTTTGGTTTAGTTGAGTCGCTGACCAGTGGGACCCACCTGTCAGCAGCCCGCTGTGCGCGCGCCGCGTAGCTGAGCCGGCCCAAATTAGTTTCCCGTGTAGAGCCCGTTGATTCAAATAAACTTTTTCCATTTTAGTGAAAACTAGATTCTGTCAGTAGATTCAAAAATCAATTCAAAGAGATTCACTGAACCAAATTGCATGATTCTAATTTTGTTAGAAAGATATTCAAAATATCTCTCCAAGCCCGTTGGATTCAAACCATTTGAAATAGATCACCTATACCAAAAATAACAAGACAGAGGCTTTTGCCACTTCAAACATTTTTCAAAAATCAACCATAAATGCTTTTGAGTTGATTCCAACTCTCAAAAATCACATTTGACAAGATCTATCTGAATATATAAAAGTATGTAGGTTTACATGCAGTGATCTTAGACTAGTACCAAAAGAATGCTATATAGGCATTTCTAGTCACTTTAATGTTATTAAATAGTAATATTAAACTTTACAAAATGTGACCACCACTTTATATCACATTCCCAAGTATTAGAATATGTGGTGATGACATGTGTCAACATGATCCCATATTTTAATTGGAGAATATTAAATCTTAAGTCTTTTCAATGAGTAGAAATTACTTTTCTAAAATAAGATAAATAAGACTAGGTCTTTATTTCATGTGATGTTTGTGATGATGATAGATCATCAAGTGTGAGCCTTTGTGTGCTAAATAGAAGTAGTTAACTATTGTTTGGTGATTGTGTACCTCGTATTCATTTATAGACGCTAGTACCGACCCGGGATACGAGGAGGAGGAGTACTACGAAGAAGAAGAAGAGAACTTCAACCACTACACTACTCAAGGCAAGCCTAACACTACAAGTTAACTATGCAAGTCATCCTTGCAAGATAACCTATGCAATATGTATTAGGCATGCTTTGGTTATGCAACTTTGATTATACCAATCCCAAGTTTTACTTGCAAGCTTTATTCTTTTACTTTTACCAAAGTTCTTTACCTTTAGTTAGTAATTTGTGAGTATTGGAAAAATAGGATAGATGGCATAAAGAGTATAAAACTAGGCCTAAGTAGTTATACTTAGATGCCATAAAAAGCATAAAACTAGATTTGGATAGTTACACTTGCTTAGCACCCCTTATTAGTGACACCCTCATTGCTAGTTGCTCTTGCTAAACTACTACTGATCACTTAGATGGGAATACTTAGAGAAAATGATTATGAAAACCTTGGAATGATGGTTCATTCTATTGAAATGTTTTGACATGTGTTATGAACACAAAATGATTTGATGATGAAACTTCTTGAGGCATTAGCCTTGATTTTGATAAAAACTGATGGTTGGGTTCGGATGCGATACCATTCCAATTTTACCGTATAACCATAATGCCTAAATTGGGTAGGGCTTAACTGAAAGTTTATATGCCTTAGTATGGGTTCCCTAGCGGAAAGAGGTTGAGCTGAGGCTACCTCGTGAATATGAATGTCCACCTATGCAAAGGCCAGATGGCGTATGGCTGGGAGGCCAAGCTCATAGGGGAGGTGCCTATACTAGAGTGTAATTGAAAGGTTAGTATTGATTATCCGCATACCAAGTATGATGATTCAGGGTTATCCCTGACGGATGTATCGAATTTTGTGGTAAAATTGTACCACCTCTGTAGACTGTCAAACTATTCGAATAGCCGCGTTCGCGGTTATGGACAGTTGGAGTGGCCGTACTGTTCCGTTGTTAGATGTTTTAAAAAATGACTTGTGAATTGAGCTATGACCTTGACTTGACCACAACAGGGTTGTGGACATGAAAACTAGGTTCCCACTTAGGTGATGTAGAAAATTAAATTAGGTTCTTTACTTTTGAACTCCTTATGAAATAAACCTGGATTTTTGCAAATAAACCTAGAGCTTAAGATTCCTACTAGAACTACCTTAGTTGTGAGTGATAGTTTGTGAGTACTTAAAGAGTACTCATGGCTTTGTCCCTGGCTATTCCCGTGGCCAGACTATGAGGAGGACTATCAGGATGATGGACAACAGGAGGTCTATGACAACTAGGATCATCTCCCATCGTCAGCATTGCCTATGACCCTGAAGATGGAGCCCCTACTACATTTACTTTCCGGTGCTTTGATTGTATTAAGACTGGATCATGAGATCCTTTATTTGTAAGACCTTTATTATGGTTTGTAATGGATGATATACTGTACCAATTTTGTTATGTCTCGCAAAAATGGTAATCCTAGGATTGCGATGTATGACATAACAGGCATCTGGGATTAAAAATCCGGGTGTTGACAAGTTGGTATCAGAGCTAGGTTGACCATAGGAGACCCTAGTTAGAATGGACGTCTGAACAAGAAAACTTAGTTTCAAAACAAAATAAGTGAGTATTTATAACCTATTTCCACTCTTATCCTTGAGATTCTTTCAAAAAAGTTCATGTTCCTCAAAAATTCTTGCAATCCTACATAAAATTTGACACACTTGATCACCCCACTAACTTGCTCACCCTAAATTCTTATAGATGGAGGTCAAGTATAGCAAGTTCTACCGCTGGGCAACGGAGGCCACCTGATCTTTGAGAGGGATCTAGGCACTTGCAGAGTATCTTGAGCGTCCGCACCCGGAGTTCTTCGGGGCACAACTCAACGATCACATGGGAGGAGAGCTACAGTGGCTGATAGTTGCAGATCTCAGAGGCAAGATGGAAGCACCCACCTCGGAGAAGATTCAATTCATCTTGAGGGAGAATAACTGGCTAGGCGGACTACCAGGACTATGCAAGAAGCTCTTGCTCGTCTGTGTGGACAAAACATCAACCTGATCAATGGAACTCGCTTTGCTCACTACGCAAGGCGTGATTCTATGGGAATGCCCTTGGAGATGCCAGGACACCAGGAGCTGAAGCACCAGGTGGATAATCTCAACTTCATGTTGTATGATAGACATCAGGAGTTGGACAACGCCCGTGCCTACGCCAACCATAACCATGCCATTGCAGTCAGGAAGGACCAGACCCTCGCCATCCTTGACAAGTGTCAACACCTGGATTTTTAATCTCAGATGCCTGTTATGCCATACATCACAATCCCAGGATTACCATTTTTGCGAGACATAACAGACTGGATATCACAATACATCATCCATTACAAACCATAATAAGGTCTTACACAAATAAAGGATCTCATGATCCAGTCTTAGTACAAACAAGTAGCGGAATAAATAGCATAGCGGTGGGCTCTATCTTTAGTGTCACAGGCAATGCTGACAATGGGAGATGATCCTAGTTGTCGTAGCCGTCCTGCTGTCCTCCTTCAGGGTAGTCCTCCTCATAGTCTGGCCATAGTAATAGCCAGGGACAAAGCCACGAGTACTCTTTAAGTACTCGCAAACTATCACTAACAAGTAAGATAGTTCTAGTAGGAATGCTAACTCTAAGTTTATTTGTAAAGTTAAGTTTGAAACCTAAGCTGAGTTTAGAAACAAAAAAAGATAAAATAAAGTTCTAAATCACCTAAGTGGGAACTTAGTTGTCATAGTCACAACTCTGTTGTGGCCACTAAGTCATTTTGAAAACATCTGACAACGGAACAGTATGGCCACTCCAACTGTCCATAACCGCGGACGCGGCTATTCGAATAGTTTGACACTCTGTAGAGGTGGTACACTTTCGCCACAAAATTTGATACATCTGTCAGGGATAACCCTGAATCATCATACTTAGTATGCAGATAATAAAACATAACCTTTCCTTTACACACTCTAGTATAAGCACCTCTCCTATGAGCTTGGCCTCTCAGCCATGGCCATCTGCCATCCTGGGCACTGCATAGGTGGACAACATTGAGAGGTAGCCTTAGCTCAAACCTCTCCCGCGAGGGAACTAATACTAATGCATATAAACTTCCAGCTAAGCTTTAACCAATTCAGGTATTGTGGTTGTACGGTAAAATTGGAATGGTATCGCATCCGAACCCAACCATCCGTTTTTTATAAAGGGGTTAAGGCTCATGCCTCAACATTTTCATCATCATAAACCATTTGTGTTTCTCAACACATGTCAAAACATCTCAATAGAATGACTCATCATTCCAAGGTTTTCACAAGTCATTTTCACCAAGTATTCCCATCTAAGGTGATCAAGTTTTGGTTTAGCTCTAAACTACTAAGTTAAGAGTGTTCACTAAGGTGGGATGCTAATCTCAATCTCATGCCATAGAATGACATCTAAGTCTAACTAGATAGGTCAAGTTTTATACATCTTATGCTATCTATATACAAGTAAGAAACTTTGGTAATGTAAAAGAAAGTAAAGCTTGTAACTAAAACTTGGAGTAGGTATGAGTCAAAAGAAATAACCAAAGCATGCCTAATGCATCTTGCTTAGGTTATCTTGCTTAATTCTAGCTTTCTAACAATAGCTTGCCTTGATTGGTGCAGTGGTTGAAATTCTCCTCGTCTTCTTCGGGGTAGAACTCCTCCTCCTTGTAGACTTGGTCGGTACACAATCACCAAACAATACTTAACTAGTATATTTAGCACACTAAGGCACATGCTTTATGATCTAGTATCATCCCAAACATCACAAGGTTTAATGAACTAAGTTCATTTATTTTATTTGAGAAAAGTAATTTCTACTCATTACAATTAACTAAGATTTAATATTCTCCAATTAAAATATGGGATCATGTGGACACATGTCATAACCACATATTCTAATGCATGGGAATGTGATTTAAATGTTGGATCACATTTTAATAAGTTTAAGATTAATATTTAATGATTTAAAGTGACTAGAAATGCCTATATAGAATTATTTTGGTACTAGTCCAAAGTCACTGCATGCAAACCTTAATATTATTACATATTCAGATAGGTATATTCAAATGTGATTTTTGAGAGTTGGAATCAACTCAAAAGCTATTATGGTTGATTTTAGAAAAATGTTTGAATGTGAAAAAGCTTCTGTCTTGTTATTTTTTCTAGGAGAGATTCTCTAATTGATTTAAATCCAACGGGCTTGGATAGAGATTTTTATTATATTTCCAAAAAAATTGGAATCACTTAATTTGGTTCAGTAGATCTTTCTGAAATGACTTTTGAACTAAGGGACAGAACTAAGTTTCAGCTAAAATAGATAAATCTAAATTTGAATCTACTGGGTTGCGCGGGAACACTAATGGGCCGGCCCGGTCTCACTCTGCGGCACCAAGGTCAGCTGACATGGGGGTCCCGCCTGTGAGTGGCTCTTTAAACACGAAGCGGTACGGGACAACATGGACCGTAGGATTAGAACTAAGATCTACGGCTGGGGCTTATCATCGACGAACCTGTCGCTGGCGAGGTGGAACCCTAGCGGCTCAGTGGGGGTGCAGTGGGAGTGTACCAGGGCTCCGGCAAGGGCGGCATGGGGGCGATTGAACGAGGCGACGATGCCGGACTCAGGCGAGGTCGCGACAGCTCCGGGGGTAGACTAAATCGACAGGGGCGTCTCCTCCTCTCCTGCGGCTGGCTACTCGAGCGGCTCCAGCGAGAGGTGGGGAAGGACCAGTGGTGAGAGGGGAGCTGGGTGGTGTGAAGAAATGGTGCTAGGAGGCTCCCTTATATAGACTCGGCAAAGCGGCAAAGAAGCATGGGCGAGCTTTCCTTGGTGATTTACTTCACGTGGTGCACTCAGGCAAGGTAGGCGGATGGTGGGGCGCCTCAGCGTCAGCAGCTAGGGCTTAATGGCGATGCTAGAGGCGGTGGCTAATGGTCGGGAGCGTCTCGCGCTCTGAGCGATAGAGGCGGTGCTCGACGGGGTTCCCGACGGCTGTGGGTCGCGCGCGCGAGGTAAGGGCGTGTCTGGCGGGGTGGTGTGGTCAAGGCGGAGCAGCGCGCGGGCTATGGTCGAGGGGCGGCTTGTGGCACGCTGTCGGGGTCGGCGCTCTAGCGTGCGCTGCGCATGGCACAAAGGCGGTGGGAGCGGGCGATATGAGGTGGTCCAGGGGCTTGCTGGGCCGTAGGAGCGGACAAGGGGTGGTGGTGCTACCACACATGCCTCCTAGACATGGCGAGAGAGGGAGGGGCGCGCTCCTGTGGCTTGGGCACGGGCGGCCAATGATCATGGCCTCGGGGTGGGGCTGCACTGATGTCCTAGGCCATTTGGTAGGTCTTTGATGGCCTGGTTGGGGCTAGGGAGACAAGGGAGGTTAATGGTGAACAAATGGCTCAACAAAATTTGATCAAAACAGTATTAGTTAGGCAGGTTTGATTCTGCTCTTAAGTTGTTCGACACAATGGCCGCAAGAATTCAACTTTGGAATTTTGAACTGAATTTTGGTGGAGTTGTTAGTCTCATGCTTGAGCATCTCTGGTTGCTGGGATTTGTCAAGTTGAAGTCATTTGAGTGGTTTTTGAAAAAGTGGGATCTAGACATATGAGATAGATTCCATTTTCAATTGTCATTTTAAATTAGGGTTTAAATGTTTTTGCAAGATCACAAGATGGGCCTTGGTACATCTTTACTTGTACTAGAAAGGGGTGAAAATATCCATAATTGTTTCTGTTTGAATTTGAGTGCTAGGAACACCCAAAGTGTCCTAGTTGATTAAAATGGCAAAAGTGACCATTTCCATTTATTAAATCTATGAATTCTTTTTCTTTAGATTTTGCTTGGGAATGATCTAGATGATGTGGAATTCATCTTAGAATCATTTTACAACCATTAGAACAAACAATCATGGCAATTCAAATCAATTCCTATTTAATGCAACACACATATGCATGCTTGATTATTTAAATAAGAAAAAAGTTTTTGTTAACCCTAAATTGGGTGATTTGGATCTTGATCACTTAGATTAAAGTTTTGGGATGTTACAAACCTTCCCCCCTTAAACAAAATCTCGTCCCAAGATTTAAGAAAGAAAACTAGGAACTAAAGAGATCTGGGAACTCAGTCCTAATGTAATATTCTCGCTCCCAAGTGGCTTCTTCTTCGGTATGGTTTCTCCATTGAATCTTGAGAAATTTGATACTCCGGGTCCTGGTGGTTCTGTAAGCTTCTTCCAAGATACAGATGGGCACTTCACGATACGTCAGATCCTTGTTGATATCAACAGCTCGGTGATCGATGTTCTTGAAAACTTCGGTCTTCTCCGACACTTCTAGGCATTTGCGAAGTAACGAGATATGGAACACATCATGGATGGCATACATCTCTTCAGGCAGTTCCAGTTGATACGATACTTCTCGTCGATGATTCAGAATCTTGAAGGGTCTGATATATCTGGGGGCTAACTTTCCTTTTAGACTAAAACATTGGGTTCCCTTCAATGGCGAAACCTTGAGATACACAAAATCTCCGACATTGAAAGTCAGGTCTCTCCTTCTCGTGTCAGCATAACTCTTTTGTCTGGATTGGGCGGTCTTGAGGTGCTCACGGACTTTATGAACCTTCTCTTCGGCTTCTCGTAGGATGTCGGGTCCGAAAATCTGACTCTCTCCTACTTGCAACCAATTCAAAGGGGTACGACACTTTCTTCCATATAAGAACTCAAATGGGGCCATTTGCAAACTGGCTTGATAACTGTTGTTGTATGAGAATTCTGCGAAAGGCAGGCAATCTTCCAATTTTGATCCGTACTCTAACACACAAGCTCTCAACATATCTTCTAAGATTTGGTTGACTCTTTCAGTCTGTCCATCTTTTTGCGGGTGATAAGCTGTGCTGAAATTCAACTTGGTTCCTAATCCTTCTTGGACTTTCTACCAAAAGCTTGAGGTAAATTGGGTTCCTCGATCCGATACTATGGTATTGGGGGTTCCATGCAGACTGACGATTCTAGCAATGTACAACTCTGCTAGCTTCGAGCTCTAGTAGGTTGTCTTGACAGGTATAAAATGAGCTACCTTGGACAGTCTATCAACGATGACCCAGATTGAGTCATTTCCCCTACTAGAAGTAGGCAAACCGGTGATAAAGTCCATTCTGTCGGAATCCCACTTCCATTTCGGAATCTGCAATGGTTGCAACAGTCCTGCGGGTCTCTAATGTTCCGCTTTGACTCTCTGACAGATATCACACTTCGCGATGTAGCTTCCGATTTCTCTCTTCAACTTGTGCCACCAAAATTGCTCCTGCAAATCCTGATACATCTTCGTTCCTCCGGGGTGGATAGAATAAAGAGTATCATGAGCTTCTGGCATGATAAGTTGCTTCAGCTCAATCTGGGCAATACGACACGTCCTTTGTACCACAGAACTCCTTCTTCATCTTCGGTGAATCCAGGTACCTTTCCTGTATCAATACGACACTTGATTCCATCGATACTTGCATTTCCCTTCTGGGCTTCCTTGATTTGGCTAATCAAAGTGGGTTGAAGTTCAATGCTAGCTAAAAATCCTTTGCTAACTAGCTCAGTTCTGAACTGCTCCAACTCCTCATGCAAACTTGGTTGCTTCTCTTTGATCATAGTGTTTAACATACATGACAATCTGCTAAGAGCATCCGCTACCACATTGGCTTTGCCGGGGTGATAGTGAATGTCAAGGTCATAATCCTTGATTAACTCTATCCATCTCCTTTTCCTCATATTCAGCTCCTTCTGAGTGAAAATATACTTCAAGCTCTTGTGATCTGAGTAAATCTCACAGCGATTACCCATAAGATAATGATGCCATGTCTTCAGTGCCAAAACTACGGCTGATAACTCAAGATCATGGGTAGGATAGTTCTGCTCATGCTGCTTCAGTTGTTGAGACAGATATGCGATCACTTTGCCTTCTTGCAGCAATACACATCCGAGACCAATCTCGGATGCATCACAATACACATCAAACGGCTTTTTGATGTCTGGCATGATCAATATTGGGGCTGAAATCAATCTCTTCTTGAGCTCTTGGAAACTTACTTCACATTTGTTGGTCCATTCAAACTTCTTGTCCTTCTTCAACAATTGGGTCATGGGTCTTGCGATGCTCGAAAATCCTTCTACGAACTTGCGGTAATATCCCGCTAATCCGAGAAATGCACGGACTTGGGTTTGAGTGGTTGGGGCTTCCCATTCTTCGACATCTTTGATCTTGGCGGGATCAACAATGATTCGATGCATACACAATATGTCCTAGGAATCCTACTTCTTTCAGCCAAAACTCACATTTGCTGAACTTGGCATACAACTGATGCTCTCTAAGGGTTTCGAGGATGATTCTCAGATGTTGTTCATGCTCTTCTTCTGACTTGGAGTAGATAAGGATATCGTCGATAAACACAACGACAAACTTATCTAGAAAATTCATAAAGATCTTATTCATGAGATTCATGAAATAAGCAGGGGCATTGGTTAATCCAAAAGACATAACCGTATACTCATATAATCCATATCGGGTAGTAAAGGCGGTCTTTGGAATATCTGTTGCACGAATCTTAAGTTGGTGATAACCAGTCCTAAGATCGATCTTAGAGAACACACTGGCACCAGTCAACTGATCGAATAGATCCTCTATCTTTGGCAAAGGGTACTTGTTCTTGATTGTGACGTCATTCAACTTCCTGTAATCTGTGCACAAACGGTTGCCTCCATCCTTCTTGTCAACGAACAAAATAGGCGATCTCCATGGCGGTGCGCTTGGTTGAATCAAGCCTTTCTCCAGCATAGCATCCAACTGCTTCTTCAGTTCCACTAACTTTGAGGGGTTCATGCTATAGGGTCTCTGAGCTATGGGACCGGTTCCGGGGATTAGTTCAATAATGAACTCAATATCCCGATCCGGGGGCATACCGAGCAATTCATCTGGGAATACATCGGGGTATTCATAGACTACTCTGACTTGGTCTATGGTTGGTAGGGCTAGACTCTTGTTGCACTTGAATTGACGGGGCAAGGTTTCAGATATATGCTCTGCTGATACTCCAGAGCTACTGGTCATGGTGATGGCTTTCTTGGCACAGTCTATCAATCCTTTATGCTTTGACATCCATTCCATTCCTAGTACTACTTCCAAACCTTTGGTTCCTAGTACTATTAGATTGACATAAAAATCTATCCCATGTATTCTGATAGGTACAACTTTGCAAAATTTTCTAGCTTTTGTAGTTGAATCGGGTATTTGAAGTATCATGACATGCTTCAAGTTGGTTGGGTGAATCTTACTAGTGCATGCAAATTCTTCGGTGACAAATGAGTGCGATGCTCCAGAATCAAACAACACTCTTGCTAAAACTGAGTTGACAGAAAACATACCCAACACTCTGGAGCTTCTTGGGCTTCTTCGGCGTTCATGTGGAAGAGACGGCCATTGCGGTTGTGAGGGTTTCCTGGGGTGAATCTTCTTCCGGGTTGAACACGACGCTGCTGTTGAGCTGGGGCATTCACATTGGCAGTGGCGACAATCTTTTTGGGGCACTCATTGGAGTAGTGACCCTTCACTCCAGACTCAAAACAAGTAATCTGAGACTTGTCTTTTGCTGCCACGGGCACAACATTGCTTCCAGTTCTCGGTGCAGTGTTGTTGTTGTTGTGCTTGGGAGGTGCACTGTTGAAATTGCTGGAGTTGCCGGGGTGATTGTTGTTTCCTCTAGACTTCACATTTCCTCTGTTGCGGTTGGGGTAGCTTGGGCGAGACATTGGGGGTCGATTGTTCCAAGGGGCATATCCGGCAGACGGGTTGGGGCGATACTTCTGGGCACTGTGGAATCCAGCTTGGTGCATCATCTGATGTTTGCAGTTGTCGTTCGCTTGATTGATCTTCCCTTCCATCTGAATGGCAGAGTGGAATAGCTCTTCGAGATCCTCGAAACAGATGTTGACGAGTACAGTCTGCATCTCATCATGCAGTCCGTTCAAGAATCTCTCCTTCTTCTTGGCCTCTGTGTTGATCTCATCAGGTGCATACCAGGCGAGGGACAAGAATCTGTCACGGTACTCCACTACAGTCATTCTACCTTGCTTTAGCTCTCTGAATTTATCTCTCATTCTGGTGACTAGACCCTGCGGCACATGGGTGCAGCTGAACTTGACTTTGAAGGCTTCCCACATCGTCACTTGACCGTGGTTCATCGTGCGGGTGCTATTCCACCATGCTCTTGCATCTCCTACCAGATAGTGGGTGGCAAACAGAACTTTCTCATTGGCATCGACTCTGGCGACTTCTAAGTTGTTCTCCATGGTCTGTAACCAATCATCAGCATCCAGCGGGTCTTCAGACTTGCTAAAGATTGGGGGATTGGTTTTCTGGAAGTTTTTGAGTTTGGATCCATGATGATCCTGATTTCCATGGTTCTGATTGTTGTGAGCCATCTAGGCGATCTGCTGCAGGGTGGCTAGATTTGCTTGGTGCTCTGCCCTACTAGCTTTATGGTCTGCAATGAGCGTCTGCAGCATTGGGTCCTGCGATGAGCTGCTCCCTCCTTGGTTTCCATGAATCATCTGAAGATTGAGATAGATAATGGGGTAAGAGGAAAGTTCTAAGGTTCATGGTTTTGGTTTCAAAGCTAAAACTTTGAGTTTGACTCAGGTTTTGCAACTAACTTCTTTTCATTCATTCAAGCAAGGCACACGATACAAACAAACACACACACCACAACAAAAGGAAAACAGATGGTTGTAAGAACCATTCTGCAAGCTAAGATACAATGGGACCGATACTTCTCACTCCTACGATAGTGCTCTAGTGCATCTACTCATCATCGATAAAGTCGGAGTCATCATTGTCGGTGTAGAAGTCCATAGCATCATCCTCCAGATAGTCATCATCATTGCTGAGGTACGAGTGAATATCCCCTTGGATGTCTTCACCTTCCTCTTCTTCTTCTTCTTCTTTTGCTGCAAGCTGAGCTTCCTGCTCCTTGATGGTCTTCTCGAGGTCGGCCACCTTCTTGCAAAGACGGTCGATGGTGCGATCCTTCTTTGCACGTTGATGGCGAAGAGACTGACGATCCTTGACGAGCAGTGAGAAAGTCTGGGCCTTCTGGGCGGCAATGGCAAGGTTGTGGTTGGTGTACTCTCTAGCATTGTCCAACTCCTTCTGTCTGTCATATAGTAGGAAGTCGAGGTTCTCCACTTGACGCTTCAACTCCGGGTGACTTGGCATCTCCAGAGGCATTCCCATAGAATCACGCCTTGCATAGTGAGCAAAGCGAGTTCCCTGGATCAGGTTGACATTCTGTGCGCAGAGACGAGCGAGAGCTTTGCCCTGGCTAATGCATCTAGCCAGTTGTTCTCTCTCACGGAGAATTGAATCTTCTCGGACATTGGTGCTTCTAACTTGCCTCGAAGATTAGCAACTACTAGCCATTGTAAATATCCTCCTGGTGGACCATTGAGTTGAGCTCCAAAGAATTCCGGATGTGGGTGCTCCAAGTACTCAGATAGTGCATCTAGATCCCTCTCGAAGATCAGTTGGCCTCTGTTGCCCAATTGGTAGAACTTGCTGTACTGAACTTCCATCTATAAGAATTTAGGATGAGAAAGTTAGTGAAGTGATCAAGTGTGTCAAAATTTTATGTAGTAAGAATCTTTGAGGAACATGTAATTTTTTTGAGAGAAAGAATCCCAAGGGTAAGAGAGGAAATAAGTTTTCACAAATACTCACTTTGGTTTTGAAACTAAGTTTTTTGTTCGGACGCCCATTCTAACTAGGGTCTCCTATGGTCAGGATGGCTCTGATACCAACTTGTCAACACCCGGATTTTTAATCCCAGATGCCTGTTTTTCCATACAACGCAATCCCAAGATTACCATTTTTGTGAGACATAACAGATTGGATATCACAGTACATCATCCATTACAAACCATAATAAGGTCTTACACAAATAAAGGATCTCATGATTCAGTCTTAGTACAAACAAGTAGCGGAATAAATAGCGTAGCGGTGGGCTCCATCTTCAGTGTCACAGGCAATGCTGACGATGGGAGATGATCCTAGTTGTCATAGCCATCCTGCTATCCTCCTTCAGGGTAGTCCGCCTCATAGTCTGGCCA
The DNA here is from genome assembly GCA_023614405.1 of Avena insularis. NCBI lineage: Eukaryota > Viridiplantae > Streptophyta > Magnoliopsida > Poales > Poaceae > Avena > Avena insularis. The sequence continues at coordinate 260,380,932 of CM042696.1, forward strand.
TAGGAATAGCCAGGGACAAAGCCATGAGTACTATTTAAGTACTCGCAAACTATCACTAACAAGTAAGATAGTTCTAGTAGGAATGCTAACTCTAAGTTTATTTGTAAAGTTAAGTTTGAAACCTAAGCTGAGTTCAGAAACAAAGAAAGATAAAATAAAGTTCTAAATCACCTAAGTGGGAACTTAGTTGTCATAGTCACAACTCTGTTGTGGCCAAGTCATGTCACAAGTCATTTTGAAAACATCTGACAACGAAACAGTATGGCCACTCCAACTGTCCATAACCGCGGACACGACTATTCGAATAGTTTGACACTCTGTAGAGGTGGTACACTTTCACCACAAAATTTGATACATCTATCAGGGATAACCCTGAATCATCATACTTAGTATGCAGATAATCAAACATAACCTTTCCTTTACACACTCTAGTATAAGCACCTCTCCTATGAGCTTGGCCTCCCAGCCATGGCCATCTGCCATCCTGGGCACTGCATAGGTGGACAACATTGAGAGGTAGCCTCAGCTCAAACCTCTCCCGTGAGGGAACTAATACTAATGCATATAAACTTCCGGCTAAGCTTTAACCAATTCAGGTATTGTGGTTGTACGGTAAAATTGGAATGGTATCGCATCTGAACCCAACCATCAGTTTTTTATAAAGGGGTTAAGGCTCATGCCTCAACATTTTCATCATCATAAACCATTTGTGTTTCTCAACACATGTCAAAACATCTCAATAGAATGACTCATCATTCCAAGGTTTTCACAAGTCATTTTCACCAAGTATTCCCATCTAAAGTGATCAAGTTTTGGTTTAGCTCGAAACTACTAAGTTAAGAGTGTTCACTAAGGTGGGATGCTAATCTCAATCTCATGCCATAGAATGACATCTAAGTCTAACTAGATAGGTCAAGTTTTATACTCTTTATGATATCTATAAACAAGTAAGAAACTTTGGTAAAGTAAAAGAAAGTAAAGCTTGTAACTAAAACTTGGAGGAGGTATGAGTCAAAAGAAATAACCAAAGCATGCCTAATGCATCTTGCTTAGGTTATCTTGCTTAATTCTAGCTTGCTAACAATAGCTTGCCTTGATTGGTGCAGTGGTTGAAATTCTCCTCGTCTTCTTCGGGTAGAACTCCTCCTCCTCGTAGACTTGGTCGGTACTATCGTCTATAAATACATATGGAATACACAATCACCAAACAATACTTAACTAGTCTATTTAGCACACTAAGGCACATGCTTGATGATCTAGTATCATCCCAAACATCACAAGGTTTAATGAACTAAGTTCATTTATTTTATTTGAGAAAAGTAATTTCTACTCATTGAAATTAACTAAGATTTAATATTCTCCAATTAAAATATGGGATCATGTGTACACATGTCATCACCACATATTCTAATGCATGGGAATGTGATTTAAATGTTGGATCACATTTTAATAAGTTTAAGATTAATATTTAATGATTTAAAGTGACTAGAAATGCCTATATAGCATTATTTTGCTACTAGTCCAAAGTCACTGCATGCAAACCTTAATATTATTACATATTCAGATAGGCATATTCAAATGTGATTTTTGAGAGCTGGAATCAACTCAAAAGCTATTATGGTTGATTTTAGAAAAATGTTTGAATGTGAAAAAGCTTCTGTCTTGTTTTTTTACTAGGAGAGATCTATAACTCTAATTGATTTAAATCCAATGGGCTTGGATAGAGATTTTTATTATATTTCCAACAAAATTGGAATCACTTAATTTGGTTCAGTATATCTTTCTGAAATTACTTTTGAACTAAGGGACAAAACTAAGTTTCAGCTAAAATAGATAAATCTAAATTTGAATCTACTGGGTTGCGCGAGAACACTAATGGGCCGGCCCGGTCTCACTCCGCGGCACTAAGGACCGCTGACAGGGGGTCCCGTCTGTCAGTGGCTCTTTAAACGCGAAGCAATACGGGGCAACATGGACCATAGGATTAGAACTAAGATCTACGGCTGGGGCTTATCATCGACAACGGACCTATCGCCTGCGAGGTGGAACCCTAGCGGCTCAGTGGGGGTGCAGTGGGGGCGTACCAGGGCTCCAACGAGGGAGGCGATGGGGGCGATCGAATGAGGCGACGACGACAGACTCAGGCAAGGTCGTGGCAGCTCCGGGGGTGGACGAAATCGACAGGGGCGTCTCCTCCTCTGCAGCGGCTATCTCCCGTGAAATTTCGGCGGCTGGCTGCTCGAGTGGCTCCGACGAGAGGTGGGGAAGGACCAGTGGTGAGAGGGGAGCTGGGTGGTGTGAAGAAATGGTGCTAGGGAGGCTCCCTTATATAGGCCCGGTGAAGCGGCAGAGAAGCATGGGCGGAGCTTTTCGGTGACAATGGCACAGGGTGCTATCGGCGTAGGCAAGGTAGGCGGACGGTGGGCGGTTCCCTGGCGGTCAGCTAGGGCTTAATGGCGATGCTAGGGGCGGTGGCTAATGGTCGGGAGCGTCTCACGCTCTGAGCGACAGAGGTGGTGCTCGACGGGGTTCCCAGCAGCTGTGGGTTGCGTGGCGGGGTAAGGGCGTGTCTGGCGAGGTGGTGTGGTCAAGGCAGAGCGGTGCACGCGGGCTATGGTCGAGGGACGGCTTGTGGCGCGCTGTCGGGGTCGCCCCTATGGCATGCGCTGCGCATGGCACAAAGGCGGTGGGCACGGGCGATGTGAGGTGGTCCAGGGGCTTGCTGGGCTTGAGGAGCGGACAGGGGGTGGTGGTGCTACCATCCCTACCTCCTAGACATGGCGAGAGAGGGAGGGGCGCGCTCCTGTGGCTTGGGCACGGTCGCCCGACGATCATGGCCTCGGGGTGGCGCTGCACTGCTGTCCTAGGCCGTCTGGTGGGTCTTTGATGGCCTTGTTGGGGCTAGGGAGACAAGGGAGGTTAATGGTGAACAGATGGCTCGACAAAATTTGATCAAAACAGTATTAGTTAGGCAGGTTTGATTCTGCTCTTAAGTTGTTCGACACAATGGCCGCAAGAATTCAACTTTGGAATTTTGAACTGAATTTTGGTGGAGTTGTTAGTCTCATGCTTGAGCATCTCTGGTTGCTGGGATTTGTCAAGTTGAAGTCATTTGGGTGGTTTTTGAAAAAGTGGGATCTAGACATATGAGATAGATTCCATATTCAATTGTCATTTTAAATTAGGGTTTAAATGTTTTTGCAAGATCACAAGGTGGGCCTTGGTACATCTTTACTTGTACTAGCAAGGGGTGAAAAGATCCATAATTGTTTCTGTTTGAATTTGAGTGCTAGGAACACCCAAAGTGTCCTAGTTGATTAAAATGGCAAAAGTGACCATTTCCATTTATTAATTCTATTTGAATTTTTTTCTTTAGATTTTGCTTGGGAATGATCTAGATGATGTGGAATTCATCTTAGAATCATTTTACAACCATTAGAATAAACAATCATGGCAATTCAAATCAATTCCTATTTAATGCAACACACATATGCATGCTTAATTATTTAAATAAGAAAAAAGTTTTTGTTACCGTAAATTGGGTGATTTGGATCTTGATTACTCGGATTAAAGTTTTGGGATTTTACAACAAGGAGCGCCATTCACTTCGTCGTCAACATGACCAGAAGGATCGCATCATCGATCGTCTTCGCAAGAAGGTGGCCACCCTCGAGAAGACCATCCGTGAACAAGAGATCTAGCTTGAAGCGAAGGAGGAGGAAGGTGAAGATATCCGTGGAGATCTCTAATCTTACCTTAGTGATGATGATGACTACCTGGAGGATGAGGCCATGGAGGATCACAGTGATGAAGATGATGCCGCCTTCATTGATGATGATTAGATGCACTTGAGCACTACCGTAGGAGTGAGTTGTACCCGGTCCCATTGTATCGTAGTTTCACATAATGGTTCTTAAAACCATCCGTTTCCTTGTTGTGGTGTGTGTTTGTATTGTGTGCTTGGAATGAATGAATGAAAAGAAAGTTGTTAGTTTGCAAAACCTGAGTCAAACTCAAAGTTAAAGCTTTTGAAAACAAACCCATGAACCCTAGAAATTTCCCTCTTGTCTCACTATCTATCTCAATCTTCAGATGACTCGCGGAAATCCCGGAGGAAGCAGTTCATCTTAGGACCCAATGTTGCAGATTCTGCAAATGTTAGTTTCTGACCGTGAAGCTAGTAGAGCCAAACACCAAGCCAACTTAGCCACTCTTCAATAGATAGCTCAGATGGCCCATAATAATCAAGGCTACGGAAACAAGGATAACCACGGATCCAAGCTCAAGAACTTTCAAAACACTAATCCCCTTATATTTAATAAGTCTAAAGAGCCCTTAGATGCTGATGACTGGCTGCAAACCATGGAGAACAACTTGGAGGTCACAGGAGTTGAGGCTAATGAAAAAGTATTGTTTGCCACCCATTATCTGGCAGGTGATGCAAGAGCCTGGTGGAATAGCACCCGTACCATGAACGAAGGTCAGATGATGACTTAGGATGAGTTCAAAATCAAGTTCAGCTGGACTCATGTGCCCCTAGGTCTGATTAAGAGGATGATGGACGAGTTCAGAGATTTGAAACAAGGAAGGATGACTGTGGTGGAATACCGTGACAAATTCTTATCTTTAGCTAGATATGCCCCTGATGAGATTGACACAGAAGCAAAGAAGAAAGAGAGATTCCTGAACGGACTGCATGATGAGATCCAAACCGTGCTAGTCAACATTCCCTTTGATGATATTGAAGCTTTGGTGGATTCCGCCATTCAGATGGAAGGGAAGATCAACTAAGCCAATGACAACCGCAAGCATCGCATGATGCACTAGCCTGGATCCCACCATACACCAAAGTATCGCCCCAACCCATCTACAGGATATGCCCCAAGAAATAACAGACCCCTTATGTCCCGTCCAAACTATCCCAATCGTGACGAAGGAAACTTGAGGCCTGTAGGAAACCATAACAATAACCTCGGCAACTCCAATAACTTCAATCGTGCATCGCCCAAGTCCAACACCAACAACACCAATACTTCCCCAAGGACTGGAAGCAATGTTGTGCCTATTGCAGGAAAAGACAAGACCCTGATTACTTGCTTTGAATGCGTAGTCAAGGGTCACTACTCTAACGAGTGCCCCAAGAAGCTTGCAGCAGCCACCAATGTAAATGCACCCGCTCAGCAGCAACGCCGTGTCCAGCATGGAAGGATATTTGCCCCAGGGAACTCGCTCAACTGCAACGGCCGTCTGTTCCACATGAATGCTGAAGAAGCTAAGGAAGCGCCAGCTATCGTGCTGGGTATGTTTTCTGTTAACTCAGTACTTGCAAGAGTGTTTTTTGATTCTGGAGCATCGCACTCATTTGTTACAGAAGAATTTTCATGCACTAATAAGATTCTACCAACAAAATTGAAGCATGTTATGATTGTTCAAATACCTGGTTCAACCACCAAAGCTAGAAAAATTTGCAAGGCTGTACCTATCAGAATCCATGGAATAATTTTTTATGCTAATCTAATAGTACTTGGAACCAAAGGTTTGGAAGTAGTACTAGGAATGGATTGGATGTAAAAACATAAAGGATTAATCGACTGTGCCAAGAAAGCCATAACCATGACCAGTATCACTGGAGTATCAGTAGAGCATGTATCTGAGACACTGCCCTGTCAATTCAAATGCAACAAGAGTCTAGCCCAACCAACCCTAAGCCAAGTCAGAGTAGTCTCTGAATACCCCGACGTGTCCCAGATGAATTGCCTGGTATGCCCCCAGATCGGGATATCAAGTTCATCATTGAACTAGTTCCTGGAACTGGATCCATAGCTCAAAGACCTTATAGTATGAACCCATCTGAATTAGTGGAGCTGAAGAAGCAACTTGATGCTATGCTGGAGAAAGGTCTGATTCAACCAAGTGCATCGCCATGGAGATCGCCTGTTTTGTTTGTGGATAAGAAAGATGGAGGTAACCGTTTGTGCACGGATTACCGGAAGCTGAATGATGTCACCATCAAGAACACATACCCACTACCAAAGATAGAGGATCTGTTTGACCAGTTGACTGGTGCCAGAGTGTTTTCTAAGATTGATCGTAGAACTGGTTATCATCAACTCAAGATTCGTGCAACGGATATCCCAAAGACTGCCTTCACCACCAGATATGGATTGTATGAGTACACTGTCATGTCTTTTGGATTAACCAATGCCCCTGCTTATTTCATGAATCTCATGAATAAGATTTTTATGAACTTCCTAGATAAGTTTGTCGTTGTTTTTATCAACGATATTCTGATCTATTCCAAGTCATAAGAAGACCATGAGCTAGACCTAAGAACCATCCTTGAAACCCTTAGAGAGCATCAATTGTATGCCAAGTTTAGCAAATGTGAGTTCTGGTTAAAGGAAGTAGGATTCCTAGGACATATCGTGTCGGCAGGAGGAATTGCTGTCGATCCCACCAAGATTAAGGATGTTGAAGAATGGAAAGCCCCAACCACTCAAACCCAAGTCCGCGCATTTCTCGGATTAGCGGGATATTATCGCAAGTTCGTAGAAGGATTTTCAAGCATCGCAAGACCGCTGACCCAACTATTGAAGAAAGATCACAAGTTTGAATGGACGGACAAATGTGAAGCAAGTTTTCAAGAGCTCAAGAAGAGATTGATTTCAGCCCCAATTTTGATTATGCCGGATATCAAGAAGCCTTTTGATGTGTATTGTGATGCATCCAAGATTGGTCTTGGATGTGTGTTGATGCAAGAAGGCAAAGTCATATCATATCTGTCTAGGCAACTGAAGCAACATGAGCAAAACTACCCTACCCATGACTTAGAACTAGCAGCCGTAGTTTTAGCTTTGAAGACCTGGCATCATTGCCTTATGGGTGACCGTTGTGAGATTTGTTCGAATCACAAGAGTCTAAAGTATATCTTCACCCAGAAGGAACTGAATATGAGGCAAAGGAGATGGATAGAGTTAATCAAGGATTATGACCTTGACATTCACTATCACCCCGGCAAAGCCAATGTGGTAGCGGATGCTCTTGGTAGACTGTCATGTAGATTAAACACCATGATAAAAGAAGCCCAGCCAAGTTTGCATGAAGAGTTTAAGTAGTTTAGAATGGAGCTAGTTAGCGAAGAATTCCTAGCCAGTATTGAACTTCAAGCCACTTTGATTAGTCAGATCAAGGAAGCGCAGAAAGGAAATGCAAGTATCGACAGAATCAAGCGTCGTATCGGTACAGGGAAGGTACCCAGATTCACCAAAGATGAAGAAGGAGTTTTGTGGTAAAAAGGACGTATCTGTGTACCAGCAGATTCCGAGTTGAAACGAGTCATCATGCAGGAAGCTCATGATACTCTTTATTCTATCCATCCCAGAGGAACAAAGATGTATCAGGATTTGAAGGAGCAATTTTGGTGGCACACAGGATGAAGAGAGAAATCGGAAGCTACATAGCCAAGTGTGATATCTGTCAGAGAGTCAAAGCGGAACATCAGCGACCCGTAGGACTTTTGCAACCGTTGCAGATTCCGGAATGGAAATGGGATTCTATCGGAATGGATTTGATCAGCGGTTTGCCTACCTCTAGTAGGGGAAATGACTCTATTTGGGTCATAGTTGATAGACTGTCCAAGGTAGCCCATTTTATACCTATAAGGACCACCTACTAGAGTTCAAAGCTAGCAGAGCTATACATTGCTAGAATCATCAGTTTGCATGGAACCCCTAAGACCATAGTGTCAGATCAAGGAACCTAGTTTACCTCAAGATTTTGGCAGAAAGTCCAAGAAGGATTAGGAACCAAGTTGAACTTCAGCACAACTTATCACCCGCAAACTGATGGACAAACTGAAAGAATCAACCAAATCTTAAAGGATATGTTGAGAGCTTGTGTGCTATAATATGGATCAAAATGGGAAGATTGCAAATGGCCCCATTTGAATTTCTGTATGGAAGGAAGTGTCGTACCCCCTTGAATTGGTCGCAAGTACGAGAGAGTCAGATATTCGGACCCGACATCCTACGAGAAGCCGAAGAGAAGGTTCACAAAGTCCGTGAACACCTCAAGACCACCCAATCCAGACAGAAGAGTTACGCTGACAAGATACGTCGAGACCCGACCTTCAATGTCGAAGATTTTGTGTATCTCAAAGTATCACCCTTGAAAGGAATGCAACGTTTTCAATTAAAAGGGAAGTTAGCCCCTAGATATATTGGACCCTTCAAGATTTTGGATCACCGAGGAGAAGTATCATATCAACTGGAACTGTCGGAGGAGATGTCATCCATACATGATGTGTTCCATATCTCGTTACTTCGCAAATGCCTAGAAGTTCCAGAGAAGACTGAAGTTTTCAAGAATATTGATCACCGAGCCATAGATATCAACAAGGATATAACCTATCATGAAGTACCCATTCGTATTTTGGAAGAAGCCTTCAGAACCACCCAGACTAGGAGTATGAAGTTTCTCAAGATCCAGTGGAGTAACCATACTGAAGAAGAAGCTACTTGGGAGCGAGAAGATTATATTAGGACTGAGTTTCCAAATCTCTTTAGTTCCTAGTTTTTCTTAAATCTCGGGACGAGATTTTGTTTAAGGAGGGAATGTTTGTACCACCCCAAAAATATTAATCAAGATTATCAAGTGCAAATCACCTAAGTTTAGGGTTAACAAAAACTTTTATTATTAAATCTAATATGAGCGTATGTGTAAATTGCATTAGTGTATGAATGAGTGAAATTGCCATGTTTGATTGCTACAAATGATAAGGAATGGTTTAAATATGAATACTACATCATCTAGGACATTTACAAACAAAATCAAAAGAAAAGAAAATCAAATATGAATCATATAAGAAAATGGTCATTTTGACCAAAATTGTCCACTAGACCACTTTGAGTGTTTATAGTAAAAGATTTCTAACAGAAATTTCCCAATTCTTTTCACCCCTTGCTAGACCAAGTAAAAGTGAACCCAATCCCACTTTACAAAGTGAGAGAAACTAAATTCAAATCTGTTTGAGAGACAATTCAAAATGGAATCAAGTGTATGTACTAAGATCACCCTTTTTCAAAAACCACTCAAATCAATTCACCTTGGCAAACCCAAGCAACCATAGACTATCAAGCAAGTACTCAGAACACTCACCAAAGTTCATACAAAAACTCAAACTTTGAATTCATGCGGCCATTTGGTTGAGCACCTGGAAGACACCAGTAAACACTTACCTAACTCCTACTATTCTGAGCAGTAATTGATCGCCACTAGTGCCTTAATTCTTCTCCTGGTCTCCCCTAGTGCCCAGCAGCGCAGTGGACAAGCTCCCCCTTTGCTGTTCGCACCAGTGCAGCACCGCCCGAGCTCACCGTGCCAGTCAACCAAGCACCACTCGCCACAGACCGCGCCGCCCTCTCCCACGATGTCCAGGAGACAGGCGACACTCCATCGCCACCCTCTGTCCACCCCTCGACCAAAGACAAGCCATGGACCAGCCGCATTCACCGCGCCCACTTCTCTGTCTGCCATGCCGAGAGCGTGCTAGAGCACTGCAGCCGACACGCGCACACACACCGCGCCTCGCCTTCTCCGCGCGTGTACGCTCTCACCGTAACCCCATCTACCCCCCAGACACGCCCGTTCGCCACTGCGCAAATCGTGGACACTGTGTGCCGTCTCGAACGCCGATGTTCCCACACAGAGCACATACCGCTCCCGACCATTCTCGACCGCCCCTTGCCGCGCCATCACTTGCATGAAAACCACCCTAAAGCACCCTCAGCCATGCCGATAGCCCTCTGTAACGATGTCGCCGACGAGCCCGAGCCATGTCGCTCTATCCCTCTCATCGGTGTATAAATAGAGGCCACCCAGGCCCAATTCGCCACACCATCTCACTCCCCTCTCTCTCAGAAACCTCCCACACCTCTCCCCAGAGCAAGACGAGCACCAGCCCGCCGGAATTTCATCGGAGCCCGCCGCTGCAGAGGAGAAGAGGAACTGGAGCTAGGAGCCATCCCAGGAGCCACTGCGACCACCATTCAACTCGCCGTCGATGACAACCTCATTCGCCCCCATCGCCGACCTTAGCTGGGGCCCAGGTGAGCCCCCACGTATCCCCACCGTCGCGTTAGGGTTCAGTTCTCACCGGAGCAGTTCGATGGAGACGACTAACCACAACCGTTAAATTCTAGTCTAATCGTAGGGCTGAGATTGAAACTTACCATTTCGGTTTAGTTGAGTCACTGACCAGTGGGACCTGCCTGTTAGCAGCCCGCTGTGCGCGCACCGCGTAGCTGGGCTAGCCCAAATTAGTTTCCCGCGCATAGCTCGTTGATTCAAATAAACTTTTTCCATTTTAGTTAAAACTAGATTTTGTGAGTAGATTCAAAAATCAATTCAATGAGATTCACTAAACCAAATTGCATGATTCCAATTTTGTTAGAAAGGTATTTAAAATATCTATCCAAGCCCATTGGATTCAAACCATTTGAAATTATAGATCACCTATACCAAAAATAACAAGACAAAGGCTTTTCCCACTTCAAACATTTTTCAAAAATCAACCATAAATGCGTTTGAGTTGATTCCAACTCTCAAAAATCACATTTGACAAGATCTATCTGAATATGTAAAAGTATGTAGGTTTACATGTAGTGATCTTGGACTAGTACCAAAAGAATGCTATATAGGCATTTCTAGTCACTTTAATGTTATTAAATAGTAATATTAAACATTACAAAATGTGACCACCACTTTAAATCACATTCCCAAGTATTAGAATATGTGGTGATGACACGTGTCAACATGATCCCATATTTTAATTGGAGAATATTAAATCTTAAGTCTTTTTCAATGAGTAGAAATTACTTTTATAAAATAAGATAAATAAGACTAGGTCTTTATTTCATGTGATGTTTGTGATGATGCTAGATCATCAAGTGTGAGCCTTTGTGTGATAAATAGAAGTAGTTAACTATTGTTTGGTGATTGGGTAGCTCGTATTCATTTATAGATGCTAGTACCGACCCAGGATACGAGGATGAGGAGTACTATGAAGAAGAAGAGAACTTCAACCACTGCACTACTCAAGGCAAGCCTAACACTACAAGTTAACTATGCAAGTCATCCTTGAAAGATAACTATGCAAGATGCATTAGTCATGCTTTGGTTATGCAACTTTGATTATACCAATCCCAAGTTTTACTTGCAAGCTTTATTCTTTTACTTTTACCAAAGTTCTTTACCTTTAGTTAGTAATTTGTGATTATTGGAAAAATAGGATAGATGCCATAAAGAGTATAAAACTAGGCCTAAGTAGTTATACTTAGATGCCATAAAAAGCAGAAAACTAGATTTGGATAGTTACACTTGCTTAGCACCCCTTATTAGTGACACCCTCATTGCTAGTTGCTAGTGCTAAACTACTACTGATCACTTAGATGGGAATACTTGGAGAAAATGATTATGAAAACCTTGAAATGATGGTTCATTCTATTGAAATGTTTTGACATGTGTTATGAACACAAAATGATTTGATGATGAAACTTCTTGAGGCATGATCCTTGATTTTGATAAAAACTGATGGTTGGGTTCGGATGCGATGCCATTCCAATTTTACTGTACAACCATAATACCTGAATTGGGTTGGGCTTAACTGGAAGTTTATATGCCTTAGTATGGGTTCCCTCGCGGAAAGAGGTCGAGCTGAGGCTACCTCGTGAATGTGAATGTCCACCTATGCAGTGCCCAGGATGGCAGATGGCCATGGCTAGGAGGCCAAGCTCATAGGGGAGGTGCCTATACTAGAGTGTGTAATTGAAAGGTTAGGATTGATTATCCGCATACCAAGTATGATGATTCAGGGTTATCCCTGACGGATATATCGAATTTTGTGGTGAATCTATACCACCTCTGCAGAGTGTCAAACTATTCGAATAGCCACGTCCGCGGTTATGGACAGTTGGAGTGGCCATACTGTTCCGTTGTCAGATGTTTTAAAAAATGACTTGTGAATTGAACTATGACCTTGACTTGACCACAACAGGGTTGTGGACATGAAAACTAGGTTCCCACTTAGGTGATGTATAAAATTAAATTAGGTTCTTTACTTTTGAACTCCTTATGAAATAAACCTGGATTTTTGCAAATAAACCTAGAGCTTCAGATTCCTACTAGAACTACCTTAGTTGTGAGTGATAGTTTGTGAGTACTTAAAGAGTCCTCATGGCTTTGTCCCTGGCTAGTCCCGTGGCCAGACTATGAGGAGGACTACCAGGAAGATGGACATCAGGAGGTCTATGACAACTAGGATCATCTCCCATCGTTAGCATTGCCTGTGACCCTGAAGATGGAGCCCCTACTACGTTTACTTTCCGCTGCTTTGATTGTATTAAGACTGGATCATGAGATCCTTTATTTGTAAGACCTTTATTATGGTTTGTAATGGATGATGTACTGTGGTACCAATTCTGTTATGCCTCGCAAAAATGGTAATCTTGGGATTGCGATGTATGGCATAACAGGCATTTGGGATTAAAAATCCGGGTGTTGACACTTCTCAAGAAGAAGTTGTTGGGGCTAGTCTCGTTGGAGCGGACGATTGCGAGGCAGAAATTGCGGATTCTATGGTTAAGTGAAGGAGACGCCTGCACCAGATTCTTCCACTTGCACGTGAGCCATCAGCGGCAGAAGAACTACATCTCCCACCTCAAGGTTGAGGGGGTGTTGGTGTCGGACCAGGAGGGCAAGGTTGTGGCAGTTGACTCCTTCTTTGAGCAACTACTAGGTTCCTGCCCGGACCAGGAGTTATCGCTTGACTTGGAGTTTTTGGGTGCATGTTAGCATGATCTGTTTAAGATGGAGCTTCCCTTTTCTGAAGAGGAAGTGTGGGGGTTGGTCAAGGCCCAGGAACTTGACAAGGCACCCATGCCGGATGGGTTCACATGTCGGTTCTACGTGACTTGATGGCAGATCATCAAGGGCGATGTCATGGAGGCATTCCAGTCCTTGTGCGAGGGGGACTGTCGGGGGTTCCATGCGGTCAACAAGGCCCTCATAGTCCTCCTACCAAAGAGTGCAGACACGGTGGAGGTCAAGGACTACCGCCCCATCAGCCTTATTCATATTGTGGATAAGTTGATGGCCAAGGTTCTCTCGGCTCGCTTGGAACCTAGAATGCCCCTGTTGGTGGGACCGCACCAGAGTGCCTTCATCAGGGGACGCTGCATCCACGACAACTTCTAGTTGGTGCAGAGCATGGCGAGGAGGCTGTACCGGCTTGGGACAACGGCTATCATGCTTAAGCTAGATATCACCAAATCTACACTATGACTGGGCCTTCCTTCTGGAGGTCCTGGCCAAGCCAGGCTTTGGCAATAGGTGGATCTCTATGATGTGTGGGCTTCTTAGTGCGGCCTCCACGAGGGTGCTGGTGAACGGGTTGGCTGGATCAGTTATCTTCAAACAGAGGGGCCTTCGACAAGGTGACCTATTGTCTCCCCTGCTCTTTGACGTGGTGATGCATGTGTTACATCTGTTGTTTGAGAGGGCGACCAGTGAAGGTCTCCTCCTGGGTTTGGCGGACAGGGGTTTTCGCCACCGCACCTCTAGGTATGCGGATGATGTTATCACGTTCGTTCGGCCCACTCCCCTGGATCTTCACACGTGTGCGGCGATTGTGAGGGACTTTGGAGGTGCTTTCGGTCTCCGCACAAACCTGGCGAAATGCTCGGTGCAACCTATCCGTTGCACTACTCAGTAGGTGGAGCTGGCGCGTAGCATCCTAGGATGCGCGGTGGGGAGCTTCCCTTGCAAGTACTTGGGGCTCCCTCTTTGCTTGCGCAAGTAGACCTCAGCGCCACTCCAGTACATTGTGGACAACGCTGCCATCAAGATGCAGCCGTGGTGTGCAGGACTGATGGGACGCGGCGGCCGGACTTCGCTGGTGAACACAACACTGTCAGCTATTTGGATACATGCCCTACTGTCGCTAGATGTTCTGCCAAAGACATTGGTAGCTTTCCGGAAGATGCTTAGAGCCTTCCTCTGGAGAGGCCGGAGAGAGGCCAATGGTGGCCACTGCTAGGTCGCGTGGGAGAAGGTGTGCTCCCCTAAGTCTCATGGCGGTCTGGGGATTCCTAACCTTCATCTTATGAACTTCGCTCCGTGGTGCCGCTGGGCGTGGCTGCAGAGAGTGGACCCCAAGAAACCCTGGGCTGATTTTGACCTGGGTCTGCCTCGCTAGGTGTGGCAGCTCTTCCATGCAGCCACCCGCTATGTTCTGGGGAATGGTGAGAGAGATAGGTTCTGGCAGGACCGTTGGATTGACGGCAGGAGGGTGGAGGAGATCACCCCGAACCTGCTGGCCATGATCCAGCCACGTAAGGTCAGAGAGAGGTCAGTTAGAGATGGGCTCAACCGGTCATGGCTGTTGGACTATGGGCCTGACCTTACTACGGAGGCAGTTCTGGAGTTCTTTCTCTTGTGGCATGCTATCACCAGGATTCAGCTAACCCCGGAGAGGGAAGACGTGCTGATCTAGGGTTGGACAGGTGATGGGTGTTACTCGGCAAAGTCAGCGTATATGGCCTTCTTCGCCGGTACCACTCTTGCCCCGGCTGTAACCCAGATTTGGTGCTCCAGGGCCCTGAGCAACTGCAAGTTCTTTGCCTGGTTAGCCTCCCGGAATCGCTGCTAGGCGGCTGACCGGTTGGACCGACCTTCTAGTTGCCCCCTGTGTGACCATGCACCGGAGAGCATACAACACTTGCTCCTTGGGTGTGTGGTGGCTCGGGAGGTGTGCGCATGGGCTTTGCATAGGTGGGGTAAGCTAGAGTTGATGCCGGCGACTGACACTGATCTTCAGTGGTGGACTTCGAGGCCGTGCCCGATGGCCCATAGGCGAGACCTTTGGACAGCGATCATCTTGGTCTTCTGGTCAATCTGGAGGCATCGCAATGATGTGGTGTTCAACAAGGTAAGACTGGCCATGGAGACCATTCAGACAAGGATCAAGGCAGACTTCGTGCAATGGTGCCTAGCTAAGCTCTTTCGTTCTGAGATGTTTGACTTTCTGGAGCCATTGCCCTGGTGGTGGATGGACGGAGAGTAGGCTTAGGGTTGGGGAGCTGTCACCCATGTTGACAACACAAACTTGCCGCTAGCCGGTGTTGTAACCTGCCGTCGCCAGTTCTTCTATGTGTTTGGTACACCTCCTAGGGGCTTGTTTGTTTGCGGCCCGAAAGTTCCTAGGCAAGTGCATCGCGGTACCCAAGTTGCCTGTAATTGCCGCGTTTTGCAAAGTTGGGCTGCCAACTACCGAGAGGGGCCATTTCGAGGCAAACTCATCTCACCCCTACCAAATTCAAATATTCCGTTAAACTGCCCCGTGAAGTAGACGGTCGGGACCTACATGTCAGTCATCTAGTGGATCCATGTGGTTTATGAAAAGGACACACACGCATGTCATCTAGTGGATCCATGTGGTTTATGAAAAGAACACACATGCAATGCCATCTAATTGAATCCCAATATGCTGCTAGGGTTCCTGGACATGTTTGGACACATGCTAGAGTGGCATCATTGCATGTATTCTTTTCCAAAACCACAATGATGCACACTGATACACACACATCCAAGTGGGTGTGGTGATGCAACATCTTTCAAACTGGTGATACAATGGATGTTACAGCTGAATCCTAGCATGCTACTAGGGTTCCTGGACATGGTTGGACACATGCTGGAGTGGCATCATTGCATGTGTTATCATTCAAAACCACAATGATGCACACTGATACACACACATCCAAGTGGTTTATGAAAAGGACACACATGCAATGACATCTAGTGGATCCATGTGGTTTATGAGAAAGAACACACATGCAATGACATCTAGTGAATCCATGTGGTTTATGAAAAGAACACACATGCAATGACATCAGTGGATCCATCTGGTTTATGAAAAGGACACACATGCAATGAAATCTAGTGGATCCATACGGTTTATGAAAATAACACATATGCAATGACATCTTGTTGAATCCCAACATGCTACTAGGGTTCCTAGACATGTTTGGACACATGCTGGAGTGGCATCATTGCATGTGTTCTTTTCCAAAACCGCAATGATGCACACTGATACATACACATCCAAGTGGGTGTGGTGATGCAGCATCTTCCAAACTGGTGATACAACGCATGTTGCAGTTGAATACTAGCATACTGCTAGGGTTCTTGGACATGGTTGGACACATGCTGGAGTGGCATCATTGCATGCGTTCTTTTATAAAACCACAATGATGCACACTGATACACACACATCCAAGTGGTTTATGAAAAGGCCACACATGCAATGACATCTAGTGGATGCATGTGGTTTATGAAAAAGAACACACATGCAATGACATCTAGTGGATCCATGTGGTTTATGAAATGAACACACATGCAATCACATCAGTGGATCCATGTGGTTTATGAAAAGGACACACATGCAATGACATCTAGTGGATCCATGTGGTTTATGAAAAGAACACATATGCAATGACATCTAGTTGAATCCCAACATGCTAATAGGGTTCCTAGACATGTTTGGACACATGATGGAGTGGCATCATTGCATGTGTTATTTTCCAAAAGCACAATGATGCACACTAATACAC
Organism: Avena insularis; assembly: GCA_023614405.1. Lineage (NCBI taxonomy): Eukaryota > Viridiplantae > Streptophyta > Magnoliopsida > Poales > Poaceae > Avena > Avena insularis. The sequence continues at coordinate 260,397,596 of CM042696.1, forward strand.
ACACATCAAAGTGGGTGTGGTGATGCAGCATCTTTCAAACTGGTGATATAATGCATGTTGCAATTGAACCCCATCATGCTTCTAGGGTCCTGGACATAGTTGGACACATCCTGGAGTGGCATCATTGCATGTGTTCTTTTCCAAAACCACAATAATGCACACTGATACACACACATCCAAGTGGTTTATGAAAAGACACACATGCAATGACATCTAGTGGATCCGCGTGGTTTATGAAAAGAACACACATGCAATGACATCTAGTGTATCCATGTAGTTTATGAGAAGAACACACATGAAATGACATCAGTGGATCCATGTGGTTTATAAAAAAGACCCCACATGCAATAACATCTAGCGGATCCATGTGGTTTATGAAAAGAACACACATGCAATGACATCTAGTTGAATCCTTGCATGCTCCTAGGGTTCCTGGACATGTTTGGACACATGCTAGAGTGGCATCATTGCATGTATTCTTTTCCAAAACCACAATGATGCACACTGATACACACACATCCAAGTGGGTGTGGTGATGCAGCTTCTTTCAAACTGGTGATACAATCACTACAAGAAATGTTTCCTTCCACAACGAATTGGCTCGACGGTCATCGTAGAAGGCGCGTATTCCGCGACGAAATTTTCGGCTCGACCGTGGCCAATGGAAAACTTTTTTTCCGGTTTCGTGGCCCTCTACTACGACGTATCAGCTAAAAACATGGAGGAAGCTCGGCCAGCGCATGGCAGAAGCATGATTTTTGTTTCCTCGTGCGATGTTGACTCGCCAAAGTCTTTTAAGGCGTGTGGGTCCCAGACGTCAGTGTCTCTAGCGGACCATATTTTTCGGTCGCGCCTCCCTGATTTGAACTCGATAACGTAGCTCGAGGCGTCTGCCATTTAGTTAGGCTGCTAGGTCCCACATGTTAGCCTCTCATTAGAAGGATCGTGTGTATGATGGAATTTTTTTTCCTTCGCTCGCGCTACCCTGTTCCGAAGTTGATAGTGCTGCTCGATGCATCTGCCGTCTAATCAACCTCCTGGGACCCACATGTCATCCTCTCATTAGAAGAAACATGTGTATGATGGAATTTTTTCCTTCGTTGGTGCTATCCCGTTCCGAGTTGATAGCGCTGCTTGACGCATCTACTGTTTAACCAACCTCTTGAGCCCCACATGTCATCCTCTAATTAGAAGAAACGTGTGTATGATGGATTTTTTCCTTGGCTCGCGCTACCCTGTTCCGAACTTGATAGCGCTGTTCGATGCATCTACTGTTTAATCACGATGCTGGGCCCCACATGTCATCCTCTTATTAGAAGAAACATGTGTGTGCTGGATTTTTTACCCTCTATCGCGCCTTCGTGTTCTGAACTTGATAGCGTTGCTCGCTGCATCAGCCGTTTATTCAGGCTGGTGGGTCCCTTATGTCAACGTCACATTAGAAGAATCATGGGTATGATGGAATTTTTTTCTTCTCTAGCACTACCCTGTTCCGAACTAGATAGCGTTGCTCGACGAATTTGCTGGGTACCCCATTTCAGCCTCTCATTACAAGAAACGTGTGCATGCTAAACTTTTTTCTCGCTCGTGCCTCCCTGTTTCGAACTAGCAACATTGCTCGATGCAACATCTATATAAGGTCGCGCTACTGGGTCCCACATATCAGCCTCTCTGTAAATGAAACATTGATTGCTCGATGCAACATCTATACAAGGTCTCTGCTGGGTCCAACATGTCAGCGTCTCTACAAATGCAAAGTGTGTATGATGGACTCTGCTGTTTTGACCTTGGCAACGTTGCTGGGTCCTAGATGTCAGCCTTCTCTGTGTAAGAAATGTGTGTATGCTGAAAAATGTAAAAGAATGACAGAGATTATACTATTATATGTTTATATTGAAAAAACTAGGAATCGAACTCAAGACTTCAACAAATGGGAACCACGTGTGCTTCCACTATGCCAGAACCATCTATGGCACTACTGGAAAAGATTGCATTTAGAAATGTTGAAATCACTTAAAATGAAAAGGCAGCGACCCTGACGACTTGCCATAAAAATGCTAAATGCTCTTTACAAATACAACATGGGTAGGAGAAGCTTGTCCTATACTTTATCAGAATGACACGGAAATACTAAATTAAGACGATTTTGGGCGATAAAAAATATCTTGGGTCCAATCTTGTGAACCAATGGGCTTCCTATCGTGGGCTCCTTACCGAAACTTCTTCAGTGTGGTTCAAGCGTAAAAAACCAAGTAATAATGTGTTGAGGGTTGGCGGCCCATAGCCAACCTGAACCCAGAAGGATAAATTAGCGAGGTTTTGGGCCACAATTGGGTAGAATGTAGTACTATTTTCTAATAACCTCCTCACTGAAAATTCAATGTACTCAATATGTGCAGAATTGGATCCACGACCCGTGAGGCTAAATTTGCAAGGTTTTGGGCCAGTGTTGGGTCGAATGTGCAATCTTTTCGCTAGGTCCTTAGTGAAAATTCAATGTAGTTCGTACCCCATCCTCCAAAAAAATGCAGTTGGTACCCTAAAAAATATATACTCTTCTCACCATGAAAGGCTAATTAAGGGTTTTTCTTTTGAAACAAGAATATGGGAAGTTTTTTGTCCGAAGTGGGGTTGAAATATTCGTTTTCATAGGCTGAGTAGTAAAAATATATTGTACTGAAGGTCAATGGTCCACGACCTGGTACTACCTTGAATCCGAAAGAATGAAGTTGGAAATGGAGAAAAGTGACCGATATTGTGCCTTATTATACATAGCAAACATAGCGAGGAACTTGGGCAACGCAGGATTCGAACATGGAAAGCACTAGAGGGAGTTTGACTGATTGACATAAAATCGTGTCATATCAAGTCTTACAGCGCGCAATCATCTTTTCAGCAAAGGATGTATTTCGAGATGGTTTGGGTGGCTTTGAATCGGCCTAAGTGCCCAATCGATTTGATGTACTCAAAACCTTGTAATCATGCCATATAAACTATTGGCGATAGACACACGGTGGCCTTGACTTGCCCACCGCAGACAGCTCGGGTAAGAACCAGCTTAAAGTAATCACTCGAAGTTGTATGCTTCCGTACGATGAAATTAGTACATGCCGCAAGTAGTGCAAACATGTGGCATTGTCATCATGCAAAAAGGCTCAGAATTCGCACATTTAGTTCACAGTTTCGAACACAATAATACAACTAGTTTGTACACTAGCACAAACAGTACAATGTCAGCACATCAGAGCTTGACTTGTTCATGTCACATCAGAGCTTGAGTTGTTCATTTCACATACAGAAGAATGAGCAAGGATAAATACTGTATTGAACAAGTAATTTCACGGTAGCGCCAAAAGTATGCCATGTATCAGAGACAATATGGGGTCTGCGTAAACAATTTTTCTTTTTTGGAAGGGTGTGCATTAACTCTTTTTTTTAGAATACCGGCATAAACATTTGCGGCTATCATCCTAGGGCATCTCGGCCTGCTTTGGCGTACCGAGCCAAGATCAATTACGACCTAGTTAAGGGCTGTTTCGTGGCCCTATAAGAAGCAGTGACCTACTTTTCCCTATTCGCTAAGAGGAAAGAAGGAATATTCCTCTCAAAACACAAAGCTGCACGAGGTGCGATTGTTCAAAAAAAATGCACGAGTCGCATATATACAAGCCAGTAACACTACTGAAAACTATAGTACAGAAATCACCCAGGGCTCATATAAACTGATTCAAGCTGGCCACTAAAACTAGTGTACTAACAGTCAACTGTTGAACCACGATGCAAAAAAAGATGACACAACGATACACCAGAAAGATCCACAACTCAGTCTAGGGACGGCACAACGAGCATACCAAACCTAAACTAGGACTAAACCAAATTGCCGCCTATCGCACATAGTTCCAACCATGTTTGGGAAGGCTGATAACTGCCATAGGCTCACCTTCAGTTGGCTGCAGGTTGCAGCGTTTAATCCGAGGGAATTATATTCTGCGAAATCTCCTGTATGTTGTGTACACACAGTTTTTCCTCATGAATGGGAACAATGTGCCATCAGAAGCCTTGCATCCGTGTTTCTTCATCATCTTGTCAATGATTGGATAATTGAGACCGAGAAACAGAGAGTTGTCCCCCAGGCTGTTAACCTACCTCCAAATGATGACCCCTGGAGGTCTAGTAGAGCTAGGATCCTCTTCAAAAATGTAGACACAAGAGGCAAGATATAGGCGTAGGTTAGTCCTATTTTGAGCATAATGAATGATTTCACCCTCTTCGCCATGGGCAACCCCCATGCCATACGTTGTAATTATGATCATCAAGCGTTCACCATCAGCCGATCGAGCGAGGAACCACATGCCTGGCCGATCATTTAGAATAGGTGTTGGGATTACAAACGGAAGCTCCTTGTTTCCTGCAACATCCGAATTCAAGACAAAAAGTGCATTACTGGCATTCATATTCTAACACCAGCATTCTTCATTGTTCATGCTAACAACATGAATAGGCAAATCCTGACAATAATATTACTCAATAAATTAACAACATTAGGAATTGCATTTCTTACTCTGCTATTACGAATATTTGGATTTCTTGCTTATCTTAGTTTCCTAGTTGTTGTAAGTTTCAAAAGAGGAAGCGCCACTTTTTTTATATAGAGGCATGTCCACTTGAATCCTATAGGATTAGATGTCTGCAGTATTTTGGATCAAGTGGTGTTTGATTGCACAGGAAAACCAAAGGAATTGTACAAAGAGGTTGGAGTGGATGGAAATTTTCCTCCAAAATAGAGTGCAAAGGAATCCTTTGAAGGAATTCCTAAGGATTATACTCTTTCGAATCGAACAACATTTTATAGAAAAAAAATCCTAAGGATTCAAATCCTACAAAAATCCTACACAATTCCTCTGAATCCCAAGACAAAATCCAACAAGGAAAGATTGGTGTCCTATAAAGATTCTATGTGATTCCTACAATCCGAGGAGGGCCTGAAAGTACAAACAGATAAAGAAACCCAGCTTCACTGTGTTACGCTCACAATTGAGATGCTGGTTAATAATACTTTTCATATTTTGACAATGAACGAACTTAGTAGTGCAGGGACGCCGTCATACACTATATTTTTGGAAGGCATATTACTAGTACTAATTCATTACTGGCAATGGTTCATTATTTTTTTAGGACATAAAGCGTGTGCTCATTCAGTCATACGAAAGGTAAAACATAAACAAGGTAGTTAAAGAACAACTTCACTGAATCACTCACAATGTATCATCATGGAACTAGAATTACCTTTGGATGTGGGATCCCAATACTAGGTGCAACCTTGACCTGTGACCGAAAAAATGAGGCCACCGTGTTCAATGGCATCATAGTACTATCGTCTTCCAAGACCTGAATGCTCCAGACATCTCAAAACTTGGCTACCGCCTTCCAGGTAGGCGATTTCACCGTCGAACAATGCGAGGAGCTTATAGTCTGTGTAACCCCCAGCTTCTGTGGTCACTCTGCAGATTACGATCTTCAACAACTCAAGAGATCCATCCCACGACTTATTGAACTTCTCTCCATACCTGCGGATTCGCCAAAAAAACTTTTGAAATGTGAATGAGTTCAGAAATGACTACATATAACTGGGGGAACCCTGGCTGGCTAGTAGCATTACAGGTTATATTGTGGATGTGAGGTGGCCGCAATGTCACAAGTATTCTTCGATGGAAGGTCGATTACTCGATAGGTGTAGATGTTCGCTAGGCACCAGACCCCGCGCTAGTCCACCGCGGCGAGCCAGTCGCCATTCATGCCAACCCAGAATTTTTCGTGCATGCAGGGAAGGATGGCGGTGCACCGAGGATGGTCGAGGGGCACCACGTCATACACCGTGTCATGTAGACGATGTACCCTCGTACCGTCATAGTGCTCGTCGAACTAATAAGCAGGCAGAGGCATCAGTAGGCAGGGTTCATTCCAATGGTGAACAGTCCATTTTGTACCTTCGTTGTTGGTGATACGATCGTACAACAGCTTGCAGCATGCGGCTAGCCTGACGGTGCTGGAAATGTCCAGACCCTGAACGATGAGGTTGACATCATCCGTGCTGAGTTGATCCCATTTGCATCGCCCGCTGAGCTTCGAATCGGCCATCATAGCCGGATGGATTTAGACGGATGCCAAGTGCGGCTGGGGTTTTCTGCAGGAGGAGGGGAGCGTTAGAAGAGAGAGCGTGGGGGAGACTGTGGGCGGAGTGGGGACCGGGGAAGAAGGTGGAGACGCAAAGAAAAAAAATGAGGGAGGAGATTTTACTTGCTTGCTCTGTCTAGTCAACAACAGCATCGAGGACACCACCGCCTAGACTTCACTGTATGTTAGACTAGCACGCCACGCAGCTAGTAATTTGACAATACTGCTACTTACTACGTATTAGAGGTGCAGTATTGTCTAGTCATATCAGTTTGACAAGAGGGTTTTATTTTTACAGCTTTCATTTCAATATAGTGTACTAGTATTTTCAACAGAAAATAGGAGGACGAACTACTACTAGTAGTAGTAGCAGCGACATGGACACATGTACTTTCATCTTGTTCCCCTACATGCAGAACTCGTAGCACAGAACCGAAAATATATACACCGGATATAATGTGCAGTACGAGTGTGTCCGTGGTATTTTTGGCATGTTGCATGTGTTCATATATGTTCTAGTACAAGCTACATGGAATTACACGTGTACAGCATACAACCGCGCAGCAAAATGAGAGACGTGCAAGGACACCAGATTTTGCTCAAGTGAGGCAACGTGTATGACATTGTGTGGCTCTGATTCACTGACATGTAGGCCCTGTTAAGGTCGGCCCCACCTGCTAGTGAGAATCTGCATGCACCATGCGCTTGTAGCCACTAGTTACATCCACAACGGAAATTACAATTTGCAACTAGCTGCACCGGCAACAAGCTGTTGCATGTGGCACTTCCAAGTTTTCAGAAAATGTGAAATAAATCATGAACGTAGATCATCTTTATATAGTTCATCTATAAATTTCCATCCCAAAAATATTACTAGTACATGACCTGGCCACCACAAAATGAACAAATGAACACAAGATATTGTTTGCTTAGGTTTTTTCTTTTTCATTGACATAGGTCATATAAGATCTTATTGTGGGACCGAATATTGTAGATGCATAAGATACAACACAACCAATGTTCTGGATTTATTTCACATTTTTTAAGAACTCGAAAGTGTAACAAATAATAAAGGGATGCGGGCGCAACGAGTTGCAGAATATTCAACACGCATTGACTAAAACTATGGCTTGCATATAGAAGGAGTTTGATCAAATCGCAGGCCTTGCACTACATTGCGGCAAAATGAGTGTTAGAGTACAACAAGTTAACGGCTGAGGCCATATGATACAAATAAGGCGAAGGAAATAATTCAAGATATGCAAATCCCTATTCCATATGATCTCCCTTGAACCGTTAATTATGCCGGTTCCAAACCTTCATGTTGGCCAAGCTTGGGATGAACCACAACAGAGTCTGCCACCAATTCCAGCCAATGTTTTTTTGAGGGAAATTCTAGCCAATGTTGGTTGAGAAACCAACAGTAGCGTCTTGAGCATTCATACCGATGTGACATATTTCAGGACAAATATTAAATCCACCGAGACTAACTGCATGCAGCGAGGTGTATACATAGTTGCTCCTCGTTAGATCTCCAGGGCCAAGTCCTTCCACGCCAACTGGAATGGTAATTGGATAGTTTAATCCAAGAAAGATAGAAAATGCTCCAAGGTCTAAAACCCTCCGCCATTGCCTCGGTGGAAGTAACCTACTAGTGTCAATCGAGAACACATGGCAGCAAAACCCAGTAGAATAGGTGTAAATATTGCGGCCGTGATGATAACCAACATTTTTAGCCATAGGATAAGTAGTGTCATACCGCCTACCACTAACGCCCACAGTATTGATCTGAATAAGGCTACCACCATCAGGAGATCTTGCTAACCACCACAGATCAGGACTGTACTCACAATTACCGTCTAATTCAGGTGGCCCCGGAAGATGTATAGGACGTCGCAAGGAAAGCATGTTCATAGGTCAGCTGCGCAAAATTTGAATGATGAAGCTTGAAAATTTAAGGATGGAAGTTTTACCCCATGCCCGAGGATCCCATGCATAAACATTGCCAATCTGAGTTATAGCATAGACAACTCCATTGTGGATAATTGCATCTCGGTAGATGAACATGCTGAACTGGTTTTCAAGAACCATCCACATACCATGAGAACCATCAAGGAAGGCAATTACTGTGTCAAAGATGGCCAGGATAGAGAAATCCTTATAGTTCCCAGCAACTGTGGGAACTCGGCAAATGGCTATCTTCAGTAGATTAGTAGGCTGACCAGCCGCGATAAACTTAAGTACCTCGGGTGTGGCCTAAAAATCGAAGATCGATGGTAGAGGAATCCGGCAATGAGTGAACACATTCACAAGCTCCCAGTTCCAGGCGAGGCCAACAGTGGTGATCCAATCTCCATGGGCGCCTGCCCACTTCTTACCCTCACAATCTAGCATCATAGCATCGGAGGAGGACCTGTCCAGCAGCGTCAGGTCACACAAGGTCCACCCTAACTTCTTCTGTGGCTTCTGCTTGCCCCTGCCACAATAGTAGATGCCCCTGTAGAACTGCTTCATGCGATTGTCGCGGTAGAAGACATTGTACTCACGTGGTACCTCAGTTGAGTGAGAGTGATGAACACAGGGGAGACCAAATGGATGAGATTTCGTCAGGGATGCACTATGTATTGCTGAGTAAAGATAACATTTGCAGCAGGTGGTGAGGCTCGTGGCAGTGACGACGTCGCATCTAGCAGAGATTTCTTCAAGGGGGCCATCGGAAAACACCCTAGAAGTGTCACTATCATCGATCAATTGGGCCATCCCGAGGAAGAGCTCAAGCAGGTGGGGGTGATGGCATTTGGTTTTGATTGGGGGTTTGGAGAAGAGAGAGATAGCGGTAGCTGGCAGGGCGAGATAGAAAACAGTCTATCAAACAGGGTGCCAGAGCTGATCCTAAAGCGGCATGGCGGCGTTGGTGCGTGCCTGTATTGGTGTGCGAGTGGTAATGGCCATCGCCGGGACGCTGGAGGTGAAGTGAGGATGGAGATTGAGGCAAAGAGAAATACGGAATGAAATAAAACCATGTGTGCCTTCTTTTTCTCTGCTAAATCTACAGTGCCTATCGAACTGGGCTACGGAGATGCTCCGAAAGCGGCATGGTGGCGTTGGTGTATGCTAAAGGTGGGCGAGTGGGGATCAGCGAGAAGATGGAGAGGAAGAGGATGGAGAGCAAAGGAAAATAGAATAAATCGATTGAAATCGTACCGCCTACCGAGCGTGGTTTTTCTCTCTTCTCTGTGTTTCCTGGTGCCTATCGAGTAAATAGGTCAGGCCTTTCTAGAAGTAGTACATCATAAGCTAGCCTAGCACGGGATGGAGCTATACTGTCCTCTCAAATAAATGGTCATGGCAGAGAGACGGTTTGGAGTATACTCGGAGCTCCTCTTGCCGAACGTAATAATCCTTGGATCTTCTACATTCATCATCTTGTGCAGTCACATTTGGAACAAGTACTACTGTACTACTACTGTAACTAATAAACACATAAAGGTTCCACCAGTAATTAAGGAACCAAAACTGGCATACTACTACTCTCGAAATCTTGAGTAGTACAACAACAAAATGCTCACAAAATGGGCTACCAGTACGGCGGTACCATCTGTACACCCACACGCTGCCACCTCAAATAAGCTTGCCTGCCACACCGCCAATTTACTCTCCCCTGTCAGCCTCTACGCCCCTGTTACCGGACCCAAAATCGAACATCTCTTAGTTCAATAAAGAAAAAAGTCGACAATCTCTCAAAAAAATCAACCATCCACCAAAATAAAATCCATTGTCTAATGCTTCCCGTTCATTATGAACGGACGGTCGCAATTGCTCGAGCGCCGAGCGGGAGTAGTAGTCATCTGAGCTACAAGTTGTAGCTCCACGAAAGCACGCGCCTGGAAGCAGCAGAAGAATTTATTCTCTGTCAGTGACGGAAGATGATCGACGATATACAGTACCAAATCAACAAGTCAGTGGCTTTATCCGTCTGACCAGTGAGAGCCGACACGAGTGGTGAACAACTTGAAGCGCAACGGAACAGGTGCCTTTAAGGCATACAGTACGTACACCTCCGTTCTGATTTAGGATGGTCACATAGTGCTAAATAACTTAGACTACTCCAATAACTTGCACATGTACCTTCATCATAGTGGGTAACAACATGTGTGTAGTGTCACGCAAAGGCCTAATTAATTAGGTTGTACTCCCTCCGTTTAGAAATATAAGACGTTTTAGCTTTGTGAATCGAATGTATCTAGATGTCTTTTAGTGTATGGGTTCATACAGGTTAAGAGTGAACCTATACACTAAAAGGCGTCTAAATACATTCATCTCACAAAGCTAAAGCACCTTATATATCTGAATGGAGGGAGTAGAATCATATACAACTAGTCTTGGTATGTGTGCTGTTATGGTAACTAGCTAAGTTATTATTTCACTTTCTTTTTGCATTAGTTAACTCTGAAAAGACATTTAATTCGAGACAAGTGTCTACGCATACTTGTAGTTCAAGTTTGTCAAGATGCAAAATCTTAGAAAGAAGTTGAACCTCTTGCCAAAACTCTCTGTGGTTTCTGATATAGAGTATATTAATTGACTGTCCGATGGGTGCCTCCAAAAGTTTTTTCTTAAAACTTTGAAAGCAACCTACAATTTACTTGTAGTTCAAATTTGACCTAATTTTGATGAATCTACATAGAGTCATTCAACTGGCGGAGTTAGCAAGGAAGTTTGAAAACTCATAAAACATAGGAATCATTAGTACAACATGTTGGTCCACTATATATACTAGTAAGTTGCACGTGCCTTGCACGTGAGACTCAGATAGTAGACGTATGACATATCATCACTATATACAATTATAATTGGTAAAGCACAAAAAAATATAAATTCGATCAACATCTATAAAGTATGGGTGTATATTTGTTCCTTATACTTTGTATCATCATGTAAAAGTCAAAGATTATTAGCTACCTAACACATGAAATTTTTGATAACATGGTCTAGAGAAACAAGGGGGAAGATTCTAGTATGATGGAGAAGTGTGTTTTGAGGTTTGTGCATAGCATTCATTATGCCGAAGACTATCAATAGAATCTTCCAGATGCTAGAATGGAAAAGAAGATCCAACGGCTAGAAAAGCTGGGATTCGCGAGTCTTGATCCAACGGTCAACATTCAAAGTTATTCGTACACTATATAGTGGTTTGTAATGAAGACTATCAATATAATCTTCAAGATGCTAGAATGGAAAAGAAGATCCAACGACTAGAAATGTTTGGATTTGCGAGTCTTGATCCAACGGTCCATATTCAAAGTTGTTTGTACACTATATAGTGGTAAGATCATGTAGAAGTCAACGATTATTAGCTACTAGTAAGTTACACATGAGACTCAGATAGTAGAAGTATGACATATCATCACTATATAAAATTATAATTTGTAAAGCACAAAAAATTATAAATTTGATCAACATCTGTAAAGTATGGGTGTATATTTGGTCCTTGTACTTTGTATCATCATGTGTAGAAGTCAAAGATTATTAGCTACCTAACACATGAAATTTTTGATAACATGGTGTAGAGAAACAAGGGAGAATATTCTAGTATGATGGAGAAGTGTGTTTTGAGGTTTGTGCATAGCATCCATTATGCTGAAGACTATCAATAGAATCTTTTAGATGCTAGAATGGAAAAGAAGATCCAACAGCTAGAAATGCTGGGATTCGCGAGTCTTGATCCAATGGTCAATATTCAAAGTTATTCGTACACAATATAGTGGTTTGTAATGAAGACTATCAATAGAATCTTCAAGATGCTAGAATGGAAAAGAAGATCCAACGACTAGCAATGTTTGGATTCGCGAGTCTTGATCCAATGGTCAATATTCAGTAAGATGTTTGTACACTATATAGTGGTAAAGATAACGATTATTAGCTACTAGTAAATTGCACAGGAGACTCAGATAGTAGACGTATGGCATATCATCACTAGATAAAATTATAATTGGTAAAGCACAAAAAAATATAAATTTGATCAACATCTATAAAGTATGGGCGTCTATTTGATCCTTGTACTTTGTATCATCATGTAGAAGTCAAAGATTATTAGCTATCTAACACATGAAATTTTTGATAACATGGTCTAGAGAAACAAGGGAGATGATTCTACTATGGTGGAGAAGTGTGTTTTGAGGTTTGTGTGTAGCATTCTTTATGCCGAATTATAAATAGAATCTTCTAGATGCTAGAATGGAAAAGAAGATCCAACAGCTAGAAATTCTGGGATTCGCGAGTCTTGACCCAACTGTCAACATTCAAAGTTATCCGTACACTATATTGTGGTTTGTAATGAAGACTATCAATAGAATCTTCAAGATGCTAGAATGGAAAAGAAGATCCAATGACTGGAAATGTTGGGATTCGCGAGTCTTGATCCAACAGTCAATATTCAAAGTTGTTTGTACACTATGTAGTGGTAAGATCATGTAGAAGTCATCGATTATTAGCTACTAGGAAGTTGCACGTGAGACTCAGATAGTAGACGTATGCCATATCATCACTATATACAATTGTAATTGGTAAAGCACAAAAAATTATAAATTTGAGCAACATCTATAAAGTATGGGTGTATATTTGGTTGTTGTACTTTGTATCATCATGTAGAAGTCTAAGATTATTAGCTACCTAACACATGAATTTTTTGATCACATGCATGGTCTAGAGAAACAAGGGATAAGCTTCTAGTATGACGAAGAAGTGTGTTTTGAGGTTTGTGCATAGTATTTATTATGCCGAAGACTATCAATAGAATCTTCTAGATCCTAGAATGGAAAAGAAGATCCAATGGCTAGAAATGCAGGGATTCGTGAGTCTTGATCCAACGGTCAACATTCAAAGTTATTCGTACACTATATAATGGTAAGATAAGATACTAGTAATTTGCACGTGCCCTGCACGTGAGGCTCAGATAATAGACGTCTGGAATATCATCACTATATAAAATTATAATAGGTAAAGTGGAAAAAATATAAATTTGATCAACATCTATAAAGTATGGGTGTATATTTGGTTCTTCTACTTTGTATCATCATGTGTAGAAGTCAAAGATTATTAGCTACCTAACACTTGAAATTTTTGGCAACATGGTCTAGAGAAACGAGGGAGAAGATTCTAGTATGATGGAGACGTGTGTTTTGAGAGGTTTATGCATAGTGCATTCATTGTGTTCAAGACTATCAATAGAATCTTCTAGACACTAGAATGGTAAAGAAGATCCAATAGCTAGAAATGTTCGGATTCACAAGTCTCGATCCAACGGTCAATATTCAAAGTTATTCGTACACTATATAGTGGTAAGATAAGATGTCTAAAAACATGGCTTGTGGCATTCAAATCCATACTCTTCAAATTGTCTTTATAGAAAGGAACAATCTCGTCGTCACTCAGAAAATTAGGAATGATATTTCCTGATATTTGGAAACTCACATTGACAACATTGTTTAATACAAGAAGATGCACCCGTCTACCTCCAAAAACATAATTAACTCAAGAGCAATCTATCGCATTTACTTGTAGCTCAAGTTTGATATAATTTCGTTAAATTGTCAAGATGCAAAATCTTAGCAAGAAGTTGAACTTGTTGTAAAAACTATCGGTGGTGGTTTCTGATATATTAAATCTGCCCCCAATGGTTACCTGCAAAAAACGTAAAACTTTCAATGCAACCTATAATTTACTTGTAGTTTAAAATTGAACTAATTTCAATAAATCGACATAAAACCAATTTCAATTGGGCAAAGTTAGCTATAGGAATGAGTTTGAAAACTCATAAAACACGGGAATCATAAGTACAACATGAGGGTCCACTATATATGTTAGAAAGCTTGGCTTGTGGCATTCAAGTCCATATCCTTCGGACTTTGTTTACAAAAACAAACAATAATCTCATCATCACTCGGAAAATTGAGAATGTTCTTTCCTGCTAGTTGGAAACTCACACCAGCGGTACTGATTACTACAAGAAGATGCATCCATCTACCTCCAAAGAGACATTTAGTTAAAGAAAAATCTATCACGCTTACTTGTAGCTCAAGTTTGAGCTAATTTTTCGTTAAATTGTCAAGATGCAAAATCTTAATTAGAAAGGAGTTAAAAACCTATTGTTAAAACTCTCGGTTGTTTCCTGATATATTAACTGAGCCCCCAATGGGTACACCTCTAAAAGTTTTTTGTAATTCTTTAGAAGCAACCTACAATAATTTAGTTGTTGTAGTTCAAGTTTGACTGAATTTTGATAAATATAGGCATGAAGTCATTCAAGTGGGGCAAAGTTAATTAGCTACATAGGGAGTTTGAAAACTCATAAAACATGGGAATCGTAAGTAAAACACGTTGGTCCACTTAATATGTCTAAAAGCTTGGCTTATGGCATTGAGATCCATATTCTTTAGACTTTCTTTACATAAAAGAACCATCTCGTCATCACTCGGAAAACTGAGGATTTTCTTTCCTCATAGTTAGAAACTCACACCAACGGCATTGTTTACTTGAAGAAGATGCACCCATTTATCTATGAAAATACATTTAATTCAAGAGCAATCTATCACGCTTACTTGTAGCTCAAGTTTGATCTAATTTCGTTAAATCGACAAGAAGTCACTGAAGTGTACAGAGTTTGCTAGAAAGCTTGAAAAATCCTAGTACTAAAAACTTGGGCATTACGTATAAGAAACCGTTGGTCCAGTTTGTGTGATAATTGGGGTGGTTACATTTTCTTTTAACTCCGGTAGATCTCGTACGAGAGAGGTGCTTGAGAGTTAACACGATCGATGGAAGTACAACTTACATCAAGGACCTCATAAAAAATGAAAATTGCATCCAAGTCCATCCATTTAACACAATGACCCTAAAGCTGAATAATGAAGTTTGTATGTTTTGTGGTTTGCGCATACTAGCGTTCATCGTGCTAAAGACTATCAATAGAATCTTTCTCGATGCTAAGGGAAAATAGAAGATCTAATGGTTAGCAATGCTTGGATTTGCTAGTCTTGATCCAGCGGTCAATGTTCGAAGTTAATTCGTACACTATACAATGCTGGTATGGTATTGTAAGAGATAAGACAAGATAAATATAAGATAATAAGTACCGCGAATGGACGATCTAATGGTTGGTCTCGTAGGAGCGAGGTCCTTGAGAGTTAAGACGGTCAGTGGAAGTACAAGTTACATCAAGGACCTTATAAAAAATGAAAATTGCATCCAAGTCCATGCATGCATTTAGCACAAGGACCCTGAAACTAAGCAATGAAGTGTGTGTTTTGAGGTTTGCGCATACTAGCGTCCATTGTGCTAAAGACTATCGGTAGAATCTTTCTAGATGCTAATAATTGAAAATAAGATCCAACGGTTAGCAAAGTTTTGATGAACATCTATAAAGTATGGGTGTATATTTGGTCCTTGTACTTTGTATCATCATGTGTAGAAGTCAAAGTTTATTAGCTACCTAACACTTGAAATTTTTGGTAGCATGGTCTAGAGAAACGAGAGAGAAGATTCTAGTATGATGGAGAAGTGTGTTTTGAGAGGTTTATGCATAGTGCATTCATTGTGTTCAAGACTATCAATAGAATCATCTAATGCTAGAATGGAAAAGAAGATCCAATGTCTAGAAATGCTGGGATTCGCAAGTCTTGATCTAACGGTCAACATTCAAAGTTATCCGTACACTATATAGTGGTAAGATAAGATAAGATAAGATCATGTAGAAGTCAACAATTATTAGCTACGAGGGAGAAGATTCTAGTATGATGGAGAAGTGTATTTTGAGGTTTGTGCATAGCATTCATTATGCTGAAGACTATCAATAGAATCTTCTAGATGCTAGAATGGAAAAGAAGATCCAACGACTGGAAATGTTGGGATTCAAGAGTCTTGATCCAACGGTCAATATTCAAAGTTATTCGTACACTATATAGTCGTAAGATAAGATAAGATAAGATATCTCTATATCTACTACTATAGTGGAGAAGTTTTGAATTGGATCCATATCACCAATCCTGACCGTTGGGCTGTTGGATCCAATGGTTCAGAGAAGCTGGATTCGTGTTGAATAGTACCTAGAGCAAACTCCACCATGCATGTTCTAGAACCATCATGTCACCACCCCCAAAATTTCATAGGACAGTAGACTGTATTCTCTCTACATATACTACTATAGTGGAGAAGTTTTGAATTGGATCCATAGCACTAATCATGACCGTTGGGCTACACAATGGTTCATAGCAACTAGATTCGTGTTAAATAGTACTCCCTTTGCCAAAATATAAGGCGCCTAAGGATTAGTCAAAATTCAACATTTTTAAGTTTGACCATGATTATACATAAAAATATAAAAATTTAGAATACTAAATTAATATCAATAGATTCACCATAAAGTATATTTTCACCATAAAGTATACTAAATTAATACTAAATTAATATCAAAATTCAATATTGTATATGTAGATATTTTTTTCTAAATATTTGGTCAAACTTAGTAAGGTTTGACTTTTGACCAATCCTTAGGCGCCTTATATTCTGGGACGAAGCGAGGGAGTAAAGACCTATATGCTAGAATGGAAAAGAAGATCCAACAGTTAGCAATGTTTGGATTTGCCAGTTTTGATCCAACTGTTAATGTTCAAAGTTAATCTCTACACTATATGTAGTGGTATGGTATTGTAAGAGATAAGAGACAAGATAAAGATAAGATAGAAGTACTGCGAATGACCAATCTAATGGTAGGTATCGTAAGAGCGAGGTGCTTGAGAGTTAACACGATCGACGTAAGTACAAGTTACATTGAGGAACTCACAAAAAATGAAAATTGCATCCAACAAGTCCGTGCATTTAGGACAAGGACCCTTAAACCGAGTAATAAAGTACTATGTGTTTTGAGGTTTGCGCATACTAATGTTCATCATGCTAAAGACTATCAGTAGAACCTTTCAAGATGCTAAGAATGGAAAAGAAGATCCAATGGTTAGCAATGTTTGGTTTTGCCAGTGTTGATCCAACGGTCAATGTTCAAATAAGTTAATCCCTACACTATGTAGTGGTGGTATGCATGGTATTGTAAGAGATAAGAGACAAAGATAAAGGTAAGATAAGAAGTACTGTGAATGTCCGATCTAATGCGAGGTGCTTTGAGAGTTAACACGGTGGGTAGAATTACAATTTACATCAAGGACCTCGTAAAAAATGAAAATTACAGCCAAGTCCATGCATTTAGCACAAGGATGACCCTAAAACTAAGCAATCAAGTGTGTGCTTTGAGCTAGAGGTTTACGTATACTAGCGGTCATTGTGCTAAAGACTATTAGTAGAATCTTTCTAGATGCTAAGAATGGAAAAGAAGATCCAACGGTTGGAAATGTTTGGATTTTCTAGTCTAGATCCAACGGTCAATGTTCAAAGTTAATCTGTACACTATATGTAGTGCATGGTATGGTACGGTATTGTAAGAGATAAGAAAAGATAAAGATAAGATAATAAGAAGTACTACGAATGGCCGATCTAATGGTTGGTCTAGTAGGTGCGATGTTCTTGAGAGTGAACATGGTCGGTGGAAGTACAAGTTACATATCAAGGACCTCATAAAAATGAAAATTGGATCCAAAAGTCCATGCATTTAGCACAAGGACCCTAAAACTGAGCAATGAAGTGTGTGTTTTGAGGTTTGCGCATACTAGCGTTCATCATTCTCATCAAGACTATTAGTAGAATCTTTTTAGATGATAGGAATGGAAAAGAAGATCCAACAGTTAGCAAAATGTTTGGATTTGCGAGTCTTGATCCCACTTGTCTTCAAAACTCTGGTTGGATGGTTTCTCATATATTAATTGTGACCCCCTGATGGGTACCTCCAAAAGGTTTTTCGTAGAACTTTCACAGTAACCTAAAAGTTACTTATACTAGTTCAAATCTGACCTATTTTCGATAAATCCACATAAAGTCATTAAAGTGGGTGGAGTTAGGTAGGAAGTTTTGAATTGGATCCATAGTACCAATCATGACCGTTGGGCTGTTAGATCCAATGGTTCAGAGTAGTTGGATTCATGTTGAATCGTATCTAGAGCAAACTCCACCATGTTCTAGATAGTTATTATTAATATACTTAATGTATGCCTTTTTCTCTAACAAGACTATTGGTTAATAACAACTTAATGTTCATTAAATCACATTTCATATAGTATATATACGAGTGTGGAACGTGTGTGTGTGTGTGTGCGGGTGAAAACTTTGGCTTGTGGCATTTATTTAGATCAATATTCTTCGGACTTCCTTTACGGGAGAGAATGATCATGACATCACTGGGAAAATTGAGAATGTCCTTTCCTGGTAGTTGGAAACTCACACTGACGACATTGTTTACTACAAGAAGATGCACCCATCTACCTATGAAAATACATTTAATTCAAGAGCAGTCTATCATGCTTACTTGTAGCTAGGGTCTTAAATTGATGCAAAATCTTAGCAAGAAGTTGAACCGTACCTATATATCATCAAAACTCTTGGTGGTTTCCCATATATTAATTGACCCCTCTGCCCGATATATATGGGTACCTCCAAGAGAGATCTTTCGTCAAACTTTCAAAGCAACCTACAATTTACTTGTGGCAGTTCAATTTGTACCTAATAATTTCGATAAATCAGCATAAAATCAATCAAGTGGGCGAAGTTAGCTAGGAAGTTTGAGAACTTATAAAACATGGGAAATCGTATGGACAACATGTTGGTCCACAATATATGTCTGAAGACTTGCCTCGTGTGTCATTCAGATCCATATTCTTCAAACTTGCTTTACGGGAAAGAACAATCTCGTCATCACACTCGGAAAATTGATAATGTTCTTTCCTGAGATAGTAGGAAACTCATATTGATGGAATTGTTTACTACAATAATATGCACCTATAGTGCTCCGAAAAAACATTGAATTTAAGAGCAATCTATATCGCGCTTACTTGTAGCTCAAGATTAACCTAATTTCGTTAAATTGTCAAGATGCAAAATCTATCTTAGCAAGAAGTTAAACCTATTGTCAAAACTCTTGGTGTTTTGTGATATATTATTTGACCCCTCGATGGGTACCTCCAAAATCTTTTTCGAAAAACTTTCAAAGCAACCTACAATTTTTTTAGACAGGAGACTAGTAAATTTCTAAGCTACATATAGTAAGGGTGTGTGTAGTGTCTAGAAGTAGCTATGAAAACTACTTTTGGTCCACCGTTTAGAACTGAAGTGGGTCCACACAACCATGCTAAAAAGAAAAATAGACTATTATCCACTAAATAGTGGGCCCTCCCAATTTATTCTCTTAGACATAAGTCTAGCACTAGAATCACCTTGAAGAATCTTTTTGTTAGCACTACCCACTCCATCGTTAAGATATATGTTTAAGACTTGACATCGTGCTTGCTTTGATGTCTGGGGCCAATGGGCTCACTACCGTGGGGCCCCATTGTTATTAGTGGTCTAGTTATATCCTATAGCAGCCAACGAATGTTAGCTTTGACTCCTCTAGCTCTTCCTTCTTGATGAAGCCTCGACACTCAGCTTTGAAGGGTGGTTGCGAGGGAAGTAGGTGCCTATGGTGACTTCGTGAAACTCAAGCCCCCCACCGAACAGTCTGAAGACACAATCTTTCGAAGGTGCTCATAGGGGTAGGATGTGCGTTCATGCGTTCATAGGGGTGAGTGTGTGTATGCATTTGTGAGCGTGTGCGTTTTGTAGTGGATTTTCGCAAAAAAATGAGAGAGATGGGCCTTTCGTTTGTATTAAGTTTTGCTCGGTTTTTCCAAAGTAATTATAATGGTCACTGGTGTCTAGGGTCTATGGGCTCACTACCGAGGGCCACATTATTAGTGGTTCAATTACATCCCATAGCAGCCAACGAATATGAGCTCCAACCCCCTAGCACTTCCTTCGCCATGAAGCCTCAGCACTCGACTTTGAAGGATGGTTATGAGGGTAGTGAGAGGCAACGTTCCCGTCAATATATAGCGAGGTGCCTATGGTGACTTTGTCAAGCTCAAGGCCCGCGGGATCAGTGTCAAGATCCAGTATTTCTGAAGTGCTCATAGGTGTAGGGTGTGCATACCTGCATTCATAGGGGTGAGTGTGTGTACGCATTTGTGAGCGTCCTCGTGTTGTAATGGGTTCTCGCAAAAAGAGAGGGGGACGATCTTTTCAATTTGGCTCTAAAAGCATATGAGAACCTGATAGAAATTCGAGATTCTCCACGCCCATATAGTCCTGATCCTGCAAAAGATGAGGAAATCTGTAAACCATATTGACCGCTCTACTTTCATTTTTGAAGGGTTTGGGTCTCTTGTGAGGATGATTGTTTGTTAAGTCAGGTACTATAACTATTTTTTGCTCTACTGGTGTGTGGTGTCCACGAATCTATATATTTGATGTACTATTATGACATATATATTGGACCTGGCTTTATGTGACTATATTTGGTAACAACAGTCATCTTATTCGAACTTGCGGTGGTTTTTTATCTTTCAATTTTTTCCTTTTGAGATCTGTTAATGATGATGTTAATGCCAGTTGCGAGTGATTTGTTAGCATGTTTCTGGTAGTAAATCAAAACTTGTAGTTATAGATTGTGGAATTTCAGGTCGATGTTTGAACTCTAGATCTTGATGTCATAGAAAGGGCAGACTTCTACCTCCTGGAATATTTTACCCAGCAATTGATTGTGTCACACGAATAAGTGCACAAACTTGATGTCTGTAGGCGGGAAACTGAGCAACGCAAGTGCACAAACTTGTATCAGTCATGTGGTTGCTACTATTAATACAGCCGTGGTTTCCCCTAAAAAAGGCGGGGTTCACAAAAAAAATAAAAAAAAATAGTGGGGCGAAAGTTAGTTTTGAGTTCGAGGTAGCTCAGTCGTGTGCCCCTCGACCCCATCATCATCTTCTCCGCCTGGCCGCCCTCCCTTGACCGGACCGTCCCCGCCGCTCCACCATTGAACACCACCGCACCGCCGTTCGCTGGTATGTACGTCCCCAACCTCCAGCCATTACGGGATTTCTGAGGGATAGAATGCATTTATTTTTGGGCATTGCAGGCTCAATAAGCTCGTGGCGTTTATAGGAAATGGAATCAGCATTGGCGGATGCATTTGCTGCATCGGTGAATGCTTGTAAAGCAGAGGTGGATGCTGAAGCAGCACCAGTGGATACATGTGAAGCGGATGCGGAGGCCGATGCTTGTACCGCATCGGAGTCTTGGGAAGTGTTGAGTGATGCTTGGAAAGCGGTGGAGGTGCATTTGAAATCCTCGTCGGCTGCTACTGGAACAAATTTGGCTATGTTGGCTATCGCTGCCAAAGCAACGACTGCGTGGGATGCGAGGAATGCGTCAGCTCGTGGTCGTGCTTCTTCAGCGTCAACGGCTGTGGCTCGTCATTCGTTGGCGGGACCTGCTCCATCTGCTCTGAACTCGTCGACCCCATTGTTTGTTCTGTGTTGAATTTTGTCTCCCTGACTTCCTCCCTCTTTTGTGTATTCTGCTCCGGGGTTTTTTCTGGACGCAGTGGATATTAGTTTAAACTAGTAGTACTGGGAACATAAAATCTATTTAATCAGAAACTAGTGATCTGAATGGGATGAAACTTTCACAGGATTCAAACCTAGGCACCGATGATTTACTGATTTTTTGTCAATTTTTTTCGAATAGTTTTACTTTTTAGTTCAAAATCTGAACTATTGTCATATGTTTGATCTAAGATGGAAGGTGGATTCTAGGGCAAGTCACTGTGAGACTTGGGTTCACCAAGTCACTGAAGCTGCGTCCGTTTTTTCTCCTCTTCTTTATGATAAAACCAGAAAATTCAGGTGGGGGCCTTTCTGTCCTCCCCGGTGACCTAAAAAAAGTTCTTCATTCCCTTTGCCTAGTTCCGACATGCTGAAGCATTTTGCGGTGCTTTCGTACTACTCTGGTTGATTCCTTGTGCTATTTAGGTTATTTTATTGACATATTCTGCTTTTAGGTAGTTTTTCATATGGGTGCAGTTTAGGAAATTCCGATGATAAATTTTCCTGTTAAAATGTATGATGCATTGTGGTGTTTACTTAATTCTTTTTTAGGGTTGTGCATTGTGCTGTTTACTTAATTTTGATGATGCACTTGTGCTATTTACATCATCCTACCAGCTTCGGTGGAAGAACATATGCAACAATCAACAACTTGCCAGGTGATGTATTTGGTCAGATTCTTGTCAGGCTTCCTCTGCACCCATCCTGCATACTGAGGGCATCAGTCACTACAAAATGTTCGATGGACTACATGGGAAGCAATGATTTCAAAAGGCTAACCCTGTCACACAATAGAGGAATGCCGTTACTTGAGGTTTTCACCAATAGTTCCGAGGATGCTCGATTCTTAACAGATCATAATCTTGACCAATCCATCTTCCAGAAGCTGAACAGGCTGGTGGAAGTACATAAATCCTACAAACCATATGTACTCGGATGTCGCAATGGTAGGGTGCTACTTGTAACACCCTCGAATCGGCCCTATGCAAGTTTCAGCACTTCCCGCCAAACCCGCATAGAAACGATTCAAGGATGCCCACCAGGCACTTTCGTGCGGGTGGAAAACGAAGTAATACCATTACACATTAGTCCACAATGGAACCCACAGAACATATATATATATATATACAACAACAACTCCATGAGTCAAGAATACAGATATATGATACAAAGATCCAAATCAGCTTGAAAACGATAGAGCGTCCGACTACGAACAAGATGCAAATGGGGCTAAGATCCCTGAAGAATAACCAATGGCGTCCATAACCCTGCCTAGGCAAATCTGGAAGGGTAACCCTGCTAACGACATCGATCTCAAACCTGCTAAAACAAAAGGGGTGCCGACGAAGCGCAAAGGAAAAATAGGAGCGTCAGTACTGAGGCCAGTACACGACGATGCTAGAATTCGGCGGCTCTCGCCTTCATAGGTATGGTGGACTGAAGCGGCAGCGAAGCATGCACTAAACAACCTATAGAGACTCGATACAACTGTCGGCTATTAGAGAGGAATAAGAAAGACCTATCCGGGAACACCTTATACTAACACCAATCATACCCGTCCTGGTATTCCCCCTCGAGACCAAATGAGGAAATCAAACCGAGGAACTCACACAGTTGGCAGTTTTATCCATTCCATTATAGTTGCAGCACTTACTAGTCAGATATAGATAGCATGAGTCATCCTGATAGCATAAGTAGTGGGCAGTTTAAGTTATCCATTCAGTGGTAGTTGCAGTACTTACTAGTCAGATACAATTAGCATGTGACATCCCAAACCCAGCAGTTGTTGGCACTTTTATTTCATTCCATTGGAGTTGCAAAACTTACTAGGCAGTTATAAAATGACACGATACACCCCAGTTCCACCAGTTGTTGGCACTTTTATTATCCATTCCATTGTAGTGAAGCTGATTACTAGTCACATATTAAGTCAAATTTATAGCACTACTTTAGTTATGCTTGTCTATGATCGAGATACTGTGCTCCAAGTCGTCCATAACCGCGGACACGGCTTTCAGAAAGATTTACCCTGCAGGGGTGCACAAATAGCAACACACACACGATCAACCTCGGAAAAACCAAATCAAAACCCAAAGAGGCCTTCACAACAAAGCAATTACAGGATTCATAAAATATTTCAGGGGGCCACCCCACTAAGCTACCA
This sequence comes from Avena insularis, assembly GCA_023614405.1. Classification (NCBI taxonomy): domain Eukaryota; kingdom Viridiplantae; phylum Streptophyta; class Magnoliopsida; order Poales; family Poaceae; genus Avena; species Avena insularis. The sequence goes on from CM042696.1 coordinate 260,421,512, forward strand.
GCAATGAAGTTGGGCGGCTCTGGAATGGACCCAGGATTTGTGTGGACGGCGATAAACGACTGGGAACCCGAAAGTGTGACTGGGCTTGTCGATATAGCGAAAACGTGTCACGATCCAAAATAGTACAGGTGCTCCACGCACAATCGTAAATAAAGCAGTAAAGCATGGCATAAGTACAGGATAGTAATAAAGCCCCAAACTAGTTTGTGGCCCCAAGAAATAAGAAATGAATCAAGCTCTGGCTAAGGGGGATTCATAGACTCTCCCGGATGTGGATAGTGCGAATAGTCAAGGAACAGGTATCAAGTACTCGGGGCCTACGAGACACAAGTGGACATAAAAACCAAATAGCATATATTGCCCACCGGTGCCTCTTTCATTAGTTATCCCAGCAATTTAATAGTTGTATTTAAAGTCATGATCATCTCCACCCTTAAGCATCTCCACCGTTTAGCATGTGCCAACCTTCCAATCACGGTGGAACGACAACGACACGAAGCAGCACATGAGCAAGCAACTACGACTTGCAAGGCCGACTATTTATCAAACAACAGGAAATAGGATGTGTACAAGGCAATATAGAGGCGGAAAGGTATATACATGGTGCACGGAAACTAAAGCATCACAATACGGGTAGCAATAGATCAACAGGAGGAAGTAAAGACTATAAATGCAAAATAGGTAGAAGGGGGAGAGATACTCGCCTGGGAAAACACTGCCGACGGATCATTATCCGAAGGACTTGCCGATACTCGCATCAACTCATCTGCCTAATCCGTGAAGAAGCAAACACTAGAAGAAACACCGGATGCAATATTTAATACTACGGCAGAAGATCCGACATGATTATGGTATGACGCATGGCATGGCAAGATGCGGTGCAATTTGGCAATATTAAGCGGAACCGGGGTTCCGACAATTAACAGAAGGTTCAAGTTATTTAGCTACCCGCAATTTAAATGTTGTATTGACATGGCAAAACATGGCATTGGTTCGCTACACAAATTTAAATGGAGTCCAGAATAAGACAAAAGTATCCCGCATATTGACTCCATATTTAATTATAAGGTGAATCGGCATAATGCCCCCAAACCACAGACAAGTATGCATGCATGAACAATTTAATATGCGATAGGTATATGTCATATTATAAAAAATAGAGGCTTAGGGTCACACATCTGGGTTCGGAAGATCTTGGTTCCGGGGGTTCGGGGTTCGACAGGGTTCGACAGGGATGGGCCTCGGCGGGAACGTTCTCGAACAATGGAGTAGATCTTGTCGCATCCGTGGCCTTCGGGTCCGTGTAGATGGTCATGGTGTTCAAGGTGGAGAACTCGGTGTTCCGTGTAGGCGACCTTGGCGTCTGGTCCTCGGGCATCGGTGCGGGAAGGAGGTCTTGTCGTACTGGGGTCTCGGTGTCCTCGGATTCCGATTGGAGACCTTGGCGTGGTCCTTGCACAACTTATCGTTTTGGACGACCTTGTTCAGCAAGAGATCTTGCTCGTCGGAAGGGTCTCGGAAAAAACATCAACACGGAAATCATCACCAAACAACAATACCGTGTTCGTGCGGCACGAGACTGAAGTAGTCCGGGTAGCAACACCACGCGTCATCTTCGCACGGTTGCAGCTGCAGTACACCACAACCCATCTTCTCGTGATCAGTACCAAAACAGAACACATAGCCCACCCCACTAGTACTAGAGGAAACCCACATGAACGAACAGAAACATGGAGACCTTGGTAGCGGTAGATGTTGGTCGGGGCGGCTCGGTGCTACGCGCTGCAGGGGATGTGCCGGAAGGCGAAGGACGGAGGGCCGAAGATGCTCGGGAGGAGGGTGTCATCGAAGGACGTGCGCGGGACAGCGAGGCACAGGCGAGAGGAAGACCGCTGCGCCGTCATCGGCTATAGCCAGGAACCACGGAGGCGCGCGGCACGGGAGGTCGAAGGTCATGGGAGGAAGACGGCAGTGATAGGCGACCGCGAGCGTTGCAGGACGTGGACGTGGGAGAGGTGGCGATCGAGGCTCGGGAAGCGTGCGAGGCATCTCTGTGGTGGCGGACGGCGATGGCGCAGGAGCTCGGGGTCGCGACCGGGGCAGAGGGAGGCCAGGACGACGCACACGGGAAGGGCGGGCTCGCCGGCGGCTGCTGCAGAGGCAGGCGCACAGAGCGGCGATGTTTTGAGCTTGATGACGGAGGCGGACGCAGTGGCGGCGGGGCTCGCAGGGAGGAGCCGTGTCAGAGAAGGCCCGTGGCAACGGTGGAGATCGAGAGGGAGTCCGCAGGGGCGGCGGAAGAAGATCGACGGGGAAGAACACCGTAGGGCTACAAGACGAGGCGAGCTCGGGCCGCTGGCGTCCATGGAGGCGGGGTTTTTGGTCGGGCTTGCGAGAGAGGGGCCGTGCGGAAGCAGCAGGAAGGCGACGGCGGTTGCGGGATCGGGGCGAGGACGAGGGGCGCGTGCAGGGTGGGGAACAAGGAGAGGCGGGGTTGGTGGGAAGGGTGAGGGGATCAATAGGAAGGTGGGGACAGGGCCTTGCGTGTCAGGGTGGGGTGGGGAGCGTTGAATGGGTCTGGTGGCATGCAGGTGGTTCGTGCTTGCATCTGGGAACGTGGCGTGCCAGTGTAGGGCGTGTGTGCGTGCGTGTAGGTGCTAGGTGGGTGTGAAGGGGTGGTGGGAGGTGGAGGGAGTGGGTAGACTAGGGTTGGTTGGTTTAGGATTTTATTTTCCTAGGGTTGTAGGCGGCTGCGGGCTGGGCTTTCGGCCTGGCCTATGGCTGCGTCCCCCGATAAAGTATCTTATTTATTTTGTTTTGTTTTGAATAGTCTTTTGTAGGTAGTTTCTACACAAAATAAAATATCTAGAAGGACCGAGTTTTGATTTGAAATAAAGATGGAGGATATTTAGAAAACAAACATAGGCTTTTCGAAAATAGTTTTTAAACAAACCATGCATGATGCTGCTGCTGCTCAAATGCAATGTGGCATGATGACATGAGCATGTTTTCATGATGATGCAATGCACAAAAACACAATGATTTTCTAGTAGTGGTTTTTGCGGGATGCCATACTACTTCATTATCCGCAAGGGTCTAACATGATAAAGTCCTGGGATCCAATAAGTGGAAGTGAAATAGTGATACCAGAACCACCAATTTGGCGGAGACGTGAGTATGATAGCGGCACAATTCTCTGTTCGAGAAATCATGGGCAATTGTCTTCACACTGTTGCAACAATTTCTGGGTTGTTTGGATAGTAATCAATGGTAACCAAGCACTGGTGCAGAGGTACTCATCAGAGTTAGGAAAATGGGAGGACTGGATTGAACCTGCTGAGATGCTGGCTAAGATTGATCGCATGCCATCAACTCTCATAGGGGACATTTTGTACTGGCCAACAATGAACTCCGAATTTATAATTGCCTTCGATAATGTGACAACAAAACTATGTTATATTGAGTGCCCCCATGAGACACATGATATTTCCAGACGCAATTTTTTCATCGCTAAGGGGCATAATGGAGATGTTGCCCTTGCGGTTATAAGAGACTTTAGTCTAAACACGTGGTCCAGTGCAAGATCATCAACAGGCAAATGGGAAGCTTGGGTGCCTCATATAAAGGTTGAGTTGGATACTCTCCTTGGCCTTGATAAATCATGGGCATATGGTGGGAAAGATGCAGTAAGGTTACTCTACGCATTTGAGGATAGAGAAATGATGGTTATATGGGCGAAGGAGGGAGTATTCGAATTAGATCTCAGCAGCATGAAGTCTAAGAAGTTCAGATCTCGTAAATGTTGGTGTACTTTACATCCCTACATTATGACACCTGGTTAGTGCATTCATTCATGTGCAACCCTTGCATTTTTGTACACCTATGATTTTGCTAATCATTTTGTTCATTTCCTTCAGCAACCGACGTGATTCGGAGTGCTAAATCAAAGAAACGAAAAGGAAGTCCTGTCAGCAACATAGCTGATTCAGACTTCAACATCAAGGAGATGAAAATAACACTCGGATGAACAAGCATGGCTTGTTTGGGCAAGCATGGCTTGTTTGGGCAAGCATGTGTTTGCCCAGGTTGTGTTATTTGGAGCTGCAGTCTGATATTTGTTTGTTTTGGTAGCTGATGGAACTATGGCAGCACCTTTGTTTGTGCTAGAGTCACAGCGGTAGGGGTTGGAATATTAGATTTGTCTGTTCGTTTTTGGAGCCTATGTGTGTCTGATAAAACATGGTTTTATATGATGAAATGGTGTTCTCTATATTGTAGTGTATGCGTGATGAAATCTTGTTTTATTTGTTCTACATATACTTTAGCTGGTCTTTGTGTTTTGACAGTATGCTGTAGTAGGAGTATTTGTTTCGCAGCAAGTTTTTTATTTGATCTGAATTAGTACTACCATTTAGTTGAAGAGTTTGTGCTGACACCTAAATAATTAGTAGACCTTGATTGCACACCATTTTCACATGCTTGAATCAGAGCTACTTCAGACATTTGTTTGTTGTTATGTTAAACAAACATTCTTGTATCGGAGATCTGCATTTTCATACGCGTGATAGATAATCACTCTCCCTGGCTTGGATCCCTGAAATAGAGGGAGAACGGCCTATTTTTTTAATTATTCTTTGGACAATCTCTAAATTCAAAATCACTATCGACTGCCAAAACCTACCGCCTACCCCGTTTGAATCGGAGGCATGAGTTGATGTGAGTCTCACCTTAAATTCCTGACCAGATGGCATTCGAACTACACAACCTTTTTTCTATTAATAAAAACTTGGCCGACAGCCAAATTCAAAATCATAATCGGGCGGGAAAATAACCTACCGACCCTGAAGCATTTCGCACCCCCTCTGTTTCAAACATTTTCAGGAAAAATCACCCACCAAGGTAGTACCATTTTTATATTATTACATGGACCCTAGAAAAATTTAAAATATGAGTCAAGCAGCAAAATTTACCGCCTATGCTGTGTGAATGGAAGGTATCCAAGTTTCTGTGCAAAAAACTATTTATGGATGATCAGTTGATGTGACTCTCGGCCTTGAATTCCTGGACAGATATCGTATGGTCTACTACCTTTTTTCTATTAGTAGATGGAGGCTAGCCAAATTCAAAATCTCAATCGAGCGGCAAAATCACCCACCTACCAAGCATTTCCTGCCCCACCGTTTCAAAAACTTTGAGCCAAAATATCCCATCGACCGGGGGAGTACCATTTTTCTATTATTATTATTAGATGGGCGCAAGCCAAATTCAAATTCTCAATCGAGCGGCAAAATCATACACCGACCTTGAAGCATTTCGCGCCCTTCCGTTTCAAAAACTTTAGTATTTAAAATTCCAAATCTACCCATTGTTCAGATGACAAATGGGCATGCTAAAGTCGGTAGCTCGAGGGCATGATCGTAATTATTTTTCTGCTCACCTCTATGGTCCTGATTCCCCTAGTTTTTCCCGCCGGCCCTCCCAAAAATCCTAAGCTCCACTGTCCCCTCCACGACCACCGCGCACACCGGCTTGAGCTGCGTTCTCATGCACCACCGCACAGCTGCTTCACCGACGCTCACCCACCAGATCTAGGATCTGCGATGTTGTTCACTAGGCCGATGGTGTCATCGACCGCCCAATCTCTGCTCCCTCTCCGCGGAAAGCTACCCAACCGTACCGGATCCGCTTCACCGGTGTCCACCGGGCATGATATAGTTCAAAGAGTTCCATGTCCACCGCTCCAGACCAGCTGCACGGCCGTCGCCGTTCACTGCACCGGATCTGCCTCATCGACGCTCTCGTCCACCGCTTTCAAGCCGACATCGATCACCCAAGATCCGCTTCCCCGACGCCAATAGCCACCGCAACCGCAGCACCCTCGGTGACCTGAACGTCACTCGCACAGTACCGGTGATGCTTAGACGCCTCTCCGACCAAGGTTAACCAAATCTCCAACCCGTTTTTGTTTTGTCAGTGGTATAGCAGGTTCAAGCCTATCGCAGTGAACTGCATTTTTGTAATCGTGCTAGTACATACAAGTCACTGGGCATGCCTGTTCTTTGTGCTAGTACATACAATGTCATTAGACATGTTGGTTTGCATTCACTGCTCTACAAATATCAAGTCATGCACATGTTTGCTATTTTGTCATGCACATGTTCTTATCTTAGCTGCTCCGTATACCAGTAAATGCCTGCTATTGTGTAGTTATTGCAAAATGTAATGTCAGTGGAAAATATTAGTGTGGATTCCCTGATACACAGTTAATGACTCTATCTGGTTATTCCTGAGCTAAGTTCCTGCTATTATTTCCTCCCTAGCATCGTTCTGCTATCCTGTGGTACCCGTTCAAACTCTTCGTACTAGTTCGATTATAATTTTGTTGTTGCCATCTGGTTCTTCAAAAGCTGCAACACTCGCTATTTTCGTTTTCTTTGCATAGAGCTCGAAAAGGCAACACTGAACATGTTGGTTTGCACAGCCTACAGGTCCACCAACGATGCCATTATATATTTTCTGTATCTGGTGCTGGTTCGTCCTAATCAACGGCATAATTATTCTTGACTGTATGTTCATTCGTATTTTCCATTCCTGCTCAATAAGTTCTGGTATGATGCGGTTATAATTTATATGTGGTTCATTCTCACCGCAAATTCCGAGTCACCCAATGTATCTTGCATTCCAGGAGATACCACTGCTTCCATATATATTTGCTAAAATGACCTGGCTAGTTTATACTGAAATTCTAAGAAACACTTTATTTGATTGCTCATTTCATTGTTGGCATACTTGTCTAATGCTTGTTTGTCCTATTCTACAGGTTCCCAAGCCACACCATTATATCTCGTATCTGGTTCTGGCTCGTCCTAGGCAACGACATAACTATCCTCTACTATATAGTTCATTCATGGGTTGCATTCCTGCTCTACAAGTTTGTATTATGCACTTATAATTCCTATCTGGTTCATTCTTAGCTATGAGTAGTTTGTCTTCTTTGCTGTATTAACTTGTTATTAGTTAGTTTCAGACTGCAATTATTGCTATCGCCACCAAATAGGGGACTGCAAGATCATATCTCAAGGTGCTTTTCCAATGTATCTGTCACACTCAAAGGGAGATGTAGTTGATGGATTGAGAAAGCAAATTGAGGACTCTGCTATCAACTTGATTCGCAACTGAAGTGCTGAATTTTCTTTCCCTTTTGTTCATATTTTGTAATATTTTTAAGAAGTTTGCAGCTGATGTAATATCTAGATAACTCGCGTAGGACATGTAGGAATTTAGTTGACACTGTCCAAGCATGGCGGTTTTAGAATTACCGAAATAGTAACAGTAACTGGCCAAAACAGTAACATGACAAAACAATGACATACCAAAACATCAACCGTAACTAGCTAAAACAGCAACATGCAAAAATAGTAATAGCGAACAAAGAATAGACGAAACAAAGAATAAGCCAAAACAGTAGCATGCCAAAACACTAGCGTACTGACCAAAGAATCCAGCCGTAATACCAATGCACTGTAACAGAAGAATGTAAATGAATAATAACAGGCCAGAACAGGGGCAACCAGCACAGTAACGGGCCAGAATAGTAAAGGGCCAGAACAGTAATGGACATGAATAGTAGATGGCCAGAACAGTAATGAGCTAGAATAATAAAAGGCCAGAACAGTATCGGACCTTCTCAAAAGTGGGCCCATGACGAAATGTGAGAAACAAAGGACGGCCAACCGTGGGCTTTAACATTATCGGGCCTACTTGACGCAACCTATTAACGGGCCACACAATATTCGAAAAGTGTGGGATTTTGTAGGCTGAAACAGTAACGGGCCTGACATTCACGGACCACTACTGGCCACATCTTTGGGCCCATTTCAAACATTGTCGGACGAATAAGTAACGGGCTGTAATCTTATTGGGCTCTCTTGATGGGCCATCCCACTTAATTATGAGTAGGCCTTGGCTGGGCCTGGCTTCTACCACGGTTTCCGTGGCCATTAACGGTGGTAACTAGTCGTTAATAGTGTTTGCCACGTGGCATTTTGCATGATGTCAGCAGTCAACGCGGCTGGCGAACAACGGCGGAACAAGTTTTCATGGCTGAAGGGTGCAATCCCCCATGGTAAAAAAACCGTGGTAGATTCTTTTGTGACGGGGATTTTACCACGATGGGCATCCGTCGTAGAAGACTTTTTAGCCACGAAAAACAGGCCTTCAACCACGAAAATCGTTCATTGTAAAAGCCAACTTTTCTTGTAGTGAATGCATGTTGTAGTTGAATCCCAGCATGCTGCTAGGGTTCCTGGACATGGTTGGACACATGCTAGAGTGGAAGCATTGCATGTGTTCTTTTCCAAAACCACAATGATGCACACTGATACACACACACATATCCAAGTGGGTGTGGTGATGCAATGCGTGTTGCAGTTGAATCCCAGCATGCTGCTAGGGTTCTTGGACATGGTTGGACACATGCTGGAGTGGCATCATTGTATGTGTTCTTTTCAAAAACCATAATGATGCACATTGATACACACACATCCAAGTGGTTTATGAAAAGGACACACATGCAATGACATCTAGTGGATCCATGTGGTTTATGAAAAGAACACACATGCAATGCCATCTAGTGGATCCATGTGGTTTACATAAAGAACACACATGCAATGACATCTTATGGATCCATGTAGTTTATGAACATAACATTCATGCAATGGCATCTAGTTGAATCCCAGTCGGCTGCTAGGATTCCTAGACATGTTTGGACACATGATGGAGTGGTATCATTGTATGTGTTATTTTCTAAAGCTACAATGATGCACACTGATTCACACACATCCAAGTGGGTGTGGTGATGTAACATCTTTCAAACTGGTGATACAATGCATGTTGCTGTTGAATCCCAACATGCTGCTAGGGTTCATGGACATGGTTGGACACATGCTGGAGTGGCATCATTGCATGTGTTGTTTTCCAAAACCATGATGATGCACACTGATACACAAACACACATCCAAGTGGTTTATGAAAAGGACACACATGAAGTGACATCTTGTGGATCCATGTGGTTTATGAAAAGTACACACATGCAATGACATCAGTGGAGCCATGTGGTTTATGAAAAGGACACACATGCAATGACGCCTAGTGGATCCATGTGGTTTATAAAAAGAACACACATGCAATGACATCTGGTTGAATCCTAGCATGCTGCTAGAGTTCCTGGACATGGTTGGACACATGCTGGAGTGGCATCATTGCATTTGTTATTTTCCAAAACCACAATGATGCACACTGATAGACACACATCCAAATGGTTTATGAAAAGGACACACATGCAATGACATCTAGTGGATCCATATGGTTTATGAAAAGAACACACATGCAATGACATCTAGTGGATCAATGTGGTTTATGAAAATAACACACTAGCAATGACTTTAGTGGATCCATGTGGTTTATGAAGAGGACACATATGCAATGACATCGAGTGGATCCATGTGGTTTATGAAAAGAACACACATGCAATGACATCTAGATGAATCCCAACATACTGCTAGGGTTCCTGGATATGTTTGGACACATGTTGGAAGTGCATTGTTGCATGTGTTCTTTCCCAAAACTACAATGATGCACACTGATACACATACACATCCAAGTGGGTGTGGTGATGTAGCATCTTTCAAACTGGTGATACAATGCATGTTGCAGTTGAATCCCAGCATGCTGCAAGGGTTCCTGGCCATGGTTGGGCACATGCTAGAGTGGCATCATTGCATGTTTTCTTTTCCAAAACCACAATGATGCACACTGATAGACACACACACACACATCCAAGTGGGTGTGGTGATGTAGAATATTTCAAACCGGTGATACAATGCATGTTGTAGTTGAATCCCAGCATGCTGCTAGGGTTCCTAGACATGGTTGGACACTTCCTGGAGTGGTATCATTGCATGTGTTCTTTTCCAAAATCACAATGATGCACACTGATACACACACATCCAAGTGGTTTATGAAAAGGACACACATGCAATGACATCTAGTGGATCCATGTGGTTTATGAAAACTAACACACATGTAATGACATCTAGTGGATCCATGTGGTTTATGAAAAGAACATACATGCAATGATATCAGTGGATCCAGGTGGTTTATGAAAAGGACACACACGCAATGACATCTAGTGGTTCCATGTGGTTTTTGAAAATAACACAAATGCAATGACATCTAGTTGAATCTCAGCATGCTGCTAGGGTTCCTGGACATGTTTGGACACATGATGGAGTGGCATCATTTCATGTGTTATTTTCCAAAACTACAATGATGCACATTGATACACACACATCCAAGTGGGTGTGGTGATGCAATATCTTTCAAACTGGTGTTACAATGCATGTTGCAGTTGAATCCCAGCATGCTGCTAGGGTTCCTAGACATGGTTGGACACATGCTGGAGTGGCATCATTACATGTGTTCTTTTTCCAAAACCACAATGATGCACAGTAATACACACACATCCAAGTGGTTTATGAAAAGGCCACACATGCAATGACATCTAGTGGATCCATGTGGTTTATGAAAAAGAACACACATGAATGACATCTAGTGGATCCATGTGGTTTATGAAAAGAACACACATGCAATGACATCTAGTGGATCCATGTGGTTTATGAAAATAACACACATGCAATGACATCTTGTTGAATCCTAGCATGCTTCCAGGGTTCCTGGACATGTTTGGACACATGCTAGAGTGGCATCATTGCATGTGTTATTTTCCAAAACCACAATGATGCACACTGATACACACACATCATAGTGGGTGTGGAAATGCAGGATCTTTCCAACTGCTGATACAATGCATGTTGTAGTTGAATCCCAGCATGTTGCTAGGGTTCCTGGACATGGTTGGAGACATGCTAGAGTGGCATTATTTCATGTGTTCTTTTCCAAAACCACAATGATGCACACTGATACACACACATATCCAAGTGGTTTATGAAAAGGACAAACATGCAATGACATCTAGTGGATCCACGTGGTCTATGAAAAAGAACACACATGCAATGACATCTATTGGATCCATGTGATTTATGCAGAGAACACACAAGAAACGACATCAGTGGATCCATGTGGTTTATGAAAAGGACACACATGCAATGGCATCTAGTGGATCCATGTGGTTTATGAAAAGAACACACATGCAATGACATCTAGTATAATCCCAGCATTCTACTAGGCTTCCTGGACATGTTTGGACACATTCTGGAGTGGCATAATTGCATGTGCTCTTTTCTGAAACCATAATGATGCACACTAATAGACAAACACACACACAAACACATCCAAGTGGGTGTGGTGATGCAGCATGTTTCAAACTGGTGATACAATGCATGTTACAGTTTAATCCCAGCATGCTGCTAGGTTTCCTGGACATGGTTGGACACATGCTGGAGTGGCATCATTGCATGTGTTCTTTTCCAAAACCACAATGATGCACACTGATACACATACACATCTAGGTGGTTTATGAAAGGACACACAACCAATCACATCTAGTGGATCCATGTGGTTTATGAAAAGAACACACATGCAATGACATATAATGGATACATGTGGTTTATGAAAAGTAGACACATGCAATGACATAAGTGGAGCCATGTGGTTTATGAAAAGGACACACATGGAATGACATCTAGTGGATCGATGTGGTTTATGAAAAGAACACACATGCAATGACATCAGTGGATCCATGTGATTTATGAAAAGAACACACATGCAATGACATTAGTGGATCCATGTGGTTTATGAAAAGGACACACATGTAATGACATCTAGTGGATCCATGTGGTTTATGAAAATAACACACATGTAACAACATCTAGTTGAATCCCAACATGCTGCTAGGGTTCTTGGACATGGTTGGACACATGCTGGAGTGGCATCATTGTATGTGTTCTTTTCAAAAACCATAATGATGCACACTGATACACACACATCCAAGTGGTTTATGAAAAGGACACACATGCAATGACATCTAGTGGATCCATGTGGTTTATGAAAAGAACACACATGCAATGACATCTAGTGGATCCATGTGGTTTACGTAAAGAACACACATGTAATGACATCTTATGGATCCATGTGGTTTATGAACATAACATTCATGCAATGGCATCTAGTTGAATCCCAGTAGGTTATGTCTACGCACTTCTATTATTGTAGATAGTTGTTGGGCCTCCAAGTGCAGAGGTTTGTAGAACAACAGCAAGTTTTCCCTTAAGTGGATCACCCAACTTTTATCAAACTCAGGGAGGAAGTGGTCAAAGGTATCCCCTCTCAAGCAGTCCTGCAATCAAGATACAAGAAGTCTCTTGTGTCCCCAACACACCCAATACACTTGTCAGGTGTATAGGTGCACTAGTTCGGCGAAGAGATAGTGAAATACAAGTGGTATAGATAATTATAAGTGGTAATGGTGATAGAAAAAAGCTTAATGGCGTGGAAAATACTAAAGGCAAACTGAAATAAAGATGGCAGCAAGCAAACATGTAACAGATCTAGTTTCAAATGGTGTTTCAATGCTTAGAAACAAGACCTATGGATCATACTTTCACTAGTGAACACTCTCATATAAATATGTTCTTCTTTATGATACTACACTGAACTACTCTCCGGTTGGACACTCTAATCCATGGTAGGGCTATAACAGCACACCTCAAAGTAAGCCTTTCCCCATCTAGATAACCCCACACTGTCACCTTGAGTACTAGATGGTTCAAACAAACACCACAATTTCATAGAGACATCCAACTCCAAATATAACTCATAACAAGTATTTGTAATCTCTAGCCTAAGTTCCACCATGGTGTGCATGCTGTCACTTTCACACACATGGGGAGAGCAGAGATCTATTAAGAACTTGAGTAGCAAGGTAGATCTATAGATTACAAGCTCATGATCTCAATAAGATCATGCATAGAGAGAGAGAGATGAACACATAGCTACCTGTAGAACCCTTAGCCTCGAGAGAGAACTACTCCCTCCTCATCATGGGAATCAGCAATGGTGATGGAGATGGCGGTGGAGATTGATGGAGATGGCTCTGCAGGCACTTCCCCGTCCCAGCAGGGTGCCGGAACAGAGACTTTCTGTCCCCCGAATCTTCCCTTCGGTGGCGGCAGAACTGCGGAACTTTTCGTGTATTTCTGATTGACGATCTAGGGTTTTGGTATCGGGAGGCTCTTATAGGCGAAGGAGGCAAGGTCGGCGGCCAGCCAGGGGGCCCACACCATGCCCTGCCTAGGGACCAGCGCTGGGGGGTGGCCACCAGCCCCTCTCCGACTCGCCTTCTGGCTCCGTGAGTCTTCCGGGAAAATAGGCACTTTGGCGTTTGTGCCGTATAATTCGAGAATATTCATTTTCGACTTTTCCGGAACCAAAACAGCAAAAAACAGGCAACTGCATGGCTCTTGTTAATAGGTTAGTCCAAGAAATCATATGAAAAGTACTCCAAAGTGTGGACAAAACATAAGAAAGTATATAAAACCAAGCATGGAACATCAAAAATTATAGATACATTTGCAATGTATCAACATCCCCAAGCTTAACTCCTGCTCGTCCTCGAGTAGGTAAGTGATAAAAAGAAAGAATAATTTTTGAGGTGACATGCACCATCAAAGTGATATAATACTATCCTATGGACTGAACTAAACCTCTATTCCGTATTTAAATCGTCATGCATACATTTGTGCACTTGTTTATGATTGTATGGTTGTTTATGTTGTATGCGATTGTTTGATCGATAGATTATGAGGAGTGCAACGTCTGTGATTGCAATGAATGCTTGAACGAATCCAACAACTATCAAGGAAAGTAGATGATATTTTGTTCATGAATCATCCTACTTTTTTCCTATGCATGTGTAGTGTATTTTTTTCGTAGTTGCATGTGTAGGAATTACTATCGCTATGCTATGTCCTATGTATCTTGGTAGGAGTCACTTGTAGTTAAGCCATCGTATGTTAGATGTGCTTAGCCATGCTATTCTAGACGGGGAAGGGACTACACCATGCTATAGTAGTGTATATGTTTTGTTCAACTAAAACAACTTAATTAATGAATCTCCTGGGTATGCTGGGATTGATAATTTTTGGTGGTTTTAATACAGAAAGGCACCCAGGACCCTGAGAAATGATTGGTTTCTTTATTTGGTAGCTTACATGTATAACCATGTGCTAGTAAGAAATGGGTGGCTGGGTGGACTTAGTAGGTTGTGGTGACTCCAACCCTACGTAGCCATAGATGTAGTGAATGGTAGGTTGGTACGGTGTGTGGATGGGTTTCAGAAGCTCTTCCCAAACAGTCTCTTCTTGGACTTTTCCCTATCATGACACAATATGATTGTGATGGTACGAACTGGGTTGGCCAGGTCGCATGGGTAAAGTGTACAAACCCCTGCAGGGTGTAAAACTAAGTGCTTAGCCGTGTCCCCGATTATGGACAATTTGAGTTGCTGGATATTGAGGCTATGACATATTTGAAGAAAATATGCCCTAGAGGCAATCATAGAGATGATTGTATTTCATGTGTATCCATTAGTTATTATAATGTTCCTTGAATATCCATATATCAGGCAACTTGTATTGATTGGCAATTATGTGAATTGTTTGTAAAACTCTTTACTTGTATGGTTATCTAATAGTTGTCCCTAATCAGAGTTCATGTGAGAACACACGTGAATATTAGACTAGCATATCGATTGGTTGATGACTATGTTTCGCAAGTCATAGACATGGAGATGTCAAACCAATAATATGGACACATGTTATGAATATGAGGTTGGACTGACCCAACTTGAGACTGGCAATAATACTTGCAGCTCTCTCTACACATCATGTACGTTTTGTCCTTAGACCTGATATTGTCGCATGTACTTGAGATGTGGATCGACCTACTTTGGGGCTATCAAACACTACTCCGTAACTAGGTAATTATAAAGGTAGTTTTCGGGTTTGTCCTGATACATGCTTCAAGGCATTGGTCAATCAAGATAGGATTTTCCCTTCTCTACTTGAGAGAGATATCTCTGGGCCCCTCAAGTGATCGAATCCAGAAGTGCATGGCCGTGCTACATATGGTTAAGAGTTAACCTAGTAAAGGGATTCTGAGTCACAGTATCGAGAAAGAGAGGTCAGCTTGGAGCTAGACCAAATATCGTAGGGCAAAGGGAAAGACATGTACTCAACCTTGTGATGGTTTGTCTGAATGATCTTTATATGCATTTAGGAGTTGGCACGTCTTGCTAGAGGCCGCTACCAACTATTGATGGAGTAAGTGTACTCGTGTCATGTTTGTACGTGTATGAACATATAGGTTCACACACTTTAGGGGCTAGAAGCCTAATGAGGATTGGATCCAAACTAGACCAGGCTTAGGCTACTAATGGGATGCTAATGTAGAAGCCCACCAGGGATGCCTATATAAGAGAGAGTAAGGCGAGCTAAATAAGGTTGAGCATTGCACCCAGCCGCCACTCCTCTCATGCATGTGTTGCACGAGAAGACCTAGCAGTCTGGTGTGTAACGGCTTCCACTCTGGACGTGTGGATACCTCGGAGGTGCTACAGCTGTAGCACTTGGATGATCCACGCAAAGGGGAGCTCCTCGTGGGACAAGGACGAGGAGGAGGCATAGAACATCTACACTACCTCGACGTGCTTCATCGAGTTCCGCAACTGCACGTCTAGTGGTAATCCCGCAATCTATGACATTAGTATTAATGGTTGACGCGGTAGAATTTTTTTGATTTATGCTAGCGTAGCCTACCCGTTTCCCTTCAATATTCTCGCTCACCCTTATTTCTCAATTACTAAAACTTGATGGGTGAACTTAATGGGTTGTTGTGATCAAACTTGATTCAAAAGTAGGGTAAAACTATTTAAGAAAATGCAAGCTAACCAAAGCTCCACTTAGCCAAATAAGCATGTAGTTGCTAGGTATATTGTCTCCTTACTTAGCTCTACTTGCCATACATTCCAAGTATTGAACCCTCAGGGCTGCTACGTTTTATGTTGCAGGTTATACCGATTCGGAGTGATCGAATTTAGGTTGCGGTACTCCACTTGACACTTGTTCACTTGTGGGCCATTTGAAGATGGAGCTTATTATATGTTTATGTTTTTGTATGCTACTTGATTATTTGGGCTAGCCTTTGAGCTATGCATATTGTAATAAATGAATAGTCTGGATCATTTCATTACTTTATGATGCACGGATTTACTTTGTTATTCATCTATGTTCTATGTAAGCCAATGAACGGATCCAGGGATTGGCATGTTGCATAGAAGCTATAGTCTTTTCAGTATTGTAGTGTTAAATGTGTGTGTGTATCAGTGTGCATCATTGTGGTTTTGGAAAAGAACACATGCAATGATCCACTCCAGCATGTGTCCAACCATTTCTAGGAACCCTAGCAGCATGCTAGGATTCAACTTCAACATGCATTGTATCACCAGTTTGAAAGATGCTACATCACCACACCCACTTGGATGTGTATGTGTATTAGTGTGAATCATTGTGCTTTTGGGAAAGAACACATGCAACGATGCCACTCTAGCATGTGTCCAAATATATCCAGGAACACTAGCAGCATGCTGGGATTCAACTAGATGCCATTGCATGTGTGTTCTTTTCATCAACCACATGGATCTACTAGATATCATTGCATATGTGTCCTTTTCATAAACCACATGGATCCACTGATGTCATTGCTTGTGTGTTCTTTTCATAAACCACATTGATCCACTAGATGTCATTGCATGTGTGTTCTGTTCATAAACCACATGGCTCCACTAATGTCATTGCATGTGTATACTTTTCATAAACCACATGGATCCACTATATGTCATTGCATGTGTGTTATTTTCATAAACCACATGGATCCACTAGATGTCGTTGGATGTGTGTCCTTTCATAAACCACCTAGATGTGTGTGTATCAGTGTGCATCATTGTGGTTTTGGAAAAGAACACATGCAATGATGCTGAAGGGAATATGCCCGAGAGGCAATAATAAAGTGGTTATTATCTTATTCCATGTTTATGATAAATGTTTATTTTGCATGCTAGAATTGTATTGATCGGAAACATCAATACATGTGTGTTTAATAAACAAAAGGGGTTCCTAGCTATGCCTCTCTTATAGACTAGCTTGTTGATTAACATGATGATCAAGGTTTCCTGATCATGGACATTGGATGTTGTTAATAACAAGGTCACACCATTGGTGGAATGATGTGATGAACATTCATCCGAAGTATAGCATTACGATCAAGTCATTATGTTTATATTGCTATAACATCATACAAAGTAGTCTTAGTCCTTGACCATGAGATCATGTTAATTGCTAACACCGGAAGAGTATCTTGATAACATCAAACGTCACACCGTAACAGGGTGACTATAAAGGTGGGTTCAGTGCTACGAAGGTGTTATGTTGAGGCTCATGGATCAAGAGTGGAATTTGTCAATCTCGATGACGGATAGATATACTGGCCCTCGGTGATATCACATTGAAATAGCTTGCAAGCAAGTGATGTGATCACTAGAATGTTATATCACGGGAACAAGAAAAGAGTGCATGTCGGTAACGAGATCAAACTAGGTATGGAGATACCGATGATCGAATCTCGGACATGTAATATATCGGGGGACAAAGGGATTTAGTTACTAGCGTTAAAGGTTCTCACGATCATAGAAGTCATCGTTGAATGTGTAGGAGTCAGTATGGATCTCCAGGTCCCGCTGCTGATTATTGATCGGAGAGAGGTCTCGATCATGTCTGCATTATTCGCGAACCGTAGGGTGACACACTTAAGGGATACCGACACCATTTGGAGCAAATATGTTTCAGATAAAGATTTAACAAAGCGCTGGAATTATTTCAATAGACACCAAAACTGTTTCGGGTGAAATTGCTGAAATTGGTTCTGCATGTAATATTGAAATGTTGCATGGTGTTTTATGTGAATGTTTGTTAATTAAAGTAATTAACAAAATTCTGAATAATAATAATAAATGAGTTTTATTAAATGAGAGAGCATTAAATTTGGAGAAATTTAATGCATTTAAAGTGGAGACTTTAAAAGAGAATGTGAAGGGGCAAATTTATGTGGAGGGAGTTACCACCACATGAATGGAGGAGGTGCGCCGGCCATGAAGGAGGGTCACCCCCTCCTCCTATAAAATTCCACCCCCTCCTCACTTCTCACACACACCTCCTTGTGAAGGATCTCTCTCCCCCTCTAGTATTATTTCCCCATGGTCTCGGATTAGCGAGATACATGTTCCCAGTGGCTTTATCTGGAAAGGAGTTGCTGCTTCCGCTGCTTTGCTGGAGCGAGGGACGGAGGATGTCGGGGTACCGGACGTGTGTGCGATCACGGATGCACCCCTGCTTTGCGGTGCTGGACTTGGTGGTGCTGGAGCTGGATCTGATGGACGTGCTGGAGCCAGACCTTCTGGACTTCATCACGATCTTGAGATCGGCAAGTGTACGACTACATCAACCACGAGTTCCTACTCGTTAACAAAGCTCGTTGTCTATGAGGTTAAGTTCTTGTTGGATGTATTTCCACCCGTTGCTTTGTACCTAGTAACTAGATCTTGGCGTGTAGTTCACACCGTAGGAAATTTTTTGTTTTCTATGTTGCGGACCCAACAGTGGTATCAGAGCCTGATCTATGCGTAGGTGCTTAGCACGGGTAGTACACATATGTTGATATGTGGGCGATGATGATCATGTTATTGCATCTTATATGTATTTTGGATATTGGTGGCATAGTGGGATGAAGCAGCCCGGACCAACCTTACATGTCATCGTACATAAGACTGGTTCCACGACTGACATGCAACTTGTTTTGCATAAGTGGCTGGCGGGTGTCTGTCTCTCCTACTATAGTCAATATCTGATTTACAACGAGTTGCTAATAACTTAGTTATCCTTGTTGTGGTTCATGTTCGTAGGTAAGAACGGTTCTATCTCCGAAAGCCCTAAGCCACGTAAAACTTGCAATTGATAAATTAGAGGCGTCTAGTTTAGATCGTTGCTCGGCTAGTGTATTGATATGGTATTGTTGTAAGTAGATGTATGATAGATACTCTTACAACACACTCAACCTGTAAGTTCCATAGACCTTGGCCTTACACACAAAGGAATGATAGAGATCATACCATGATGCAAGTGATATAGATCAAATGCATGGACCATATAATCTCACTTTACACATTAGATGTTAGCATCTTATACTGCTAGTATGGCGTTTTCTGTAGCATTGTAAGATGATCCCTCTTTTAGATATCAAGATAAAAATGTGTTCTTCCTTAAGTATGCACCGTTTTGTGGATCGTATTTCGAGACATCACGTGATGATCGGGTGTACTCGACTCTACGCTTTCATACAAACGGGTGTAAGACAGTTTTACACATGCGAGTACTAAGGTTCTTACTTGGCGAGCCTAGCATGTACAGATATGGCCTCGGAACACGGACCGAAAGGTTAAGCATGAGTCATATAGTTGATATGATGCCCATATATATGCTCGCCTTTCAAGCTACATCAACTCACGTGATGATCGGACTTGGTGGAGTGGATTTGGTTCATGTAATCACCAAAAAGGCACGAGGGATGTCGTTTTTGAGTGGGAGTTCATTTCTAATTTGGATTAGTCAAACCAAATTTGTCATAAATTAAATCAAAGTGAATTTTCATAGTTTGTTGTAGTCATTGGCATTCGTTTTCTACCTTATGCTTAGTTTTTATTTGAGATAATAGAACTATAGAATTCTGGATATTTACTTTACAAACTGGTATTGTATTGTTTCGAATGTCAATTTAAAGTTTATAAGTCCTATTGCAAACTTTCAGCAAACTCTATTTACTCCATGAAGTTTAATAAGTAGTATTAAATCAAGAGTAAGAATTCCAATGTTAGTATCTAAAGTATCATGTTTGCCTCCATGATTATTGATATTCAAAAAGTTGTTTTAATATCAAGATTATATTGGAGCTGAAAATTGTTTCAGAGACCATCATGTGTGAAAGATATTGTGATATCTGAAACAATGTTTTTTGGTTGCATTATGATAGAGTATAATTTATCAAAATACATGTTCTCATATTGTATGAGAATTTGTGAAGGATGGAGATGCTAGGCATCCGAATCTACCAAAAAGGTTTTGGGAACTGATATTATACTCGCAATTCTTCCTTATAGGCTATAGTAGCTTGATCATGAAAGTTGTCATGATAAGGATGAATAGAAGATGTAAGTAAAATGTTTACTACACTAATAGATTACTAAAGAATGGATTTTTGAAAGAACACCAAACATTTGATGATGGTGATCCACTTCAAAGTGCAAGTCCAAAGGTATTAGTATTTGACTATATACGCTTTGTACCATGTGTCATGTTGATGACACTACTATTGATGTTGATAGATTCTTTTAAAAGAAAAGGAATTGCTGAAAGAGAATCTATAAAATATTTGGCAGAAAATAAAAGGTTGGAGATGTCCAACTTAGGTATATAGAAGATATACATGTTATGGCTATATTCCTTGCTTGTTAAACAATGTGGTTCTTAGGTATTGGATACTGGTATTGGATACCGAATTGGTTGGTATGAAGTGTCATACAGGACAACGCAATTCATGAACTACAATGGCCTAAGTAACCAGCAAGAGAATGAGTGATGATGTTCATCGAAAACAAATAAAGTGTTATTGTGTTTTTCGTTGTCATCAAACCAAGCCTTCAAGATTTGTTTAAATAATTGTTATTTTGTTCCGGTATCATGAGAACAATGGATGTTCAAATAATTACCGTATTCCATAAAGGATGGATGAACTTTTACAAGTCTAGTTGGAGAAATCACATCCATAAACACTATTGCTAAAATGTCGCAAGACAAATGATTGAAAGATCACTTATGAAGTGACATCGCTGTTTAAATTATATTTGAAAGAAAACATGAAGAAACTCCATGTTGATGGATTTTTGGAGTCTTTGATTTTGATCAATTGATGCATGTGAGACTTTCCTCGAGATAATTGAAACTCCGTCCATAGGCCAGAGAGGAATGGATGACTAGCTTATTGGAAATTGTGCATGTTGATGTGCATAGTCCATTATGTATAGCCATATGCGATGGATCTTTTTGCTTCATATGCTTTCTCAAATTTGAGTGAATATATCTATATATTTACTTAATAAGGAAGAAGTATGAAACATTTGAAAAATGTTCAAAGACTTTCAAGATGAAGTGGAAAATCATTGTAAAAAGAAAATAAAGAGTTTATGATTCGATCATAAAGGAAGATATTTGAGTTACATGTTTAGCAAAAACACCTAAGACTTTAGGAATGTTGGGTCCGGAGCATAGAAAACAAAAAAATTCCTATGATGAGAACTATACACCAAGATCTATCTACTAGATACAGAGCAACGGGTGGACATACATCCATGGAGAACTTACCCTCGAAGACAACGAGTTTTGTTAACGAGTAGGAACTCGTGGTTGATGTAGTCGTACGCTTGCCGATCTCAAGATCGTGTGGAAGTCCGAGCACCTCAAATCAGCAGCGCATCCGTCCTCGCACACACGTTCAAGCCACCGGACAACCTCCACCTCCTCGCTCTAGCGAATCAGCGGAAGCAGCAACTCCTTCCAGACGCAAGGCCACCGGGAACATGTATCTCGCTAATCCGTGGTCATGGGGAAATATCTAGTGGGGGAGAGAGATCCTTCACGAGGAGGTGTGGTTTGTGAGAGGGAAGAGGGGGGCTTTATATAGGAGGGAGGGAGACCCCTCCCCTCCCATAGCCGGCGCATGAGGGGGGGGACTCCTCCCCTCCTTCATTCATGTGGTGAACCTCCACTCACATAAACATGGCCTCCACCCAAAATCCCACTCACATGTATTTAATTTCCACCAAATTAAATGCAACTCTCAATTAATAAAACTCTTTTATTTATTTTATTCAGAATTTTGTTAATTAATTTAATTAACAAACATTCACATAAAACCCCTTGCAACATTTAAATATCACATGCAGAACCACTTTCTGGAATTTCACCCGAAACAATTCCGATTTCTATCGAAACAATCCTTATTTCTATCGAAACATTTCCTGCGCTTTGCAAACCTTTTGTCTGGAACATATGTGCTCCTAAATGGTGTTCGGAAACCCTTAAGTGTGTCACCCTACGGTTCGCGAATAATTCAGACATGATTGAGACTCCTCTCAGATCAATAATCAGAAGCGGGACCTAGAGATCCATACTGACTCCTACACATTCAACGATGACTTCTATGATCGTGAGAACCTTTAATGCTAGTAACTAAATCCCTTTGTCCCCCGATATATTACATGTTCGAGATTCGATCATCGGTATCTCCATACCTAGTTTGATCTCGTTACCGACATGCACTCTTTTCTTGTTCCCGTGATATAACATTCTAGTGATCACATCACTTGCTTGCAAGCTA
This sequence comes from Avena insularis, assembly GCA_023614405.1. Lineage (NCBI taxonomy): Eukaryota > Viridiplantae > Streptophyta > Magnoliopsida > Poales > Poaceae > Avena > Avena insularis. Next base: position 260,444,069 of record CM042696.1, read on the forward strand.
TTTCAATGTGATATCACCGAGAGGGCCCAGAGTATATCTATCCGTCATCGGGATTGAAAAATTCCACTCTTGATCCATGAGCCTCAACATAACACCTTCGTAGCACTGAACCACCTTTATAGTCACCCTGTTACGGTGTGACATTTGATGTTATCAAGATACTCTTCCGGTGTTAGCAATTAACATGATCTCATGGTCTAAGGACTAAGACTACTTTGTATGATGTTATAGCAATATAAACATAATGACTTGATCGTAATGCTATACTTCGGATGAATGTTCATCACATCATTCCACCAATGGTGTGACATTGTTATTAACAACATCCAATGTCCATGATCAGGAAACCTTGATCATCATGTTAATCAACAAGCTAGTCTATAAGAGAGGCATAGCTAGGAACCCCTTTTGTTTATTAAACACACATGTATTAATGTTTCCGATCAATACAATTCTAGCATGCAAAATAAACATTTATCATAAACATGGAATAAGATAATAACCACTTTATTATTGCCTGTCGGGCATATTCCCTTCAGCATCATTGCATGTGTTCTTTTCCAAAACCACAATGATGCACACTGATACACACACATCTAGGTGGTTTATGAAAGGACACACATCCAACGACATCTAGTGGATCCATGTGGTTTATGAAAATAACACACATGCAATGACATATAGTGGATCCATGTGGTTTATGAAAAGTATACACATGCAATGACATTAGTGGAGCCATGTGGTTTATGAATAGAACACACATGCAATGACATCTAGTGGATCAATGTGGTTTATGAAAAGAACACACAAGCAATGACATCAGTGGATCCATGTGGTTTATGAAAAGGACACATATGCAATGATATCTAGTAGATCCATGTGGTTGATGAAAAGAACACACATGCAATGGCATCTAGTTGAATCCCAGCATGCTGCTAGTGTTCCTGGATATATTTGGACACATGATAGAGTGGCATCGTTGCATGTGTTCTTTCCCAAAAGCACAATGATGCACACTAATACACATACACATCCAAGTGGGTGTGGTGATGTAGCATCTTTCAAACTGGTGATACAATGCATGTTGAAGTTGAATCCTAGCATGCTGCTAGGGTTCCTAGAAATGGTTGGACACATGCTGGAGTAGATCATTGCATGTGTTCTTTTCCAAAACCACAATGATGCACACTGATACACACACACATTTAACACTACAATACTAAAAAGACTGTAGCTTCTATGCAACATGCCAATCCCTGGATCAGTTCATTGGCTTACATAGAACATAGATGAATAACAAAGTAAATCCGTGCATCATAAAGTAATGAAATGATCCAGACTATTCATTTATTACAATATGCATAGCTCAAAGGCTAGCCCAAATAATCAAGTAGCATACAAAAACAAAAACATATAATAAGCTCCATCTTCAAATGGCCCACAAGTGAACAAGTGTCAAGTGGAGTACCGCAACCTAAATTCGATCACTCCGAATCGGTATAACCTGCAACATAAAACGTAGCAGCCCTGAGGGTTCAATACTTGGAATGTATGGCAAGTAGAGCTAAGTAAGGAGACAATATACCTAGCAACTACATGCTTATTTGGCTAAGTGGAGCTTTGGTTAGCTTGCATTTTCTTAAATAGTTTTACCCTACTTTTGAATCAAGTTTGATCACAACAACCCATTAAGTTCACCCATCAAGTTTTAGTAATTGAGAAATAAGGGTGAGCGAGAATATTGAAGGGAAACGGGTAGGCTACGCTAGCATAAATCAAAAAAATTCTACCGTGTCAACCATTAATACTAATGTCATAGATTACGGGATTACCACTAGACGCGTAGTTGCGGAACTCGATGAAGCACGTCGAGGTAGTGTAGATGTTCTATGCCTCCTCCTCGTCCTTGTCCCACGAGGAGCTCCCCTTTGCGTGGATCATCCAAGTGCTACAGCTGTAGCACCTCCGAGGTATCCACACGTCCAGAGTGGAAGCCGTTACACACCAGACTGCTAGGTCTTCTCGTGCAACACATGCATGAGAGGAGTTGCGGCTGGGTGCAATGCTCAACCTTATTCAGCTCGCCTTACTCTCTCTTATATACGCATCCCTTGTGGGCTTCTACATTAGCATCCCATTAGTAGCCTAAGCCTAGTCTAGTTTGGATCCAATCCTTATTAGGCTTCTAGCCCCTAAAGTGTGTGACCCTATATGTTCATACACGTACAGACATGACACGAGTACACTTACTCCATCAATAGTTGGTAGCGGCCTCTAGCAAGACGTGCCAACTCCTAAACGCATATAAAGATCATTCAGACGAACCATCACAAGGTTGAGTACATGTCTTTCCCTTTGCCCTACGATATTTGGTCTAGCTCCAAGCTGACCTCTCTTTCTCGATACTGTGACTCAGAATCCCTTTACTAGGTTAACTCTTAACCATATGTAGCACGGCCATGCACTTCTGGATTCGATCACTTGAGGGGCCCAAAGATATCTCTCTCAAGTAGAGAAGGGAAAATCCTATCTTGATTGACCAATGCCTTGAAGCATGTATCATGACAAACCCGAAAACTACCTTTATAATTACCTAGTTACGGAGTAGTGTTTGATAGCCCCAAAGTAGGTCGATCCACATCTCAAGTACATGCGACAATATCAGGTCTAAGGACAAAACGTACATGATGTGTAGAGAGAGCTGCAAGTATTATTGCCAGTCTCAAGTTGGGTCAGTCCAACCCCATATTCATAACATGTGTCCATATTATTGGTTTGACATCTCCATGTCCATGACTTGCAAAACATAGTCATCAACCAATCGATATGCTAGTCTAATATTCACGTCTGTTCTCACATGAACTTTGATTAGGGACAACTATTAGATAACCATACAAGTAAAGTGTTTCACAAACAATTCACATAATTGCCAATCAATACAAGTTGCCTGATATATGGATATTCAAGGAACATTATAATAACTAATGGATACACATGAAATACAATCATCTCTATGATTGCCTCTAGGGCATATTTTCTTCAAATATGTCATAGCCTCAATATCCAGCAACTCAAATTGTCCATAATCGGGGACACGGCTAAGCACTTAGTTTTACACCCTGCAGGGGTTTGTACACTTTACCCATGCGACCTGGCCAACCTAGTTCGTACCATCACAATCATATTGTGTCATGATAGGGAAAAGTCCAAGAAGAGACTGTTTGGGAAGAGCTTCTGAAACCCATCCACACACCATACCAACCTACCATTCACTACATCTATGGCTACGTAGGGTTGGAGTCACCACAACCTACTAAGTCCACCCAGCCACCCATTTCTTACTAGCACATGGTTATACATGTAAGCTACCAAATAAAGAAACCAATCATTTCTCAGGGTCCTGGGTGCCTTTCTGTATTAAAACCACCAAAAATTATCAATCCCAGCATACCCAGGAGATTCATTAATTAAGTTGTTTTAGTTGAACAAAACATATACACTACTATAGCATGGTGTAGTCCCTTCCCCGTCTAGAATAGCATGGCTAAGCACATCTAACATACGATGGCTTAACTACAAGTGACTCCTACCAAGATACATAGGACATAGCATAGCGATAGTAATTCCTACACATGCAACTACGAAAAAAATACACTACACATGCATAGGAAAAAAGTAGGATGATTCATGAACAAAATATCATCTACTTTCCTTGATAGTTGTTGGAGTCGTTCAAGCACTCATTGCAATCACAGACGTTGCACTCCTCATAATCTATCGATCAAACAATCGCATACAACATAAACAACCATACAATCATAAACAAGTGCACAAATGTATGCATGACGATTTAAATATGGAATAGAGGTTTAGTTCAGTCCATAGGATAGTATTATATCACTTGATGCATGCAAAAGTGTTTTAGTGCAATATAGTATTTGTCACTAATCTTTGATTGCCAATAAAGGGGTTTTAACAGATGTTGTAACTTCTGTCCTCCTTGTCGAATTAAATCTGAATCTGAAGTGTAATAGATAAAGGGCATCAATACGAACCAGTAGCAATTGGATTCACCTAATCAGAGTTGTAGATATTTTTCTAGGATTTAATTAGTGTTTAATGGAGTTTAAACCAATTAAATAGTTCTAAAGGTCTACAATAAAAACTAAAAGCAGATCTGTAATCTACAAGGGATTGTGAACTCATGGACATATTGTTCATATTTTTCGGAGCTATAAATACTTTGCTATAAATTTAATGATCTATAAAGCCATTAAAACTAATTAAATTGTCACGGGGTAACTAATCTGCAAAAGCTAGATCTAACCAGATATTATTAAACTAAATTATAATAGCTTTAATTTGATATATTTTACTAAATTTTTGGGCAAAGTATGAATTTTCTACGAATTTTAGAAGTTAGATCAGTTTTCTGCAAAATTTAATTGTTAAACTATTTTATTTATTGCATCAGCACCGAGTCAGCGCTGACTAGGATAAAGTGGCTGATGAGGCAAACCACACGGCGCGCTGTTGTTGGCCCATACCACTTTGGTGGAAAACTAGTCTGGGCCACAAATTTCAGATCGGACGGAGGGGGGGGGGGGATCACGAGCTGCTTACCGGCGGCAACGGCATCGACAGGCAGCGGCGGTGCGGGCGCGTTGGTCAGCGGCGGTCCGGCGGTCCTCGGCTTCGGAGACCTTGACTACAACATTCATCTCCTCCTCGCGATCAGCTTCATGTCCATGGCGGCGGTTCTCTCTTCCTCGAACGGCAGCAAACGACGACGGGACGTCCGCGGCTCCAGCGAACTTCAGCGAGAAATCGTCGATGTTCCGCTATGACCGAGAGGGAGAAAAGGGGATGGGGTGAGGCGATGGTTCACGGAGAGCACAAAAAAGGAAGAGCAAGGGGGGCTCGGAACCGATGGCCGCGGCGGCTTCCCAGAGTTGCTACGACGGTGGTGTAAATCGAGCTCGATTCCCGAGCTTGTTGCTAGGGTTTCGCGAAATTGGGCGAGGGAAAGGCGTGACGGGTGTAACTTTTATGGGGGCCGAGACTTGGGCGAGGGGAAAGGGGGGATGTTCGGCATGGATTCAGCGCGGTGGTTGCGATATGGCAACGGTGGCCAGTGTCCATGTCGGCCATGGTAGGGGTGATGAGGCCCACACAGCCGGTGGTGGGTGGCGATCGTGGTAAGCGTGTTGTCTTGATCGTGATGGGCCTGGCACAGTTGGAAGTCTTCTTGTGCACAAGTGGGCAAGTGAGTGAAGGGTAGGCGGGGTTTAGGCGGGCCGGGCCACGGTGGTTCGGACGTTGTTAGGTTAGATGTTTTTTTGTTCTTTTTCTTTTTTCCTTTTTCCTTTAGTTCTTTTTATCATATATTTTTCATATGAACTCCAAAAGAGTTCAAATTTGTCTTCAAATTTTTCTAAATTCGAGTAGATCATTTGAGCCTAGTATTTAGCAGAGCTTTTTGCCGTAGCAACAATGGTTTTAATTAAAGCCTATTTAGTTCCCTTTAGGAAAAATGTGCCACATAGATCAAAATAGGGTTTTTGATCTTAATCTTTATTTCAGTATTTGTTCATAATGCCAATATTCAACAAAATAATTATGAATGACATGAAAATGCATTTTTTCCTAATCCCAATTTCTAAACCTTGGGACGTGACAACACACATCCAAGTAGTTTATGAAAACGACACACATGCAATGACATCTAGGGGATCCATGTGGTTTATGAAAAGAACACACATGCAATGACATCTAGTGGATCCATGTGGTTTATGAAAAGAACACAAAAACAATGACATCAGTGGATCCATTATGCATATGAAAAGGACACGTATGCAATGACATCTAGTGGATCCATGTGTGTAACATCCCAAAACTTTAATCCAAGGTTATTAAGATCCAAATCATCAAAATTAGGGTTAACAAAAACTTTTCCATTTTAAAATTATTAAAGCATTCATATGTGTGTGCATTTAAATAGGAGTTGTTTTGAGTTGCCATGATTAAGTGATCCATTGCTTGTAAAATGACTCTTAGGTGAAATAAACATCATCTAGATCATTCCCAAACAAATCCCAAAGAAAAACAAATCAAAATGAATAAAAGAAGAGAATCATCATTTGTGCCATTTTAATCAACATGCCTACTTTGGCTATTCCTAGGAGTCAATTCTTAACAGAGACAAATGTGGATCTTTGCATCCCTTTCTAGTAAATGTAATGATGTACCAAGGCCCACTTTGTGATCTGCCAAAAACATTCAAACACTAATTTTAAATGGCATTTGAAAATTGAATCTAGTTCATATGGGAAGATCCCACTTATTCAAAAACCACTCAAATGAGCTTTATTTTCAAAACCCAAGCAACCAAAGATGATCAAGCTTATGACTAACACACCCACCAAAAATCTTTTCAAAATTGAAAACTAAATTTCTTTCGGCTATTTTCACAAACACTTGGCAAGCATGAATCACACTCTAATCCTAGCTCACTGTTTCTATAGGGTTTTGCCACCCAATTGACCTCAATTTACTCCCTCTATCTCTACTTGATCTAACCAAGCCATAAGCACCCCATCCCCTAGCCCCTAGCAGCAGTGCCGAGCCACCCCGAGGACATGCTCGCTGGCCAAACTTGCCAATGCAGCAGCAGACTGCCCCTCTCTCTCTGGCCATGTCTAGGAGCTAGACCAGACCGCACCGCCACCCTCTGTCCCCTCCTCGAGCAGAGCCAAGCCATGGACCACCCGCAGAGCGCCGCACCCAGAGCGTCTGCACCATACCGAGCACGCGCCAGAGCTCCGCGCCTGACAAGCGTGCACACGCCTCACCTCGACCACAGCCCGCGCTCACCGCTCAGCCACGAACCCAGGAACCGCCCGGACATGCCCGTTCGCCGCTGTTTGACCCGCAGCCACCGCACGCCGTGTCGAACACCGCCTCTGCCGCTCAGAGCATGAGCACCGCCCGACTGTTTGCCACCGCCCCTATCAATGCCATTACCCCGTAGAGAACCGCCAGGAGACCGCGCATCGATCGCCGCTCACAGCCATGCCTCTAGCAGCCCGTAGCCATGTCGCCACCGTCGCCTGGCCACGCCATGCTGTCCCGTCGTCGAGCCTATATAAGGAGGCCACCCCCAGCCTTATTCTGCACCCCACTCACCTTCCCTCTCGCCACTGATCAGTCCCCACATCTTCCCGGAGCCGCTCGAGCTTGTAGTCGCTGAAATTCCACCAGAGCGGGCTGCTTCTGGAGGAGAAGGGCCCCGCTGATTGCGACCACCCCAGGAGCTGCCGCGACCACCCCTGACCTTGCCGTCGTCCACCAGTTCGTTTGCCCGCCTCGTCGTTGTCGCTGGAGCCCTGGTATGCCCCCTAAGCACCCCCACCGAGCCGCTAGGGTTAGACCTCGCCGACGACCTGTCCGTCGTCGACGACGAGCCCCAGCCGTAGATCCTAGTTCTAATCTAACGGCCCACATCGCCCCATACCGCTTCGCGTGTAAAGAGCCACTGACCGGTGGACCCCCTGTCAGCTGTGCCCCGAGCCGCGGAGTGCCACTGGGCCGGCCCGTTTTCGTTCCCGCGCGACCCATTTAATTCAAATTAGGATTTTTCTATATTAGTTTGAACTTAGTTCTGTCCCCTAGTTTGAAAATCAATTCAGAGAGATCTACAAATCCAAATGGAGTGATTCCAATTTTGTTAGAAGGCTACTGAAAAGATCTATCCAGGCCCGTTGGATTTAATTCATTTAGAGTTAGAGATCTCTCCTAGTAAAAATAATAAGACAGAAGCTTTTGCACATTCAAACATTTTTATAAAATCAACCAAAATAGCTTTTGAGTTGATTCCAACTCTCAAAAATCACAATTAACCATACCTATCTGAATATGCAATAATATTAAGGTTTACATGTAGTGACTTTGGACTAGTACCAAAATAATGCTACATAGGCATTTATAGTCACTTTAAATCATTAAATAATGAACTTAAACTAAAGTAATTATGAACCAACCCTTAAACCACATTCCCACATGTTATAATATGTGGTGATGACATGTGTCCACATGATCCCATATTTAAGTGGTGAATATTAAATCTTAGTTATTTTCAATGAGTAGAAATTACTTTTCTTAAATAAATAGAATGAAACTAGTTAATAAAATATTGTGATGCTTATGATGATAATAGATCATCAAATGTGTGCCTTAGAGTGCTAATTAGACTAGTAAGTATTGTTTGGTGATTGTGTACTCCGTATGTATTTATAGACGATAGTACCGACCAAGCTTTCGAGGAGGAGGAGTTCTATCAAGAGGAGGAAGAAAACTTCAACCACTGCACCAACCAGGGCAAGCTATTGTGAGCAATCTAGAATTAAGCTCGAGAAAATAAGCAAGATGCATTAGGCATGCTTTGGTTATAACACTTTAACTATTACTTACCCCAAGTATTACTTTCCAAGCTTTACTTCCTTTACTTTACCAAAGTCCCTTACTTGTTTTCAAGGTAGCATATAGAGTATAAAACTTGACCTATTTAGATAACTTTAGATGTCATTCTATGGCATGAGATTGATCCCATCTTTCCACCTTAGTGAACACTCTTAACTTAGTAGTTTAGAGTTAGATAAAAACTTGAGTCACTTTAGATGGGAACACTTGGTGAAAATGAATTGTCAAAACCTTAGAATGATGAGTCATTCTATTGAAATGTTTTGACATGTGTTGAGAAACACAAATGGTTTATGATGATGAAAATGTTGAGGCATGAGCCTTGACCCTTTTACAAAACTGATGATTGGATTCAGATGCGATACCATTCCAAATTTACCATACAACCACAATACCTGAATTGGGTAAGGCTTAGCCGGAAGTTTATATGCATTAGTATTAGTTCCCTCACGGGAGAGGTTTGAGCTGAGGTACCTCTCAATGTTGTCCACCTATGCAGTGCCCAAGATGACAGATGGTCATGGTTGGGAGGCCATGCTCATAGGAGAGGTGCTTATACTAGGGTGTGTAAAGGAAAGGTTATGTTTGATTATCTGCATACTAAGTATGATGATTCAGGGTTATCCCTGACAGATGTATCGAATCTTGTGGTGAAAGTGTACCACCTCTGCAGAGTGTCAAACTATTCGAATAGCCGCGTCCGCAGTTATGGACAGTTGGAGTGGCCATACTGTTTCGTTGTCAAATGTTTTCAAAATAACTTATGAAATGAATGATGAATCTTGAGTTGACCACAACAGGGTTGTGACTATGACAAAAGCTTCCCACTTAAGTGATTTTAGAACTTTATTTTATCTTTCTTTGCTTCTGAACTCAGCTTAGGTTTCAAACTTAACTTTATAGTTAAACCTAGAGTTAGCACTTTACATAGAACCATACTACTTGTTAGTGGTAGTTTGTGAGTACTTAAAGAGTACTCATGGCTTTTTTCCCTGGCTATTCTCATGGCCAGACTATGAAGGAGATTACCAAGATGATGGCCAGCAGGATGGCTATGATAACTAGGACTATCTGCCTTCGTCAGCATTGCCTGTGCCCCTAAAGATGGACCCCACCGCTATGCTTATTATTTATTCCGCTGTTTGTTGTATTAAGACTGGATCATGAGATCCTTATTTGTGTAAGACCTTATGTATGGTTTGTAATGGATGAGGTACTATGATATCCAATCTGTTATGTCTCGCAAAAATGGTAATCCTGGGATTGCGATGAATGACATAACAGGCATCTGGGATTAAAAATACGGGTGTTGACAAGTTGGTATCAGAGCCATCATGACCACAGGAGACCCTAGTTAGAATGGACGTCCAAACAAAGAACTTTATTTCAAAACCAAATTGAGTATTTATGAAAATTATTTCCTCTCTTATCCTTGGGAATTCATTCTTTCTCAAAAATTCATGTTCCTCAAATTCTTACATTACTACTTAAAATTTGACACACTTGATCACTTCACTAATTTCCTCATCCTTAATTCTTATAGACGGAGACTCAGTTTAGCAAGTTCTACCAGTTGGGAAACAGAGGCCAGCTGATCTTTGAGAGGGATCTGGATTCACTGTCGGAGTTATTGGGATGCCCGCATCCGGAGTTTCTTGGAGCTCAACTTCTAGGACCCCCAGGAGGAGATTTACTATGGATAGTCACCACTGATCTTAGAGGAAGCATCGAAGCACCAACGTCCGGGAGAATCTAGTTCTATGTGAGAGAGAACAACTAGCTAGATGGATTAGCCAGGGAAATGCATGAAGCTCTCGCACGTCTGTGTGCCCTCAGTGTCAACCAACTCCAAGGAACCCGTTTTGCTCACTATGCAAGACGTGACTTCATGGGGATGCCATTGGAGATGCCCAGTCACTCGGAGCTAAAGCGTCAAGTGGAGAACCTAGACTTCCTACTGTACGATCGCCAGAAGGAACTAGACAATGCTAGGGAGTTCGCCAACCACAACCGTGCCATTGCCGCCTAGAAGGCCCAGACTTTCTCACTGCTTGTCAAGGACCGTCAGTCTCTTCGCCTCCAGCGTGAGAAGAAGGATCGCACCATCGCCTATATTTGCAAGAAGGTGGCCGACCTCGAGAAGACCGTCAAGGAGCAAGAAGCTCAACTTGCAGCAAAGGAGGAAGAAGAGGAAGGTGAAGACATCCAGGGAGACATGGATTCTTACCTCAGCAATGAAGATGACTTTCTGGAGGAGGATGCTGTGGACTTCTACACTGACGATGAGGACTTCGACTTCATCGACGATGAGTAGATGCACTAGAGCACTATCGTAGCATGAGATGTATCGGTCCCACTGTATCGTAGCTTGCAGAATGGTTCTTCAAACCATATGTTTTTCCTTTGTTGTTGTGGTGTGTGTTTGTATCGGGTGCTTGTTTGCATGAATCAAATGAAGTTAGTTGCAAAGCCTGAGTCAAACTCAAAGTTTTAGCTTTGAAACCAAAACCATGAACCTTAGAACTTTCCCTCTTACCCCTTTATCTACCTCAATCTTCAGATGACTTGTGGAAACCAAGGAGGGAGCAGCTCGTCGCAAGACCCAATGCTGCAGATCTTGCAAAATCTCATCGTAGACAGAGAAGCAAGCAGGGTAGAACGCCAATCTAACCTAGCAACACTGCAACAGATCGCCCAGATGGCTCTCAACAACCAAGGGCATGGAAACCAGGATCACCATGGGTCCAAACTCAAAAACTTCCAGAATACCAATCCCCCAATCTTCAACCAAGCTGAAAACCCACTAGATGCTGATGACTGGTTACAGACAATGGAAAACAACTTAGAAGTTGCAGGAGTTGATGACAACGAGAAAGTTCTCTTTGCCACCCACTATCTGGCGGGAGATGCAAGAGCTTGGTGGACTAGTATCCGTAACATGAACCATGGTCAAGTGATGACATGGGAAGCCTTCAAAACCAAGTTCAGCCGCACCCATGTGCTGCAAGGTCTAGTCACCAGACTGAGGGATGAGTTTCACGATTTGAAGCAAGGCAGAATGACTGTGGTAGAATACCGTGACAGATTCCTATAAACTTGCAGATGCATACGATGAGATCAACACAGAGGTCAAGAAGAAAGAGAGATTCCTGAACAGACTGCATGATGAGATGCAGACTGTCCTCGTCAACATCCGCTTCGAGGATCTCGAAGAGCTAGTCGACTCTACCATTCAGATGGAAGGGAAGATTAATCAGGCAAACGACAACCGCAAACATCATATGATGCAGCAATCTGGAGCCAGCAGTCACCAGAAGTACCGTCCCAACCCCTCACCAGGATATGCACCAAGGAACAATCAACCCCCAATGTCTCACCCAAGCTACCCCAACCGTAGCGGAGGCAATGTGAAGTTCGGAGGAAACATTCACAACTCTGGTAACACCAACAATTTCAACCGTGCCCCTCCCAAGAACAACAACAACAACACTGCACCCAGAACTGGCAGCAATGCTGTGCCCGTCGCTGCAAAGGACAAGTCCCAGATCACCTGTTTCGAGAGTGGAGTAAAGGGCCACTATTCCAATGAGTGTCCCAAGAAGACTGCCACCACTGCCAATGTGAATGCCCCAGCTCAGCAGCAGCGTCGTGTTCAACCAGGAAGAAGATTTTCCCTAGGGAACCCTCACAACCGGAATGGCCATCTCTTCCACATGAACACTGAAGAAGCCCAGGAAGCGCCAGATGTAGTGCTGGGTATGTTTTCTGTCAACTCAGTTTTAGCAAGGGTATTGTTTGATTCAGGAGCATCGCATTCATTTGTCACCGAAGAATTTGCATGCACTAGTAAGATTCACCCAACCAACTTGAAGCATGTCATGATAGTTCAAATCCCCGGATCAACTACAAAAGCTAGAAAAATTTGCAAAGCTGTACCTATCAGAATACATGGGATAGATTTTTATGCTAACCTAATTGAACTTGGAACCAAAGGATTGGAAGTAGTACTAGGTATGGACTAGATGTCAAGGCATAAAGGAATGATATACTATGCTAAGAAAGCCATCACCATGATCAGTAGTTCTAGAATATAGAGCATATATCTGAAACCTTACCCCGTCAATTCAAGTGCAACAAGAGTCTAGCCCTACCCACCATAGACCAAGTAAGAGTAGTCTGTGAATACCCCGACATATTCCCAGATGAATTGCCAGGTATGCACCCGGACAGGGATATTGAGTTCATTATCGAACTAATCCCCGGAACCGGACCCATAGCCCAGAGACCCTAGAGCATGAACCCCTCAGAGTTAGTGGAACTGAAGAAGCAGTTAGATGCCATGTTAGCAACATGCTTGATTCGACCAAGCACATCACCATGGAGATCACCAGTGTTATTCATCGACAAGAAAGATGGAGGCAACCGTTTGTGCACAGATTATAGAAAGTTGAATGACGTCACCATCAAGAACAAGTACCCCTTGCCAAAGATAGAGGATCTATTTGATCAGTTGACTGGAGCTCAGGTATTCTCAAAGATTGATCTTAGAATTGGTTATCACCAACTTAAGATTCGTGCAACGGATATTCCAAAGACCGCCTTCACTACTCGCTATGGTTTATACGAGTATACGGTTATGTCTTTTGGATTAACCAATGCCCCTGCTTATTTCATGAACCTCATGAATAAGATCTTTATGAATTTCCTAGATAAGTTTGTAGTTGTGTTCATCGACGATATCCTTATCTACTCCAAGTCAGAAGAAGAGCATGAGTAGCATCTGAGAATCATCCTAGAAACCCTGAGATAACATCGGTTGTATGCCAAGTTCAGTAAGTGTGAGTTTTGGCTGAAAGAGGTAGGATTCCTAGGACATATCATGTCTGCCGTAGGAGTTTCTATTCATCCCGCCAAGATCAGAGATGTCAAAGCATGGGAAGCCCCAACTACTCAAACCCAAGTCCATGCATTCCTCGGATTAGCAGGATACTACCGCAAGTTCGTCGAAGGATTTTCAAGCATCACCAGACCCATGACCCAATTGTTGAAGAAGGACAAGAAGTTTGAATGGACAGACAAATGTGAAGCCAGTTTTGAAGAACTGAAGAAGAGATTGATATCAGCCCCAATATTGATCATGCCAGACATCAAGAAGCCGTTTGATGTATATTGTGATGCATCCAAGATTGGTCTAGGATGTGTATTGATGCAAGAAGGCAAAGTCATAGCGTATCTGTCTCGACAACTGAAGCAGCATGAGCAGAACTATCCGACCCATAATCTTGAATTAGCAGCCGTAGTTTTCACATTGAAGACATGGCGTCATTATCTGATGGGAAATCGCTGTGAGATTTACTCAGATCACAAGTGCTTAAAGTATATTTTCACTCAAAAGGAGCTGAATATGAGGCAAAGGAGATGGATAGAGTTAATCAAGGATTATGACCTTGACATTCACTATCACCCGTCAAAGCCAATGTGTTAGCGGATGCTCTTAGAAGATTGCCTTGCAGGCTAAACACCATGATCAAGGAGAAGCAGCCAAGTTTGTATGAGGAGTTAGAGCAGTTTAGGACTGAGCTAGTTAGCAAAGGATTCTTAGCTAGCATTGAACTTCAACCCACATTGATTAGCCAAATCAAGGAAGCCCAGAAGGGAAATGAAAGTATCGACGGAATCAAACATCGTGTTGGTACAGGAAAGGTACCTAGATTCACGGAAGACGAAGAAGGAGTTCTGTGGTACAAAGGATGTATCTGTGTGCCAGCAGATTCGGAGCTGAAGCAAGTTATCATGCAGGAAGCTCATGATACTCTTTATTCTATCCACCCCGGAGGAACGAAGATGTATCAAGATTTGAAAGAGTAATTTTGGTGGCACAAGATGAAGAGAGAAATCAGAAGCTACATCGCCAAACGTGACATCTGTCAAAGAGTCAAAGCAGAGCATCAGAGACCCGCAAGACAGTTCCAACCATTGCAGATTCTGGAATGGAAATGGGATTCCGTCGGAATGGACTTTATCACCGGTTTGCCTACTTCCAGTAGGAGAAATGACTCAATCTGGGTCATAGTTGATAGACTGTCCAAGGTAGCTCACTTCATACCTGTCAAGACTACCTACCAGAGTGTGAAGCTAGCAGAGCTGTATATTGCTAGGATTTTTAGTCTGCATGGAACCCCCAAGACCATAGTATCAGATCGAGGAACCCAGTTCACCTCGAGATTTTGGCAGAAAGTTCAGGAAGGATTGGGAACCAAGTTGAATTTCAGCACCGCTTATCACCCGCAAACTGATGGACAAACTGAGAGAGTCAACCAGATCCTAGAAGATATGTTAAGAGCTTGTGTGTTAGAATATGGAGCAAAATGGGAAGACTGCCTTCCTTTCGCAGAATTCTCATATAACAACAGTTATCAAGCTAGTTTGCAGATGGCACCATTTGAGTTCTTATACGGAAGAAAGTGTCGCACCCCTTTGAATTGGTCGCAAGTAGGAGAGAGTCAGATCTTTGGACCCGACATTCTCCAAGAAGCCGAAGAGAAAGTTCACAAAGTCCGTGAGCACCTCAAGACCGCCCAATCCAGACAGAAGAGTTATGCCGACAAGAGAAGGAGAGACCTGAGTTTCAATGTCGGAGATTTTGTATATCTCAAGGTTTCGCCATTGAAGGGAACACAACGCTTTAGTCTGAAAGGAAAGTTAGCCCCCAGATATATCGGCCCCTTCAAGATTCTGAATCATCGAGGAGAAGTGTCGTATCAACTAGAACTACCTGAAGAGATGTCTGCCATCCACAATGTGTTCCATATCTCGTTGCCATAAATGCGGAAGTGCGGAGATCTAAAGTTTTCAAGAACATCGATCACAGAGCTGTGGAGCTCAACAATGACCTGACATATCGTGAAGTGCCCATCCGTATCCTAGAAGAAGCTTATAGAACCACCAGAACCAGAAGTATCAAATTCCTCAAGATTCAATGGAGCAACCATACCAAAGAGGAAGCCACTTGGGAGCGAGAAAATTACATTAGGACAGAGTTCCCAGATCTCTTTAGTTCCTAAGTTTCCTTTGTAAATCTCGGGACGACATTTTGTCTAAGGGGGGAAGGTTTAGAACATCCCAAAACTTTAATACAAGGTTATTAAGATCCAAATCATCAAAATTAGGGTTAACAAAAACTTTTCCATTTTAAAATTATTAAAGCAGTCATATGTGTGTGCATTTAAATAGGAGTTGTTTTGAATTGCCATGATTAAGTGATCCATTTCTTGTAAAATGATTCTTAGGTGAAATAAACATCATCTAGATCATTCCCAAACAAATCCCAAAGAAAAACAAATCAAAATGAATAAAAGAAGAGAATGGTCATTTGTGCCATTTTAATCAACATGCCTACTTTGGCTATTCCTAGGACTCAATTCTTAACAGAGACAAATGTGGATCTTTGCACCCCTTGCTAGTACATGTAATGATGTACCAAGGCCCACTTTGTGATCTGCCAAAAACTTTCAAACACTAATTTTAAATGGCATTTGAAAATTGAATCTAGTTCATATGGGAAGATCCCACTTATTCAAAAACCACTCAAATGAGCTTTATTTTCAAAACCCAAGCAACCACATATGATCAAGCTTATGACTAACACACCCACCAAAAATCTTTTCAAAATTCAAAACTAAATTTCTTTCGGCCATTTTCATAAACACTTGGCAGGCATGAATCACACTCTAATCCTAGCTCACTGTTTCTACAGGGTTTTGCCACCCAATTGACCTCAATTTACTCCCTCTGTCTCCACTTCATCTAACCAAGCCATAAGCACCCCATTCCCTAGCCCCTAGCAGCAGTGCCGAGCCACCCCGAAGACATGCTCGTAGGCCAAACTTGCCAACGCAGCAGCAGACCGCCCCTCTCTCTCTCTCTCGTCATGTCTAGGAGCTAGACCAGACTGCACCGCCACCCTCTGTCCCCTCCCCGAGCAGAGCCAAGCCATGGACCACCCGCAGAGCGCCGCGCCCAGAGCGTCTGCACCATGCCGAGCACGCGCCAGAGCGCCGCGCCCGACAAGCATGCACACGCCTTGCCTCGACCACAACCCGCGCTCACCGCTCAGCCACGAACCCAGGAACTGCCCGGACATGCCCGTTCGCCGCCATTTGACCCGCAGCCACCGCACGCCGTGTCGAACGCCGCCTCTGCCGCTCAGAGCATGAGCATCGCCCGACCGTTTGCCACCGCCCCTAGCAATGCCATTACCCCGTAGAGCACTGCAAGGAGACCGCGCATTGATCGCCGCTCGCAGCCATGCCGTTAGCAGCCCGTCGCCATGTCGCCACCGTCGCCTGGCCACGCCGCATTGTCCCATCGTCGAGCCTATATAAAGAGGCCACTCCCAGCCTTATTCTGCACCCCACTCACCTTCCCTCTCGCCACTGATCAATCCCCACTTCTTCCCGGAGCCGCTCGAGCTCGTAGTCGCCGGAATTCCATCGGAGCTGGCCGCTTCTGGAGGAGAAGGGCCCTGCTGATTGCAACCACCCCAGGAGCTGAAGCGACCACCCTTGACCTTGCTGTTGTCCACCAGTTCGTTTGCCCGCCTCGTCATCGTCGCTGGAGCCCTGGTACGCCCGCTGAGCACCCCCACCGAGCCGCTAGGGTTAGACCTCGCCGGCGACCTGTCCGTCGTCGACGTCGAGCCCCAGCCGTAGATGCTAGTTCTAATCTAACGACCCACATCGCCCCATACCGCTTCGCATGTAAAGATTCGCTGACTGGTGGACCCCCCTGTCAGCTGTGCCCCGCGCCTCGAAGTGCCACTGGGCTGGCCTGTTTTCGTTCCCGCGCGACCCATTTAATTCAAATTAGGATTTTTCTATATTAGTTTGAACTTAGTTTTGTCCCCTAGTTTGAAAATCAATTCAGAGAGATCTACAAATCCAAATGGAGTGATTCCAATTTTGTTAGAAGGCTACTGAAAAGATCTATCCAAGCCCGTTGGATTTAATTCATTTAGAGTTAGAGATATCTCCTAGTAAAAATAATAAGACAAAAGCTTTTGCACATTCAAACATTTTTATAAAATCAACAAAAATAGCTTTTGAGTTGATTTCAACTCTGAAAAATCACAATTAACCATACCTATCTGAATATGTAATAATATTAAGGTTTACATGCAGTGACTTTGGACTAGTACCAAAATAATGCTATATAGGCATTTCTAGTCACTTTAAATCATTAAATAATGAACTTAAACCAAAGTAATTATGAACCAACCCTTAAATCACATTCCCACATGTTAGAATATGTGGTGATGACATGTGTCCACATGATCCCATATAAGTGGTGAATATTAAATCTTAGTTATTTTCAATGAGTAGAAATTAATTTTCTTAAATAAAAAGAATGAAACTAGTTAATAAAATCTTGTGATGCTTGTGATGATAATAGATCATCAAATGTGTGCCTTAGAGTGCTAATTAGACTAGTAAGTATTGTTTGGTGATTGTGTACTCCGTATGTATTTATAGACAATAGTACCGACCAAGCTTTCAAGGAGGAGGAGTTCTATCAAGAGGAGGAAGAAAACTTCAACCACTGCACCAACCAAGGCAAGCTATTGTTAGTAAGCTAGAATTAAGCTAGAGAAAATAAGCAAGATGCATTAGGCATGCTTTGGTTATAACACTTTAACTATTACTTAAACCAAGTATTACTTTCCAAGCTTTACTTCCTTTACTTTACCAAAGTCCCTTACTTGTTTTGAAGGTAGCATAAAGAGTATAAAACTTGACCTATTTATATAACTTTAGATGTCATTCTATGGCATGAGATTGATCCCATCTTTCCACCTTAGTGAACACTCTTAACTTAGTAGTTTAGAGTTAGATAAAAACTTGAGTCACTTTAGATGGGAACACTTGGTGAAAATGAATTGTGAAAACCTTAGAATGATGAGTCATTCTATTGAAATGTTTTTACATGTGTTGAGAAACACAAATGGTTTATGATCTCGAAAATGTTGAGGCATGAGCCTTGACCCTTTTACAAAACGAATGATTGGATTCGGATGTGATACCATTCCAAATTTACCATACAACCACAATACCTGAATTGGGTAAGGCTTAGCCAGAAGTTTATATGCATTAGTATTAGTTCCCTCGCGGGAGAGGTTTGAGCTGAGGCTACCTCTCAATGTTGTCCACCTATGCAGTGCCCAAGATGACCGATGGTCATGGTTGGGAGGCCATGCTCATAGGAGAGGTGCTTATACTAGGGTGTGTAAAGGAAAGGTTATGTTTGGTTATCTGCATACTAAGTATGATGATTCAGGGTTATCCCTGACAGATGTATCGAATCTTGTGGTGAAAGTGTACCACCTCTGCAAAGTGTCAAACTATTCGAATAGCCGCGTCCGTGGTTATGGACAGTTGGAGTGGCCATATTGTTTCGTTGTTAGATGTTTTCAAAATAACTTATGAAATGAATGATGAATCTTGACCTGACCATAATAGGGTTGTGACTATGACAATAGCTTCCCACTTAAGTGATTCTAGAACTTTATTTTATCTTTCTTTGCTTCTGATCTCAGCTTAGGTTTCAAACTTAACTTTATAGTTAAACCTAGAGTTAGCACTTTCACTACTAGGAAACAGCATATAGATAGAAAAGATATCCAGTGGCGCATATGTAAAACCATGCGCCACAGATATATATCAGTGGCGCACTAGAAAATATGCGCCATAGAAGTTTGGCACTTCAGTGGCGCACGAAACCAATATGCGCCACAGAAGTCCATATCTCTGTGGCGCATATTTTCGTATCATCAACTGAATCTAAACCGTGGCGCATATGACGTATGCGCCACGTAAGGTTGATGACCAAGCAGCAAAAAGGGGAGAAACTTGCATGCGCATATGTCCATATGCGCCACGTAGTGATATTTACGTATGGCGCATATAGGTGTATGCGCCACGTAACAACAACTTATATGGGGAAAACAGATCCCACCTCCCCTGTGGATCGCCTTTTCAGTTTTGTAAAAAATAAACAAAAATGATAGAAACTTCAAAAAAATAATTCCTTCAAGTTGTAGTTAGATTTTAGGGTATAGATCTAGACAAAATTGAAAAACATAAATTTCGATGTATTTTGAAAAAATAGGTCATGGCACGGTAAAACGGCTATAACGTTTGCATACGATGTCGGAAAAAAAATCTTTAACCTATCAAAATGATCGTCTCGAAATTCCCTACTTGAATTCAACGACCCATGGTCGTTCTAGATTTTACAAAATCCCCAAATTTTAAAAGAGTAAAAAGTTATTTAGGGTAGAAGATTTTTTACTGCAAAAAAATAAAAAAGGGGGAGAAACTTCTGTGGCGCATTTCCCCCATATGCGCTACAAAAGTCTTGGGCGGGATTCGAAATTTGAATCCTGCCACTCTTCTCCTCCCTTTTCCTTTTCTCCCCTCCCACTTCTTCTCCCCTCCCCACTTCTCCTCCCCTCCACACTTCTCCCCTTCTCCTCCCGCCTCCTTCTCCACTCTCCGACGACCTCCTCCTCCTCCTCGTCCACCACCACCAACTCCAGCGACCAACTCCGGTGACCACCTCCTCCTCCTCCTCCACCACCACCAACTCCGGCGACCACCACCTCCTCCTCCCCATCAACCACCACCAACTCCGGCGACCTCCTCCTCCTCCACCACCACCAACTCCGGCGACCTCCTCCTCCTCCTCCTTCTCCTTCTCCTCCTCTTCAACCACCAACTCCGGCAACCTCCTCCTCCTTCTCCTCCACCACCAACTCCAGTAACCTCCTCCTCCACCACCAACTCCGGCAACCTCCTCCTAGCCCTAGCCGCCGCCGCCACCACTACCATCACCACCACCAACTCCGGCCAGATCTAGATCTGGCCCGTTTTTTTTTGAAATTTGAAAAAAACTTCTGTGGCGCATATTGCCCATATGCGCCACAGAAGTTTGAGATCTAGCCTGTCTTTTTTTTGAATTTTGGAAAACAACTTCTGTGGTGCACATTGGTTATATGCGCCACTAAAGTTTGAGACTTTTGTGGCGCATTTTGAAATGCGCCACTAAAGATAGTTATCAGTGGAGACATATCAGTGGCAACTAACATATGCGGCACGAATAGTGAAAAAAGGTCCGCCACTGATAAGGGTTTTCCTAGTAGTGTTTACTTAGAACCATACTACTTGTTAGTGGTAGTTTGCGAGTACTTAAAGAGTACTCATGGATTTTTTCCCTGGCTATTCTCATGGCCAGACTATGAAGGAGATTACCAAGATGATGGCCAGCAGGATGGCTATGATAACTAGGACTATCTGCCTTCGTCAGCATTGCCTGTGCCCCTAAAGATGGACCCCACCGCTATGCTTATTATTTATTCCGCTGTTTGTTGTATTAAGACTGGATCATGAGATCCTTATTTGTGTAAGACCTTATGTATGGTTTGTAATGGATGAGGTACTATGATATCCAATCTGTTATGTCTCGCAAAAATGGTAATCCTGGGATTGCGATGAATGACATAACAGGCATCTGGGATTAAAAATCCGGGTGTTGACAATGTGGTTCATGAAAAGAACACACATACAATGACATCTAGTTGAATCCCAACATGCTGCTAGGCTTCCAGGACATGTTTGGGCACATGCTGGTGTGGCATCATTGTATGTTTTCTTTTCCAAAACCACAATGATGCACACTGATACACACGCACATCCAAGTGCGTGTGGTGATGCAACATCTTTCAAACTATTGATACAATGCATGTTGCAGTTGAATCCTAACATGCTGCTAGGGTTCCTGGACATGGTTGGACACATGCTGGAGTGGCATCATTTCATGTGTTCCTTTCCAAAACCATGATGATGCACACTGATACACACACATCCAAGTGATTTATGAAACAGACACACATGCAATGACATCTAGTGGATACATGTGGTTTATGAAAAAAAGAATGACATCTAGTGGATCCATGTGGTTTATGAAAATAACACAGATGCAATGACATTAGTGGATCCATGTGGTTTATGAAAAGGACACACATGCAATGACATCCAGTGGATTCATGTGGTTTATGAAAAGAACACACATGCAATGACATCTAGTTGAATCCTATCATGCTGCTAGGATTCCTGGATATGTTTGGACACATGCTGGAGTGGCAACATTGCAGGTGTTATTTTCCAAAACCACAATGATGCACACTGATACATATACACACACATCCAAGTCGGTGTGGTGATGCAGGATCTTTCAAACTAATGATACAATGCATGTTTTAGTTTAATCCCAGCATGCTGCTAGGGTTACTGGACATGGTTGGACACATGCTAGAGTTGCATCATTTGATGTGTTCTTTTCCAAAACCGCAATGATGCACACTGATACACACACATCCAAGTGGTTTATGAAAAGGACAGACATGCAATGCCATCTAGTGGATCCATGTGGTTTATGAAAAAGAACACACATGCAATGACATCTAGTGGATCCATGTGGTTTATGAATAGAACACACATGCAATGACATCAATGGATCCATGTGGTTTATGAAAAGGACACACATGCAATGACATCTAGTGGATCCATGTGGTTTATGAAAAGAACACACATGCAATGACATCTAGTTGAATCCCAGCATGCTCCTAGGGTTCCTGGATATGTTTGGACACATGCTGGAGTGGCATCATTGCATGTGTTCTTGTCCAAAGCCACAATGATGCACACTGATACATACACACACATATCCAAGTGGGTGTGGTGATGAAGCATCATTCAAATCGGTGATACAATGCATGTTGTAGTTGAATCCCAGCATGCTGCTAGGGTTCCTGGACATGTTGGACACATGCTGGAGTGGCATCATTGCATGTGTTATTTTCCAAAACCAAAATGGTGCACACTGACACACACACACATCTAAGTGGTTTATGAAAAGGACAGACATGCAATGACATCTAGTGGACCCATGTGGTTTATTAAAAAGAACACACATGCAATGACATCTAGTGGATCCATGTGGTTTACGAAAAGAACACACATGCAATGACATCAGTGGATCCATGTGGTTTATGAAAAGGAAACACATGCAATGACATCTTGTGGATCCATGTGGTTTATGAAAAGAACACAGATCACCAGCCGCCTCTAGATCTCAAAACCCTTCTCCATCTCCATAGCCATATTCCACCACTTGTAATAGTAGATCTCTTCTTCGATTGGTGACATTGTAAGACAATTGCTATCAATCTTATGATTTTCATTACAATGTTTGTGATTGTTGATCTCATCTCTATGTGTGAGTTATTCTCCTTGGGCTAAGGGCTTTGGCCTAGCCATGTAGCAATTGTGCATGTTATTTATCATAGATGGTATCATGTATTAGTTTGTATGACATGATGATTATTCTATCTTATCTTGCCTCAATCCAAGGACTTGTTAGGTACCTAAGACCCCGAGGGTTGATCCAGGTATAGGGAGTATGAGTAATGACTGATCTGCAGGTTGGGAACCCCAGTGACAGAAGGGGTAGTATGGCTGTATGTGAGGGATTTACTTGGGATTAACAGTGACATCACTATGCATATCATTAGTTCTCTTTCTTCTATGTATGAGACTAGTAGGTTATTGCTATAAGCCGTTGCGGAGGCAATATCAATTATGGATGCACTGCCCACATATAATTTATCTTGCTCTAACAAGTACATGCATACTTATTCTATCTTTTATTCCTATCAGATGTTTTGCACAGCTACAGGTGAAACCAAACGCCCTAGGCCCTCTCTCTCCATCATCGACAACAACAAAAATACGCAAATTATTAGTCCGGTAAAAACACAAAAGGAATTCTAAAACTCCCGAAGGTCTGTTAAAGTAACTTCACTATGCATTCGCTTCTCGAGGATTCGATAACCTAGGTCTACTAGGGAAAAACAAGCTACACTACATCCGTAATCCGGATCGAACGTATCAACCCTTTTTCTGGCGCTATTGCCGGGGAAGCAATAGCTACCCTGGTGAGGTTATTAGGAACCTTGCTAGTTTTATTTCTTGTTTTTAATTTTGTTAGTTTGCTTTCAGTCTTTATTTGATAAACAAAAAAAGTAGTTAACCTTTAAATTCTTGCTTTTACTATTATAATTCTTTGTTTAAGAAAAGCCAAAAACATAGGAAATATGGCTGAAAAGAAACTTGGGGAGTTTGCTACTCCCAACAATGATTATTTGCGTACTCCTATTACTAAGACGGCAATTGCTGCTGATGACTATGAAATTAAGCTCCATTATTTAAGTTTGGTTCAACAAAATCAATTTGGAGGCTCTACTATTGAAGACGCAGGTATGCACTTGGATACTTTCACTGAAATATGTGATATGATGCGTATAAAAGACGTTGACCCTAATGCGGTCAAATTACGTCTATTCCTTTCTCTCTAAGAGGGAGAGCAAAAGAATGGTTGCTATCTTTGCCTAGAAATACTATTACATCATGTGTGGGATGTACTTTTTTATTTATGACTAAATTTTTCCCACCTGCAAAGACTATGCAACTCCGATCTAATATTACTGGCTTTAGACAAGAAGAGCGTGAGCCACTAGCGCTTGCATGGGAGAGGATGAAAGAATGCCTAAGAAACTGTCCTAGTCATGGGATGGAAGATTGGTTAATCCTCCATTTATTGTAGAATGCTCTTAATCATGTATCTAAGTCTATGCTTGATACTGCAGCTAGAGTAATATTCATGGGTAAACATATTACCGAAGCAAAGCAGCTGTTAGACAATATGAAAGACAGCCATGCTCAATGGCATGTTGAAAGATCAAACACGAATAAGGTGAACTCCATCTCACCACAAGAAAATGAAGAACTCAATACTAAGTTGGATGAGCCCATATTAGCCGTAAAAGGTAAGGAAACCCAGGTAAGAGCCACCCCTGAAACAAATATTGAAGAAATAGATTTTATAGCTTGTAATGATTTTAATCCTGCTTGGAAGAAGAGTTACAATCCTAACTTTCAGAAACATTATTCTAGTCCTGCAGGTAATTCTAATAATAATATGGGAACTAGTAATGGTAGTCTCCAAGAAACACTTAAGTCTTTTATAGACTCACAAAATGAAAAAACAATATTCTTGTTAAAATAATGGAGAACCATGATGCCATGCTTGGTAAATTATCTAACGAAGCTGTTAGTTTGAGAAATGATTTGCAGGCCCTCCAAGAAAGAACGAGGATCGTTGAGGCACATCTAGGTAAGATAACCGAGAGTCAAACTCTCATTCTAGCTAAATTTGCAGGTAAATCTGAGCCCAATCCTGTTGAAGAACTCAAAATGATGAGGATCCAAAGGGAGGAGCCTGCAGAACTTGATTATACTAATCCCCCTTCACCAAGCTACACCATCGAAGATCTCATTAAGAGGATCAACGTCAAAATTCCGGTAAGTGAAGGTAACGATGAAGCCATGTATCAACACTTTGTTGATCAAGTAGAAATTAAGGTATGCGAGCTTGAAGAGGAATACAAGAAAATCGTTGAAAAGTTACCTGTTAAACTAGATGACATATTTGAGCCTACTATTAAGATAAAGATTGGGACTAATGAGATAGCCGCACTTTGTGATCTAGGTGCAAGCGTCTCAACAATCCCAAAGAGTGTTTTTAACAAGTTAAATCTTGGCTCCTTTGAAATCACTGAATTAAAATTGCATATAGTAGATTCTACCAACAAACAAGCTGTAGGAATTAAGGAGAACACTTTAGTTTACAGTAAAGGCTATCCTGCTCTAATTGACTTTGTTATTGTTGACATGCTTAAAGGTACTATTGCTCCTTTAATACTAGGTCGTCCTTTCTTGAGAACTGTAAAGGCTTCAATTAACCTCCATGAAGGGAACATAAAGTTGCAATTGCCTTCACAGGATCCTTTTGTTATCCATTTCCCCAGGAAAAAGAAAGCCAAACATGACAAGAAGGAGGTCATCACTTTGAAGGCCAATTACTTTGGAGTGGGTGTTCCACTCATCTGGCCCAAGTGAGTATCGTCAAGGTCAAGCTATTGATCGTAAAAGAGTGCTCCATGGGAAGCAACCCATGTTAAATAAAGGTTTGAGTTAAGTTTTTAGTTTTTAGTTTAAGTTGATGTTTAATAAAGAGTGCTAGAAAACTCCATTTGAGGAGAAGAAGTTCAGTAGTACTTGAAATTCTGCTACATACATGTTGTTGTTGGTCCACAATATTTACTGTCAATTTTCTATCATAAACAAGGTATATCACTAAGTTATAGTAAAAGAAGTAATTCTCGAAGAAACATAATTTTTTTGATGCACACAGAGAGTTTAACGACCAACTATACAATGGGAATAAAAATTCTGGTTGTATAGTTCCGATCGTATAGATATCTTTGTCATCGACAATTTTTCTTTAACATGTACTGAGAGTTTAATGACCAACTATATGGCAGGAATAAAAATTCCGGCCGTATAGTTCTGGTCGTATAGATAACGGTGCCTCCGTACAAATTCTTTTCTAATATACTGAGAGTTTAATGACCAACTATACAAGAATATCATTTTGCGGCCCGAAAGTTGGGGCGCCCAGGCAACGTGGTACCCAAGTTCCCTGAAATCAGCCGGGATGACTACAGTTGGTGTGCCAAATACTGAGAGGCTATTTTTCGGCACGAATTCAACTTTACGTTTCAATACAAAAAATCAGGCTAATGGCCGTCAAGTTGGGCCCCCCTGTCAGTTCTCGCCGTTATGTCACTCCCGTCGCTTAGGTGTCAATTAGGCTTGCAACATTGGCGCCTGCATCCATTACATGTCTTCTTCTTCCCCGGAGTGGCAATCTGTGGGGCGTCGCAGCCATGGTGCGGAGCTGGGACATGGACAAACCTGCTCGGCCCAGCTCTCCTCCCTGTAGGATTGCAGCGTTGGCGCCTGCATCTATTACGCGTCTTCTTATTCCCTTGAGCGGCAATCTGTGGTCGTGGCCATGGCGCAGAGCTGGGACGTGACGAACCTACTCAGCCCCGCTCTCCTCCCCATCCTGAGTCGGAGCTCGCCCTCACCATGGACGCACCCATGGCACGGTGCGGGGACGAGAATTGGTTCCCGATGAGATCTATCACCGTGTCGACCATGCTCGGTTTTGTTTTCCTCCTCTAAAATCCGAGCTCGCCGTCGCCGTGGTTGCACCCGCACCAATTCTGCCACCTCTGTCGAGGTCTCTGTGGTAGCTCAAGTTCTGTCATGTTGGACCTATAAGAGAATTCGGAGCTGGGCGGCAGCAACCCGTTGTTGAACACAAGGAATTTCTTTGAAGATCGTGCCGCTCCAAGGTCTTCGGCTGATGCCTTCAGCTTCTGCCAACATCCACCGCCGATGTGATATCATTTAGTTACTTCAATACAAAATTTCGACCAATTTAACTTGTTGATGTATTCCTTGACAATTATAATATAATCGAGCACTAGAAATATTTTGTAGTGTGCATGAGCATGATCAGTAATATAATTGAAAACTAGAAATTTTAAGGCACTCCATATAAAAGAGTAGATTAATATAGAAGGTTCACCAAAGACACCACAGATATATTGTCTTACATGCCCCACACACAGGTAATAATTAACTAAAACAAAGTAAAAGCAGGGGCGACAGCAGGAGGCCAGGACACGGAGACGCCTAGCAAGGCAGGGGTTTATCAACAGGAGGTAGCGACAGCCTAGTCGATGGGATACAGGCCAGTACTGACATACTCCTGGAGGAATTTGCCGTAGGCTGCGTGCCACGCCAAGGTAATCGGCCTAAGGATTCTGCCTCCGCCTCTGCCAACGCCCTCCGCGTGCTGGATCATGCTATTGAGGTCCACGTTGATTGCTCTGCCACAGAATGGGAAAAACAGTCTCCCCCTACGGTGGAAACGGATTAGCCCACACCATAACCGCCTCAGCACATAGTGGCTCTTGTTGTCCCTGGATACCTTGCTATCGTCCACTTCATCATCATCCTCCTGTTGATTTTTAAGAACATAACTTAGAACTCATACATATGATTGAATTGTATTACAACTTAAGAATTGACAACATGTATATGTAAGACAATATATCCGTGGATATCAAAGATAAAGCATCTTAGCAATAGTTTGATCGGTTCATATATCATTTCATCTCAACACAATGACAAATAATTGCATCAGAGTGAATGTAGGATAAATCTAGGGGCCTCATAAGTTTCTTCAGGGATGGAGTCAATGAACCAAGTAACAATTGCACAACCTATAATGTTGTTGTACATCGCCCCAGGTTCAGTAACTCATCCCTGAAAAAATCTGACACCAATGTGTGTGCCTCTCTTTTGGGACAAATTTGAATCATTGGCCACAATAAGAAATTGAAATGTAATCGTACAAAACATTATTCAGGGATATACATAGTCAGGTACAAAAACAAGCCTAAATATTGTAATTATAAATAAAAAACCAAACAATTAATCTTCAGGTACATGTTAAAAATACTTATGATCAAAACCATTCATATACATATGCATCATACCAATCATTAAAAGATCAGAAACAATTCAAGGATCATATATGTAGTTCCATATGAGAATAAATCTAGGGCCTCATATTTTTTTTCAAAGATGGAGTTGGCGAACCAAAGTACCAACAGCACAACCTATATTGTTTGTGTGCATTAATGCCCCAGGTTCACCAACCCATCCCTAAAACACGACACCATCATACATGTCTCCCCTTGAACTCTTTTGGGGCAAATTTCAATCATCGGCCTCGGTGACAAACTAAAATGTAATTCTTATACACTATGAATGGATAGAATAAATAATTCGAATAGCATAGTTCTATGAATGTAGAATAAAGATTGCGGCCTCATAAGTTTCTACAGGGATGGGGTAAGCGAACCAAGTAACACTTGCACAACTTATATTGATCTTGTACATGGCCCCAGGTTCGCTAACTCATCCCTGAAAAAATCTGACAACAATGTGTCTGCCTCTCTTTGGGGCAAATTTGAATCATTGGCCACAATAAGAAATTGAAATGTAATCATACAAAACAATATTCAGGGATATACATAGTCAGGTACAAAAACAAGCCTAAATATTGTAATTATAAATAAAAAACCAAACAATTAATCTTTAGGTACATGTTAAAATACTTATGATCAAAACCATTCATATACATATGCATCATACCAATCATTAAAAGATCAGAAACAAATCAAGGATCATATATGTAGTTCCATATGAGAATAAATTAAGGGCCTCATAATTTGTTTCAGAGATGGAATTGGAGAACCAAAGTACCAACATCACAACCTATATTGTTTGTGTGCATTGCTGCCTCAGGTTCACCAACCCATCCCTAAAACACGACACCATCATACGTGTCTCCCCTTGAACACTTTTGGGTCAAATTTCAATCATTGGCCTCGATGACAAACTAAAATGTAATTCTTATACAATATGAATGCATGGAATAGATAATTCAAATATCATAGTTCTATCAATGTAGAATAAAGATTGCGGCCTCATAAGTTTCTACAGAGATGGCGTAAGCGAACCAAGTAACAATTGCACAGCTTATATTGATCTTGTAAATGGTCCTAGGTTCGCTCACTCATCCCTGAAAAAATCTGACACCAATGTGTCTGCCTCTCTTTGGGGCAAATTTGAATCATTGGCCACAATAAGAAATTGAAATGTAATCACACAAAACAATATTCAGGGATATACATATGCATCATACAACGCATTCATAGATCAAAATCAATACAAAGATTATATATATAGGTTCCATATGAGAAAAAAATTAGGGCCTCATTTTTTTCAGCGATGGAGTCGGAGAACCAAAATACCAGCAGCACAACCTATATTGTTTATGTGCATTGCTGCCTGAGGTTCACTAACCATCCCTAAGAAAACGACACCATCAGATGCCCTTGCACTATTTTGGGGCAAAATTGAATCATTGGGCTCAGTGAGGAATAGAAATGTAATGTTATAGGCCTGTTGTGTATCGAAATCAACACTCAACTAGCAAACTCAACTAGATGGCAGATGGGCAGATTGGGGTTTTGTGACTAGATGGCAAATGCATCAATCGACCAATCGAACCATATATATACTACCCTACTTCAAGAGCAAAAGAATTTGTACACGATTGAGCAAATCCTATGTATGAACAGTGAAAACCGCGGCTGCGACTAGAGAAGCTAGCAATGTAGTACCTCAGACTCCTCATCAGGGACCTCCTCCTCGAACTCGTCATTCTCCACGATTGCGTCTAAGATTTCTTGTACGGTGATGGGGTAGTTGATGTAGAGCACCAGATTGCCTCTGCCTGCCGCCTGCCCCCATCCAGATCTTCTGCTGGCACCACGACGTTGTCGGCCACCTGCTACTCGACGGCGACGGCTACTACCTGCTGCTCGGCAGCGATGGCTACCACCTGCTGTTCGGCACCGATGACTACTGGCTGGACAGATGAGCTCACACCCTCGACGGCGCGGCGACGAGCGGCGTTCGTGCCCGAAGAAGATGCCTCCACCTGCCTGGCGACGGCCGAGCCATCTGCTGCTACGCCTTCAACTGGCTTCACCTCCGGCTTGTCTCCACGTGTACGCTTCATGGCACACCAAGGGAAGGAGGTAGTGCAAGCAAGGGAGCTTTGACGCGCGCGGTAGGTGTAGATTGGGGTCTTGGGACTAGACAGACTGGGGAAAATGACACGAGCTCATGGAAGAAGAAGGTCGAGGGGGTTATAAACACCGAACCGTTCGTAGTCCTTGAGTGGACACGTGTGGTGGGCGGGGGGAGGGGGATACCACGATCTCCACCCTTTTTTTGGGTTCCCTTTTTTTTGAAATAGCCACGATCTCCACTTTAGCGCTGCATTGAAAAACCGCTCATGGCAGACCTCGATTCCACTGCATGCAAGTGGCGCGGAACCAATTTCTAGCAACGTTAGATGTACTCGAGGGGGGCCTTGACTAATGGAAGTTACTAGCGGTAGGGCCCAGTTGGAAGTGAGATTGAGAGCACTGCGTAAAAATGGGATATGTCTTATTAAAATCAAGTGGTAATAAATTGCAGCGTCCCGTCGACAACCGTGCACTCGATGACCCTGTTGCCCTGTGCATGTGTTGTAGTAGTAGTAGGCTTTTCAAACTTGATTAAACTTGACATGACCGCTCGACGACTTTTCCATGGATGGCATCGTTTTCCTTTTTGTAGAAGTCTCGTTGAGGGAGACGTCCGTGCTGTCTCACGCTATACTGTGAAGGGCACGACATGTGCAACGATCATCATTGGATCGCACAGAATCAACGGTTGGTGCGCATGATCCGCGTGACAACTGTGACAACCAATCAGGGAGTAGCAGACATGGTGAGCACAGGTTTGGGCTTCTACGAAAGATAGAGAGAGGGGGGCAAAACTAAGTAGTACCACATAAAACCAAGGGCAAAACTGAGTAGTATAAAAATGGAAAGTGTCTTGTACAATGTAATACAACATGGAATACATCAAATTATGCAAAGATAGATCCACTAGAGTTCATTGGATGTGTGTTCTTCTCATAAACCACACATGGATCCACTTGTGTGATTGCATGTCTGCTTTTTTCATTAACCACAGTTAGAGTTATTGCATGTCAGTTCTTTTCACAAACCACATATCACCAGTGTCATTGCATGTGTGTTCTTCTCATGAACCACACATGGATCCACCCAGTGTGATTGCATGTCTGTTATTTTGACAAACCACATATGGATCCACCAGTGTCATTGCATGTATGTTCTTTTCATGAACCACACCCAGTGTCATTGCATGTCTGTTCCTCTAAACAAACCACATAAGGATCCACCAGTGTCATTGCATGTGTGTTCTTCTCATGAACCACAGCCAGTGTCATTGCATGTGTGTTCTTTTCATGAACCACACATGGATCCACCAGTGTCATTGCATGTCTGTTCTTTTCATGAACCACACCTCGTGTCATTGCATGTATGTTACTCTAAACAAACCACATAAGGATCCACCAGTGTCATTGCATGTCTGTTCTTTTCATGAACAACACATTGATCCACCAGTGTCATTGCATGTGTGTTCTTTTCATGAACCACAGCTAGAGTCATTGCATGTGTGTTCTTCTAAACAAACCACACATGGATCCACCTAGTGTGATTGCATGTCTGTTCTTTTCACAAACCACACATGGATCCACTAGTGTCATTGCATGTGTGTTCTTTTCATGAACCACATCTAGACTCATTGCATGTCTGTTCTTTCCACAAACCACACATGGATCCACCTAGTTTGATTGCAAGTCTGTTCTTTTCACAAACCACACATGGATCCACCAGTGTCATTGCATGTGTGTTCTTCTAAACAAACCACATAAGGATCCCCCAGTGTCATTGCATGCGTGTTCTTCTCACAAACCACATAAGGATCCACCAGTGACATTGGATGTCTGTTCTTATAAACAAACCACATAAGGATCCCCAGTGTCATTGCCTGTGTGTTCTTTTCATGAACCACCGCTAGAGTCATTGCAGGTGTGTTCTTTTCATGAACCACCGCTAGAGTCATTGCATGTGTGTTCTTCTAAACAAACCACATAAGGATCCACTAGTGTCATTTCATGTCTATAATTTTCATTAACCACACCAGTGTCATTGCATGTCTGTTCCTCTAAACAAACCACACATGGATCCACCTAGAGTCATTGCATGTCAGTTCTTTCGCAAACCACACATGGATCCACCAGTGTCATTGCATGTGTGTTCTTTTCATGAACCACAGCTAGAGTCATTGCATGTGTGTTCTTCTAAACAAACCACATAAGGATCCACCAGTGTCATTGCATGTGTGTTCTTCTCCTGAACCACACCCAGTGTCATTGCATGTGTGTTCTTCTCATGAACCACACATGGATACACCAGTGTCATTGCATGTGTGTTCTTTTCATGAACCATAGCTAGAGTTATTGCATGTGTGTTCTTCTAAACAAACCACATAAGGATCCACCAGTGTCATTGCATGTCTATTCTTTTCATGAACAACACATGGATCCACAAGTGTCATTGCATGTCTGTTCTTTTCATGAACCACTCCCAGTGTCATTGCATGTCTGTTACTCTAAACAAACAACATAAGGATCTACCAGTGTCATTGCATGTCTGTTCTTTTCATGAACAACACATGGATCCACCAGTGTCATTGCATGTGTGTTCTTTTCATGAACCACATCTAGAGTCATTGCATGTGTGTTCTTCTAAACAAACCACACACGGATCCACCTAGTTTTATTGCATGTCTGTTCTTCTCACAAACCACACATGGATCCACCAGTGTGATTACATGTGTGTTCTTTTCATGAACCACAGCTAGAGTCATTGCATGTCTGTTCTTTCCACAAACCACACATGGATTCACCTAGTGTGATTGCATGTCTTTTCTTTTCACAAACCACACATGGATCCACCAGTGTCATTGCATGTGTGTTCTTCTCATGAACCACATCCAGTGTCATTGCATGTGCGTTCTTCTCACAAACCACATAAGGATCCACTAGTGTCATTGCATAACTGTTCTTCTAAACAAAGCAAATAAGGATCCCCTAGTGTCATTGCATGTGTGTTGTTTTCATGAACCACAGCTAGAGTCATTGCATGTGTGTTCTTCTAAACAAACCACATAAGGATCCACCAGTGTCATTGCATGTCTGTTTTTTTCAGTAACCACACCCAGTGTCATTGCATGTCTGTTCCTCTAAACAAACCAAACATGGATCCACCTAGAGTCATTGCATGTCAGTTCTTTTCACAAACCACACATGGATCCACCAATGTCATTGCATGTGTGTTCTTTTCATGAACCATAGCTAGAGTCATTGCATGTGTGTTCTTCTAAACAAACCACATAAGGATCCACTAGTGTCATTGCATGTGTGTTCTTCTCATGAATGACAGATGGATACACCAGTGTCATTGCATGTGTGTTCTTTTCATGAACCACAGCTAGAGTGATTGCATGTGTGTTCTTCTATACAAACCATATAAGGATCCACCAGTGTCATTGCATGTGTGTTCTTTTCATGAACCACACCCAGTGTCATTGCATGTCTATTCCTCTAAACAAAACACACATGGATCCACCTAGTGTCATTGCATGTCAGTTCTTTTCGCAAACCACACATGGATCCACCAGTGTCATTGCATGTGTGTTCTTCTAAACAAACCACATAAGGATCCACCAGTTTTATTGCATGTCTGTTCTTTTCATGAACCACACCCAGTGTTATTGCATGTGTGTTCTTCTAAACAAACCACATAAGGATCCACCAGTGTCATTGCATGTCTGTTCCTCTAAACAAACCACGCATGGATACAGCTAGTGTCATTGCATGTCAGTTCCTTTCACAAACCACACATGGATCCACCAGTGTCATTGCATGTGTGTTCTTTTCATGAACCACAACTAGAGTCATTGCATGTGTGTTCTTCTAAACAAACCACATAAAGATCCACCAGTGTCATTGCATGTGTGTTCTTCTCATGAACCACACCCAGTGTCATTGCATGTGTGTTCTTCTCATGAACCACACATTGATACACCCGTGCCATTGCATGTGTGTTCTTTTCATGAACCACATATAGAGTCATTGCATGTGTGTTCTTCTAAACAAACCACATAAGGAACCACTAGTGTCATTGCATGTGCGTTATTTTCATGAACCACAGCTAGAGTCATTGGATGTGTGTTCTTCTAAACAAACCACATAAGCATCCACCAGTGTCATTGCATATCTGTTCTTTTCATGAACCACACCCAGTGTCATTGCATGTGTGTTCTTCTAGACAAACCACATAAGGATCCACTAGTGTCATTGGATGTGTGTTCTTCTCATGAACCACACATGGATCCACCAGTGTCATTACATGTCTGTTCTTTTCATGAACCACACCTAGTGTCATTGCATGTGTGTTCTTCTAAACAAACTACATAAGGATCCACCATTGTCATTGCATGTCTGTTCCTCTAAACAAACCAGACATGGATCCACCTAGTGTCATTGCATGTCAGTTCCTTTCACAAACCACACATGGATCCACCAGTGTCATTGCATGTGTGTTCTTTTCATGAACCACAGCTAGAGTCATTGCATGTCGGTTCTTTTCACAAACCACACATGGATCCACCAGTGTCATTTCATGTGTGTTCTTTTCATGAACCACAACTAGAGTCAGTGCATGTGTGTTCTTCTAAACAAACCACATAAGGATCCACCATTGTCATTGCATGTGTGTTCTTCTCATGAACCACACCAAGTGTCATTGCATGTGTGTTCTTCTCATGAACCACACATGGATACACCAATGTCATTGCATGTGTGTTCTTTTCATGAACCACAGCTAGAGTCATTGCATGTGTGTTCTTCTAAACAAACCACATAAGGATCCACTAGTGTCATTGCATGTGCGTTCTTTTCATGAACCACAGCTAGAGTCATTGGATGTGTGTTCTTCTAAACAAAATACATAAGTATCCACCAGTGTCATTGCATGTCTGTTCTTTTCATGAACCACACCCAGTGTCATTGCATGTGTGTTCTTCTAGATAAACCACATAAGGATCCACAAGTGTCATTGCATGTGTGTTCTTCTCATGAACCACACATGGATCCACCAGTGTCATTGCATGTCTGTTCTTTTCATGAACCACACCTAGTGTCATTGCATGTTTGTTCCTCTAAAAAAACCACATAAGGATCCACCAGTGTCATTGCATGTCTGTTCTTCTCATGAACCACACCCAGTGTTATTGCATGTATGTTCTTCTAAACAAACTACATAAGGATCCACCTATGTCATTGCATGTCTGTTCCTCTAAACAAACCACAAGGGATCCACCTAGTGTCATTGCATGTCAGTTCTTTTCACAAACCACACATGGATCCACCAGTGTCATTGCATGTGTGTTATTTTCATGAACCACAGCTAGAGTTATTGCATGTCAGTTCTTTTCACAAACCACACATTGATCCACCAGTGTCATTGCATGTGTGTTCTTTTAATGAACCACAACTAGAGTCATTGCATGTGTGTTCTTCTAAACAAACCACATAAGGATCCACCAGTGTCATTGCATGTCTGTTCTTTTCATGAACCACACCTAGTGTCATTGCATGTGTGTTCTTCTAGACAAACAACATAAGGATCCACCAGTGTCATTGGATGTGTGGTCTTCTCATGAACCACACATGGATCCACTAGTGTCATTGCATGTCTGTTCTTTTCATGAACCACACCCAGTGTCATTGCATGTTTGTTCCTCTAAAAAAAACACATAAGGATCCAGAAGTGTCATTGCATGTCTGTTCTTCTCATGAACCACACCCAGTGTTATTGCATGTGTGTGCTTCTAAACAAACTACATAAGGATCCAGCAATGTCATTGCATGTCTGTTCCTCTAAACAAACCACACAGGGATCCACCTAGTGTCATTGCATGTCAGTTCTTTTCACAAACCACACATGGATCCACTAGTGTCATTGCATGTGTGTTATTTTCATGAACCACAGCTAGAGTTATTGCATGTCAATTCTTTTCACAAACCACACATGGATCCACCAGTGTCATTGCATGTGTGTTCTTTTCATGAACCACAACTAGAGTCATTGCATGTGTGTTCTTCTAAATAAACCACATAAGGATCCACTAGTGTCATTGCATGTGTGTTCTTCTCATGAACCACACCCAATGTCATTGCATGTGTGTTCTTCTCATGAACCACACATGGATACACCAGTGTCATTGCATGTGTGTTATTTTCATGAACCACAGCTAGAGTCATTGCATGTGTGTTCTTCTAAACAAACCACATAAGGATCCACCAGTGTCATTGCATGTGTGTTCTTTTCATGAACCACAACTAGAGTCATTGCATGTTTGTTCTTCTAAACAAACCACATAAGGATCCGCCAGTGTCATTGCATGTCTGTTCTTTTCATTAATCCACACCCAGTGTCATTGCATGTGTGTTCTTCTAGACAAACCACATAAGGATCCACCAGTGTCATTGGATGTGTGTTCTTCTCATGAACCACACATGGATCCACCAGTGTCATTGCATGTCTCTTCTTTTCATGAACCACACCAAGTGTCATTGCATGTTTGTTCCTCTAAACAAGCCACATAAGGATCCACCAGTGTCATTGCATGTCTGTTCTTTTCATGAACCACACAAGGATCCACCAGTGTCATTGCATGTGTGTTCTTTTCATGAACCACAACTAGAGTCATTGCATCTGTATTCTTATAAACAAACCACATAAGGATCCACCAGTGTCATTGCATGTGTGTTCTTTTCATGAACCACAACTAGAGTCATTGCATGTCGGTTCTTTTCACAAACCACACATGGATCCACCAGTGTCATTTCATGTGTGTTCTTTTCATGAACCACAACTAGAGTCAGTGCATGTGTGTTCTTCTAAACAAACCACATAAGGATCCACCAGTGTCATTGCATGTGTGTTCTTCTCATGAACCACACCAAGTGTCATTGCATGTGTGTTCTTCTCATGAACCACACATGGATACACCAGTGTCATTGCATGTGTGTTCTTTTCATGAACCACAGCTAGAGTCATTGCATGTGTGTTCTTTTAAACAAACCACATAAGGATCCACTAGTGTCATTGCATGTGCGTTCTTTTCATCAACCACAGCTAGAGTCATTGGATGTGTGTTCTTCTAAACAAAATACATAAGCATCCACCAGTGTCATTGCATGTCTGTTCTTTTCATGAACCACACCCAGTGTCATTGCATGTGTGTTCTTCTAGACAAACCACATAAGGATCCACAAGTGTCATTGCATGTGTGTTCTTCTCATGAACCACACATGGATCCACCAGTGTCATTGCATGTCTGTTCTTTTCATGAACCACACCTAGTGTCATTGCATGTTTGTTCCTCTAAAAAAACCACATAAGGATCCACCAGTGTCATTGCATGTCTGTTCTTCTCATGAACCACACCCAGTGTTATTGCATGTATGTTCTTCTAAACAAACTACATAAGGATCCACCAATGTCATTGCATGTCTGTTCCTCTAAACAAACCACACAGGGATCCACCTAGTGTCATTGCATGTCAGTTCTTTTCACAAACCACACATGGATCCACCAGTGTCATTGCATGTGTGTTATTTTCATGAACCACAGCTAGAGTTATTGCATGTCAGTTCTTTTCACAAACCACACATTGATCCACCAGTGTCATTGCATGTCTGTTCTTCTCATGAACCACAACTAGAGTCATTGCATTGGTGTTATTCTAAACAAACCACATAAGGATCCACCAGTGTCATTGTATGTCTGTTCTTTTCATGAACCACACCTAGTGTCATTGCATGTGTGTTCTTCTAGACAAACCACATAAGGATACACCAGTGTAATTGGATGTGTGGTCTTCTCATGAACCACACATGGATCCACTAGTTTCATTGCATGTCTGTTCTTTTCATGAACCACACCCAGTGTCATTGCATGTTTGTTCCTCTAAAAAAACCACATAAGGATCCAGCAGTGTCATTGCATGTCTGTTCTTCTCATGAACCACACCCAGTGTTATTGCATGTGTGTGCTTCTAAACAAACTACATAAGGATCCACCAATGTCATTGCATGTCTGTTCCTCTAAACAAACCACACAGGGATCCACCTAGTGTCATTGCATGTCAGTTCTTTTCACAAACCACACATGGATCCACTAGTGTCATTGCATGTGTGTTATTTTCATGAACCACAGCTAGAGTTATTGCATGTCAATTCTTTTCACAAACCACACATGGATCCACCAGTGTCATTGCATGTGTGTTCTTTTCATGAACCACAACTAGAGTCATTGCATGTGTGTTCTTCTAAATAAACCACATAAGGATCCACTAGTGTCATTGCATGTGTGTTCTTCTCATGAACTACACCCAATGTCATTGCATGTGTGTTCTTCTCATGAACCACACATGGATACACCAGTGTCATTGCATGTGTGTTATTTTCATGAACCACAGCTAGAGTCATTGCATGTGTGTTCTTCTAAACAAACCACATAAGGATCCACCAGTGTCATTGCATGTGTGTTCTTTTCATGAACCACAGCTAGAGTCATTGCATGTTTGTTCTTCTAAACAAACCACATAAGGATCCGCCAGTGTCATTGCATGTCTGTTCTTTTCATTAATCCACACCCAGTGTCATTGCATGTGTGTTCTTCTAGACAAACCACATAAGGATCCACCAGTGTCATTGGATGTGTGTTCTTCTCATGAACCACACATGGATCCACCAGTGTCATTGCATGTCTCTTCTTTTCATGAACCACACCAAGTGTCATTGCATGTTTGTTCCTCTAAACAAGCCACATAAGGATCCACCAGTGTCATTGCATGTCTGTTCTTTTCATGAACCACACAAGGATCCACCAGTGTCATTGCATGTGTGTTCTTTTCATGAACCACAACTAGAGTCATTGCATGTGTGTTCTTTTAAACAAACCACATAAGGATCCACTAGTGTCATTGCATGTGCGTTCTTTTCATCAACCACAGCTAGAGTCATTGGATGTGTGTTCTTCTAAACAAAATACATAAGCATCCACCAGTGTCATTGCATGTCTGTTCTTTTCATGAACCACACCCAGTGTCATTGCATGTGTGTTCTTCTAGACAAACCACATAAGGATCCACAAGTGTCATTGCATGTGTGTTCTTCTCATGAACCACACATGGATCCACCAGTGTCATTGCATGTCTGTTCTTTTCATGAACCACACCTAGTGTCATTGCATGTTTGTTCCTCTAAAAAAACCACATAAGGATCCACCAGTGTCATTGCATGTCTGTTCTTCTCATGAACCACACCCAGTGTTATTGCATGTATGTTCTTCTAAACAAACTACATAAGGATCCACCAATGTCATTGCATGTCTGTTCCTCTAAACAAACCACACAGGGATCCACCTAGTGTCATTGCATGTCAGTTCTTTTCACAAACCACACATGGATCCACCAGTGTCATTGCATGTGTGTTATTTTCATGAACCACAGCTAGAGTTATTGCATGTCAGTTCTTTTCACAAACCACACATTGATCCACCAGTGTCATTGCATGTGTGTTCTTTTCATGAACCACAACTAGAGTCATTGCATGTGTGTTCTTCTAAACAAACCACATAAGGATCCACCAGTGTCATTGTATGTCTGTTCTTTTCATGAACCACACCTAGTGTCATTGCATGTGTGTTCTTCTAGACAAACCACATAAGGATACACCAGTGTAATTGGATGTGTGGTCTTCTCATGAACCACACATGGATCCACTAGTGTCATTGCATGTCTGTTCTTTTCATGAACCACACCCAGTGTCATTGCATGTTTGTTCCTCTAAAAAAACCACATAAGGATCCAGCAGTGTCATTGCATGTCTGTTCTTCTCATGAACCACACCCAGTGTTATTGCATGTGTGTGCTTCTAAACAAACTACATAAGGATCCACCAATGTCATTGCATGTCTGTTCCTCTAAACAAACCACACAGGGATCCACCTAGTGTCATTGCATGTCAGTTCTTTTCGCAAACCACACATGGATCCACTAGTGTCATTGCATGTGTGTTATTTTCATGAACCACAGCTAGAGTTATTGCATGTCAATTCTTTTCACAAACCACACATGGATCCACCAGTGTCATTGCATGTGTGTTCTTTTCATGAACCACAACTAGAGTCATTGCATGTGTGTTCTTCTAAATAAACCACATAAGGATCCACTAGTGTCATTTCATGTGTGTTCTTCTCATGAACCACACCCAATGTCATTGCATGTGTGTTCTTCTCATGAACCACACATGGATACACCAGTGTCATTGCATGTGTGTTATTTTCATGAACCACAGCTAGAGTCATTGCATGTGTGTTCTTCTAAACAAACCACATAAGGATCCACCAGTGTCATTGCATGTGTGTTCTTTTCATGAACCACAGCTAGAGTCATTGCATGTTTGTTCTTCTAAACAAACCACATAAGGATCCGCCA
The DNA here is from genome assembly GCA_023614405.1 of Avena insularis. NCBI lineage: Eukaryota > Viridiplantae > Streptophyta > Magnoliopsida > Poales > Poaceae > Avena > Avena insularis. Next base: position 260,484,706 of record CM042696.1, read on the forward strand.
GTGTCATTGCATGTCTGTTCTTTTCATTAATCCACACCCAGTGTCATTGCATGTGTGTTCTTCTAGACAAACCACATAAGGATCCACCAGTGTCATTGGATGTGTGTTCTTCTCATGAACCACACATGGATCCACCAGTGTCATTGCATGTCTCTTCTTTTCATGAACCACACCAAGTGTCATTGCATGTTTGTTCCTCTAAACAAGCCACATAAGGATCCACCAGAGTCATTGCATGTCTGTTCTTTTCATGAACCACACAAGGATCCACCAGTGTCATTGCATGTGTGTTCTTTTCATGAACCACAACTAGAGTCATTGCATCTGTATTCTTATAAACAAACCACATAAGGATCCACCAGTGTCATTGCATGTGTGTTCTTTTCATGAACCAAAGCTAGAGTCATTGCATGTGTGTTCTTCTAAACAAACCAGATAAGGATCCACTAATGTCATTGCATGTCTGTTCTTTTGATGAACCACACCAAGTGTCATTGCATGTGTGTTCTTCTAGACAAACCAGATAAGGATCCACCAGTGTCATTGCATGTCTGTTCTTCTCATGAAATACATAAGTATCCACCAGTGTTATTGCATGTCTGTTCTTTTCATGAACCACACCCAGTGTCATTGCATGTCTATTTCTCTAAAGAAACCACATAAGGATCCACCAGTGTCATTGCATGTCTGTTCTTTTCATGAACCACACAAGGATCCACTAGTGTTATTGCATGTGTGTTCTTTTCATGAACCATATCTAGAGTCATTGCATGTGTGTTCTATTAAACAAACCACATAAGGATCCACCAGTGTCATTGCATGTGTGTTCTTTTCATGAACCACAACTAGAGTCATTGCATGTGTGTTCTTCTAAACAAACCAGATAAGGATCCACCAGTGTCATTGCATTCTATTCTTTTCATGAACCACACCCAGTGTCATTGCATGTGTGTTCTTCTAGACAAACCAGATAAGGATCCACCAGTGTCACTGGATGTGTGTTCTTCTCATGAACCACACATGGATCCACCAGTGTCATTACATGTTTGTTCTTTTCATGAACCACACCCAGTGTCATTGCATGTCTGTTCCTCTAAACAAACCATATAATGATCCACCAGTGTCATTGCATGTCTGTTCTTTTCATGAACCACACCCAGTGTCATTGCATGTGTGTTCTTCTAGAACAAACCACGTAAGGATCCACCAGTGTTATTGCATGTCTATTCTTTTCATGAATCACATAAGCATCTACCAGTGTCATTGGATGTGTGTTCTTCTCATGAACCACACATGGATCCACCAGTGTCATTGCATGTCTGTTCTTTTCATGAATCACAGCTAGAGTCATTGCATGTTTGTTACTTCCATAAACCACATATGGATACACCAGTGTCATTGCATGTCTGTTCTTTTCATGAACCATAGCTAGAGTCATTGCATGCTAGTTATTTTCATGAACCACACATGGATCCACCAGTGTCATTGCATGTCTGTTCTTCTCATGAACCACACATGGATCCACCAGTTTCATTGCATGTGTGTTATTTTCATGAACCACACCCAGTGTCATGGCATGTCTGTTCTTCTAAACAAACCACATAAGGATCCCCTAGTGTCATTGCATGTGTGTTCTTTTCATGAACCACACATGGATCCACCAGTATCATTGCATGTCTGTTCTTTTCACAAACCACATAAGGATCCACCAATGGCATTGCATGTCTGTTCTTTTCATGAACCACATAAGGATCAACTAGTGTCATTGGATGTGTGTTCTTCTCATGAACCACACATGGATCCACCGGTGTCATTGCATGTCTGTTCTTTTCATGAACCACTCCCAGTGTAATTGCATGTATGTTCCTCTAAACAAACCACATAAGGATCTACCAGTGTCATTGCATGTCTGTTCTTTTCATGAACCACACATGGATCCACCAGTGTCATTGCATGTGTGTTCTTTTCATGAACCACAGCTAGAGTCATTGCATGTGTGTTCTTCTAAACAAACGTCACATAGATCCACATAGTGTGATTGCATGTCTGTTCTTTTCACAAACCACACATGGATACACCAGTGTCATTGCATGGGTGGCCGTTAGACCGAGTCTTCTAGATGGAATGCCCTAACACAGTTGTTCTGCTTGACGATTATTACATACCGTTCGATCAGGGTGCTTGGACGATTGGGATGGTCCTCGTGAGAGCGATCCGCGAGTAGGATGTTCTGCGGCATGATTGGCCATGCTTGCTCTGGACAAACTGGCAACACCGGGCGCTCCCCTGTTGCGAGTGTCACGACTCACGAGTTCAGTGGGCCACATCCCAGTGTCATGTCCCCATTACTTCTCTTCCTCCCCGTACTTCTCTTCCTTCCCCTCGAAGCCACTTTCCCCACTTCACTCCCATCCTGCTGTAGCCGCAAGCCGACGACGCCTCCATCCCAATCCCCTCTCCGGCAGCCACCCCCCTCCCCTCTCTCCATGGGTTCAAGGGGAGACGGTGAGGAAACGCGTCGTGACGACAGGGACGGTGATTTTGATGTGAGTCGTCTCATCTCTATCTCTATCATCTGTGGCTAGTTATCTATTTTTTGAGCTAGATCTAATCTGTTTACTCATGCGCGTATGATGTGTTAGGCCAACCAGACGATGTATGACTTGGACTATCATGGTTTAGCGGATGAAGACAGTCCTCTGCTATGTAAACATGGATATGTGCCTGCTAAATTTGTAGCGTTCGAAGGACGAAACGCAGGCAGGAGGTTTCTACAGTGTCAAGGACATCGTGTAATTATGCAAGGCGGAAGTTGCGGTGTTGTCAAATGGGTAGATCCAGAGTGGCCCAAATCGATGCAGAAAACGCTGGACAAACTATGGGAAATAACTGTTGAGTTAAAGGATCCGTATTCAGCTCACTTCTTGACAGTGTTGAGATGAAGCTCTGGGAACCAGTTGACACGACCAAGCATAAGCGAGATCTCAGGTGGGTGCAAGACAAGGTTAGCAAAGTCAAGAAGGAGAGGGACGCGGCGTTGGCCCTGAAGGCTAAAGCAGAGCAAGAACTGACTCAAGTAAGGAAAGATCTTCACCAGGCCAAAGTCCTGCAGTTCACAACTACGAGTATTGACAAGTGCATGAGGAAAAATGCAAAGAAACAATTGAAGTTGTGCAAGGAAGATGCTAAAAGGAAGGATCAAACGATTTGATCCTTGCTCTCGCAGGAAGATGCGCATCAGGCTAAGATTCGGAAGATCAAGGAGATGTGTGATAACTAGTTCTATTTAGCTTAAGCTCCGTGCCTTTTTAAGTTGTAATAGTTGTACTTGTTGACCTAGCGGTATGAACTATTGGCCCTGGAGTCCTGGGAGGAAAAAAATTGGTCGCCCGTTAATCTGTCTTAACCCTGCATTACTTCTTTTGTCTGACCAATGCCCCTTAGATATTCCGCCTGTCGCTTCGTCGTCCTCGTGTACAAATAGGAGGCGCCACAGTGCGTCGCTTTGTTGTCCATCCCCTCGTCCTCTCCAATCTCCACCGCGCCGTCGCTTCTTCGTCCATCCCCTCGCTACCTCTCCAATCTCCACCGTGCCGCCATGGAGATGCCCTCGCTGAACTTCTACGAGGCGGTGATGTTCGCGCACTTCGACATCCTCGCGCCGTCGGCTGCGATGGTGCCCCACGGATGGCGCATCAGCTATGCGGGGGTGCCGGTGGCTCTGCACCCTGGCGGAGCCAAGATAGAGAGCAAAATCGCGGCGCGCTACCGCCAGATGCCCGCGTGGAAGAGGGCGCTGCCCCGGTACGCGGCGACCAGCCCGTACTGGCCGGCGCTGTTCAAGAAGGAGCAGAAGGCCAAGATTGGCAACCGCATCGTTGACGGGCGCGTGGTTCACCGGGATCTCCGCAACCGAGAAGGGCGGAACAGGTTCTGGTCCATCCCTGGACGGACCAAGTACACCGTCATCGTCGCTGCTCGCCGTGAAGAGGTTCTCCGTCTCGCGAACAATGCGGAAATCGTGGAGGTTCCTTTCGACGATGACGAGGAAGCCGGCGGCTCGGAGGACAGTGGCAGCGGAAGTGAAATTGTTGACTAGTGGTTGAATTAATGTAGGATGTGAAATCGCACCTTTGATTAGAAGAATTTGTGGTTGAATTAATGAAATGCCTCGATTTAGATCTCTGTCTCGATTAATTTGTGGAAGAATTTGTGATTTAGATCAATTTCTGCCTCGATTTAGATCTCTATCCCAGATTGGGAACGTGACCATGGACCAAAGATCCCTTTTCTACTAGTGTATTCTGACATTGGTGGTTTGTTTAAACATAATCTACGTGGATTGTGCCGTATGCAAATGGCACAACCACAATTTATAAAGTGGAAGCACGTACACCCGGTTACTAGAGATCCGGGAGCTTCGCCAGATGCAGGGGATGCAGGAGCAGAGAGGCGGTGAGATAGACGGGCTCAAGATTAGGCCAGAAAGTGGTACTGATTTCCTCCTCATCTGGGCATTATCGGTGAGAACATTGCTGTTTATGTTGCCATGTCGTTGTGCAGCATCTGAAATAAGTTGCTGCTTCGTGGAGTGTGGCAGCTTAAATAATTTATTTCTGTGCCACTTACATTCCGTCGTATCTGGAGATCTCCTTCCCCTCAGCAATCATGCAACTGGTGCTGCGTGTTTTCAGATAGCAGTGGCACAATCACAATTTCGGATTCAACTACTGACTTAGGCGTTTCCAAACCCTAAGTCGCGGTACATTTTACTCAGAGAACGTGGGTAGATTGTTTCTTCCAGCAACATGCCACACACAGAGCTCCAGAATTTAACAGCATTACATATATAGGTTCAAGTTCAACACATTACTATGCATCTTCATTGCCAGCAGCCTTCTTCCGCAGCCTGGGTGCCAAGCCTTCACGTCCACTAGCTTCTTCATTTCCTGCCTTCTTCCTCTTCCTCGGTGCCAATTTTCTTAGCTTCACGTACTCTGCATCGCCGGGACAATGGGCACCAGAATCGTGTCCAGCATCATCTTTCCACTCATTTTTAATTTCTTCGGGCAGAAAAATGACTGACCCAGAAGTCATGTTTCTAACTCTGCAGCGCTTCCTGTCAAAGAAACAAGACTATTGCATAACTGCCCAATATCTACAGAGTAAATAAAACAAAAATTACAATTCAGCACAAACATGCGAACCCCAAGCGACCTTTGCATACCAGGAGCTAATTGGGTTCGAGCAACCACCCTGTCCAAGAATAGAAGGGCGACTCCCAGTTGCAGTAGCTTCCACATCTAGTACATCACAATTCAGCTCAAACATGCAAGCCGAAGCATACCTTTTCATCAACCCAATTAGCTGACTGTCACACATTAGAGGAACCATGATGCCACGTTCATCCATGAAGCTGAACTCTGTAGTCTGCTTCGGCCATAATTCATCATGATTACACAGAGCAGCAACCATACCAGATATAGTGCAGATCTGCGCAGGCGCTTCTTCCATCGTGATACAATGGTGTCCATACCACTTGCCCTTAGAGTCGTACCTGAAGAGGACTACCTTAACCAGGTAAGGGGGGGTCCGTGGAGATCCCACTTGACAGAAAACTATGGACAAAATATATTTGTCAGCGTTGGGCTAACAAACAATTTGAGGTTCAGTAGCCAGCTAGCAGTTATAATTAGTGCGAATAGCAAAGAGAAGGGTAGCTCACCCTCTTGTAGCCATAACTTCTTCTTCCTTGGTAGTAGGATCTGCCATCCTTCGAGCTGCTCGGCTCGTCGGCGGCGGAGGCGGGCTAGAGCCTCGCAACGGCGGCTACGGCATGCGCCATTGGAGCTCAGGATCAGCGACTGGGCGCAACAACTTGGCGCCGGAAGTCAAATGTCTGAAGGGATCGTCCTGCCTGGAGGGTGGATTCCGACGTTGCCGGTGCTAGGGGAAAGGTGGGAATGGATTTGTGAAATTGGTCAACACATCCAATCCACTTAGCTACTCGATTTTCCTAAGAGGTTGCCGTGTTGGCGCTCGCGTCACGGACAAATGACCGGCATGAGGGTCCCGACCGTCTACTTCACGAGGCAGTTTAACGGAATGTTTGAATTTGGCAGGAGTGAGATGAGTTTGCCTCGAAATGGCCCCTCTCAGTAGTTGGCGACCCAACATTTTGAAACACGACAATTTCAGGTAACTTAGGTACCACCATGCGCTGGCCTATGAACTTTGGTACCACAGACGAACAAGCCCCAACTATACGGCGGGAATAAAATTCCAGCCGTATAGATAACGATGCCTTTGTATATTTTTTTTGTAGGGACAGACAGTTTAATGACCAACTATACGGCAGGAACATTTTATTCTGGCCATATAGTTGTGTCCGTATAGCTGCGCCGCCAGGAGGAAACCCTAATTTTTTGACAGAAGGCCAACTATATGGCAAGAACACAATGTTCTGGCCGTATAGTTGCGTCTGACCATAAAATCGCACGGGAAGGTACCTCCAACTCCAAAACTTCAATCATTTTTCTCTCTTCTACCTCCAAACTGTCTCAAAACCTCAAGAGATCTTCATCTCCACTCAGTTTCGTTCGATTTCCTCGCACACGAGTGCTATGGTATGTTTCTCCTCCGATCCTCCAATTACGTTTTGCAATTTCATCTCTGATCTATTGTCATTATCAATCTAGGGTGAGACATACTATGAACCAATTGCCATGATTTTTTGCCTAGATTATTATTTTGAGGAGATTCTTTAGTGTGCTATGATGAGGAATATATTATACTTACTGTTGTTGGATCAAAAAGTTTTATTTCTGTCTTTCTTCAATGTTTTAGATGATGAACACAAGGAGCCAAACTCGTGCTCGTGCCACCGCTAGCGCTTCTCGGGAAGCCACTCAGGAACGCATGGGGATCAAGTTCAAGGATGAGCCCCAGCGTGACCGCTTCAACAGGATCAAGAACAACGAAGTGAAGGCTATCAAGTGGGCTTGCCCCATTATATTGAACTAACTCGGTATTTCTGATGACTTCAATTTACTTTGCAATAGAGCTGGCCTGCAAAACTTTGTGTACAATGATGTACCTACTTATCACCGCTTAACCATTGAATTCGTAAGTTCATTGCAAAGCACCGTTAAACAATGGCAAGGAGAGGACACTATTTCTTTCCAACTTATGAACAACAACTACAGTTTAACATTAGATGAATGGTGCGCATGTTTTAATTTGCCAAACAATGATGTTCATGCCTTGCGCGCATCCTTTTACTAGTTTAAGTCCTTCCCCTTAACAATTCTATGGAATGAGTTTCACTACTAGAGTGAACAAGGGGAAGAATATTCAACATCCTACAATTTGCTATTTGTTCTATGTTATTGCTAACACCTTGAAGACACGTAATGAGTTCACGAGACTCAACGAGGAGGATATCCTAGTCCTTGCAAAGGCTTCTTACATCAACTACAACCTGTCACTCAACTTGGGCGCCATCCTTGTGAGCTACCTGGAGCACCAAGCCTCCCAAAGCCAAGGGCCAATCACAGGTGGAGGCGTAATCACCATGCTTGCCACTGCCCTAGGAATCAACCTAGGTGAGTTGCAACCCGTGCTAGGTGAGACACATGTTGGTTTCTCCACTTTGAGAGCATGTGGAATGCCCACTATGAGAGGTGGTATTTATTATCTGCATATTGCTGGAGCTGGGCGTCCCTACCCCGCTCCTATGCCTAATGGTATTTTCTCTATGGAGGAAGGACGTTTTCTATATGACTTGCAGGTTGAGCAACACCAACCCGACGAAGTGAGTCCGGAGGAGGATGAGGACCAAGAGGAGGAGCAAGAAGTTCCTTACCAAGAGGAGCAGCCACAAACCCGGTTCACCACATACCAAGATTTCCAAGGACTTGGAGGGACAATGGAGAGGATGCATAGCCTCTCTTTGAACCTTCAAGAATCAACTAGTAACCTCTCAAATCAATTTGCAAACTGGAGTAACGACTTTTTCCGCCACCAAAATGATTTGAAGGGCTTGCAAAAGCCTAATCTTGGGGAAGTTTCCTCATGTATCTTTATTTGGCATTTATTTGCTTTTATTTATTTCGAGGTTGTGTTTTTATTTGACTTTCTAAGCACTCATGTTGGTTTCCCCAACACTTTATTTTCTAAGTTCTTTCTATTCGCTTTCGAGATTTTCTAACCGATCTTTGCTGCCAATTTTCTATTCTTTTAATTCCCTCTCTTAAAAATCACAAAAAGATTTCTCCCTTTTTCCTTATTTTCCTTCTTTCTTTTCTTTCTCCCTCGAGGTCTTCATATGTTTGCAGGAGAGTGATCGATTTCGAGTTTCCAAGAAGCAAATAAAAAAGGAAGAGAGAAGTGGAACCAAACATGAGAGGTACGCCTTATGACTCCCCACTTTTGAAGTTTGAGAGACCCATGCTAGTTAGTAGTAAATGTTAAGACATTATATTGGTGGAGTGAGTCTTTGTATCATAGTAAGATTTTTCGTTTGAATCGGTATTTAATTGGGTTCATTTTGTTCCAGCTCTCATAATTAACCAAGTCTTGCATAAAAATTGCTAAACAACTGTAATAAGAAAAAGTCTCACAATTAAAGGCTTGGGTGTTGTAGTGTTTAGTCTTGAAGGTTTATTTCTAGAGACACTCAACACCACTGAAAATGTTGATTGACTTGATAACTCTCTATGAAAGGATTTGTTCGATGGAATTAATGTTTAGCAGTTTTTGTAAGCATGCCAAAGTTTGGCTTGTTAATCATAAGAATGATATAGCTTTATGCGTGTCAAACTTAATGGGATGCCAACAACTCCGCTGGCCTATGAACGATATTCATGGTGGAAACTCCTAGATTTCGGCTATGAGTTGATTAAACACTTGTAGCAGCAATGCTATAGAGGGTAAGATTCTTGGCATTCCCGGGTAGCTGTAATCATGATGGAATCACTCCTCTGGCTATTATGAGTAATCATTATGCAAAAGGAACAAAAATCTTAGTGATGCCATGAGTGTCCATCACAGCCAGATAAACTAATAAAAATCTTAGGCATGCTCTCAATTACTTAAAAACTGAAATTCTTGAAGGATAATGAATAGAAAAGTAGTGCTTGAAAAGTCTTGATTTATTGATGTGGGAGAATTGAGATACTCTAGTGTATATGCTTTCATGACAACTCATACTTTATTATTCAAAGGCAAGCCTATGAGTTGATTACATGACATGGAATAAAGTTTACTCATTTGAATCATCCATGCTAACAATAATTTTGCTACACTATACGGATGCCTAAAACCCGTATGATATGTTTGCTATTACTCTATCTATGCTGGAGTTTTTTAGATTTATGAAGTGGAGGAAACATGACTCTACCAATCATGAGTAAGATCACCCTCTCATTATTTCAGTTTAAATGCTGAGTTCCTTTTTGATTTTGGTTTTCTTGCTCGGGGACGATCAAGTTTAAGCTTGGAGAGTTTGATGGATCTGAAATATAGCCATCTACATCCACATTTAAACTGGATATTATTCATAATTTTGATGAAATACCTCTCTAAACCCTACCACTAATTCCTAATATTCAGAGGGGTATGCAATCCTTTCTTTTGTATTTTTCCTACGCAGATAATGTTGTTAGAATATGGGAATCACTACATTAAAGTCAAAGATACGAGATTTCCAATAACCAGAAGAAACCAGGAGCCGTAAAGCGGAGGCAGACTCTTTAACGACCAACTATACGGCGGGAATAAAAATTATGGTTGTATAGCTCTGGTCGTATAGTTGGTGCCGCCACCGTTAGGTCAAACAGAACAACTTTCGTGAAGGGACCCCTATATAAAGAAGCCTCGGGCGACAAGAAAACAAGCCAGACCTCGCCAAAAAGTCTCTGCCACAGATCACCAGCCGCCTCCAAATATCAAAAACCTTCTCCATCTCCATATGCATGTTCCACCACTTGTAATAGTAGATCTCTTCTTCGATTGGCGACATTGTATGACTATTGCTATCAATCTTGTGATTTTCATTACAATGTTTGTGATTGTTGATCTCATCTCTATGTGTGAGTAATTCTCCTTGGGCTAAGGGCTTTGGCCAAGCCATGTAGCAATTGTGCATGTTATTTATCATAGATTATTGTATCTTCTCTTGCCTCAATCCAAGGACTTGTCAGGTACCCATGACCCCGAGGGTTGATCCAGGTATAGAGAGTATGAGTAATGACTGATCTGCAGGTTGGGAACCCCAATGATAGAAGGGGTAGTACGGCTGTATGTGAGGGATTTACTTGGGATTAATGGTGACATCACTCTGAGTAGATTATTGCTATAAGTGGCTGCGGAGGCAATAGCAATTATGTATGCACTGCCCACATATAATTTATCTTGCTCTGACAAGTATATGCATACTTCATTTCTATCTTTTATTCCCATCAGATGTTTTGCACAGCTACAGGTGAAACCAAATACCGTATGCCCTCTATCTCCATCATTGACAACAACAAAAAGGCGCAAGCTATTGGTCCGGCAAAAACACAAAAGGAATTCTAAAACTCCCGAAGGTCCGTTAAAGTAATTTCACTATGCATTCGCTTCCTGAGGATTCGATAACCTAGGTCTACTAGGGAAAAAGAAGCTACACTACATCCATAACCCGGATCAAATGTATCAACATGCTGGAGTGGCATCATTGCATGTGTTATTTTGCAAAACCACAATGATGCACACTGATAGATACACACACACAAACATCTAAGTGGGTGTGGTGATGCAGCATCTTTCAAACTGGTGATATAATGCATGTTGTAGTTGAATCCCAACATGCTGCTAGAGTTCTTGGACATGGTTGGAGACATACTGGAGTGGCATCATTGCATGTGTTCTTTTCCAAAACCATAATGATGCACACTAATACACATACATCCAAGTGGTTTATGAAAAGGACAGACATTCAATGACATCTAGTGGATCCATGTGGTTTATGAAAAAGAACACACAAGCAATGACATCTAGTGGATCCATGTGGTTTATGAAAAGAACACACATCCAATGACATAAGTGGATCCATGTGGTTTATGAAAACGACACACATGCAATGACATCTAGTGAATCCATGTGGTTTATGAAAAGAACACACATGCAATGACATCTAGTGGATCCATGTGGTTTATGAAAAGAACACACATGCAATGACATCTAGTGGATCCATGTGGTTTATGAAAGGAACACACATGCAATGAAATCAGTGGATCCATCTGGTTTATGAAAAGTACACGTATGCAATGACATCTAGTGGATCCATGTGGTTTATGAAAAGAACACACATGCAATGCCATCTAGTTGAATCCTAGCATGCTGCTAGGGTTCCTAGATCTGTTTGGACACATGGTAGAGTGGCATCATTGCATGTGTTCTTTTCCAAAACAACAATGATGCACACATCCAAGTGGGTGTGGTGATGCAACATCTTTCAAACTAGTGATACAATGCATGTTCTAGTTGAATCCCGGCATGCTGCTAGGGTTCCTAAACATGGTTGGACACATGCTGGAGTGGTATCATTGCATGTGTTCTTCTCCAAAACCACGATGATGCACACTGATACACACACATCCAAGTGGTTTATGAAAAGGACACACATGCAATGACATCTAGTGGATCCATGTGGTTTATGAAAAAGAACACACATGCAATGACATCTAGTGGATCCATGTGGTTTATGAAAATAACACACATGCAATGACATCGGTGGATCCATGTGGGTTATGAAAATGACACACATACAATCACATCTAGTTGATCCATGTGGTTTATGAAAAGAACACACATGCAATGACATCTAGTTGAATCCTAGCATGCTGCTAGGGTTCATGGATATGTTTAGACAGATGCTGGATTGGCATCATTGCATTTGTTCTTTTCCAAAACCCAATGATGCACACTGATACGTACACACATACACAAATCCAAGTGGGTGTGGTAATGCAACATCTTTCAAACTGATGATACAATGCACGTTGCAGTTGAATCCCAACATGCTGCTAGGGTTCCAGGACATGGTTGGACACATGCTAGAGTGGCATCATTGCATGTGTTCTTTTCCAAAACCACGATGATGCACACACATCCAAGTGGTTTAAGAAAAGGACAAACATGCAATGACATCTAGTAGATCCATGTGGATTATGAAAAAGAACACACATGCAATGACATCTAGTGGATCCAGGTGGTTTACGAAAAGAACATACATGCAATGACATCAGTGGATCCATGTGGTTTATGAAAAGGACGCACATGGAATGACATCTGGTGCATCCATGTGGTTTATGAAAAGAACACACATGGAGTGACATCTAGTTGATCCAGTATGCTGCTAGGGTTCCTAGACATGTTTGGACACATGCTGGAGTGGCATCATTGCATGTGTTCTTTTACAAAACCATGGTGATGCACACTGATACACACACACATACAAGTGGGTGTGGTGATGCAACATCTTTCAAACTGGTGATACAATGCATGTTACAGTTGAATCCTAGCATGCTGCTAGGATACCTAGACATGGTTGGACACATGCTGTAGTGGCATCATTGCATGTGTTCGTTTCCAAAACCACGATAATGCACACTGATACACACACACATCCAAGTGGTTTATGAAAAGGACATACATGCAATGACATCTAGTGGATCCATGTGGTTTATGAAAAAGAACACACATGCAATGACATATAGTGGATCCATGTGCTTTATGAAAAGAACACACATGCAATGACATCAGTGGATCCATGTGGTTTATGAAAAGGACACACATGCAATGACATCTAGTGGATCCATGTGGTTTATGAAAAGAACACACATGAAATGACATCTAATTGAATCCTAGCATGCTGCTAGGGTTCCTGGACATGTTTGGAAACATGCTGGAGTGGCATCATTGCATGTGTTCTTTTCCAAAACCACAATGACGTACACTGATACACACACATCCAAGTGGGTGTGGTGATATAGCATCTTTCAAACTTGTGATATAATGCATGTTGTAGTTGAATCCTAGCATGCTCCTAGGGTTCCTGTACATGGTTAGACACATGCTTGAGTGGCATCATTGCATGTGTTCTTTTCCAAAACCACAATGATGCACACTCATACATACACACACATCCAAGTCATTTATGAAAAGGACACACATGCAATGACATCTAGTGGATCCATGTGGTTTATGAAAAAGAACACACATGTAATGACATCTAGTGGATCCATGTGGTTTATGAAAATAACACACATGCAATGACATCAGTGGATCCATGTGGTTTATGAAAAGGACACACATGCAATGACATCTAGTGGATCCATGTTGTTTATGAAAAGAACACACATGCAACGACATCTAGTTGAATCCCAGCATGCTGCTAGGGTTCCTAGCCATGGCTGGACATATGCTGGAGTGGCATCATTGCATGTGTTCTTTTCCAAAACCACGATGTTGCACACTGATACACTGATCCAAGTGGTTTATGAAAAGGACACACATGCAATGACATCTAGAGGATCCATGTGGTTTAGGAAAAAGAACACACATGCAGTGACATCTATTGGATCCATGTGGTTTATGAAAATACACTACAAGAAAAGTTTTCTTCCGCAACGACTTGGCCCAAGGGTCGTCGTATAAGGCGCATCTTCCGCTACGAAATTCTCGGCTCGGCCGTGGCTGATGGAAAACTTTTTTTTCCTGTTTCGCGGCCCTCTATTATGACAGATCTGCTAAAAACATGGAGGAAGCTCGGCCAGCGCGTGGTAGAAGCAAGATTTTTGTTTCCTCGTGCAATGTTGACTCGCTAAAGTCTTTTGAGGCATGTGGATCCCGGACATCAGTGTCTCTAGGGGGACCATACTTTTCGGTCGCTCCTCCCTGATTTGAACTGGATAATGTTGCTTGAGGCGTCTACCGTTTAGTCAGGATGCTAGGTCCCACATGTCAGCCTCTCATTAGAAGGATCGTGTGTATGATGGAATTTTTTTCCTTCGCTCACGCTACCCTATTCCGAAGTTGATAGCGCTGCTCCATGCATCTACCGTTTAAACAACCTCCAGGGATCCACATGTCGTCCTCTCATTAGAAGGAACGTGTGTATGATGGAATTTTTTCCTTCGCTGGAGCTACACCATTCCGAAGTTCATAACGCTACTCGATGCATCTACCGTTTAACCAACCTCTTGAGCTCCACATGTCATCCTCTCATTAGAAGAAACATGTGTATGATGATTATTTTCCTTCGCTCGCGCTATCCTGTTCCGTACTTGATAGCGCTATTCGATGCATCTACCGTTTAATCACGATGCTAGGCCCCACATGTCATCCTCTCATTAAAATAAATGTGTGTATGATGGATTTTTACCCTCTATAGCGCCTTCGTGTTCCGAATTTGATAGCTTTGCTCGCTGCATCAGCCGTTTATTCAGGCTGGTGGGTCCCTTATGTCAGCCTCACATTAGAAGAATCGTGGGTATGATGGAATTTTTTTCTTCTCTAGCGCTACCTTGTTCCGAACTAGATAGAGTTGCTCGACGAATCTGTCGTTTGCTCATGCTACTGGGTCCCCCATTTCAGCCTCTCATTAAAAGAAACGTGTACATGCTGAACTTTTTTCTCGCTCGCGCCTCCCTGTTTTGAACTGGCTACATTGCTTGATGCAGCATCTGTATAAGGTTGTGCTGCTGGGTCCCACATATCAGCCTCTCTGTAATTGAAACATGCATATGATTGACTTTTTTTGGCCATGTCCGCTGTTTTGACCTTGGAAACTTGCTGGGTCCCAGATGTCAACCACCTCTATGTAGGAAACATGTCTATGCTAGGTCCCAACTGATAGCCTCTATTTGAAAAAAAACGTGTTTATGTTGGACTGTTTTTTCGGGTCCCAGATGTCAGCCTTAGAGTACAAAAATGCTCATAAAGGCCGAATTAAAAAGATTCTGGGCTAACTCGGGGCAGATGCCCTATTCGTCATGGCTTATATTCCATGGGCTCACTCCTAAGTTGAATAGGCTATGGTCGGTGGCCACAAGACCACGAAAATGCCTAATTAGAAGGTATTGGGCTATGCTTGGGGCAGATAGGCTAATTTCATGGGCTATGCTTGGGCCTGCTGGGTCCGACATGTCAGCTTCTCTATAAGTGCAATGTGTGTATGATGTACTTTTTTTCGGTCGCGTCCACTGTTCTCACCGTGGCAACCGTGTATGGTCTTATTGCTGGGGCCCTTATGTCAGCCTCTCTAGCATGTTCTGGCTTGTGGGTCCTCGATGCAGCCTTGTATGTTCTGTTTGGTGGGTCCCTGATGCGAGCCTCTCTATACAAGTATTTAAATTTTTTTCGAACCAACCCTCAAAGCAAACTCCAGGGACGCTGCATGCTGGTGGGTCCGTGATGTCAGCCTCTCCGTAATGCGATATTGCTAGAAGAAAAAAAATGTAAACCCAAGATTCAAACAAAAATCTTCAAATCAAATAAATTTAAACTAAGTGTGTTTCCACTACAACAAAGATATTTATAGAAAAAGTATCATTAAACTTTTATTAGTACTACAACTTCTGTATTAGTCTTCTTAAAATATTTTGTGTGTCTATGTTTATCTCTTTTAAAATATAATAGGGCAGCGCTCCTGGCATCTCAATTTATAAAATGCCACATAATGGGGTATTTTCTTAAAAATATGGGTAGGCAGAGTTTTTATTATTATGAGAGGTGGGGGCCAATGCCCAAAAGGCCGAATTAAAAAGAGTTTGGCTATTGCTCTATGTGGGTTATATTCCATAGGCTATGCTCCATGGGATTCATTCTCAAATTTCAATGGGTTGTGCTCAGCAGTCCGCTGACCCGTAAAAGGCCGAACTAATATGTTCTCGGCTATGCTCCATGGGCTCCTTTCTAACATTTCCGGTGGCCAGTGGTCAGCAGTACCTGACCCCGAAAAGACTAAATTAAAATGTTCTAGGCTAAAGAGGGGCCGAATGAGCTACTCCACTCCCTCCGATCCAAATCAATGTTCTCGGATTTGGCTAGATTTGGACGTATCTAGCACTAAAACATGACTAGATATGTCGGAATCTAGACAAATGTGAGGATATTAATTTGGATCGTAGGGAGTACTAGATTTCTTCTCCTGGTTAATAAAAATTGCATTGTGATGTGCTCTGTCGGATTCGAAAAAAGACCTCAGCGAGGGCGGGGGGAAAGCGATAATTGTTTTTGGCAGATATTCATGTCAGAATTCAGCAGTATAGAATAAGGTAGAAAAATTATCAACAGATTCGAAGTTAATATTCGGGAGCACTTGACCAATTCAGCATCATTTCAAAAGTGACTAATGCAGCAATACAGACAATGAAATATAGTACCAGTACATCAGTATTAGTTGCACAAATGCTTTAGTAATAGCAACGATAGAAGATTTGAGAGATTTCGTAGCTTTCCTGCTTGAAATTCAATAGCAGTACAAAGAGAATCAATTCTTGTTCCAGCTAAAAAAACCTTGGCCCACGATCAGTTTGGCCTGTTCTCCGAATAGACTCAATCATTGGAGCAAGCAAAACTGACGATCAAGTATGCTTCTGTGTGAGTACCTCCTCCTTACGCCAATGCCTCTATGACCGCCCATAGCAACCCAAAATGCCCAAGACTCATCCAAATAATTGTAACAATGCTAAGTTTCAGAAGAAAAGCAAGATAATCTGATGCACTTCATCTAACCAAGTACCAGTACATCACAGTTTGTTCTACAAAATATTGTACTAATAGTAACGACAGAACATTTGACAGATTCAGTAGAATTCGGAAGATTCAACAGTATAGAATAGACCATAAAAATATCAGATAGATTCCCGGTACATATTCAGCAACACTTGACAAAGTTAGCACAACATTTCAAAGTGACCGGTTGTGGCAGTACACAGACAATGACCAAAACAATTGACAGGTTCAGTAATGCGGACATTGAAATACAATAGATGTAGCAAGGACTGATTCAAAAGGAAAGCGAGACCATATTCTGCACTTGACCGGTCGATCTGAACAAGTACCGAACAAAACTTTTGTTAAGTTCAGTAGAATTTGAAAGATGTAGCATTACATAATAAGAAAGAAAAATATCGACAGATTCCCAGTTCATATTCAGCATCACTTGGACATATTCAGCAGCATTTCAAAGTAACTGATTCAGTTTGCCCTTTTCTCCGAACACTTGTCAATGGAAGAAACAAAACTGACGATCAAGTCTCCTTTTGTGTGCATGCCTCCTTCTCGAATTAATGCCTGTGTGTGACCTCCATAGGCAACTCAAAATGCCCAAAGCCTTGTCTAGATTATGAGTTTATGACAAGGCCAAATTACAAAAGAAAAGCAAGACCATCTACTGCACTTGATCTAAACTGAGCTATCCTATTACATAGTATTATGATTACTTACAGTAGTTTGGTTCCAATCGCGGGCATTGGCGATGCTCAGGATGAACCATAATGGAGTCTCCGGAGATTTCCATGTAACGTTGGTTGAGAAACCAACAGCTGCTTCTTCAGTATTTACACTGAAGCAGCATATTTCAGGAAATGGCGTATATCCTAGTCCTATTGCATGATGGGAGGTGTAGACACAGTTGCTTCTCGTCATATATCCCAGGGCAACATCTGCACCGCCTATCGCAATATTAATCGATAGTTCAATCCAAGGAAAAGGGCATATGCTCTCAGGTTAGCAATCTCTATCCATGGCTTAGGTGGATACAAGTAAGCAGTGTCCTTTGAGTACACCTTGCAGCCAAACCAAGTAGCATAGGTGCCACAAGTGCGACCGCAACAATCAACACTATGATCATCAATAGGATTGCCATGACCATAATAAGTACCGCCATAAAACTCCTCATCAGTAACACCCATGGTATGGATAAGAAGAAGGCGAGATTCACCTGTAGATATTGCTAAGAACCATAAACCAGGTTCGTGCTCGTCACCATCTATGGCATCAAGGTTGCCCTCCTCGAGATGCACGACAGGTGGTGACGGGATCAGAATATGACCTACAAAAAGAAATGACGGCCAAATCAGCCAACACTAGTTTGCATCCATTAAAACTGAAGCTAGTGTCTAGAACAGGAACGGTTCAAACTTACCAAAATATAGATGATTCCAGACATAAACACTTCCACTCTCAGTGGCTGCAAACACCAGACACTTGTGGATAAGTGCATTGATGTATCTGAAATAGCACTAGAACTGGTTCTCAAGAACTATCCATGCATACTCATCGCCATCAAGGGTAGCAATTGAGTAGTCGAAGTTAGCGACAATAGAGAAATCTAAATAATCAGCCGCAGCTGCGGGAGCTCGGCAAATAGCAATCTTCCTGAGGAGAATAGGGCGATCATTATGCATGAATGTAAATGGATCGTTGGTGGGTACAAGCTCATTGACTTGTGGGAGAGGAACGTGTTGATGAGTGTACACATTGACAAGCTCCCACTTCCACTCGAACCCAACAGTGGTGATCCAATCTCCATTGGCACCTACCCACTGCTTACCCATACAATTCGGGAACACAGCGTCGGAGGAGAACCTGTCCCGCGACATCAGCTGGCATGTCGTGCCCTTTCCCTCGAAGTACTCGTTGCATTCCCATGGTTTCTTAGTCGGGTGAGAATGAAGAAAACAGGAGAGGCCAAACAGATGAGAAGCATGTAAAGTTGAACTATATTTTGCCGAGTCAAGAAGATGTTTGAACGAACCGGCGTGGCTCAGGGCGGTGATGACGTCGCATCTGGTTATGAGTTCTGCAAGCAGGCCTTCGGGAAAACATGCTGGAACAGCTCAGAATCATCATTGTCCTTGCTCGGTCCTGCCATCGCAAGGGAGCTGATGGAAGTTGGGACAGTGGCTTGATTTGGTTTTCTAGAAAAGAGGGAAGATCGATGGCGGTAGGCGAGATAGGGAGAAGAACAAACACTCTCATACTATGCGGTGAACAGGATCGGAAAGCGACATTGTGGAGGAGAAGAATGGCGGCGCTTTGCGTAGAAGTGGGGATAGAGCGTATAGGCGAGGTTGAATAACATGAAAACGGACACAGGTTCCTTTGCTCCAGTTCCCTTCAGAATAGTGCTACTCTGCTCCCAGTTCCCTCCACAATAAATCTTTTTTGTAAATCAAAGAGGAAGTAGTATGAAGAGTAGGGCCCGATCATTTGCTCTCTCGAGGAGCCGAACCTGACTGTTTTCTTTGCTAAATTTTATGGTCCTTTATGCTAAATGCATGGACCTCAGTGTAATTTTACCTTTTTATGTCCTTGGTGTAAATGTACCCCCACCATCTGTGTAAAATTCTAACCAAAAAGTGTAAGTGGTGAAATTTGAACAAATTTAAGCTTAGTTGTCAACGAGTATGAAAATTCTTGGATTTCAAGCCGAACGACCAAGGTCAAGGCCATATCAACATCATACTTTATGGTGATCATGCCATGTCCAAGAATTAGCATGCCGATAGATTTGGACATATTTTGAAAACAATCAAAGATGATGTAGTACGAAGAGTATGGCTCGATCAGCTGCTCTCTCGAGAAGGAGCCATACATGACTGTTTTCCTTGCTTATTTTTAGGAGGGTGCTAAATGTATGGACATCGATGTAATTTTCCCTTTTTTGGGTACTTGATGTAAAATGTACTTCCACACACCGTGTAAAATTCTAACCTAAAAGTGTAAGTGGTGAAATTTAGATGATTTTAAGCTTACTTGTCAATGAGTATGAACATTCTTGGATTTCAGTCGAACGACCAAGGTCAAGGCCATATAAACATCATACTATATGCTGATGATCCCATATCAGAGAATCTGCATGGCAATAGATTTGGCCATATTTTGAAAATAATCAAAGAGGAAGTAGCATGAAGAGTTTGGCTCTGATCAACTGGACTCTCGATAAGGAGACAAAACAACAAGTTTTCCTTTGTAGGGTTCTTTTTGCTAAATGTATGGAGCTCCATGTAATTTTCCCTTTTTTAGGTCCTTGATGTAAAATGTACTCCCACCGACCGTGTAAAATTCAAAACTAAAATTAAGTGGTGAAATTTAAACGAATTTAAGCTTAATTGTCAATGAGTATGAACCATATTCTTGGATTTTCAAGACAAACGGCCAAGGTCAACCCATATCTACATCATACTTGTTGCATATGATCCCATATCTAAGAATTTGCATGCCGACAAATTTGGCCATATTTTGAAAACAATCGAAGATGAAGTAGTGTGAAGAGTGTGACTCGATTAGCTGCTCTCTATAGAAGGAGTCAAACCCGACTATTTTCCTTGCTTAATTTAAGGGTCCGTTGTGCTAAATGTATGGACCTCGGTATAATTTTCACTTTTTTAGGACCTCGATGTCAAATGAACTTCCACACCCGTGTAAAATTCTAACCTAAAAGTGTAAGTGGTGAAATTTCAACGATTTAAGCTTACTTGTCAATGAGTATGACCATTATTGGATTTGAAGCCGAACGACCAAGGTCAAAGCCATATCAACATCATACTTTATATTGATGATCCCATATGAGAGAATTTGCATGGCAACAAATTGCCATATTTTGGAAACAATCAAAGAGGATGTAGTGTGTAGAGTTTGGCTCAGATCATCTGATCTCTCGAGAAGGAGCCGAACCAGATTTTTTTCCTTTTAGGGAGCTTTATGATAAATGTATGGACCTCAATGGAATTATTGCTTTTTCGGGTCCCTGGTGTAAAATGTACTCTGACCAACCGTGTAAAAATCTAACCTAAAATTAAGTGGTTAAATTTAAATGAATGTAAGCTTAGTTGTCAACGAGTATGAACTATTCTGGGATTTCAAGATGAACGACCAAGGTCATGATCCGATATTCAAGAATTTGCACCCTGACAAATTTTGTCTTATTTTGAAAACAATCTAAGATGAAGTGGTATCAAGAGTATGGCATGATCAGCTACTCTCTCGAGAAGGAGCCGACCCCGACTATTTTGCTTGCTTAATTTTAGTGTCCTTTGTGCTAAATGTATGGACCTCAATGTAATTTTCCCTTTTTGAGGTCCTTGATGTAAAATGTCCTTCCATGCTCGTGTAAAATTCTAACCTAAAAGTGTAAGTGGTGAAATTTCGACGATTTTTTAGCTTACTGGTCAATGAGTATGACCATTATTGGATTTCAAGCCGAACGACCAAGGTCAAGGCCATATATATCAACCATCATACTTTATGTTGATGATCCCATATGAGAGAATTTGCATGGCGCCAAATTTGGCCATATTTTGAAAACAATCGAAGTGGAACTAGTATGTAGAGTTTGGCTCAGATCAGCTGATCTCCCGAGAAGTAGCCAAACCAGAAAATTTTCCTTTTAGGGAGCTTTATGATAAATGTATGGACCTCGATGTAATTTTTTCTTTTTTCTAGTACCTGGTATAAAATGTACTCCAACCAACCATGTAAAAATCTAACCTAAAATTAAGTGGTGAAATTTAAACAAATTTAAGCTTAGTTGTCAACAAGTATGAACCATTATGGGATTTCAAGATGAAGGACCAAGGTCATGATCCCATATCCAAGAATTTGCATGCCGACAAACTTGGCCATATTTTGAAAAGAATCAAAGATGAAGTGGTATGAAGAGTATGGCTCGATCAGCTACTCTCTCGAGAAGGAGCCGAACCCGACTATTCTCCTTCCTTTATTTTAGGGTCCTTTGTGCTAAATGTATGGACCTCGATGTAATTTTCTATTTTTAGGTCCTTGATGTAAAATGTACTTCCACGCCCATGTAAAATTCTAACCTAAAAGTGTAAGTGGTCAAATTTGAGGGTCCTTTGTGCTAAATGTATGGACCTCGATGCAATTTTCCTTTCTTAATTTAAGGTTCCTTTGTGCTAAATGTATGCACCTCGATGTAATTTTCCCCATTTTAGGTCTAAAAGTGTAAGTGGTGAAATTGAGACGGTTATTTTAAGCTTACTTGTCAACGAGTATGAACATTCTTAGATTTCAATCCGAATAACCAAGGTCGTCAAGGCCATATCAACATCATACTTTATATGTTGATGATCCCATGTCAGAGAATTTGCATGCAATAGATCTGGCCATGTTTTGAAAATAATCAAAGAGGAAGTAGTATCAAGAGTTTGGCTCATATCAACTAATCTCTCGAGAAGGAGCCGAACCAGATTTTTTTCTTTTAGGGTCCTTTATGCTAAATGTATGAACCTCGACGTAGTTTTTTCTTTTTTGAGGTCCCTGATGTAAAATGTACTTTGATCGACCGTGTAAAGTTCTAACCTAAAAGTAAGTGGTGAAATTTAAATGAATTTAAGCTTAGTGGTCAACGAGTATGAACCATTCTTGTATTTCAAGACCAACGACCAAGGTCAAGGCCATATCTACATCATACTTTATGCTGATGATCCCATACTCAAGAATTTGCATATCGACAAATTTGGCCATATTTTGAAAACAATCGAAGATGAAGTAGTATGAAGAGTGTGGCTCGATCAGCTACACTCTCGAGAAGGAGCCGAACCCTACTGTTTTTCTTGCTTAATATTAGGGTCCTTTATGCTAAATGTATGGACCTCGATTTAATTTTCCTCCTTTTTAGGTCCTTGTTGTAAAATTACTCCCATCGACCGTGTAAAATTCTAACCTAAAAGTAAGTGGTGAAATTTAAATAAATTTCATCTTATAGTTGTCAATGAGTATGACCATTCTTTGATTTCAAGCCGAACGACCACAAGGTCGAGGCTATATCTCTACATCATACTTTATTCTGATGATGAAGTATCCAAGAAATTGCATGGCGATAGATTTGGCCATATTGTGAAAACAATCAAAGAGAAAGTAGTATGAAGAGTATGGCTCGATCAACTGCTCGCTCGAGAAGGAGCCAAACCCGATTGTTTTCTTTGCTCAATTTTAGGGTCCTTTGTACTAAATGTATGGACCTCGATGTAATTTCCCCCTTTTTAGGTCCTTGATTTTAGAATGTACTCCAACTGACCGTGTAAAATGTTAACCTAAAAGTAAGTGATGAAATTTCAACGAATTTAAGCATAGTTGCCAACAAGTATGAAAAACTCTTAGATTTTCAAGCCGAATGACCATGAGGTCAAGGCCATATCTCTACATCATACTTTATGTTGATGATCCCATATTCTAGAATTTGCATGGCGACATATTTGGCCATATTTTGAAAACAATCGAAGAGGAAGTAGTATTTAGAGTATGGCTCGACCAGCTGCTCTCTCGAGAAGGAGACGAACCCGACTGTTTTCTTTGCTCAATTTTAGGGTCCTTTGTGCTAAATGTATGAATCTCAATGTAATTTTCCCTTTTTAGGTCCTTTATGTAGATTCTACTTTATGCTTATGATCCCATATCCAAGAATTTGTATGGCGACAAATTTGGCCATCTTTTGAAAACAATCAAAGATATTAAAAACAAAAAATAATCAATTTCATTTTTCCAAGTGACACGAATTTATTTTCTGAAAAGCAAGTAAGAAGATTTTTTCGATCAACTACTCTCTCGAGGAGCCGTACCTGACTGTTTTCAATTCCTTGCTTGGTTTTAGGGTCCTTTGTGCTAAATGTATGGACCTCGATGTAATTTTACCTTTTTAGGTCCTTGATGTAAAATGTAGTCCCACCATCCATGTAAAATTCTAACCGAACTGTGTAAGTGGTGAAATTTAAACGAATTTAAGATTACTTGTCAACGAGTATGAACATTCTTGGATTTCAAGCCAAACGACCAAGGTTGTCAAGGCCATATCAACATCATACTTTATGCTCATGATCCCATGTTAGAGAATGTGCATGGCAACATATTTGGCCATGTTTTGGAAACAATCGAAGAGGAAGTAGTATTAAGAGTTTGGCTCAGATCAGCTAATCTCTCGAGATGGAGCCGAACCAGAAAGTTTTCCTTTTATGGTCCTTTGAGCTAAATGTATGGACCTCCATGTAAATTTCCCTTTTTAAGTCTTTGATGTAAAATATGCTCCCACCGATCGTGTAAAATGCTAACCTAAAAATAAGTGGTGAAATTTAAATGAATTTAAGCTTAGCTATTGTAACATCCCAAAAATTTAATCCAAGGTTATCAAGATCAAATCATCCGAAAATAGGGTTAACAAAAACTTCTCCAAATTTAAAATGAAAGCATTCATATATGTATGCATTTAAAATAGGAGTTGTTTAAATTGCCATGATTGATTGATCCAATGCTTGTAAAATGTTTCTTAGGTGATTTAAACATCATCTACATCATTCCCAAACTTTTCCTAAAGAAAATCAAATCAAAAAGAATTAAAAAGAAGGAATGGTCATTTTGGCAAATTTAACTCTCATGCCTACTTTGGCTATTCCTAGTACTCAATTCTTAACAGAAACAGTTCTTGATCTTTGCACCCCTTGCTAGTACACATAATGAGGTACCAAGGCCCACCTTTGGATCTGCTAAAACATTCTGTTAACTATTTTAAATGACAGTTTAAAATTGACTCTAATGCATATGCATAGATCACCCCTATTTCAAAAACCATATTTTTGAGCTCCATTTTCAAAATCCTTGCAACCAGAGACTACCTATCACTAGTGGAGATCACTCAAAATTTTTGAAACCAAAATTCAAAACTTTCTTTCATGCGGCCATTTCATCAAACACTTGGCATGCATAATCTCTACTCTAATCCTAGCTCACTGTTTTGAACAGGGTTTGGCCCCCAAGTGATCTACATTTATCTCCTCTGTCCCCTCCTAGTCTAACCAGACCCTTAACACCCCTCTCCCTTGTCCCTAACCCTCTTGCCATGTTAACCCGAGGGCATGGTCGCCGGCCAAACTTTGCCCCGCCGCAGCAGACCATCTCCCCTCTCTCGCCATGTCTAGGAGGTAGCCAGGAGCTCACCGCCACCCCCTGTCCCTTGCCCGAGCCCAGAGCAGCAGTGGACCACCGAGCACAAACCGCGCCCAGTGCCACCGCACCATACTAGTGCCGCCCCTAGAGCACGCTCGGTCCCCGCTCTCACAGACCATCCCTTGGCACCAGCCCACGCCCGCCGCTCCACCTCGACCTGGAGAACACCCCAGACATCCCCGTTTGCCGCCCAAAGCCTCACAGCCATTGCTCGCCGTGGACAGCGCCGCCTCTGCCTCTCAGAGCGCCACCTCGCCCAGACCGCGTGCCACCGCCCCTACGCTCGCATTCACTTCCTAGAGCACCGCCAGGAGACCGCCTGTCGATCGCCATCCCCAGCCATGCCTCTACCTCGTCGTAGCCTTGTCGCCACCGTCGCCTGCCCATCCCGCTCGGTCTCACCGTCGGGCCTATAAAAGGAGCCCTCCCCAGCCTCTTCTCTCCACACCATTCCACTCCCCTCACCTCTCTGAACCTCACCCACCTCTAGCCGGAGCAAGTGGAGCTCTGCCTCGCCGGAATTGGAGCCGGAGCAGCCGCGACAAGAGGAGAAGGGCGCCGTTGATTGCGACCACCCCAAGCTCCGCCGCAACCGCGCCTTACCTCGCCATCGTCTTCCACGTTGTTTGCTCGCGCCACGACCTCGCTGGTGCCCTGCACGCCTGTAGACCCCACCGAGTCAAGGGTTCGAGCTCGCATGGTGACCTATTAAGTCGTCGACGACCCTCAGCCGTTGATCTCGCTTCTAATCCTATGGCCCACAAGCGTCCGTTTAATTTTAAGTGCCGACACGGGACCCTGTCCGCTGCGCCCCGCGCCACGGAGCGCCACTGGGCCGGCCCATTCCTTTTCCCGCGCTAGCCCATCGATTCAAATCTGGATTTTTCTTTTTAGTTTGAATCTAGTTTCTGTCCACTAGTTTGAAAATCAATTCAAAGAGTTTTAGAAATCCAAATTGCATGAAACCAATTTTGTCTGAAAGGTATTAAAATGATCTATTCAAGCCCGTTGGATTTAATTCAATTAGAGTTATAGATCGCTCCTAATAAAAATAACAAAACAGAAGCTTTTGCAACTTGCAACATTTTTATAAAATCAACCAAGTGAGCTTTTGCGTTGATTCCAACTCTCAAAAAACACATTTCATCAGGTCTATCTAACCATGTAATAACATTAAGGTTTACATACAGTGACTTTGGACTAGTACCAAAATAATGCTATATAGGCATTTCTAGTCACTTTAAATCACTAAATAATAAACTTAAACTAAAGTAATATTGATCCAACCTTTAAATCTCATTCCCACATGTTAGAATATGTGGTGAGTACATGTGTCCACATGATCCCATATTTTGGTGGTGAATATTAAATTTTAGTTAATATTTCAATGAGTAGAAATTACTTTTCTAAAATAAAAACGATGAAACTATTGAATTAAAACTTGTGATGTTTGTGATGATAATAGATCATCAAATGTGTGTTTTAGAATGCTACTTAGCCTAGTTAAGTATTGTTTGGTGATTGTGCACTCCTTATGTATTTATAGACGCTAGTACCGACCAAGCTTTCGAGGAGGAGGAGTTCTACCAAGAAGAAGAAGAAGAAAACTTCAACCACTGCGCCAACCAAGGCAAGCTATTGTTAGCAGGCTAGAATTAAGCTAGATGAATGATCAAGGATGCTTTAGGCATGCTTTGATCACACCCCTTTTTAACTATTAGTACCCCAAGCCTTACTTAGAAGTTTTACTCCCCTTAGTATACAAAGTTCCTTATTTATTTTGAAGGTAGCATAAAAAGTATAAAACTTGACCTACTTAGAAACCTTTAGATGTCATTCTATGGCATGAGATTGATCCCATCTTTCCACCTTAGTGAACACTCTTAACTTAGTATTTTAGAGTAGATCAAAAACTTGAGTCACTTTAGATGGGAGCACTTGGTGAAAATGAATTGTGAAAACCTTGGAATGATGAGTCATTCTATTGAGATGTTTTGACATGTGTTGAGAGACACAACTGATTTATGATGATGAAAATGATGAGGCATGAGCCTTAACCCTTTTATAAAACTAATGGTTGGATTCGGATGCGATACCATTCCAAATTTACCGTACAACCACATTACCTGAATTGGGTAAGGCTTAGCTGGAAATTTATATGCATTAGTATTAGTTCCCTCACGGGAGAGGTTTGAGCTGAGGCTACCTCTCAATGTTGTCCACCTATGCAGTGCCCAAGATGACTGATGGTCATGGTTGGGAGGCCATGCTCATAGGAGAGGTACTTGTACTAGGGTGTGTAAAGGGAAGGTTATGTTTGATTATCTGCATACTAAGTATGATGATTCAGGTTATCCCATGGATGTATCAAATCTTGTGGTGAAAGTGTACCACCTCTGCAGAGTGTCAAACTATTCGAATAGCCGCGTCCACGGTTATGGATAGTTGGAATGGCCATACTATTTCGTTGTCAGATGTTTTCTAAATAATTTGAAATGACTGATGAACTTTGACCTAACCACAACAGGGTTGTGTTTATGATAATAGCTTCCCAACTTAAGTGATTCTAGAACCTTATTTTATCTTTCTTGGTTTCTGAACTCAGCTTAGTTTTCAAACTTAACTTTATAGTTAAACTTAGATTTAGCACTTTAATTTAGAACTATAGTACCTGTTAATAGTAGTTTGCGAGTACTTAAAGAGTACTCATGGATTTTGTCCCTGGCTATTATTATGGCCAGACTATGAAGGAGACTATCAAGATGATGGTCAGCAGGACAGCTATGATAACTAGGACTATCGCCTTACGTCGGCATTGCTCATGCCCCGAAGATGGACCCCACTGCTACGCTTATCTTTTAATTCCGCTGCTTGTTGTATTAAAGACTGGATCATGAGATCCTTATTTGTGTAAAACCTTATGTATGGTTTGTAATGGATGATGTACTGTGATATCCAATCCGTTATGTCTCGCAAAAATGGTAATCCTGGGATTGCGAGGTATGGCATAACGGGCATTTGGGATTAAAAATCCGGGTGTTGACAAGTTGGTGTCAGAGCCATCCTGACCATGGGAGACCCTAGTTAGAATGGGCGTCCAAACCAAAAACTTAGCTTCAAAACCAAAGTGAGTATTTATGAAAAACTATTCCCTCTCTTACCCTTGTGAACTCATTCTTTCTCAAAAATACATGTTTCTCAAAATTCTTACATTACTACTTAAAATTTGACACACTTGATCACTTCACTAACTTCCTCATCCTTAATTCTTGTAGATGGAGACTCAGTTCAAAAAGTTTTACCAGTTGGGAAGGAGGTCACCGATCTTGAGAGGATCTGGATTCACTGCCGGAGTTCTTTGGGACGCCCACATCCGGAGTTTCTTGGAGCTCAACTTCTAGGACCCCTAGGAGGAGACCTACAGTGGCTAGTCACCGCGGACCTTCGAGGAAGCATCGAAGCACCAACTTCCAGGAGAATTCAGTTCTCCGTGACAGAGAACAACTGGCTAGATGGATTAGCCAGGGCAATGCATGAAGCTCTCGCACGTCTATGTGCCCTCAGCGTCAACAAGATCCAAGGGACCCGTTTTGCCCACTATGCAAGACGTGACTTCATGGGAATGCCGATGGAGATGCCAAGTCACCCAGAGTTGAGGCGTCAAGTGGAGAACCTTGACTTCTTGCTTCATGACAGACAGCAGGAACTGGACAATGCCAGGGAGTTAGCCAACTAGAACCGTGCCATTACCGACCAGAAGGCCCAGACTTTCGCACTGCTCGTCCAAGTTTGCCAGTCTCTTTGTCACCGGCATGCAAAGAAGGATCGCACCATCGCCCGTCTTCGCAAGAAGGTGGCCGACCTTGAGAAGACCGTCAAGGAACAGGAAGCTCAGCTTGCTGCCAAGGAAGAAGAAGATGAGGGTGAAGACATCCAGGGAGATATGGATTCTTACCTCAGCAACGATGATGACTTTCTGGAGGAGGATGTTGTGGACTTCTACACTGATGATGAAGAATCCGACTTCATCGACGAGGAGTAGAGGCACTAGAGCACTATCGTAGCATGAGATGTATCATCTCATTGTATCGTAGCTTGCAGAATGGTTCTTCAAACCATCTGTTTTCCCCTTTGCTTGTTGTGGTGTGAGTTGTATTGGGTGCTTGCTTGCATGAATGAAAAAGAAGTGAGTTGAAAAACCTGAGGCTAACTCAATGTTTTAGCTTTGAAAACCCAAAACCATGAACCTTAGAATTTCCCTCTTACCCCAGTATCTATCTCAATCTTCAGATGACTCGTGCAAACCAAGGAGGGAGCAGCTCGTCGCAGGACCCAATGCTGCAGATCTTGCAGAATCTCATCGCGGACCGTGAAGCAAGCAGGGCCGAGCATCAAGCCAACTTAGCAACATTGCAGCAGATCGCCCAGAGCTCTCAACAACCAAGGACATGGAAATCAGGATCACCAAGGATCCAAACTCAAAAACTTTCAGAACACCAATCCCCCAATCTTTAACCAATCTGAAAACCCATTAGATCTTGATCGGTTATAGACCATGGAAAACAACTTAGAGGTTGCCAGAGTTGATGAGAATGAGAAAGTTCTCTTCGCCACCCACTATCTGGCGGGAGATGCAAGAGCTTGGTGGAATAGCATCTGCAATATGATCCATGGCCAGGTGATGACCTAGGAAGCATTCAAGGTCAAGTTCAGCCGCACCCACGTGCCACAAGGTCTTGTCAACAGGATGAGAGATGAATTCTGCAAATTGAAGCAAGGAAGAATGACCGTGGTAGAGTACCATGACAGATTCTTGTCACTTGCCAGATATGCACCGGATGAGATCAACACGGAAGCCAAGAAGAAGGAGAGATTCTTAAACGGACTGCATGATGAGATGTAGACTGTCCTCGTGAACATCCGTTTTGATGATCTCGAAGAGCTAGTCGACTCTGCCATTCAGATGGAAGGGAAGATTAACCAGGCAAACGACAACCGCAAGCGCCGTATGATGCAGTAGTGTGGATCTAGTAGTCACCAGAAGTACCGTCCCAACCCCTCACCAGGATATGCACCAAGGAACAACCGACCCCCAAATTCTCGCCCAAGTTACCCCAACCGTAGCGGAGGCAATGTGAAGTCCGGAGGAAACAATCACAACTCCGGTAATGCCAACAATTTCAACCGTGCCCCTCCCAAGAGCAACAACAACAACAACAACACTGCACCCAGAACTGGCAGCAATGATGTGCCTGTCGCAGTCAAGGACAAGTCCCAGATCACTTGTTTCGGGTGTGGAGTGAAGGGTCACTACTCCAATGAGTGTCCCAAGAAGACTGCCGCCAATGCCCCTGTGAATGCCCCACCAGCAAAGAACGGCCGTGTTCAACTAGGAAGAAGATTTGCCCGGATCCCGTGACAATCAAGAACGGTCGTCTCTTCCACATGAACGCAGAAGAAGCCCAGGAAGCGCCAGATGTAGTGCTGGGTATGTTTTCTGTCAACTCAGTTTTAGCAAGAGTATTGTTTGATTCTGGAGCATCACATTCATTTGTCACCGAAAAATTTGTATGCACTAGTAAGATTCACCCAACCAACCTGAAGCATGTCATGATAGTTAAAATCCCCGGTTCAACAACAAAAGCTAGAAAAATTTGCAAAGCTGTACCTATCAGAATACATGGGATCGATTTTTATGCCAACCTAATTGTACTTGGAACCAAAGGATTGGAAGTAGTACTAGGTATGGACTGGATGTCAAGGCATAAAGGACTGATAGATTGTGCTAAGAAAGCCATCACCATGACCAGTAGTTCTGGAGTAACAGTAGAGCATATCTCTGAAACCTTACCCCGTCAATTCAAGTGCAACAAGAGTGTAGCCCTGCCCACCATAGACCAAGTCAGAGTAGTCTGTGAATACCCCGACGTATTCCCAGATGAATTGCCAGGTATGCCCCCGGATAGGGATATTGAGTTCATTATCGAACTAATCCCTGGAATTGGACCTATAGCCCAGAGACCCTATACCATGAACCCTCAGAGTTAGTGGAGATGAAGAAGCAGTTGGATGCCATGTTAGCAACAGGCTTGATTCAGCCAAGCGCATCGCCATGGAGATCACCAGTGTTATTCATCGACAAGAAAGATGGACTCAATCATCTGTGTACAGATTACAGAAAGTTGAATGACTTCACCATCAAGAACAAGTACCCTTTGCCAAAGATAGAGGATCTATTTGATCAGTTGACTGGAGCTCAGGTATTCTCAAAGATTGATCTTAGGACTGGTTATCACCAACTTAAGATTCGTGCAACGGATATTCCGAAGACCGCCTTTACTACTCGCTATGGTTTATACGAGTATACGGTTATGTCTTTTGGATTAACCAATGCCCCTGCTTATTTCATGAATCTCATGAATAAGATCTTTATGAATTTCCTAGATAAGTTTGTAGTTGTGTTTATCGACGACATCCTTATCTACTCCAAGTCAGAAGAAGAGCATGAGCAACATCTGAGAATCATCCTAGAAACCTTGAGAGAGCATCAATTATATGCCAAGTTCAGCAAGTGTGAGTTTTGGCTAAAAGAAGTAGGATTCCTAGGACATATTGTTTCTGCCGGAGGAGTCTCTGTTGACCCCACCAAGATCAAAGATATCGAAGAATGGGAAGCCCCAACCAATCAAACCCAAGTTCGTTCATTTCTCGGATTAGCGGGATATTACCGCAAGTTCATAGAAGGATTCTCGAGCATAGCCCGACCAATGACCCAATTTTTGAAGAAGGACAAGAAGTTTGAATGGACAGACAAGTGTGAAGCCGCCTGTGAGCTGAAGAAGAGATTGATATCCGCCCCAATTTTGATCATGCCAGACATCAAGAAGCCGTTTGATGTGTATTGTGATGCATCCAAGATTGGCCTAGGATGTGTATTGATGCAAGAAGGCAAAGTCATCATGTATCTGTCTCGACAATTGAAGCAACATGAGCAGAACTATCCGACCCATGATCTTGAGCTAGCAGCTGTGGTTCTAGCGTTGAAGACATGGCGTCATTATTTGATGGGTAATCGCTGTGAGATTTACTCAGATCATAAGAGCTTGAAGTATATCTTCACTCAGAAGGAGCTGAATATGAGGCAAAGAAGATGGATAGAGTTAATCAAGGATTATGACCTTGACATTCACTATCACCCCGACAAAGCCAATGTGGTAGCGGATGCTCTTAGCAGATTGCCGTGTAGGCTTAACACCATGATCAAAGAGAAGCAACCAAGTTTGTATGAGGAGTTGGAGCAGTTCAGGACTGAGTTAGTTAGCAAAGGATTCCTAGCTAGCATTGAACTTCAACCCATGTTGATTAGCCAAATCAAGGAAGCCTAGCAGGGAAATGAAAGTATCGATGGAATCAAACGTCGTATTGGTACAGGAAAGGTACCTGGATTCACCGAAGACGAAGAAGGTGTACTGTGGTACAAAGGACGTATCTGTGTGCCAGCAGATTCGGAGCTGAAGGAAATTATCATGAAGGAAGCTCATGATACTCTTTATTCTATCCACCCCGGAGGAACAAAGATGTATCCGGATTTGAAAGAGCAATTTTGGTGGCACAAGATGAAGAGAGAGATCGAAAGCTACATCGCCAAATGTGACATCTGTCAAAGTGTCAAAGTAGAACATCAGAGACCTGCGGGCCTATTGCAACCATTGCAGATTCTGGAATGGAAATGGGATTCCGTCGGAATGGACTTTATCACCGGTTTACCTACTTCTAGTAGGGGAAATGACTCAATCTGGGTCATAGTTGATAGACTGTCCAAGGTAGCCCACTTCATACCTGTCAAGACAACCTACCAGAGTGCAAAGCTAGCAGAGCTGTACATTGCTAGGATTGTTAGTCTGCATGGAACCCCCAAGACCATCATATCAGATCGAGGAACCCAGTTTACCTCAAGATTTTGGCAGAAAGTTCAGGAAGGTTTGGGAACCAAGTTGAACTTTAGTACCGCTTATCACCCGCAAACCGATGGACAAACTGAGAGAGTCAACCAGATCCTAGAGGATATGCTTAGAGCTTGTGTGTTGGAATACAGATCAAAATGGGAAGACTGCCTGCCTTTCGCAGAATTCTCATATAATAACAGCTATCAAGCTAGTTTGCAGATGGCACCATTTGAATTCCTATACGGAAGAAAGTGTCGTACCCCTTTGAATTGGTCGCAAGTAGGAGAGAGTCAGATCTTTGGACCCGACATTCTCCGAGAAGCAGAAGAGAAAGTTCACAAAGTCCGTGAGCACCTCAAGACCGCCCAATCCAGACAGAAGAGTTATGCTGACAAAAGAAGGAGAGACCTGACTTTCAATGTCAGAGATTTCGTATATCTCAAGGTTGCACCATTAAAGGGAACTCAACGCTTTAGTCTGAAGGGAAAGTTAGCTCCCAGATATATCGGACCTTTCAAGATTTTGAACCACCGAGGAGAAGTATCGTATCAACTGGAACTGCCTGAAGAGATGTCAGCCATCCACAATGTGTTCCATATCTCGTTACTTCGCAAATTCTTGGAAGTGCCTGAGAAGACTGAAGTTTTCAAGAACATCGATCACAGAGCTGTGGAAATCAACAGTGACCTGACCTATCGGGAAGTACCCATCCGCATCTTAGAAGAAGCCTACAGAACCACCAGGACAAGGAGTATCAAGTTTCTCAAGATTTAGTGGAGCAACCATACCGAGGAGGAAGCTACTTGGGAACGCGAAGATTACATTAGAACAGAGTTCCCATATCTCTTTAGTTCCTAGTTTTCGTTGTAAATCTCAGGACGAGATTTTGTTTAAGGGGGGAAGGTTTGTAACATCCCAAAACTTTAATCCAAGGTTATCAAGATCAAATCATCCAAAAATAGGGTTAATAAAAACTTTTCCAAATTTAAAATGAAAGCATTCATATATGTATGCATTTAAAATAGGAGTTGTTTGAATTGCCATGATTGATTGATCCAATGCTTGTAAAATG
Organism: Avena insularis; assembly: GCA_023614405.1. NCBI lineage: Eukaryota > Viridiplantae > Streptophyta > Magnoliopsida > Poales > Poaceae > Avena > Avena insularis. The sequence goes on from CM042696.1 coordinate 260,518,735, forward strand.
TTTCTTAGGTGATTTAAACATCTACATCATTCCCAAACTTTTCCTAAAGAAAATCAAATCAAAAAGAATTAAAAAGAAGGAATGGTTATTCGGCAAATTTAAGTCTCATGCCTACTTTGGCTATTCCTAGTACTCAATTCTTAACAGAAACAATTCTTGATCTTTGCACCCCTTGTAGTACACATAATGAGGTACCAAGGCCCACCTTTGGATCTGTTAAAAACATTTTGTTAACTATTTTATATGACAGTTTAAAATTGAATCTAATGCATATGCATAGATCACCCCTATTTCAAAAACCATATTTTTGAGCTCCATTTTCAAAACCCTTGTAACCAGAGCTACCTATCACTAGTGGAGATCACCCAAAATTTTTGAAACCAAAACTCAAAACTTTCTTTCATGCGGCCATTTCATCAAACACTTGGCATGCATAATCCCTACTCTAATCCTAGCTCACTGTTTTGAATAGGGTTTGGCCCCCAAATGATATACATTTATCTCCTCTGTCCCCTCCTAGTCTAACCAGACCCTTAACACCCCTCTCCCTTGTCCCTAACCCTCTTGCCATGTCAACCCGAGGGCATGGTCGCCAGCCAAACTTTGCCCCGCCACAGCAGACCATCTCCCCCTCTCTCGCCATGTCTAGGAGGTAGCCAGGAGCTCACCGCCACCCCCTGTCCCTTGCCCGAGCCCAGAGCAGCAGTGGACCACCGAGCACAAACCGCGCCCAGTGCCACCGCACCATGCCAGTGCCGCCCCCAGAGCGTGCTCGGTCCCCGCTCGCACAGACCATCCCTTGGCACCAGCCCGCGCCCACCGCTCCACCTCGACCTGGAGAACACCCCAGACATCCTCGTTCGCCGCCCAAAGCCTCACAGCCACCGCTCGTCGTGGACACCGCCGCCTCTGCCTCTCAGAGCGCCACCTCGCCCAGACCGCGTTACACCGCCCCTACGCTCGCATGCACTTCCTAGAGCACCGCCAGGAGACCGCCTGTCGATCGCCATCCCCAGCCATGCCTCTACCTCATCGTAACCTTGTGGCCACCGTCGCCTGCCCATCCCGCTTGGTCTCACCGTCGGGCCTATAAAAGGAGCCCTCCCTAGCCTCTTCTCTCCACACCATTCCACTCCCCTCACCTCTCTGAACCTCACCCACCTCTAGCCGGAGCAAGTGGAGCTCTGCCTCACCGGAATTGGAGCCGGAGCAGCCGTGGTAGGAGGAGAAGGGCGCCGTTGATTGCGACCACCCCAAGCTCCGCCGCAACCGTGCCTCGCCTCGCCGTCGTCATCCACGTCGTTTGCCCGCCTCGCCGACCCTGCTGGAGCCCTGGTATGCCCCCAGTAGACCCCCACCGAGCCGCTAGGGTTCGAGCTTGCCGGCGACCTATTCATCGTCGACGATGACCCTCAGCCGTTGATCTCGCTTCTAATCCTACGACCCATAGCGCGCGTACCGTTTCGCGTTTTAAGTGCCGCTGACACACGAGACCCCCCCTGTCAGCTGAGCCTCGTGCCGCGGAGCGCCACTGGGCCGGCCCATTCCTTTTCCCGCGCTATCCCATCGATTCAAATATGGATTTCTCTTTTTAGTTTGAATCTAGTTTATGTCCACTAGTTTGAAAATCAATTCAGCGAGTTTTAGAAATCCAAATTGCATGAAACCAATTTTGTCTGAAAGGTATTAAAATGATCTATCCAAGACCGTTGGATTTAATTCAATTAGAGTTATAGATCTCTCCTAATAAAAATAACAAAACATAAGCTTTTGCAACTTGCAACATTTTTATAAAATCAACCAAGTGAGCTTTTGAGTTGATTCCAACTCTCAAAAATCAAATTTCATTAGGTCTATCTAACCATGTAATAATATTAAGGTTTACATGCAGTGACTTTGGACTATTACCAAAATAATGCTATATAGGCATTTCTAGTCACTTTAAATCATTAAATAATAAACTTAAACTAAAGTAATATTGACCCAACCTTTAAATCTCATTCCCACATGTTAGAATATGTGGTGAGGACATGTGTCCACATGATCCCATATTTTGGTGGTGAATATTAAATTTTAGTTAATATTTCAATGAGTAGAAATTACTTTTCTAAAATAAAAAGGATGAAACTATTGAATTAAAACTTGTGATGTTTGTGATGATAATAGATCATCAAATGTGTGTTTTAGAATGCTACTTAGCCGAGTTAAGTATTGTTTGGTGATTGTGCACTCCCTATGTATTTATAGACACTAGTACCGACCAAGCTTTCGAGGAGGAGGAGCTCTACCAAGAAGAAGAAGAAAACTTCAACCACTGCACCAACCAAGGCAAGCTATTGTTAGCAGGCTAGAATTAAGCTAGATGAATGAGCAAGGATGCTTTAGGAATGCTTTGATCACACCCCTTTTTAACTATTAGTACCCCAGGCCTTACTTACAAGTTTTACTCCCCTTAGTATACAAAGTTCCTTATTTATTTTGAAGGTAGCATAAAAAGTATAAAACTTGACCTACTTAGAAAACTTTAGATGCCATTCTATGGCATGAGATTGATCCCATCTTTCCACCTTAGTGAACACTCTTAACTTAGTATTTTAGAGTAGATCAAAAACTTGAGTCACTTTAGATGGGAGCACTTGGTGAAAATGAAATGTGAAAACCTTGGAATGATGAGTCATTCTATTGAGATGTTTTGATATGTGTTGAGAGACACAACTGATTTATGATGATGAAAATGATGAGGCATGAGCCTTAACCCTTTTATAAAACTGATGGTTGGATTCAGATGCGATACCATTCCAAATTTACCGTACAACCACATTACCTGAATTGGGTAAGGCTTAGCTGGAAATTTATATGCATTAGTATTAGTTCCCTCACGGGAGAGGTTTGAGCTGAGGCTACCTCTCAATGTTGTCCACCTATGCAGTGCCCAAGATGACTGATGGTCATGGTTGGGAGGCCATGCTCATAGGAGAGGTACTTGTACTAGGGTGTGTAAAGGGAAGGTTATGTTTGATTATCTGCATACTAAGTATGATGATTCAGGGCTATCCCTGACAGATGTATCAAATCTTGTGGTGAAAGTGTACCACCTCTGCAGAGTGTCAAACTATTCGAATAGCCGCGTCCGCGGTTATGGATAGTTGGAATGGCCATACTATTTCGTTGTCAGATGTTTTCTAAATAATTTGAAATGACTGATGAACTTTGACCTAACCACAACAGGGTTGTGTTTATGATAATAGCTTCCCAACTTAAGTGATTCTAGAACCTTATTTTATCTTTCTTGGTTTTTGAACTCAGCTTAGTTTTCAAACTTAACTTTATAGTTAAACTTAGATTTTGCACTTTAATTTAGAACTATAGTACCTGTTAATAGTATTTGGCGAGTACGTAAAGAGTACTCATGGCTTTTGTCCCTGGCTATTATTATGGCCAGACTATGAAGGAGACTATCAAGATGATGGTTAGCAGGACGGCTATGATAACTAGGACTATCTGCCACAAGCATTGCTGTACTGAAGATGGACCCCACTGCTACGTTTATCTTTTAATTCCGCTGCTTGTTATATTAAAGACTGGATCATGAGATCCTTATTTGTGTAAAAACTTATCTATGGTTTGTAATGGATGATGTACTGTGATATCCAATCCATTATGTCTCGCAAAAATGGTAATCCTGGGATTGCGAGGTATGACATAATGGGCATCTGGGATTAAAAATCCGGGTGTTGACAGCTGTCAACGAGTATGAACTTTCTTGGATTTCAAGCCGAACGACCACAAGGTCAAGGCCATATCTCTATATCATACTTTATGATCCCATATCCAAGAATATGAATGGCGACAAATTTGGCCATATTTGTAATAGTATGAAACGTATTGCTCGATCAGCTGCTCTCTCGAGAAGGAGCCGAACCCGACTACTACTCCCTCCGGCCCAAATTATTTGACTTGCATTTATCAAATTCGAATGCATCTAGAACAAGAACATGTTTATATACATCCGAATCTAGACAAATTCGAGTCAAGTAATTTGAGGGAGTACAATAGAGTAGCAATTCAAACTTTTCGAGTTTTGAAATTTTCACTTCCTTCACAAACATCGGGGAGAAGAATATTCAATAGATCTTCATTCGCAGTACTACTAGTAGTACAGGGTACAGTGAGTAGTAACAAAAGAGAATTTTTTCACAATAGTATTAAAAGAAAGGACGTCTCAAAAGAAACTTCATTCAACCATTAAGGGGCTGTTTGGTTCAGTGGCTATCCAGTGGGTAACACGGGATATCCACTTTTTTTGGTTATCTAGTGTTTTGTTTAGAGGGTGGAGGGGATATGGATAACCACTTTTGTCTCAAAATGGTGGTTAAGCATATCCCACAAAAAGAGCTGGATGAGGTCACCTACTTTTGGATAGCTCCTCCGAAGCATTTTCTTGTTCGTTCACCCTTCCTCTCGAGAGAAAACAACCATCTTTTCTTGCCTATGGGCTCGACACGAGGGCGGCCATAGCGTAGGCCGTAGGGCAGAGCGGGTGTTTGAATACGCACACAGGCGTAGGCCGCCGGGCAGAGTGGGCAGGCAGAGGGGGCGCATGCAGGCATGTTGACACGGGGTCGATAGGGGCAAAAGGGTGGCATGCTGCCAGCGGTCGTGGCCGCTGCTAGGGAAGTGGTGAGGCGGATGAAGAAGAGAAGGTGAAAGAGGAAAATGAAAAAAAACAGTTGGGCCAATAGATTTTGACTGGCCAAACAAAAAAGGCTACCCCTAACTAGCCGGTTGGGGATATCCTAATCCCTAAATGACATCCTCTAAACCAAAGAACCCCTAACATAACAGCACGAGTTTACATATAAAGGACTCGCTGCTGAACTAGTGCAGGTCCGGTGCCTCCTAGCACCTAGTTCGCGCCGCCAGTGGCAGCTCGTGACATCGGCACCAACGCCAGCTCCAGCGACACAGCTATCTCCTGACTCATCGGCACCTCCGGATAACGCGGCGGCACCTCCGGATCCATCAACGACACCTCTTGAGCCATCAGCGGCACCTCCAAATAACGTGGCGGCACCTCCGGATATGGTGGCGGTACCTTCTTATCCATAAGCGGCACCTCCGGATATGGCGTCGGTACCTCCGAAGCCATTGATACATTGCAAATGTATCTATAATTTTTGATGTTTCATGTTTGGTTTTATCTACTTTCTTATGTTTTGTCCACACTTTGGAGTACTTTTCATATGATTTCTTGCACTAACCTATTAACAAGATGCCACAGTGTCAGTTGCCTGTTTTCTGCTATTTTTGGTTCCAGGAAAGTCAGAAAAGGAATATTCTCGGAATTGGATCGGACAAAAGCCAAAGTTGTTATTTTCCCGGAAGACTCATGGAGCTCTAAGGAGAGTCAGAGAGGGGCCAAAGGGTGGCCACACCACCCCTAGGCGCGGGTCCCCCTTGGCCGCGCCAGGGCATGGTGTGGTCCTCCTGGCCGGCCACCGACCTTTCCTCTTTCGCCTATATATCTCCCTCGAGGCAAAAACCCTAAATCATCAAGCCTCTAGCCACAAAAAGTTCCGCAGCACCGCCGCCACCGAAGGGGAGATTCGGGGGACAGAAAGTCTCTGTTCTGGCTCCCTGCCGGGACGGGGAAGTGCCCCCAGAGCCATCTCCATCGATCTCCACCACCATCTCCATCGTCGTTGTTGATTCCCATGATGAGGAGGGAGTAGTTCTCTCTCGAGGATAAGGGTTCTACCGGTAGCTATGTGTTCATCTCTCTCTCTATGTATGACCATATTGTGATCATGATCTTTGTAATCAAGTAGATCTACCTTGGTACTCAAGTGCTTTAATAGATCTCTGCTCTCCCCATGTGTGTGACAGTGATAGCGTGCACACCATGGTTGCACTTAGGCTAGAGATTACAAATAATTGTTATGAGTTAAATTTTGAGTTGGATGTCTTTATGAAATTGTGGTGTTTGTTTGAACCATCTAGTGCTCAAGGTGACATTGTGGGGTTATCTAGATGTGGAAAGCAGACTTTGAGGTGTGCCGTTATAGCCCTACCATGGATTAGAGTGTCCAACCGGAGATTAGTTAAGATTAGTATCATAAAGAGAAGATATTTATATGAGAGTGTTCACTAGTGAAAGTATGATCCCTAGGCCTTGTTTCTAAGTATTGAAACACCGTTTGCTATTAGATCTATTACATGTTTGCTTGTTTCCATCTTTATTTCAGTTTGCCTTTAGTCTCTTCCACGCCATCAAGTTATTTTCTATCACCGTTACCACTTATAATTATCTATACCACTTGTATTTCACTATCTCTTCGCCGAACTAGTGCACCTATACACCTGACAAGTGTATTGGGTGTGTTGGGGACACAAGAGACTTCTTGTATCTTGATTGCATGGTTGCTTGAGAGGTAATACCTTTGACCACTTCCTCCCTGAGTTCGATAAATCTTGGGTGATCCACTTAAGGGAAAACTTGCTACTGTTCTACAAACCCCTGCACTTGGAGGCCAAACAACTGTCTACAAGAATAGAAGTGCGTAGACATCAGCCATCGGCAGCTCCTGGAGGACATTGTGGATGAAGTTGTCGTTGTTGGGGAACCGGTCCTAGTAGTTGGTGAAAATGTTGGTGCCGGTGAACACCACCATCTCGCAGCCGTGGTGGAAGGCCTGGCCATAGAGGAGACGGGCATCCCTGAAGTTGACAAACTTGACCTTCAACATCTCGTCCGGATTGTGTTGGAGGCGATACATATAGTACTTGCGGCGACCGTACCTAGCGTCGAGGAAGGTGCACGCCAGCTGCCACTTTGTTCTCCACGGGGAGAAGGCCCGAATGCGTAGGGCATTATCCTCATGTGCGGTGATGTCGGGGTCTTTGCGCTCTAGTACGGCGGGCGGCAGCCGGAAGGCGGCCATGGATGATAGATGAGGATGGAGATGGTTGCTGGAAGCGGGGATTTGAGATGGATTGGTGCAGGGAAGGGAGAGGATTAATAGGAAGGAGATGATCCGATATTAATGTGGCAGATTACCGAAGCAAGGGGACAATCAATGTCGCTGATGAAGCCGATGCGTGTGGCAAATATTGATGACGATGAATAGGGTAAGCGATTGGATAGAACGCTGACTCTGCTTCCCACACTCGATGGCCCAGTCATAATTTTGTGGAGCGTCCAAGGCGACCGTGACCTCCCCCATCTCTGGGCCCTACGTTGATGATTGAGTTGATGGGTGAAAACAAATTGATAAAGTGAGCTCTTTTCTACTCCCTCCGATCCGAGATTTTTTATATCTATATCTATATCTATACCACTATATAGTACACCAGTTTTTGAATTTGAATCGACCCACACAACTTCTCGCCAATGCACCTTTGGAGCAATCCAAGACGTTGATTTCCCGTTGGATCTTCTATGTGCTGTTCAGCAGAACAAAACCCATTTGATCTAACGGCTGACAAAGGTTGGATTCGCCATCCTCTATTCCTGCGCTCGTGGACTCCGGTTGGTGAAATTGCTAGGGGCTTCTAGATAAGTCTACTGCTCTAGAAAAAAGCAGAACCTTCTGTCATTTGGTAGTCAGTGGTTGACTGCCCCATGTGGCATGTGATGCATCAACTCAGTCTGGAAGCGAAGTAGTGCTACCATTAATTGAATGCAAACATTTTACCCAGCCAATAGTTAGCCTAATAAATCATTCATCCATCTATGTGAGCATTCAAGTCCTCCCAGCTACCGTGACAATTGGTTCTTCAAACACCAATTAGCAAACTCCTTTAGAAATACATAGAGAATGAAATTACTTTATACAGTATTCATAGAATGTTAATTATGCATGTAGTATTCCCTTAGTATAAATACAACTTCTCGGATTTTTATTTTACGAAATGGGAAATAATCACCATGGCCTCTGCATCGACCATTACACTTAGTTTGTCCAGCATAGTCTATATCATGTAACTAATTTGGATTGCTATTTTTAGTATGAATACTTAAACAATATTATTAAAAAGGTGAAAAAAATAAATTTTTATTTCTTTTATATGATATATTTATTATTATTATTTGTCATGACAACATTGCAATTTTAGAAGGTTAATTTTTTAATATAGTATTCTATAATTTTTTCACCTACTCATAAGGCAAGGCATTAATCATGCAACAATCGGAGACATGGAAGAATAATATATAATCTCTAACTTGTGAGAGAAACACTTTTCAACAAACAAATAGTCACGAACTATTTCTTTCATGACCCATCAAAAATGATCGTAGTTTTGGAAGTAGAGAACGGAATGGATGAAACTTACATATATTGGCAAACAGAGGTTTAAATTGATGTTCAACAGTTCATAGAGAAGTATATGTGCATTCTCTGCCCAAAGGATAGCTGTGAGTATAGAAAATGCAAAGGTCGACAATCATACGGAATCAGAGTTATCTAGAGTATTGCAACTTCTAAATACAGAAATATTTATTCGTAACTCAACCAAGTGCTATATCTAACTTCTAATTATATTGTGTATTATTATTATGCCTTAGGAGCATTTCAGCCGCGTGCCCCAATGGCCTCCCAAAGGGATATTAGGCGCGTTAGATGAAACATATGTCTAGCCACGCTCCTCAAAGCCATTTTTTGTATGGTACAGCCAATAATATGTCTGACACAGTAGGCCGTACAGGCATTGCATGGTACGTTGCGGACGCGCTAGACACAAGCTACAAAATACACAACATAGGAAATAGATAGTCAGGCACATGCTAGCTACCCATCCTATTCTCCCTCCTCCTAATCGCGCCTCCCCATTATTTTCTAAAAATAAAATCAAAATTCCTATTTCTGAGTTTCAGAAAATTCTAAAAACAAATTTGGATGTAGCCAACAATATAACCCACAAACGTTCAAAATATCAATTTTAAATAAGTTGTATTTTAAGCTACACAAAAATAATTTTATTTGTATCCGAGTATAGTGAATAGTGCACACGTTGAAATATGAAGAAATATCAATTTTTTATTTTGTGTATCTCATAACAAGAAGAAATTGGCATTAAGATTTTGCATGCTTGTAAAATACTACCTCTATTCCCAATTGTAAGATGTTTTGGTAGTCTATTTTAGACCAAAATGTGCTATAGTTTGAAAGAGAGGATGTATATTATTGAGGAAAGTCTAGGCTTGTCTTTAATTTTATTTTTTTTATTTTTTTAAGATTAAGAGATTATTGGTTCTCCGAGCCAGAGAGACTTTACATTAATAAGGTAGGATACCGTTGTCTGTGTGCAAAGCACGTGCCATTTACTAGTCTCACTTAATACCATATGTTGGTGTCTTTTTTTCACAGAACCACAACCTTTACATTTTGTTTCACAAAACACCATCTTTTGTGGTAATCTTTTGCACAAAACACATAAATCGGTATTAGCTCATTTGATAACTGATTAACTTGTTGGGCCTACTTGTCAAAACCACCGTGGCAGCGTGGGTAGCTGCAACGTGCCCAGATTTCATTAGTCTGTAAGCAGATTATAACCACACAAATTATCACTCTATGTTCAGGAGATTTTATAACTGCAAATTATAACCACACAAAATAAAATATTTAGACAATTAGGACATGGTTCATTTCATTTCATACAAAATATTTAGATAATCAAGACAAGTTTAGTTTACTTTTAATGTCTCCCAGCACATACAAAATAAGAGTTTAGAACTTCTGCAATCAAGACATAGCTCTTTTCATTTCATACAAAGTTTAGAGGCTTAATTATCTTTTTTTCCTGCTACAATCCTTGCTTATTACCAGTTGTGAAGTAAGCATAAGTATGGGTCTCGGTGTAATGAACCCGTCGCCTTTGTCCACGAACATAATGGAGCTTCAACCTTGGTGGTGTTGTATCTTGTCGAGGGGCAGATGAAGGTTGTTGAGGTGATGCCGGACCTTGCCGAGGTGAATCTTGTCATGGTGGTGCAAATGGGACTTGGCGCTTGTGCCGGTGGAGGTGGAGGTGTTGTAGCTGGTGGCGAGGCAGAACCTGCAGGCATGTGCACGTACTCGGGCAGTTGCCGGTTGCTCTAAAATACTACAAAACCACAACATTTAGAGAGGAGCTATATTTATATGTCGATCAAAGCCAAATAGTTCTGCCCCAAAAACTAGGGTTCTTCATCTTCTCGCTGTAACTCTCTCCAAATCCCTCACCAAAAGTAGAAATTGAAGAATTTTTAGCATTTCTCACGAATCTTACCCACTGAACAATATGGGATCATCGGAATCCATGGCCTGCATCCTCCATGCTAGCGCGCCACCGAATATGACATGTTTGCTCGATAGAAGGAAGACGACCATGCTGGACTGCTTGATAGTGGGCTAAAATTTACTAATGGGCCATTAGTGTGGTTTATGTGTTCTGTGCAAAACGTTACCACAAAAATTGGTGTTTTGTGAAAAAATCACTAAGGTTGTGGTTTTGTGATAAAATGGCACCAACATGTGGTGCTAAGTGAGAAAATCTTCTCCAATCCTATTTTTTACTTTATTACTCAACATATCCCGCTTCATTGGAAGTTGATATGAATACCATCGAACTTGTATTCATCAAGGCATTCGAGGAAGCAAGAAGGATCTTGTTTGTATTATTAGTACTCAGCTTTTAGTGGCTAGTCGATCTTGTACTGCTGCTATATTCTTTTAAATAATACGATTTACTTAACAAATTTAACGAATAATACACAAATTTGAGGAATTGTGAATCTAGCACGACATTTTTTAAATTAGTCGTACTATTCGTGTATTATTCATGAAATTTGTTAAACAACTCATATTATTTTAAAAAAATTAGCCATACTACTGGCAAGGCGAGCAAGGGCTCATTCCACCGCAAATATTTTGCCTTATTTTTTTAGAAATGCTCCTCCACCCAAAATTTTGTGTCATCGTTGCCTTTCGTGAGAGAAAAGGCTCCTGGATCAAGGAGAATCATCCTCCCTCTCTCCTCCTCAATGCAGCATTCGCTGCTATGTGCACTCTTGCATCTATGCCTGGTACTTGTTCAGGTGGGAAGCATCATAGCAGTGACCTCTTCCTTCCCATGTAAGCTTCCACACAATGGAGTACAACCGTGCAGGTGCAGCAGTGTAGAGAAGGTTGGGGCCCGTGGTGGTCCAGGCTAACTTTCCTTCTGTTTGCCTCGTGCTTCTGCCCAAAAATGAGCTCTGGCTAGATGTTTTCTTTCTCTTCCATATTAGGTTGCTCTTCATAGTGCTAAATAACTTAGGCTAGTAAAACTTTCACATGTTACTACAGTACCTTCAAAGAGTACTGGGTGAAAACACCATTACTTTTTATAGACGTGGCTCTTTCATATTTTTTTGAGCTTTACCTATTACAGAGCATAATTTTATATAGTGATGATATGGTATACTTTATTATTGTGTGGGTCTCACGTGCCAGCTTACAAATAAAAGGGTGGTGCACAAATACAAAGAGGCCGCTAATCTTGTCCAACTAAACCAGGAATTTGTAAATAATAAGGCCTCAAAATATAAAAATGGACCCTAGTACAGAAAGAAAAGGCGCCATCAGGTAGAGCTTCATTGATTATTAGCCGTGGTATATAAAAAAAGGGAACGACTCGAGGCCAGATCAGAGAGTCCTCATTGCCCCCACTAAAATCACAATGCTTGGGACGGTCACTCTAAAGATGGAATCCACCGTTCTCAACTGTTCCTCCTGCTCCCAGCCCCTCAAGCCCCGTCGGGTCTACATGGTCTCTCCATTTCTCCCTCACAATCCATTGATTTTTCTTTTGTCGGTTCGTCCATGCAACTATTTTACTTTTCGAACTTCCGTTTCTATAGTGCGTGGATATTCATCTAGTCTGCCACCGCTGCGTCCGCAAGATCACCTCCTGCTAGAAGTGCGAGCACCCTAGCGGTGGATTCACCCACAAGCCCGCCATGGACACCATCCTATCAATGGCTAGGGTCGAGTGCGCCCACAAAGGCTGCATTAGTTTGTTGCCCTACTACGAATTCCACGAGCACGGAATCATGTGCCGGTATGCTCCCTACACTTGCACGGAGACCGATTACGACTTTGCCGCCCTGCCGCCATGTTGGGTCCGCAGCATAGAAAACAAAAAATTTCCTACGGTGTGAACTACACGCCAAGATCTATCTACTAGGTACAAAGCAACGGGTGGAAACGAGAACTTGCCCTCGTAGACAACGAGCTTTGTTAACGAGTAGGAACTCGTGGTTGATGTAGTCGTACACTTGCCGATCTCAAGATCGTGATAAAGTCCAGTAGGTCCGGCTCTAGCACGTCCATCAGATCCAGCTCCAGCACCACCAAGTCCAGCACCGCAAAGCAGCGGTGCATCCGTGATCGCACACACGTCCGGTACCCCGACAACCTCCGTCCCTCGCTCCAGCAAAGTAGCGGAAGCAGCAACTCCTTTCCAGATAAAGCCACCATGAACATGTATCTCGCTAATCCGAGACCACGGGGGAATAATATATGACACCCCGGTTCTGAAAAGACCGTGGCCTCTATGTGACATGCCAATCCCTGGATCGGTTCATTGACCCACAATAGAGTAAGATAGATAACATAGCAAAATATCCGTGTATCATAGATAACGAAGATCCAGAGTACCATTATTACAATAAAAGCTTAGCACAAAGCTAGCTCAAATTATTCAGGTAGCAACATAAACGAGATAAATCCTCCATTCTTCAAATTGCCCACAAGTGAACAAGTGCCGAGTGGAGTACCGTGGCCTATAACGATCAATCAGAATCGGAATAACCTGCAGCATAAAACACAACAGCCCCGAAGGGTCAATACATGGAATGTATGGCAAGTAGAGCTAGTAAATGGAGATAATAGTACTAACATCTACATGCATATCTGGCAAGTGGAGCTGTGTCTGGCTTGCATTTGCAAATAACTTTGTCCTACTTTCATAAACAGTTTTTGATTTTCTTTGAAAAGATCCCAATTAAGTTAACCCAACAACATTAAAACAATTATAAAATTAGAATGAGCGAGAAACATGTCATGGAATCAATATCAAGCAACTCAGTTGTCCATAACCGGGGACACGGCTAATCGATTAGATTATACACTCTGCAGAGGTTAGTACACTTTACCCATGTGACTTGGCCAGCCCAGCTCGTACCATCACTCTCATTTTGGGTGATGATAGGGAGAAGACCAAGAAGAGATTGTTGAAGTAGCTCCTCAATCCCGGCCTTTGTCCAACCTACCAAAATTCTACATCTCTGGATACGGGTTCGAGTTACCACAACCTACTAAGTCCAACCAACCGCCCATTTCATTATTGGCACATGGTTGTACCGTAAGCTACACAATAAAGAAGCCAATCATTCTCTCTTGATACAGGTGCCTTTCCGCAATGAAACCACCAAAAATTATCAATACCATCACACCCAGGGGATTCATTGATTAAGTTGTTTTAGTTTTCACAAACCAATACTTTGAGAAAACAAGTATCAATGATGTAACCCAGCCCTCGTTCAACATAGCATGGCTAAGCACATCTACAACGGTGGTTCATCTACAAGGAAAGCCCTACCACATAATAGGTCATAGCATAGCGATAGTATCATCCTACTCATGCAACTACAAAATACACGACAATGCATTGAAAATAGTAGGACGATATCATGAACAAAGTAGCATCTACTTGCCTTGATTGTAGCGGTCGGAAGAACAATCCAAACACGAGCAAGGGTTGCACTCCACACAATCTACACGACACAATTGCATTCATAAACAAACAATTCACAAACATATGCAACAAAGATGATGCATGAATGGAAGAACGGCAAGTGAATTGGTGCTACAGCTGGACCACATAATTCTAATCCATAATACTACCGAATACATGCATGGAAAATAGATTTGGCGCTAGGAAAACTATTAACCAAAAGTAGAGATCTCTACTAGAGCTAGAACTTAAATAATTCACTACCGGTAGTATACTGTTTGTAAAATCCTGGAAAAATTCTACCGCATAGGCATCGCTGATAAGAAACAGTACCAATTGGAATTACTCAAAAACGAGTTATAAAACATCCCGAGTAATTAAAACACTTCAGAAAGCCATTAGACAAATACTGCAGAAGTTTTTACTATAAGCCTATCTTTTTATTTCACGATGAGATTCCCCTCGTTCATACGAGTTCAGGGACATATCATACGCGATTTTCGGAGCTACGAAACTTTTACTACGAATTTATTACTCTGAAAAGGTCACTAACTAGTTTGATTAAACTGTACTAAACCTGACAGAAAAGTCTGAACCAAAGGTACAGCGAGATTCTACACGACTCACTGAACTCGTGCATATTTTATTTGCAATTTTTGGCCAAGCGGTTTAATTTCTACGCAATTTACAAGATCCTACCGAAATCTGCCAACTAATAGGATTAACGAAATTGACCCGATCAAGCGTATTCGATGACTGGCGCTGACTGAAGCGTCGACCAGTCAACGTCTGGAGAACCTCTGACCAGTCAGCGACGAACGATCTAAGCCGCTGATCTGAGATCGGCGGTGGCTGCTGTCTTACCGAAGCAGACGGCGAATCGAACTCCGGCGAGCTCGGACGGCGGCGGCAGTCGGTTCGGGGCGTGGTTCTACCTGCGTCTGAACCACGGTCAACTACGGCTCCGGAATAATTAAGCGTCTGCGTCTGCGATCTGCGAAGCGCGATTGGCGGCGGCGGATGGAGCGAACGGAGCGGAAAAGAGGCGAGGCGAACCCGACAGCACGCGGCGATGGCGGCAGCGGAGAGGTGGCGGCGGTGGCAAGGAGAAGCGGCGGCGGCGGCAGCGTGCGCCGAGGCGGCGAGGAGTCAGCGGGTGGAGGTGTGGCGACGTCGGGCACGATCTCTGAGCAGGTGGGGCCTCCTTTAAGAAGTACCTCGCGTGAGAAAAGAAAGAAAAGAAGAAAAAAAAATTCCTGAACCGAATCGATCCGCAGTTGGACTCCGTTTCGGAAATCGGTCCGGATTTTCGGACCGTTTTCCGGCGGTTTACTAAAACGTCCGAGTCTTTTGCATACGAACTCCGATTGGAGCGATTTTCACGCCTACGGGTTCGTATCGTCGAGGGGAACAACCTTCAGTCGAAGTTTGTGCGAAAACTCGAACCTACAGAGGTGGTTGTTGCAAGTCCCTCTGAAGCTCCCTTGAGAACCTCGAGCGAAGTAGAAACGGGGTTTTGCAAATAGCGTTTCGTCGATCCTCTCTACTCGACGGTAATGCATGGAAAGATATGATGCGATGCAATGAATGATATGCAAGACCAAATCTAAAATTTGGGATGTGACAAGACTAACCCCCTTAAGATGAATCTCGTCCTCGAGATTCGGCGTGGCTAGCAAATGGGTGTGGGTAGTCCTCTCGGATGTCATCCTCACGCTCTCAAGTAGCTTCCTCTTCGGTGTGGTGGCTCCACTGCACCTTGCAAAACTTGATTGTCTTGGTACGGGTAGTCCTTTCTGCTGTCTCTAGAATCTTGACCGGTTTCTCCTCATAGGTCAAATCATTCTCAAGCTGAACCTCCTCTAGCGGTACAGTGTCTCTCAATGGTGTATCCACCATCTCCGGATGGCATTTCTTCAGCTGGGATACGTGGAACACGTTGTGAACAGTAGACAGAGCCTCTGGCAACTCCAACGGATAGGCAACTTCTCCTTTGCGTGCTAAGACTCGATACGGTCCAATAAATCGAGGTGCCAGCTTACCCTTAATACCAAATCTCTTGATTCCACGGAGTGGCGATACTCTGAGGTATGCTCTATCACCTATCTCATATACCACTTCCTTGCGCTTGGCGTCAGCGTAGCTCTTCTGTCTTGATTGTGCTACCTTGATGCATCTCTAATCAAGGCGACCTTCTCCTCAGCGTCCTTGATCAAATCAGGTCCAAACAACTGACGTTCTCCTACTCCATCCCATAGCAATGGTGTTCGGCACCGTTTCCCATATAACACCTCGAACGGTGACATCTTGACGCTGGTTTGATAGCTGTTGTTGTAGGAAAACTCCGCATACGGTAAATTCTCATCCCAACTAGAACCATGAGCCAAAGCGCAGCTCTTAGCATGTCTTCCAAAATCTAATTCACCCTCTCGGTGCATCCATCGATGCATGGGTGAAAGCTGTATAAACTCCAATCTAGTACCAAGTGACTCGTGCATTTGGCGCCCAGTGTGAGGTAAATTGGGTGCCTCTATCGAATCTGATACTCTTGGGAACTCCATGTAGGCCCACAATCTTGTCCATGTAAATCTTGGCCAACCTTGCACTTGTATAGGTCGTCTTCACTGGTATAAAGTGGGCTACCTTGGTCAAATGATCGACCACTACCCAAATAGAGTCATATCCTGACCTGGTCCTGGGCAGTCCTGTGATAAAGTCCATTCCCACTCTATCCCATTTCCAATCCGGCACGGGCAAAGGCTGTAGCAGTCCTGCTGGTTTCTGGTGTTCCGCCTTCACTCGGCTACATACATCACATAGGGCAATATGCTTGGCGATATCTCCCTTCATGTTGTTCCACCGAATCATCCTTTAGGTCCATATACATCTTCGTATTGCCGGATGTATGGAATACGGCAGTCATGAGCTTCTGCATAATCAACTTCCTTAACTCCGGATCGTTGGGCACACAAGCGATCTCCATACCTAAGGTACCTTGCTCATCCTCGCGGAATTCCCTTGCTCGACCTTCCTTCATCTTTTCCTTAACTTCATCTATCTCTTTGTCTCCCACTTGAGCCTTCTGATTCTGTCACAGCGTTGGTTGGACTTCCATTGTAGCCAAATATCCTTGGATACTACCTCCGATCTAAGGTCCTTGAATTGCTTGCACAAATCCTCGGGCAATTCACCAATTGTCAATCCATTGGCATAAACCTTCCGGCTCGAGCATCTGCTACTACATTGGCCTTTCTGGGTGATATTGTAGATTCATATCATAGTCCTTGATAAGTTCCAACCATCTCCTTTGTCTCATGTTCAGCTCATACGTAAATATGTATTTCAGGCTCTTGTGGTGTGTACACATCACGGTGTTTTCCCATTAAGTAATGCCTCCATACCTTGGCGCATGAACCACTAACGCTAATTCCAAGTCATGTGTGGGGTAATTCCGCTCATGGTGCTTGAGTTGTCATGAGGCATATGACACCACTCTCCCATCTTGCATCAGCACACTCCCAAGTCCACAATAGAAGCATCACAGTACACTTGGTAATCATTCTGAAGATCTGGTAAGCACAGATCAGGTGCAGTCACTAGTGGACGCTTCAGTTCCTGAAATCTAGCTTCACACACATCCGTCAATTCAAACTTTCTCTCCTTCTTGAAGTTCAGTCATCAGCTTTGCAATCTTGGAAAAGTTTTCAATGAACCTCCTGTAATATCCAGCAAGTCCCAAAAGCTTGAATCTCTCCGGCATTCTTGGGTGCTTCCCTCGATTCTGCAGTCACTTTGCTTGGATCAACATGACTCCTTCTCCGACACTCGTGTCCAAGAAACCAGCGGTGTTAAGCCAGAATTCACACTTGCTGAATTTGGCGTCATAAATGTTCTCTCAGTTTCTCCATAATCAGTCGTAGATGTTTCTCATGCTCAGCATCATCCTTGGAATATATCAGTATGTCATCAATAAACACCACTACGAACTTGTCCAAGTACTCCATAAATACCTTGTTCATCATGGTCATGAAATATGCTGGGGCATTCGTTAGTCCAAATGGCATAACTGTATACTCATATAACCCATACCTAGTGGTGAAGGCGGTTTTTGGTACATCCTCCTTCCGGATCTTCAATTGAAAGTAGCACATGCAGATCAATCTTGCTGAACACCTTTGCTCCTTCCAGTTGATCAAACAAATCATTTATGTTCCGCAGAGGGTACTTGTTCTTGATGGTTACCTCATTCAACGAGCGATAGTCCACCACTAATCTCTTGCTGCTGTCTTTCTTCTCCACAAACAGAACAGGTGCACCCCATGACGATGCACTAGGCTGAATGAATCCCTTTTCCAGCTGATCCTTCAACTGTTTCTTCAATTCTTTCAGATCATCCACATCCATCTTATATGGTTTCTTTGCTATTGGTCCTGTTCCCGGCATTAGGTCAATAAGAAACTCTACTTCTCTGTCAGGTGGCATCCTGACGGTTCTTCAGCTGCGTCGGGGTAATCCCTAATCCGCACAGTATCCATGCTAACCCCTTAAGAGAATTCAGCTTACACCTTCACGGTGATGCGGTGACTTGAATCTAATCCTCTTACCATCCTGGGTTTTGAGTGAAACAGCTCGCTGTGCACAATCTATGTGTCCCCCATGCATAGACATCCAATCCATACCCAGAATAACGTCTAATCCCTGTGATTCCAACACTACCAAATGTGCAATGAAGTTGTATGTTCCAATCCTCACAATTAAATTGCGGCATCCCGCACTAGCTATCATATCTCCTCCTGGTGAACTCACTCTAAAAGACCTCTTCATAGACTCAGTAGGTAACTTATACTTATCCACAAATGCCCTTGATATGAATGAATGCGATGCACCAGTATCAAAAAGTATAAGTGCAGGGTAAGTGTTGATTGGGAACTTACCAAACACAAGGTCAGGCTCATCTAGAATCTCCTCCACATTCATGTGGTTCACTGTGGCCTTCTCATTGTTGGTTGGCTTCAGTCCTTTCCTCTCCGGACAGTTGTCAGCATAGTGTCCCTTCTGCTTACACTTGAAGCACGTCACCTCACTCAGATCCTTCTTCACAAAGCTGCGATCACGGTTGCGGTCATGTCCTCCGTGTCCTCCAGAGTGGTGAGAGTGTCCTCCCTTGTGGCTGTGGTGACTGCTCCTATGGTTGTCATGACGATGCCCATCGCCTCCATGGTGGTAGCGATCATGGCTCCCATGGTCACTTCCTCCATGCTTGGAGTATCCATCATATGAAGTGCGAGACTTGTGATGTGAACCAGAGTGGTGATTGTTGTTCTTTCTCTTGCGGCTTTCCACCTGCTTGTGCTTCCCTTCCAAGATTCTGGCCTTGTCCATGAGCTCCTGGAAAGTGGGGCAATAAACCACCAGCAGCTGCACTGAAAGCTCATCACTGAGGCCATCCAGAAATCTCTCCCTCCTTTTTGCATCAGTGTCAACATCCTCAGGTGCATAACGGGACAGGTTGTTGAACTCCTCAATGTACTCGGCCACGGTGCGATTGGTTTGGCGCAAGTTGCGGAACTCTTTCCTCTTCAGGCTCAGAACTCCTGAAGACACGTGGTCGGTCCTGAAACCTTCCTCAAACATAGCCCAAGTCACGGTATTCAGAGGGTGGGTGATCTGAAATGTGTCCCACCAAGAAGCGGCTGGTCCCTCCAGTAGGTGAGCGGCAAACCTCACCTTCTCAGCATCAGTGCATCCAACAGTTACTAGATCCTTGTTGACTGAACGCAACCAGTCGAGAGCAACCATTGGTTCCGTTGCAGTAGAGAACTTAGCTGGCCTTAACCTCAGAAATCTGGTGAGAGCATCTCCCTGAGGCTGATTGTTTCCATTGTTGTTGTTCTGATTTGCCATGAACTGGGTCATCACTTGGGTCAGCTGTGCCTGAGCTGCCATGAGCTGCTCCAACTCAGTGGGTTGGCGGCGGGGAGGCATCTGCGGTTCAGCACAGGTAAGTTTAGAAAGAATCAACTACGGTAATAGGATTCTACCCATGCATATGGTCAAGCAACAACAAACAATTACAGACAATCACAAGCAAGCAACACATCATCAAACAAGCGGTCCAGCAACATCCCAGGTGTTATCCTAGCAGTATATACCTACTGAAATAGTTTTGCAAGAGTTGGCAATGGTTAACTAAACAGTTGAGCATCAAAACGACAAAACAACAATTCTGACAGAACAGTTCTGCTGTGTTCGCGAATTTTTCCGCCTGACTTAAACTCGTCAGAAAATTAAGCCAATTTTTGTGCATATAGAACAGGAAGTTCCGCATCAGCCCAATTTTTTTAAGATTTTTCCGAGTTACCAGAAAAATATGAAAAATCGCGCAGTACTGCTGTATCAGCAGAAAACTGCAGCGAAAACAACACAGATAGTAACCAAATTGCCATAACTCTTTCATATAATTTTGCACAAATAATTCCTGGGATATTAGAGTATACAAATAAGCATCTAAACACTCTTACACTAACACGAACTAAGTATCACAACGATCGAGAATAATTCTAACGATTTCGCCTAACGAGGACTAATTGGTGGACTTCTATCTACTTCTTGAAGAGTTTGAGGTAGGCCCTTGCGGTCATGCGTTGGCGCTTCGGCTCGCGGTACAACCATGGCGGCGGAGTGTACACCTCTCCTGAACCATCACTTGAAACGTCAAACTCCACCTCTTCTGGATCCTCCTCTTCTTCTTCATCCTCAGCTGCAACTGCAACAGCTTCATCTCCTCCACCATCATCGTCTCCATCATCATCATCCTCGTCCTCATCATCATCATCTCCACTGTCATCATCATCCCCATTGTTGCCATCATCTCCATTGTCATCATCAGAGGGTGGATTCAGCTGTGCTTGGAGAGCGGCAATCTGGGTTGTCATAGCTTCAATAGTTTGATCCCTTTCCTGGACTGTCCCTTGCAGTTGCTGTATGTTCTGGGTGTTCTCCTGCACAGTACCATGAAGATGTGCTATGGTTGCATCTCTGGCTATCAGGGCATTCTCCAGAACTCCCACAGCTTCATGCAAAGTGTCAATCTCCTGTCCTTGGACCACCATACCATTGCTAGTAAAATCTGCAATCTCCTTTATCATCCTCACCTTCTCTGCTAGAGCTCCATTCTCCCTTTCCATGTCCTCTATGTGCCTCCGACGGGGCGGCATGTTGTTCCTGTCGCCCGGGGTAACCACAATGTTCCCATCTTCATCACGTCTTCCATAGTCACGGTAGGGTGAATCTGTCGGTAGTAGGTGTCGGACTTGATGGCACTGGCAAGACAGGGCTTCATGTATGGCCAAGTTGATTCCAAGTCCCCAGTTGCAGTATGTCTTTGTGTAGATCAAATGCACGGGGTTTGGCAAGGCGGCATCTCTGAATATGAAGGTAGTGATCTCCCATGCATCCTCTCCATATCCATAGGTGTACAGCCTTCTTCCCTTGAACATGGGCGTGCAAACCCAATGACTGAGAGCTGAGCTAAGCCTTGCAAAGGGCCTTGGTGACTCCATGGTGGCATACTCAGTCCTGACTTCTCCCATCTATCAAGTAAAAGAGGAAAGTGTGAGAATAGCATATGGTAAGAATTTACGAGGGTGAAAGGCATAAGATGAAAGATAGAGTTAATATAGGCTTTAATAAATCTATGGCTTCCTAATCCAATTCTAGGTCACGATCCTCTGATTGACACACGGGCTCGATACCATCACCTGTGACACCCGGTTACGAAAGACCGTGGCCTCTATGTGACATGCCAATCCCTAGATCGGTTCATTGGCCCACAATAGAGTAAGATAGATAACATAGCAAAATATCCGTGTATCATAGATAACGAAGATCCAGAGTACCATTATTACAATAAAAGCTTAGCACAAAGCTAGCTCAAATTATTCAGGTAGCAACATAAACGAGATAAATCCTCCATTCTTCAAATTGCCCACAAGTGAACAAGTGCGAGTGGAGTACCGTGGCCTATAACGATCAATCGATCGGAATAACCTGCAGCATAAAACGCAACAGCCCCGAAGGGTCAATACATGGAATGTATGGCAAGTAGAGCTAGTAAATGGAGACAATAGTACTAACATCTACATGCATATCTGGCAAGTGGAGTTGTGTCTGGCTTGCATTTGCAAATAACTTTGTCCTACTTTCATAAACAGTTTTTGATTTTCTTTGAAAAGATCCCAATTAAGTTAACCCAACAACATTAAAACAATTATGAAATTAGAATGAGCGAGAAACATGTCATGGAATCAATATCAAGCAACTCAGTTGTCCATAACCGGGGACACGGCTAATCGATTAGATTATACACTCTGCAGAGGTTAGTACACTTTACCCATGTGACTTGGCCAGCTCGTACCATCACTCTCATTTTGGGTGATGATAGGGAGAAGACCAAGAAGAGACTGTTCGAAGTAGCTCCTCAATCCCGGCAGCACCGGTCCAACCTACCAAAATTCTACATCTCTAGATACGCGGGTTCGAGTTACCACAACCTACTAAGTCCAACCAACCGCCCATTTCATTATTGGCACATGGTTGTACACGTAAGCTACACAATAAAGAAGCCAATCATTCTCTCTTGATACCTGGGTGCCTTTCCGCAATGAAACCACCAAAAATTATCAATACCATCACACCCAGGGGATTCATTGATTAAGTTGTTTTAGTTTTCACAAACCAATACTTTGAGAAAACAAGTATCAATGATGTAACCCAGCCCTTCTTCAACATAGCATGGCTAAGCACATCTACAACGGTGGTTCATCTACAAAGAAAGCCCTACCACATAATAGGTCATAGCATAGCGATAGTATCATCCTACTCATGCAACTACAAAATACACGACAATGCATTGAAAATAGTAGGACGATATCATGAACAAAGTAGCATCTACTTGCCTTGATTGTAGCGGTCGGAAGAACAATCCAAACACGAGCAAGGGTTGCACTCCACACAATCTACACGACACAATTGCATTCATAAACAAACAATTCACAAACATATGCAACAAAGATGATGCATGAATGCAAGAACGGCAAGTGAATTGGTGCTACAGCTGCACCACATAATTCTAATCTATAATACTACCGAATACATGCATGGAAAATAGATTTGGCGCTAGGAAAACTATTAACCAAAAGTAGAGATCTCTACTAGAGCTAGAACTTAAATAATTCACTACCGATAGTATACTATTTTTAAAATCCTGGAAAAATTCTACCGCATAGGCATCGCCGATAAGAAACAGTACCAATTGGAATTACTCAAAAAGGAGTTATAAAACATTCCGAGTAATTAAAACACTGCAGAAAGCCATTAGACAAATACTGCAGAAGTTTTTACTGTAAGCCTATCTTTTTAATTCAGGATGAGATTCCCCTCGTTCATACGAGTTCAGGGACATATCATACGCGATTTTCGGAGCTACGAAACTTTTACTACGAATTTATTACTCCGAAAAGGCCACTAACTAGTTTGATTAAACTGTACTAAACCTGACAGTAAAAGTCTGAACCAAAGGTACAGCGAGATTCTACACGCCTCACTGAACTCGTGCATATTTTATTTACAATTTTTGGCCAAGCGGTTTAATTTCTACGCAATTTACAAGATCCTACCGAAATCTGCCAACTAATAGGATTAACGAAATTGACCCGATCAGCGTAATCGATGATTTGGCCGACTGGGCGTCTGACCAGTCAATATCTGGGGCCTCTGACTAGTCAACGTCTGGAGTGCTGACCAGTCAACGAATGATCTAAGCCGCTGATCTGAGATCTGACGGTGGCTGCTGTCTTACCGGAAACGGACGGCGAAACGAACTCCGGCGAGCTCCGGACGGCGGCGATGGTCGGTTCCGGCGGCATGGTTCTACCTGCACGTACACACACGGTCAACTACGGCTCTCGGAATAATTAAACGCGCAGCAGCGTCTGCGGCGATCTGCGAGCGCGATTGGCGGCGGCGGATGGAGGCGAACGAGGAACGGAAGAAGGCGGCGAGCGAACCCGACAGCGAGCGGCGATGGCCGGCAGCGGAGGTGGCGGCGGCGAGAGAAGCGGCGGCGGCGTCGCGCCAGAGGCGGCGGAGGAGAGTCAGCGTGGAGGTGTTGCGGCGGGGTCGGGCACGGTCTACGAGGCAGGTGGGGCCTCCTTTAAGAAGTACCTCACGTGAGAAAAGAAAGAAAAGAAGAAAAAAAAATCCTGAACCGAATCGGTCCGTAGTTGGACTCCGTTTCGGAAATCGGTCCGGATTTTCGGACCGTTTTCCGGCGGTTTACTAAAACGTCCGAGTCTTTTGCATACGAACTCCGATTGGAGCGATTTTCACGCCTACGGGTTCGTATCGTCGAGGGGAACAACCTTCAGTCGAAGTTTGTGCGAAAACTCGAACCTACAGAGGTGGTTGTTGCAAGTCCCTCTGAAGCTCCCCGCAGGAACCTCGAAGCGAAGTAGAAACGGGGTTTTGCAAATAGCGTTTCGTCGATCCTCTCTACTCGACGGTAATGCATGGAAAGATATGATGCGATGCAATGAATGATATGCAAGACTAAATCTAAAATTTGGGATGTGACATAATACTAGAGAGGGAGAGAGATCCTTCACAAGGAGGTGTGTGTGAGAAGTGAGGAGGGGGCGGCCTTTTATAGGAGGAGGGGGGGTGCCCCTCCTTCATGGCCGGCGCATGGATGGGGTGACTCTTCACGTCCTCCATTCATGTGGTGGTAACTCCCTCCACATAAATTTGCCCCTTCACATTCTCTTTTAAAGTCTCCACTTTAAATGCATTAAATTTCTCCAAATTTAATGCTCTCTCATTTAATAAAACTCTTTTATTATTTTTATTCAGAATTTTGTTAATTACTTTAATTAACAAACATTCACATAAAACCCCTTGCAACATTTCAATATTATATGCAGAACCAATTTCAGCAATTTCACCCGAAACAGTTTCGGTGTCTATTGAAATAATTCCAGCGCTTTCTTAAATCTTTATCTGAAACATATTTGCTCCAAATAGTGTCGGTATTCCTTAAGTGTGTCACCCTACGGTTCACGAATAATGCAGACATGATCGAGACCCCTCTCCGATCAATAATCAGCAGCGGGACCTGGAGATCCATACTGACTCCTACACATTCAACGATGACCTCTATGATCATGAGAACCTTTAACGCTAGTAAGTAAATCCCTTTGTCCCGCGATATATTACATGTCCGAGATTCGATCATCGGTATCTCCATACCTAGTTTTATCTCGTTACCGACATGCACTCTTTTCTCGTTCCCGTGATATAACATTCTAGTGATCCCATCACTTGCTTGCAAGCTATTTCAATGTGATATCATCCAGAGGGCCCAGAGTATATCTATCCGTCATCGGGATGGACAAATCCCACTCTTGATCCATGAGCCTTAACATAACACCTTCGTAGCACTGAACCCACCTTTATAGTCACCCTGTTACGGTGTGACGTTTAATGTTATCAAGATACTCTTCCGGTGTTAGCAATTAACATGATCTCATGGTCTAAGGATAAAGATTACTTCGTATGATGTTATAGCAATATAAACATAATGACTTTGATCGTAATGCTATACTTCGGATGAATGTTCATCACATCATTCCACCAATGGTGTGACCTTGTTATTAACAACATCCAATGTCCATGATCAGGAAACCTTGATCATCTTGTTAATCAACAAGCTAGTCTATAAGAGAGGCATAACTAGGAACCCTTTTTGTTTATTAAACACACATGTATTGATGTTTCCGATCAATACAATTCTAGCATGTAAAATAAACATTTATTATAAACATGGAATAAGATAATAACCACTTTATTATTGCCTCTTGGGCATATTCCCTTCACGCCAGCACTCGTCGCCCACCTCAAAGCGGTCCACTGATCGAAGTGCACAAGATCCAGTATGCTACCACCAAAGCTTTCCAAGAGCTAGTGCCTCTGTCGGGCGAGGCATCCCGCCGGCTCATCGTTGTTGGGGATAAGGACGGTGCCATGTTCGTCCCGACGATTGGCTCGGTAAGCACAGTCCCCCTCATGTTTGTGGTCTATGTTAAGGCCGCGATGGGCGACTTGCCGGTGTACAGGGTAAGGATGTGGGCGGAATGCCCTCCATTACTTTCCTGGACGGACAACAGGAAGAGGAACGACACCGTGACGGTGGAGCTCGAGCGCTGAGCTCCGCTAAGCCAGGAGAGGTCGTGTTTGAGGACCTTACGTCTTACCTGGTGGCGCAGCCTCATTACCTGGTTGGTCCTGCTATGTCGAAGGAGCTGCGTTTCTTCTGCTGCGTCGAGTTTTAGTGGTGATGTAAGATGCTATTAATTGGTTTAATTGCAGAATGATCGTTTGCATACCAGAAATGGTGGATTTTGTAGTACTAGTACTCTATCTCTGTCCCAAGAAATAATGCTCCCTTATTTTTGTTTTTTGTTTGACCTAGATTTACTCTGAATATATATAAATAATGTTGGTACTGTACAAATTTAGCATCATTGGAAAGTTCTTTCAATACGAATTCAAAGAAACAAATTTTACACATATAAGTAAATTTTAGTTGCTCCATTTATTCAGTCAAACTTTACTTTGGAGCGCACATGCGCCTTATTCCTTGAAATGGAGGTACTAGATGAGTTCGGTGGATGTACTCTCCTGAGTATTTTTCATGAAGTCTTAACTTTCGATGGGTTGGGTGGATCAGGGAATATATTCTACTGAGTAGTAAGCTGAATAGGATTAAAACTCTCTGTTTAGGAAGGCCAGAGGGCTAATTCGCAATACTACCAAGTAGATGAACTCTAATTAATTTATGCATGCACCACTAGTTTTACATGTATGAGATGCTAGATAAAAAAAGGGGGACATGATGAGAGATGAAAAAACATGCATTGGGAGATTGAGAGAAAATAGAGATATCCAAATTAATGAGTCACGGGAATTAAGACAATAAAGAGGATAGGTCTTATTATAATTTCTAACAATTTTAAAAAGCTCTCTGCCTTAATAATCCCAAACAGAGGTAGGATTACTAGTCAACATACATTCGGGAGTACTAGTATGTAGTACTAGTAGTAGTAGTAGTAGTAGTAGTAGTAGTAGTAGTAGTAGTAATAGTAGTAGTAGTACAATAGTGCAGTACGGTAGTAGTAGTACTCTCATCCGATTCATATTAATTGTCACTGGATTGGATGTACTTGTATCTAGCACTAAAACATGTCTAGATACATCCATTTTCGCGACAAGTAAATATAGCCATTTTTGGAGTAGTACTAGTTTGGTTGGAAGAAATCATATTTTTTCTTCAGTAGGGATGGTGGTTTTTTGCTAGTAGTAGTACTCGTACATAGCAGGTAGTAGTAATATATATGTTTATATTGTACTAACTCAAAATACATTCGGGCAATCGACAAATATTCATCTTGCGGTTCTGCTTCTATAGTGCTACTAGCAGTTTTTCAGGTGCCCATTCACCCTGTGTCTTTCAGCAGTACTCCGCCTAAGCAGTATAAATAGAATTACTCAAAGAAAGTCTCTACCACTATAAAATTATAATATTTCATGGCCGTTGATTGACAATACAATTCATTGAGGTGGGGTGGGTTGTTGGCGTGTCTACGATGCCTACTCCTACTATCACTCTGCAGTCAAAATAAAAGAAACAGCTGCAATTCCTTGCATTAATTCTTGCCTCCGCCCCTTCCATGATTGCAGTATATACATGCATTAACTTCTGCGAGTAATATAGTACAAGTAGGAGTAGTATCAAGCAAGGATATACCGAAACACAAAGATATACTCTTAGGTCTTCTTCTTTGGTCTGCTTGCCCTTGCCCTTCTTCCTTAGTTCTTCTTTTTGGTTGAACATTTCAAGAGTTTGTTGACCCCTCTTGAAGTTTACTATCTGCATGTATACCTCGTAGGTCGCGTAGGCGTCGAGGCTTGCATACTTGATCTGCTCTTCGGTCAGGGGCATGTTCCCCCACTGCTTGTGGTCCACATCCTCCTTCTTCTTCTTCATGACTTTGTAACGGATGTCTATGAGGGCCACCGTTTAGTCAGCCAAAGAATCCTTACCATTCATGGAGCCGACAGGCTTCCACATCTTCTGGATGTCCACGAAGTTCGTCACTGGTACTAGAGAATGCCTAAGCCTGATATGGTCATTGCCGATGTCGCCGCCTGCAAAGGAAATGTTAGGGTTGGCGAGGAACTCTGCTAGCTTGGAGCATGGTTGGTCGGCCTGGCAGATCTGGTAGACCAGGTAATCCATGCCCACACATAGCTGGACGACAGCAGCCTCCTGCATCGATGATTGCTTGTTGGTGCACTCGACATCGAGGCCAACAAACTTGTCGTTCGTTTCCTCCAGGAGCTTTTGGATTTTCTCGATGTAATCGTTCACCACCGACGCTCTGTTGGTATACGCCACCTATAGTGTGGTGTTGCCAGGGTCCACAAAGTAGTACTTCTTGTCCAATGGCGCCGCCATGGACTGTGATTGGCGCCTTCTTTTGTTTTGAAGAGGTTTGGCCGGGTGACAGAAAAGGAATGGGATAGAGAAGAAAGGAACCGCTAAGAAGATCGGGAGATGCATGCATGAGTGGTTCTAGAGACGAAAGGGCATGTAGTTCTCCCCGGCCCCGCCCACGTACTCCTATAGAATATAATTTATTTATGGATCAGTTTTACAGACGCAGATTATTTACGGTGATAGGTTGATTTCTAGATTATACAAAAAGTACAAGAACCAAAGACACGGGATACTTTATGAACGAAGCTCGAAAGTATAAATATTTTTTAAGTTTCACCTACTACTATAATTTTATATAAAAAATGATATGTCATACTTATATTATCTGATTCTCACATGCAAGGCACTTGCAACTCAATAGTTATTTCTTATATTATCTTATCTTACCACTATATCTCTACTATTATAATGGAGCAGTTTCGAATTGGATCCTTAGCACCAATCCTTACTGTAGGGCTATTAGATCCAATGGTTCAGAGCACATGGATTCATGTTGAATAGTATCTAGAGAAAACTCCACCATTTTCAAGAACCATCATGTCACCACCCCCAAAATTTCATAGCATAGTAGGTTGTATTCTCTCTACCACTACAATGGAGCAGTTTTGAATTGGATCGATAGCACCAATCCTGGCCGTTGGGCTGTTAGATCCAATGGATCAGAGGAGTTGGATTCGTGTTGAATAGTACCTAGACGTCTCACATATCACCACTATATAAAATTTTAATAGGTAAAGCATAAAAAATATAAATTTGATCAACTTTAATAAAGTATGGGTGTATATTTGGTTCTTATACTTTTATATCATTTAGAAGTCAACGATTATTAGCTATCTAAAACTTGAAAATTCTGGTAACGTGGTCTAGAGAAACAAGAGAGAATATTCTAGAATGACGGAGAAGTGTGTTTTCAGTTTTGTGCATACCATTCATTGTGATGAAGACTATCAATAAAATCTTCTAGATGCTAGAATGAAAAAGAAGATCCAATGGCTAGAAATGTTGGGATTCATGAGTCTTGATCCAGCAGTCAATATCCAAAGTTATTCATACACATTTCCAGCGTTAGATCAAGACTCTCGAATCCCAACATTGCCAGCATTTGGATCTTCTTTTCCATTTTAGCATCAAGAAAATACTACCCCCTCCGTCCATAAATAACTTACTTCGGTTTGTCTAGATTCGAATGTATCTATACACTAAAATGCGTCTAAATATATTCAAATCTAGACAAAACCGACTCAGTTATTTCTGGACGAAGGGAGTACTTTTGATAGTCTTTAGCACAATGTATGCATATTACTACTTTAAGTTACTTACCACTTAGACCAGTCTTAGAGCATATCTAGCATGGAAAAAATAGTGCGCTATTTCACGCTATGTAGCATGATATAGCACAATTGGAGAGTGCGCGATATTTTTTAAAGATTTTGCTCGCTATGGTGCTATTTTTTAAATAGCATGCTATATCACGCTAAAACATCATAACCTTTGCGCTATTTCAAATATAGGACGTTATTTTTTTGTTGGCGGGTGTGGAGTAAGATAACATATGATGAATTTGTCGAGTAAGCAAACATACAATGAAAATTTGATTGTTAAACTTAAGTGATTGTGTCAAGCCGCCGCCTCCTCCTGCAGCACTTGGCGCTGTATCTAGATTCAGCCCTGTCGGTTATCCTCCAACTTGAATAGCGTCGGAATCGATTATGCATATACAAGTATTACTTTAGACAATTCATTGCATGCTGAAATCGTTTATATTCATGATATACCTTTTATATTTTTAAATTTTTACAAAAAGATGTTTTGTAAAATAGCGTGTTATTAGCATGCTATAAGTTTCATATCGTCTGAAAAAAGCCACGCTAAATTAAATAGCACGCTAGTATTTTTTGCCTTGATCTCTAGTGCCTTGTCTAAATTTGGTAGTCTCTTAGTCCTTCCACGGCGTGTGAAAAAATCGGTTCCCAAATCACTTTACAAGAATCAGGCACCGGTGCCCTCCATTGCCCGATCGATGCCACCAAAAATTTTCAGGGAACCGGAGCACCTAGGGTTCTGATGCCCCAAACTGTTCACCCAATAGAATAGCAATATATGTGTACTATGCATGTTGTCGAGAGGACCTTCACCAAAGATAAGCCATGGATATTGGTCTAGTTAATTTGTTTATCACATTGTGGACCACCTATTTATTTCTGCCCAAAGTGATCACATTGTGAGCTCGGTGCCTCAAAAGAATTTCTAGGCATCGCTTATGAGGTGGCAACTTTTCTATCTATTGGGCATCGACCATGCTGTGGAAGGCCTTAGAGCATCTCTAGTGGCTTGTCTAAATTTGGTAGTCTACATCTTCACTTTATAGATAATGGTGTAAAAAGATTCCTTTTTACACAACTTTAGTTTTTAGTGGATAGTCTAAATTTGATAGTCTATATGTCCATCTGCATACAAATAGTAAATATACATAGCAAATCAATACAACAAATGCTCTGATTTGGTGCGGGAGGGAGCTCACGAGCAACCAACTTTGCTTTAGACATGGTGGCTCGGTTGTCCAAATATGGACAACAAGTAGCCTGTTTGGAGGATGTCTAAATTTTAGACCACCGGATACACAAGCCACCGGGGGCATTTTTTAGTCTATGGTGGTCTATATTTGGCTTAGACTACCGGATACACTAGCCACTAGAGATCCTCTTAGGCTGGTCATAGTGGAAAACATACTACTCTAGTTCATGTTACTACGTACCTTCATGTGTGTACATAATTGAGTCGAAGGTAGAGACCTTATTTTTGTAGAAATGCCTCTTGAAATATTCCGTACCTAGAAAGGCTAGGACATTACAGTAAACTATTTTTTCTAGTCATTGGACTATATATACTCCTAGGATAGGATAGGATATTATTATTCTATATCTTTTGAACTATATAGCCAAATTCAAAATCCCAGACTGGAAAATTCTCCCGCCTCACCTCCACCTAAATATTTAGAGTGGTCACACACCCCAAGTTGTAACCATATGAAATTCCTTTTCTACCCTTGACAATGGCCTATCTACTAATTCCGGGGCGTGGGTATGGTTCGTAATCCCCTTCCCCCCAGGGGTCGGGGGTCCCCATAGCTCTGAAGCTGGTTAGTCCACCTTCCCAGATCGCCATTTCCCCCAAAGCACTCCGAAAAACCCTAACCCCTTTATCACCTCCGGCTCCTGCACCACCGCACCGGCCCATCCCCACAGTGCTTCGCCGGCCTACACACCACCCAACCCCCTCTCACCTCCAGCACCTGCACCACCGCACCATAATCATCTTCGCCACACTTCGCCCGCCTACACGCCACCCAACCCCTATATCACCTCTAGCTCCTGCACCACCACACCGGAACATCACCGCCGCACTTCGTCGGCCCACATGCCACCCTAAACCCCATATCCCACCTTCGGCTCCTGCACCACCGCACTTCGCCGGCCTACACGCCATACGTCTATACCATATACACCTGACTAGTCAACAGGATCAACCGACGTCCACCTTACCAAACCCTAGTTCGCCTGACACCCTCTTCCATACAACCGTGTTAGTTTTGCTGACTCCCTAGTCCACAGCACCTGACCTGCTTCACCTATGCTGGTGTGCGCTACATTAGATCTGCTTCACGGACTCAACAGTCCACTACACCAGATCTGCTTCTCCGACGATCTTGTGTAGCGCCTCGAATCCATAATCGGTCGTAACAGATCTGCTTCACCAATGACGTCGTGCACTACACCGGATCTCCTTCACCGGCCATCTTGTCAAGCAAGCCAGACCCATCAATAACCTCCACAGATCTTCTTCACAAACGCCACCAAGATCTATCTGCTTTAGCCCTACTCACCATTACCGAGCAACCTCGACGTCCTTGAAGTCACCCGCAAAGATGTCGTGTATGCGTAAACGATGTCGTGGCCTAGGTAAACCATATATGCTTGTCTGTTCGTTTCAATATAGCAGGTATGAGCCTGCGACAATGAACTGCATTTCTATATTGGTGGTAAATTCCTACCTCAGTACTGGCTTAATTGATATCCCACTCTCCCTTGATAAATTTGGTGTAGTCTATGTTAAATCTAGGCATTAAACTACTCCTTCTGTTTTGAGGTATAAGGCGTCCTTATTATGCATGTTTTTCTGTGACCAAAAATTACTCTTAATATATATAAACAATTTTGGTCGTACAAAACAGACATCATTAGAGTTCATTGGTATTATGCAGTTCATGGCAAATGTTAATTCACTGAACATCTAAAGTTGCCTACCTGTTCAACAAGTTCACAAGCTATGTCATCATAATGTGCACTTGCTTTGTCTGTTGCTACAATACTGACTGCATGTAATTTTGGAGTTCATTGGTAGTTTTAAGCCATTGAACATGTAGGTTAACATTCCCTGGTTTACAAGTTCATAATTTATGCTATTTTAATTTCAATCTGGTTGTTCTAAGCAAACACAGTAATTGCCTTCTCTTATGTAATTCATCGCAAATTTTATGTCATTGAACTTGTTGGTTTTGCATTCCCTCTGCAAGTTATGCCATTATTATTTGTTTCAATTAAGCTCCGACAGTAGCTGTCACCTATTGTGTACTACTCCCATCCGTTTTAAAATATAAGATGTTTTAGCTTTGTGATAGGAGTGTATATAGACACCATTTAGTGAGTAGGTTTACTCCAAACCTACATGAACCTACACACTAAAAGTGGTCTAGATGATGACTTATACTTTTTGAAACGGAGGGAGTACATCCATTCCATAAAACAAGGCCTATACAACTTTAAATTCAAACAATGATGACATTTACCAAGCTCATAGAAAAATATATTAAGGGTTAATTTGTGGCATTTGCGTCTATGAAAATATATGCCCCAATGTATCAAATGGCGTTGGTTTAGTATGGTAGATGTTCCTGGTATGTTCTACAAACTTGGTCCAATTTTGCGTCGATTGACTTGCAAAAAAATTATATGCCTTATTTACTTTGGATTGGATGTAGTATTACATGGCATGTTTTAAGGAACTTAACATGGTTATCTGCATGCCCTACTCTATAAATTCAAGTTTCTCAATTATAATTTATGTAGCAGCAGTATCTACCTTCTATTATGTAGTTCATGGCATTTTAAGTCACTTCACAGATGGGTTAGCATTCCCTGTTGTATAAGTTCACGAGATATACCATTGTAATGTCTATCTTGGTTGTCCAAATGTTAGTACAAGAATGGCCTTTCAGAGAAGGTGACACTTTTTATGGCACTTCTCATATTTGTTTGCAATCCTATTTCACAAGTTAAATCATTGTAATTTCTCTCTTGTCTGTGCTAAGGAGTGACTATAACTGCATTCTATTTTGTCGCCATGGCAATCTTTATGTCATTTAAATGTTTGTTTATATTCCGCCATTCCCTTCTCTACGTGTTCACAAGTGATTATACTATAATGTCTATCTAGTTCTTTGTAAACAGCAACAACCACTATCTGATATTATTTCCTCTGACATGGAACACGGAGAATCGTAGAGTGAATCGCCCCTATAATCTTGTACATGTTGCTTTGTATTGCTGAATGCAAACCTGTTTTATGTGAATGAGTGGCCTGAACCTATATGCAGAGGAGCAACAATAAAGTAGATGGATCGTCTATCCAGGTACTCGATGCGGTGGATGTCTTCAAAGAACAAATTGACAAGAGGATGTCCTCCAACAGGACTGCACAAAAGAAATAGTAAGTCTCTTGTTTTTACTGAGATGTTCTTAGTGTCAAATGCTTGTTTGTACGAGGTACCACATGATTCGGCTAATGATTAGAACAAGGTTGACCTTAACCAAGACTGGACAAAAACTAGACGTAAATCCCTTGATTTATAATTCAATGTGCTAACTTGATATTGGTGATTATCTATTCTTTCTATATTTGACTTGTGTTCCTCTATCTATCTATCTACTATGTGGTGGTAATTTAAGTATATCCACTTTTATGCTAATTTATAGTCTATTATTGTACTTTTTTGCTATAATTAAGAGTTTGTATGCACTATGGAGGTAGTCATATTGTCTAATGTTAGCACCACATGAGTTGGCCAATGATTAGAACAAGATGACCTTTAACGGTACTACACAAAGTCCGAACGTAAATCCCTTGATTTATAATTCAATTTACTCACTCAATCATGGTGGAGATCTATTTTTGCTATATTTGACTGATGATCTTCTATCTATTTATATATATATATACGTTAACTAGACCATGATTAGGTGGTGGTGATTGAAGTATATCCACTTTTATGCTAATCTATATTCTATTGTAATATTACAGATCGCCACCATGATTGAGCTTATATGCACTCTAGAGGTAGTAACATATTCTAGTGTTATATGTATGAGACTAGTATAAATTACTTGGTCTTGGTGGGGAGTAACTTGGACTAGTAAAAATGCATACAATACTAGTCCAAGTTACTCTACCAAAACTAAAGGGTTTCTAGATATATTCATTTCACAAAAGCCATGACATCTTATATTTTGAAACGGAGGGAGTTCTATCTAGACAACTCATAGTGAGATTTTCATAGCTATTATCATCTAATATGATCCCCAGTTACTATATATATGTACTATAACCATGTTAATATGATCTGGAAGTCTATCGTGCACCTGTTGTTTGATTGTTTAATTCATTACCTCAATAGCTACTCTACATGATGCACGTATAGAGTCTATTGCCAATTTGATTCTTTAGTTTGCTCATCATTAAAGCAATGTAATGATTTTCTTAACTTAAACGGTCAGAGCACCGCCCTGTCAAGGCGAAGCTACGAGTTTGAGCCCCATCAGTCCCAAACTAGGGATGAAAATTTCTATGAGAAATACAATGTTTGATTAATAATAAACAAGGAAATTTCATCTATACATGATCAGATGATCTTGTGATTTTAATATTAGCCACCATATGGTTCAATTGGTTATGGTTCATGTGAATTTTTAGTTGACTTGTGATTGCATCAATGCTATATTCTCACGTGGTTCCTAAACATACATTGTTTAAATACTTCATTAACCTTGCAAGGTGCATAATGTATCATTTGCTTGTTTTTCTACTGGATTTTCTTGTATGGTTATATGTACAATAATACTGTCAGCAGTTGGAAATACAATAGATGTAGGCATTACAAAGAAGGTTTGTGCTACTTTTTGGATGCATCCAACTATTGTTTTGGCAGCAAATGACCCATATCTTTGTTTCTCTTCTTTTTTTATTTACTAGCCCGACGATCAAAATATTTGAATGATCTGGCTACTAAAAAGGAATGGTTGATATCTTGTTTATGTAAAATGATTTTGGTAGACACTTGGTCTATTGCTTGTTTTTACAAGGTACTATCATAGTTGCCTGATGATTAAAGCAATGCCACCTGTGGTTGGAGGTCACTTTTTTGGCTAGTTCATACTATAGACCATTTTTAAATGCTATTCTTATATTTTAGGTTAATTCTTTGTTGTCCCGACCAGTACTAAGCAGCTGAAGGAATCTCATGCACCTCTTTTTGTTATATTTCTATATTTTCGTTATGGAGTGGTATGATTAGTTTATGAGGGAAAGAGTCGAGTTGTTTGATTCCCTGCATTCATTACCACACTAGTTCAGTTAGTCTGCATGAGACACACATGTTGATGGCTTGATTTGTTATATTAGGACAATGCCAATTTTGAAATTCTTTAACAACAAATATGGTGTTTTTTCGCCTGCTTTGTTGCTCTAACTTAATATGCCTTAGTTTCAGCATGCAAATAACCTGTAGTATTTGTTCTAGAGTGGCTATGATACTGGCACATGTATGCATCGGTCCAGGACATCGATAGTTCCTGTTATTCCGGAAAGAGATGTATGAGGCACATCATTGATTGTTGCTGGCCAATGATGAATTTGAATTATTTTACATATAAGATCGCCGCCAGTTAGCTGGTACACTGTGCTTACTTGTTTTCTTTGTTTCAGGCTGCACATGAAGCTATGGCGGCTGAAGGGAGGAATCCTACGTTAAGTATTGAGGTCATTTCATAAAGTAGTAGTGACAGTGATTATTGCTTGCATCGGCCCATGGTTTCAGTTTTTCCATCAGAAAGAGGTGTTACAGTTGCACTCCAAACAATTGATTTAATTGAACAAGAAACAGAAGAAATAAATGGAATAATCACGATTACACATTAACAGATACAAGAACTGAAAGATCGACAAGATTCGACGGACCGTCTACTTGATAATATCTTCTGCAGCTGTCATGGTATGTCGGCTGTTACTTGTATGGGGATGTAAGCTCCGTAGTAGAAACCCTATTCCAACACATGTCTCGTGATGTCTTTGTAATGCTTCATCTTGTTTTTGTTGAAAGTCTGGTCTGTAATAAATTTCAAAAAATATCTGTTGATGTAATAGGGTGATCCTAGTGCGGCCATTAGCGGGCTGAAATATTAATGGACTGTTTAAAACTAGAATTTCGCCATAGTTATAGAATAATTAAATATGCTGGCCAGCAGATGGGCCAAATAAACACTAAAAGGCCGTAAGTGGCAGGTCAGAATATTGATGGACCTCATAAGTGGCCAAGGCCCTGAAAACGTACATGGCTGAACAGCAACAGGCCAGAACAGTAAAGGGCCTGAACTGTAATGGGTCCGAATATTGATATACCTGAACAGTAAAGAGCAGAAACAGTAAAAGGCATGAATAGTAAAAAGCCCATGATAGAGGGTGCCAAATAAACGTAATGTAAGAGTAAAAGGCATGAATAGTAAATGGCCTGAACAATAAAAGGCCATAAGAGCAAAAGGCCTAAACATTGAACGACCAGAATAGTAGAAGGCCGGAAAAGTAAAGGATCCTAACACTAGTAACCCAGAAATGTAAAAGGCCATAACAGTAAATGGGTAGTACAGGAACGGACCCCACGGGCCGTAGGAATAGTAACGGGCTGCCTGCAGGCCTTAACGGTGCTTGACCTTCTCGCGCAGGCCCCTAATGAGCCGCATATTATTCTACCAAAGTGGGCCTTCTTTAGGCCGAGACTATAGCAGGCATGAAATCATACGGGGCCTGGATGGATTTATTAATGGGCCACGTCAAACAGTACACATCGTGAGAGTAAAGGGACATAATCTTATTGGGCTTTCCTCGTGGGCCGGCCCACTTAACAATTAGTAGGCCTTGTCTGGGCCAGGCTTCTGCCATGGTTTCTGTGACCGTTAATGACGGTAACCGGCCGTTAATGGCGAGTGCCACGTCGCATTTTGCATGACGTCAGCAGTCAACGCGGCTGGTAAATAGATCTACAACGGAACAAGTTTTCGTGGCTGAAGGGTGCGATCCCCATTGTCAGAAAAAACCGTCGTAGATTGTTTTGTGACGGAACTTTTACCACGAAGGGCTTCTGTCGTAGAAGACTTTTTAGCCACGAAAAACGGGACTTCAACCACGAAAATCGTCCGTTTTAAAAGACAACTTTTCTTGTAGTGATAATAGACATGTCATGACATCAGTGGACAGTGGCGGACCCAAGATTTAGGAAAGACTAGGGTTAAATTTCTAATCACAAAAACCTATGAAAAGTTAGTACTTCAAAGAGCCTTCCAATAACACACTATATTAGCCATAGCACACTAAAAATGTATAAATAGAGTTCCAGTTCGATCAACATTTGTATAGAATTCTTAAACTGTGGGAGATCGACTCGAATTGGCAAATTTTGATGCTGATGAAAAATAAGATGAAAAAGCATTTAATCTTTGTGTCGCCTTCATCTTCTATGTATTCAGATTGAATAAAAAGGGTTAATCGACAATTAGCTAAACTTAGTCGTAGAAGCTCAAGGGCAGATATTTAGGCTTCCCTCTTCCCTTCATTATAATTCAGAATTTGCATTAGAAATAAGGAAATTACCTATGAGCAGAGCCAAAGTGGACAAAAGGCCGGTGGCGTAGTGCGGCGATGCATGGGCAGAGTCAGGCCGACAGCGACAGGCGACAGAAACAACACTTTCGTCAGGGTGTGTGGTTTAGCAAGTCAAGATCTCAAACGGTGCTTCGGCAGCAGCATCTTCATGAGGTTGAGACCAGCGCATCTCGGCTTTCACATCAGCGGTGGCCCTGGCCAGTGGGTGTGATTTGGTAGAGGGCAGCGAGTCGGTGACCCAAGCGGCAGTGGTCAATCGAAAGACCAACATTCAAACATGTTTTTTAAGCAAACGAATTCGAGCAGAATAGGCTAGTTAGTTGCATCCACGCGTATTGTGAATTTGAGATAGGATCGTGCACTTCTCGATCGATCATGCAACCCTGCTAGCTGCCTTCCTGGCCTGGTGGGCTAATAGCCCTTGTCCCTACGGCCCAAAGACACGGGCTAGGATGCTTGGGGTCTTACATTTCGGTAAAATTTGCAAGCATGGTACATGTGCTACGTGGGCCACAACTGTGGTCAGAATTTGCCCGGGCCCAGCCGCCTCCATCCGGTGGATCCAAGTGGTTTATGAAATCGACACACATGCAATGACATCTAGTGGATCCATGTGGTTTCTGAAAAGAACACACATGCAATGGCATCTAGTTGAATCCCAACATGCTGCTAGTGTTTCTGGATATATTTGGACACATGCTGGAGTGGCATCATTGCATGTGTTCTTTTCCAAAACCACAATGATGCATACTGATACATACACACACACCCATCCAAGTGGGTGTGGTGATGCAGCATCTTTCAAATTGGTGATACAATGCATGTTGTAATTGAATCCTAGCATGCTGCAAGGGTACCTAGACATGGTTCGACTGGAGTGGCATCATTGCATATGTTCTTTTCCAAAACCACAATAATGCACATTCATACACACACACATCCAAGTGATTTATGAAAAGGACATACATGCAATGACATCTAGTCGATACATGTGGTTTATGAAAAATAACATACATGCAATGACATCTAGTGGATCAATGTGGTTTATGAAAAGAACACACATGCAATGACATCAGTGGATCCATGTGGTTTATGAAAAGGATACACATGCAATGACATCTAGTGGATCCATGTGGTTTATGAAGAGAACACACATGCAATGACATCAAGTTGAATTCTAGCATGTTGCTAGGGTTCCTGGACATGTTTGGACACATGCCGGAGTGGCATCAAACCATGCAGGGGCGGATCTAGGACCCGGGCAGCTCAGGCTACAGCCCTGGTCGTGGCCCACGTAGCACAGGTACCCTGCTTGCAAATTTTACCGAAATGTAAGACCCCAAGTGTCCTAGCCCGTGTCTTTGGGCCGTAGCGACAAGGGTTATTAGCCCACCAGGCCAGGAAGGCACCTAGCAGGGTTGGATGATCGATCGATCAGTGCACGATGCTATCGCAAATTGGCAATACGCGTGGATGCAACTAACTAGCTTGTTCTGCTCAAAATCGTTTGCTTAAAAAACCTGTTTGACTATTGGTCTCTCGATCGACCACTTCCGCCTGGGTCACCGACTCGCCGCCCTCTACCAAATCGCACCCACTGGCCAGGGCTGCCGCCACTGTGATGGTCAAGACGCGCTGGTCTCAACATAGCAAAGATGATGCCACTGAAGCACTGTTTGAGATCTTGACCTGCTGAACCACAGACCCTAACAAAAGTGTTGTTTCTGTCGCCTGTCATTGTCGGCCTGACTCTGTCCATGCATCGCCGTACTACGCCACTGGCCTTTTCTCTGCTCTGGCTCTGCTCATAGGTAATTTCCTTATTTATAATTCAAATTCAAAATTATAATGAAGGGAAGAGGGAAGCCTAAATATCTGCCCTTGAGCTACTATGACTAGGTTTAGCTGATTGTCGATTAACCCTTTTTATTCAATCTGAATACATAGAAGATGAAGGCGACATAGAGATTAAATACTTTTTCATCTTATTTTTCATCCGCATCACAATTTGCCAATTCGAGTCGATCTCCCACAGTTTAAGAATTCTATACAAATGTTGATCGAACTAGAACTCTATTTATACATTTTAGTGTGCTATGGCTAATATAGTGTGTTATTGGAAGGCTCTTTGAAGTACTAACTTTTCATAGGTTTCGTCATTAGAAATTTAGCCCTGGGCTTTCCTAAATACTGGGTCCGCCACTGATATCATGTGTTCTTTTCAAAAACCACAATGATGCACACTAATACACACACATCTAAGTGG
This sequence comes from Avena insularis, assembly GCA_023614405.1. NCBI lineage: Eukaryota > Viridiplantae > Streptophyta > Magnoliopsida > Poales > Poaceae > Avena > Avena insularis. Next base: position 260,559,363 of record CM042696.1, read on the forward strand.
GTGTGGTGATGCAACATCGTTCAAACTGGTGAAACAATGCATGTTGGAGTTGAATCCCAGCATGCTGCTAGGGTTCCTGGACATGGTTGGACACATGCTGGAGTGGCATGATTGCATGTGTTCTTTTCCAAAACCACAATGATGCACACTGATACACACACCCATCTAAGTCGTTTATAAAAAGGACACACATGCAATGACATCTAGTGGATCCAGGTGGTTTATAAAAAGAACACACATGCAATGACATCTAGTGTAACACCCCCAGGATCAGGGTTAAACAAATCCTAGACCTTAGCCTGACATAAGCTTAACCTAGAGGTCGAGGATATTCAGTGAGAAATCGTTAACACAACAGTAACCCTGCGACACAAAAATTATTACAGCAAGCTCATAACTGAGCGAAGAACCAAAATATTACAGGCAGAGGTCACTAATCACAAACATCAAACAATGGAAGGCAAATTATGCTATTAGGTATAGCAAACTTAACAAATGGCCTAAGAGGCCTGAAGCATAACGATGATGTCCCAGCCCATAGATTCCAGGCTGCCGGTCGGGAACCCCAAGCTACTCATCGGTGTCGATGTCGTATAGAACACGTCTTCAGGGGAACACTTACTCTGAAAGTATCAACAAATCAAGGGTGAGTGCAGGGTGTACTCCGCAAGACTTATGGCTAGTGGGGTTATTTTGCATAAAGCCATCTTTGTTTATAAAACAAGAGGGAGAGGAAGCTCGTCTAATTAGAATATTTTAAAAAGGGATAAGAGAGCGACATCTCCAAAAAATTGATGATCATCTTTTGAGATCCACCAAAGTAATCCTCATCTCACAACTAGGATCACCCCCTCGTACCTAGGAAGAAGCATCCTTTAAGCACACATTGAACTGCCAAGTTTTAAGATTAGATTATAGTTCTCTATGATCTTAGAATTCGGTCACCAAGCGTTCATAACCGTGAACACGGCTTTTCAAAAAGATTTAACCCTGCAAGGGTGTACAACTTTACCCACACGTACCAACTGACTCTTAATGCCACATGATTAGCCCTCTTCCTTAGAAGGCCAGCAGAGGGTGGTTGGACACGACCTTTACCTTTCTTTCGCTGAGACCATGAGTCACACCCTAAGGATGGTTCCGCCGTAATAGGTCAAATCCCGAAGCCGGTCCCTAGAGATGTGGGCGAGGTTGGTTTATCAGGGGCTCCATTGACCCCAAGCAACCCGGTCCACGCTTCCCTACATGTATGAATGCACCTCCTTCACCGCCTTCGAGAACAACCAGAATGCATATGTCGAATGGAACATCGAACTAGGTGACTCATGGAATCTACTAGGCAAGTTAGTTACTCGTGAGGTTTTCCAGGCCCCGTGTGGTTGTACGCTCGTCTCGGTTCCAAAGGCAAGAACTCGGTTCCTAGTAGTGGCGAGCATGGGACTAGAAAAACCACATCCCACCGTGGCCTCCCATACAAGCCTTAGCATGTTTAACCTTTACCACTGATCTTACCTCATCAGTATACCTCGTTCTCCTGTCATACTAGATTCTTTGCATTTGGTACATCTTCTGGATGAACCAGCACTGACGGCTAAGCTTGGCTAAGCAAGACACAAATAAGCTCTAGCAGTGCACACAAGCCAAATCTAGTTATGCTAGGAGCAGTGGATCAGGTAATATAAGCTCAAAGGGAGTAATGCAACATATAGGATACTTTATCTATCGATAAAAGACCATAGTAGAATCGTACGCAACATGGCAATAATGAAATTCCTTCTAAATCATAGGATTGTATAATGGTGGGGCTATGCTTTCCTTGTTTGTTGATAACCAGATATAGATCTTCGGAAGCCTTGAACTTGACTTGATTATAGTTGGTCAAGTATTGTTCGTCGATCTTCGATGGTGTTGATCTCGGTCTTCAATCTCGATCTAGATATCATATTCTACCGGGAAGAAGCAAACACTAGAAAGAAAGGAAACAATCAACACATGTCATCGATGCAATATTCAAGCAAGGATGATGATATGACAAGTTAAATAGATCTTAAATGAAACCCTAGGGCATTCTTGATCATTTGAAACAGGGTCCGAAGGTTACAAACCCTAGAACAGGGGAACCCTGGAACACCTGTGACGGGTTGATTTAGTTCTCTAATTAAACTTATCATTTAAGTTTCTTCACAATGCATGATTATAGTTTAAATAGATAGATCTTGTTTTTCTGAACATTTTGATATATTATACACATTTTTCTGACTTATAAATAATTAGTTATTAATTTTATAAGATTTATTCATTTTTTGTAATTATTAAACCAATTATAAGACAATTACTGCGTCAGAGTGACACAAGGCTGACGTCAGCGAGGGCGTTTAAACTTTTTACACATGGGCTGGTCTACCCACTGTGGCTGACAGAGGGGCCCAAGGCCACCTCAGCGTCCACGTGGGTGGGTGGGACCCGACGCGGTTTGACCGCGCTAACCGGCACGCTGCTGACATCATGCTGACGTCAGCATGACGCCATCATGGCGGTGAGCCGCAGATTGGCGGTGGGGACGGTGACTGCGTACGCGTGAGGCTGCTTGGCAGGGTGCGTTCGAACCGCAGGAGCGAGGCGAACCTAAGGCTGGCGGCGCCGCTAGGAATAGGTCACCGGAGGAGCGGCAACGCATGGCACGGGCTCGAAGCAAAGCGAGAGGGAGACACAGAGGAGGTCTAGGAGGACGAGAGGCTCACCACGATTACAGGGAAGGGGTCAGATCAGCCAGGCAAGCTCGGACGCGACCGGGATCAACAATGAACACGGTGGCCGGAGCTCGAGGAGGAGATGGCGATTGAAGCGATTGGGGGCTTCTCCGGCTCGGGCTTTGGTACTAGAAGAGCGAGGAGATGGTGGAGGAGCTCGTGGCGGTCTCAGATGGAAGAGGGGAGGCCGGAGTCGATGATGATGGCCAGCTCTGGCCAGAGCTAGGGTTTGGCCAGGGAGGGGACAGGGTAGAGAGAGCACATGGGGAGTGAGAGGGTTAAGGAGAAGAGAGCTACGTCTCGGGGCGATCTTATCTCCTCGCGGAACAGCGGCAGGGCGAGCATCTTGGCGCGGCGGGAGTCGGGCGGCATCGGCGTTGCCAGGCAGCTGCTTGCCCGCTGATGAGGAAGATGACGAGGGGGTATGGTGGGCTAGGCCGGGGTAGGCTGGCTGGGCCGCGAGCTGCTGCACGTGGGCAGCAGGGAGAGAAGGGAGAGGGAGAGAGACAAGCTAGGCTGGGCCTGGTTCGGCTCTGGCTCATTTTTTTAAAACAAAACCTTTTTCCTTTTTCTGTTTTCTTTTATCCCTTTTGTAAACCATTTTCAAACCTTTTTTGAATTATTTCAAAAATACCAGAACATTTGTAAAACTATGGAAAATTATTGTGGGGCCCTATTAGTCCATTTGGGCTCCACACTTTTTGAACTTTTCCAAATATGAAAACCATTTCAGAGGATTTCAAAGAGAGGGAAGGATTAGGGTTTAGGGTTTGCATATTATTTCTTTTGCATGCACTTTTATTCCTTAGCAAAATAATGATGCTCATGAATGCACAATCAAACCCTAATTAATATTAACTAAAACTCGGGTGTTACATCTAGTGGATCTATCTGGTTTATGAAAGGAACACACATGCAATGACATCAGTGGATCCAAGTGGTTTATGAAAAGGACACACATGCAATGACATCTATTGGATCCATGTGGTTTATGAAAATAATACACATGCAATGACATCTAGTTGAATCCTAGCATGCTGCTAGGGTTCCTGGACATGTTTGGACACATGCTTGAGTGGCATCATTGCATGTGTTCTTTTCCAAAACCACAATGATGCACACTGATACACACACACATCCAAGTGGGTGTGATGATGCAGCATCGTTCAAACTAGTGATACAATGCATGTTGCAGTTGAATCCCAACATGTTGCTAGGATTCCTGGATATGGTTGGACACATGCTAGAGTGGCATCATTGCATGTGTTCTTTTCCAAAACTACAATGATGCACACTGATACACACACACATCCAAGTGGTTTATAAAAAGGACACACATGCAATGACATCTAGTGGATCCATTGTCGTGGTATTGCCGATGATTATGCCATAGAGGGGTCCTCATAGTGCGTGTTTAGAGACGTGGGGTAAGGCGGAGAGTTGGCGGGTAGGAGGTAACATAGCTTACCCAGGTTCAAGTCCCACAACGGTGGCAGAACTCTACTCCTGCTATAAATCACTATAATGGCAATACGCCGAGTTATAGAGATAGGTTCGCTGTGCAAGATGTTGCACGTTGTACGCTGCAATCAAAGATGTTGTCTTCCCTAAAGGCTCCCGCAGGCCGTCTTATAAAGGCCCCAAGACCTAGGGTTTACAAGGAAAGGTCCTTGCCAGACAAGGTAAAGAGTCCTACACCTACACGAACTAGTCTTCCGTGTCTTGTACTCCAAGGCTCCGAGTATATCGATGACTCCTGCGTAACCTTCCTTTATCCGACATGGGCCTCCCTTTAGGATCCGTCTAACTGGGCTGCCCAGCAGGCCATGGGCCTTGCTACCAACTATGGGCCACCCGGGTTAGGTGGATTGTTGACACGCTATGAGGATACCCATATAGCATATCGCCAAAGGTAGCCCCCGGAGGACATTGACATCCTGTGCCGTCTTGCTCATTGATCTATGAATATCCTGTCTAAGTGATGTCGGCAATCTGTCAAGCAATATCTTGAAGGTATCCCAAAGAACCATGCAATCCTCTCCGGCTTCGCAATGTAGCCAGAGATTCCTTGAGTCTTCGTTTCCAGAGTCGTACGATCTCCGTCTTTGATGGAATCTTTGGGCGTGATCCTTCACTACAACTGTCAAGAGGATGGCGTAGTGTACATCATACACTACCTCGAAACTCATAGAAGCAAAGAATTAATCATTAGCTATTTTCACGTGTGCAAAATCCGAAACGATGGAGCGGCAAAAGACGGAGGACGTGGTGAAATTACCGCGCATGTTCACTTCCATGTCGGCAACATTCCATCCATTAGATCTTTTTGCACGAATCTTGACGCGAGGCTTATATATTTCCACCGCATTTAATTTATTTCTTTTTACTCGCATTCGCTTTCCCAGTCTTCGTCTTCCTCCAGCCGCGTGACCGTTCAAGCTCCTCTGCAAAAACCCTAACTAGATCCCTTTCTTCCTCCACACACTCCCTGTTGCAATGGCCTCCAGTAGCTCTGCTCCTTCCACGGCGGCGATTCCCAAGGCTATGATGGAACCATCCCAGGGAGTTATCGTTCCTCCGGAGGGGGTGGTCATCCCTGTCTCCGTCGTGACGAGTCCACCGGTGATGACCAAGAACGAGCGGCACCCGAAGCCGCTAAAGAGGAAAGCGACTCCCATAAGGGGGTGTGGAGAGGTTCTGATCTCTCCGCCGAAGATCTCAAAGAGCTGATCAACGAGGGCTATCTCCCTGTGGCGGAGAAGTTCGTCTGGCGGGCGGCGCCGACCACCGAGGTAGTCCCTTCTCCCCAAGCCGGAGAGAAGGTGTATCTCAAATCTCAGCTGGTACGTGGTGTTAGCCTACCAGTCTCCGACTTCTTCTTGGATGTCCTCCGGTACTTCCGGGTACTCCCCCACAACCTCTCTCCCAATAGCATCCTAGTCCTTAGCAACTTTGTAGCTCTACGCGAAGCATATCTAGGTATCAAACCTAGATCAGATCTGTTTGTATATTTCTTCACCGTCAAGAGAGAGTCCGTGGAGTCCAAGGACGAACTACGGATCTGTGGAACCATTAGCTTTAAGATCCGGCCTAGTCGGTGCTTCCCCGACATTGTAGGACACGAATCTTGCAAGAACTGGCAGCGCATGTATTTCTATGGGCCATATATCCCTCTGCCAGACCATCTTGAGACCTACCCGACTTCGTCGATGGAGCTGCCACCAAAGTGCCCACATGGCAGACCCTAGCCTCTCTTCCTTCCGATGACGAAGCCAATCGGGCCATAAGGCGGATCGAATGGCTCGTAGACGGAGGTCTGACGGGCTTGGATCTTGCCATGTGCTGGTACGTTAGGCGGATCCAGCATCTGCAGCACCGCGCCTAGCTGATGTGCAAATATAGCCAAGACAGGAGGGATCCCATGCGAATTTCAGGGGATAACTTCTCTACTGACTCCATCAAGCTCCGGCTAAAGGACATCGTCAGAGTGAAGGACAAGAAGCATGGCTTTAATATCACTTTCGACATGTTCGATTGCGGCAAGTGCCCAGAGGTAGTTTTTGTTTCCTTTGTTGCTCGTTATATACTCTAAGGTTTTTCCGACTTGAAGTTGTGCATCGAACATTGCCATGTATCCCAGCTGGCGACCTTGGCGGCTGATCAAATGGCCTCCCAGGTCTATGATCCTAAGCTGAAGGATATCTAGGTGGTGTCTGACGATGATGCCTCCAAGGATCAACCAGCTCCGATAGCGAGAAAGCGGAAGAGCTCCACCTCTAACTCTGCTGCCGAGGCCAAGAAGAAGAAATTGGAGAGTGGAGTCTCCAAACGTTCCACTACCGCCTTAGAGGCGGAGAAGAAGAAGAAGTCCACCGGCATTCCCCTCACCAAGGCTCCTGCCGTGGAGTAAGTATTTTCATTCTCCGACTTGTGCTTTTCAGCCCATACCTTTTTTCAACTCTTGTACTTATACTTTGTATGTTTCAGGAGGAAATCCAGTGTTAGTTTGAAGCGATCCTCCAAAGATGTTGGAGGGTCAAAAAACATTCATGACATGTTGACCAAGGGTCTATCCTCCAAGCCCTCTAATGCCACCACTCCCCCTACTCCTGCCGCCATTCCCTCTGTTGGTCCCGCTGGGCCGTCACCTCCCGTCATCCCTGAGACCTCCGCCATGGAGATAGATATCAATCCAAACGTTGATGTCTCAGGCTCTGTCGAGGTAGACATTGCTCCCAACGGCTAGGCGATGCAGGAGAGCACCTCTTCTAAAGTGGCTAAAGCTCCAGCTAAGGATTCCACCGAGAAGGGGAAGGAAGTGGAAGAGGTGGACACGGAAGCTACGATTGAGGCGGGAGCCTCCGCGCCATCTACTGCCTTGAAGGTGCAGGAGGCAGCTAGGGCTTCATCCATGCCTTCGGCTTCTACCTCTCCATTGGTTGTGACTCCTCCGACGTTGAGCCTAGATGATCTCATCAAGCAGGCCGACGCAATCTATAAGAATGCTTGGACCTTTCATGATTCCTACGCTCATCTGCCCAACAATCTCAGGATCATTGCCATCGTAAGTTTTTTGAACTTCACTTGCTTTACTTTGTGTAGTATATCCCACTGTAGCCCCTGAGCTCTTAGGCGGATAAGTCAATAGTTATTGGCTTGAGTGCTCCAGAGAACTATGCGTAGAACTTGTCCGTGTAGCCCCGAGCGTTTAGTTGAAACTGAAAAGTTCCAACTAGATGCTCTAGAGAAACTAGCTTACTTTTAAAATCATGTACTATAGACCCCGAGCGTTGAGTTGAAACTTGAATAGTTCCGACTAGATGCTCTAGAGAAGCTAAGCATGCTTATATCATGTGTAGAATGAGAATAAACGGAGGATAGCCGCCAATGAGAGGTTTGCTGCTCTTCGGAAGGAGATGGACCTTGAACAAGGTAAAACCAAATTCCTGAAGGAACAGATCAAAAATAGCCAGAGTCTGTTTCTTACAACAGCTCCTTGCTTTCCCATTGAGTCATTTTTTCCGTCTTCTAATAGCACTTTTTGATTTCCGTCTTACAAAAGCCATTGCTAAGGCCAAGAGCATCGTCGAGCAATCCAAGCATATCCAGGAGCTCGATGATCAAAACAAGATTCTAAAGAAGGACCTGGCCGAGGCCGTCAAGGGCCATGAGGCAACGATGAAGGCTATGCAAGAGTCTACGGACGTCAAGATGTAGCACCTGAAGGATGAGATTGCACAGCTCAAAGACCAAAACCAAGTTGCCAAAGAGCAAAATGCTAGGAGTCTTGAGATGTTCAAGTCAGTCCAGAAGGAACGCGATGTCTTGGCAGAGACATGCATGCAAGCGGAAATGAGCATCTTTGGTAATATTTCTCCATCATGGTCTTTTCTGTAAGTTGGACAACCATTTTTACTTGTTTATACTCATGGTCCGTGTGTTTTTGTGCAAATCGTAGCTCCCATTGGCTTAGCCAACTTGGGTGAGGGTGCTCCAAGTTCAAGGAATGCATGATTCTTGTCGGCAACTTCGTCAGCACCGCCATCGCCCAAGATAAGGAGATAGCTCAACCTCTGGGTATAAATATCAAGGCGGCAGACTCAGTAGCCAAGTTCGCAGAAATCCTGCGCCGAGCCCCTGAGAAAGTCAAGGACTGGAAAGCCTCTTGCGTCCGGGCTAGTGCAAGGATGACCCTGTCCTTGGTCAAGGCACACTATGACAACACCAACATCGACCTGGTGACTTCCGGTTTTCCCAAGATAGCCGAGGAAGGTTGAGAGATCGATAACGATGCTATTTGGAATTCTCTCGCCGGCTTCGACACCAGAGTTGCCAAGATGGTTAAGGCGGATGTCTTTGTGCCTACCGAGATCATGGATGACGACGTGACTTTCTCCGAGTCTAGCCCTTCTCCTTCAGAGTTTGACGAGCTCTCCCGGCCTGGCTCTCCTGATGATGCCACCACGAAGTCCCCTGTAGCAGAGCCATAAAAACAATATTTGTATTAAATGTGTCTCTGCATAATGTATGCGGAAAAACTTATGTTTGTCTAAGGCGGAAAACTTGTATTCAAGCTTCCTAAAAACTTATCTGTTTCCAGCATGTGTATATATTTTTTAAGCAAGTGCTGGCTTATCCATTATTCTGGTTCGTATGCTTGACCTTTCGTGAGATGGAAGACTCAGATCACAGAACTATGCTCTCAGGTGATGATGCTTAATAGCACCGTCTAGAACCTAAGAACAAAATCGCCAGCTTTGAGTGCCGAAAAGTCACTACTCCAGAATCCACATAAAAACTTCAGAGAACGTGTAGACCAGAAAACTTAAGCTAACACCCGTAGGCAGAATTTTCACAAGGGAAAATGCAACCTTGTGCATAAAGGGTTTATATGATCCAAAAATGAACAACTAAAGGAGGTAAAAGACTCAGGGAATATGAGTGAACCAAATGCTTTGTATCACTGATCATATAAGAAACTTATTACATAATATAAATGTGCTAAGTGTAAAAGGGACGTAGATGTGCTATGTTCCATGGCCGATCTGTCTGCGGGTAATCATCATCGGAGTCACGTTGCTTGCGCTTGCGATTTTTTGGCCTATCTTTCAACTCACGAATATCGACGAGGTAATAGGAACCATTGAGCAATGCTTTGCTTATGACGAACGGTCCTTCCCAAGGCGGGGATAATTTGAGTGATTTTTCCTGCTTGAGTCTAAGCACTAGATCCCCTTCTTTGAACGAGTGATGCTTTACACGGCGACTATGGTAGCCGCGTAGCTTCTGCTAGTAGACGGCAGATCTCTGGCAGGCCAGCACATGCTCTTCTTCAAGTAGGTCCACAAATAGCCGTCTGGATTCTTCAACATCCTCCTCCTTGTAGGCGGAAACTCTTGGTGCATCGTGGAGGATGTCGGATGGGAGAACTGCTTCTACTCCATAAACCATGAAGAAAGTTGTCAAGCCGGTAGATCTGTTAGGTGTTGTTCGTGAACTCCACAAAACAGATGGTAGTTCCTTCGCCCAGGCTCCTGCTACTCTAGGCAACGGTACCTCTAAGCGTGGCTTGATTCCGTGCAGAATTAGTCCATTGGCCCTTTCAACTTGTCCATTTGACTGTGGATGTGCCACAGATTCTAGGTCAAGGCGGATGCCTTTCTCATGACAGTACTCCTCAACTTCTCCGAGAGATAAATTTCTGCCATTGTCGGTGACGATGCTATGTGGGAGACCAAATCTCACCACTAGATCTCGGAAAAAGTTTAGGGTTGTTGCCCCATCAAGCTTTCTAATGGGTTTAGCTTCAATCCATTTTCTGAATTTATCCACTGCTACTAGCAAGTGTGTGAATCCATAGGGTGTTGTTTGCAAAGGTCCAACCATGTCCAGCCCCCAGACTGCGAATGGCCAAGTTATTGGTATTGTTCGCAATTCTTTAGCTGGAACATTTGGTTGTCTTGCATAAAACTGACACCCAAGGCATGTTTGTACCAACTTGTTGGCGTCCGCCTTGGCAGTTATCCAGTAGAATCCTTGTCGGAAGGCCTTGGCCACCAACGATCGGGGAGTGGCGTGATGCCTGTAATCTCCGAGATGTATTTCTCTAAGGATTTCAATACCTTGCTGCTGGGAGACGCACAGTAGGAAGACTCCTATGGTACTTCTTTTGTATAGCTAGCCATCAATGATGACGTAACCTTTTGCTCTGCGTACTATTTACCGGCTTTCGACTTCGTCGGCGAGCAAAGTTCCTTCTTGTAGATAATCCATGAACGGCTTCGTCCAAGACGAAGAGGTCACTGTTACTGCGTTAATAAATGAGTCCACTCTATCTGGGTTGTCGGGGTCCGCTACCTTCATGGATTGAGTCCGTAAATTCTCTAGGAAAACGCCTGGTGGAATTGGTCGACGAGCTGATCCAAGCTTTGACAGCAGGTCTACCGCCTCATTATCCTCCCTCTTGACGTACTTGACTTTGTAGTCGTCGAAGCACTTGGCTATTTCATCTACTTCGTCACGACATGCCGCCATCATAGGGTTTCGCGCGTTCCAGGTGCCAGCTACTTGCTGGGCAACCAAGTCAGAATCTCCACAGCAAACTATGCGCTTGATGCCAATATCCTTGGCTGCACGAAGTCCGTGAATGAGGGCCTCGTACTCCGCCATGTTATTTGTAGCGTTGAAGTGGATCTGCAGGATGTATTGCAACTTCTCTCCTATTGGTGATTGCAATAATGCACCATCCCCCGAGCCATTGAGTAACTTGGATCCGTCAAAGTGCATGACCCAATACTCTGGCTCTAGCACAGGAGTGTCTTCTGGAAACTCTATCCAATCTGCAAGGAAATTCACCAATGCTTGTGATTTGATAGTGTCGCGTCGCTTGTAGGTGATGTCAAAGGCGGCAAGTTCAATGCCCACTTTGCCACTCTCCCTGTAGTGTCACTGTTGTTGATGATGCTAGACAATGGAGCTTTGCTCACTACTGTGATGGGGTGCTCTTGGAAATGGTGCCTTAGCTTACATGAAGCTAGGAAAACTACGTAAGCTATCTTCTAGTAGTGCGGGTAACGCTACTTGGATTCCATCAAGACCTCGCTCACATAGTAAATGGGTCGCTGAACTCCGTATTCGTGTGTAAGTTCATTGCTCTCCACCATGATGACGATGCTGATTACTCGGTTGGTCGCTGCCATGTATACCAACATAGGCTCCCTTGGCACTGGTGCTGCAAGTATAGGTGGGGAGGAGAGTATTATCTTCAACTCCTGAAGTGCTGCGTCAGCCTCATCCGTCCATGTGAATTTGTCTGCCTTCTTGAGCAACTTGTAGAGCGGCATGGCCTTCTCACCAAGTCGGCTGATGAATCGGCTTACTGCTGCAACGTAGCATGTGAGTCTTTGTATGTCCTTCAGGCATGTCGGGCGTTTGATGTCGAGGATGGCCTTGATTTTCCCTGGGTTCACCTTGATTCCACGATGCGAAACAATGAAACCCAACAGTTTGCTGGATGGTACCCCGAAGACGCACTTCTTTGGGTTCACCATCATGTTGTATTTCCGGAGATTGTCGAAGGTTTCCTGCAAGTCAGCGTTAAGGTCATTTGATTTCTTTGAAATTACCGTGATGTCTTCCACGTAAGCGTGTATGTTGCAACCTATTTGGTCATGTAGGCAACGTTGCATCATCCGCTGGTACGTAGCACCAACGTTTTTCAACCCAAAGGGCATCATGACGTAGCAATATGTGTTGTAGCGTGTGGTAGACGAAGTGGCCAATTGGTTCGACTTTCGCATCCGGATCTGGTGGTATCTTGAATAATCATCGAGAAAACACAGAAGTTCTGAGCCAGCCGTCGAGTCAATGACTTGGTCAATGCGAGGCAAAGAAAACGGATCCTTCGGACATGCTTTGTTCAAGCCGGTGTAATCAACACACATTCTTAATTCATTGGTTCCCATTTTGGGGACAAGTACAGGATTTGCCACCCATCGGGTGTGAATAACTTCTCGGATAAAGCCAGCCTTAAGTAACCTAGCTATTTCTTTGCCTATAGCAATTCGTCTTTCATCACCAAAGCATCGTAGAGGTTCTTTCACCAGTTTTGCACTAGGATCAATATTCAAGCTGTGCTCGGCAAGTTCCCTAAGTACACCTTTCATGTCGGCAGGTTGCCAGGCAAAGATGTCCCTATTCTCACGGAGGAACTCGACAAGCGTGCTTTCCTATTTGGGATCCAGGTCCGTGCCAATGCCGGTGGTCTTGGAGGAATCACCTTCGACAAGCTCCACCTACTTGCTCTTGATGGTGGCCTTGAAGGCGGGTTCGGAAGCAGTGATCTGCTTCTACGAAGCCGACATCTCCGAGGCATCGACCTGGTTCTGGATCTCCTTGAACTCCTCACCATAGAGGACTGCTTCGGTGAAGGCGGCTTCACTGAGCTCACACTCCCGTGCCTTGGTGAAGCTTCTGTCAATGGTGATGATGCCATTTGGTCACGGAATCTTGAGTTTGTTGTAGACAAAGCATGGCCTTGCGAGGAAGGAGTGGAAGATGTCACGTTCGAAGATGACGTGGTACACGCTCTTGAAAGGCACCACTTCAAAGGTCATGCGTTCTTGGCAGTAATTGTTCACATTTCCAAAAGCGACAGGAATGGTGATGCAGCCTAGGGAATTTGCTTGTCAGCTAGGGACAACCCCATGGAACATGGTGTTGCTCTTCCTTAGCTGGGTCTCCTTCAAGTTCATCTTGTGTAGTGCATCCAGGTACATGATATTGGTGCTGCTTCCACTGTCCACGAGGCACTTGGTGAACTCCGTGCCGTCAATCAAGGGGTTGATGACCATGGCATACTGGTTCTCTGTTGGGATCAGTTCTGGGTGATCCTTCCTATCCCAAGTAATTGGAACTTCCGACCACCTGACATACTGGGGAACTAGAGGGAGAGTAGCCATTAGTATCCTTAGAGAGGTTTTCTAGGCCCGGACGGTTGGGGTACCAAGGAAAGTGTGGTAACATGGAGCCTTCTTTTCGAAGGGATTTTTCCCTTTATCCTCTCCCTTGTTGGAAGATTTTGGGTCCATGTCCTCATCCATATCACTTGATTCCTTGGGTTCTTCCTCCTTCTTCTTCCCTTTGCCCTTTCCGCGGGGTCTGTTCTTCCGACTCCGCTTATAGCCGGGCTCAGGGTCCTCCTTGAGATCATTGACAAACTTGCACTAGCGATTGGTGTGGGTGGATTTTCCATTGGCATCGAGATGGACGAAACACGGCATATCGCGGTACTCTTTATACGTTTGGGGAACGCAGGGCGCTGAGTGTGTAGTGTCACTCCTCTGCTGGCCACTGCTAGTTCCTTGGCCACGTCCACACTGTCCGTCATTGCCTTTGCCAGTGAACATTGCGGCGACCATGTAGGCTACTTGCTTCTCTTCGGGCGGATTCTTCCGCTTGTTTTTGTTGTTCTTCTTGGCCTGGGTAAGGATTGCTATTGCCGGCAATGATCCTCACACGTCGTCATCAGCAGCGGCGAACTCGCTAGCCATGGCAATCATTGCGTTGAGGTTGAGGTCATTGTTTTCTTGCCTGCGCTTCAACGTATGCCGGAGCAAAGTACCCTTCTCCAGTCCATCGATGAAAGCGGCCATAGCGGTCTGTTCGTGCACCCCTGTGCACGATTTTTTCATATCCAGCCAGCGAGAGAGGTAGGCACAGGAGGTTTCATCCTTTTCTAGCACACACCGCTATAGGTCTCCAATAGTGCAGGGACGTTTGTACGTACCCTCGAAGTTCTTAGTGAACGCTTCATGCATGTCCAACCAATTTCATATTGATTTCTCTGGTAAGTTGTCGATCCATTGCCCGGGCGGTGCCCATCAACATGAGTGGGACGTACTTGAGGGTGACGTTGGGGTTTCCCCGTGCGATGTGAATCGCTTCGCTGTAGTCCTACAACCATGTTGCTGGCCTGGCAGTGCCATTATAGGGCTTGATGGTCTTGTCTATCTGGAGGCTCTTGGGATAGGTTGTGGCCCGTATGACTGGTCCAAAACAACGTGGCCCAAGGTATGGGAGCTCCCGAGCTTCTTGGATCTTGTCTAGCTGCGATCATGCATCATATGGATCTGGCTGCTTCCCTTTTCCGTCATGGGGAGGGAAGTTGTGGCACAATTTATGAGATCCGCCATGACCTCCTCCATGATGGCGGCTAGGTGGCGATGGCGGTGGTTGAGGCGGTCGGTTAGCTCTCTTGTTGTGCCCCTCCTGCGACTCCTCACACCTATCGCGGTTGCTTGTCGGACGTGGCGGTTCCTTATGGGACCTGCTCCTGTGTCCGTCATGGCCGCTACGCTCCCCGACATGCCGATGTTGTTCGCCCTGATCGCGTATAACAATACCGGGCTATGACCGCCTTGGAGGTGGCATGCTTGTGCGATGGCGCTGCGCTCGTTCCTCATGATGTCGATATGGTGGTGGAGGCGGCGAGTGGTGTGGATGAGCCTTTTCTCCATGCTCGGAGGATATGGGGATAGCGTTAGTCCTGTTGCGTGCCTCCCTCCATCTTTGCTCTGTAGAGCCTGTGCGTGATCCTTTGTCACGAGGAGATTTTGGCCTTCTGCGGCTGTTCAGGGTTGACTAGCACAACTCCGGGTTGGACTCAAGCCTCTGTGAGGCGGCCTTTTCCTGTTGCTTACATGCCTTAGCGACAAGGTCGTACACCTGAGCAACTTCTTCTGGCGACCTGTCCTGCTCCAGGAGGGTCTTGGCAATCGTGATGTTAAGAGCGGGAGTTTGCATGACCTGTCTCCCCTCTAAATCTATGTAAGGGATGGCCTTTGTCGGCTTAGACTCGTCAAATCCCAAGCCTCGCCGAACGCCGGGAACTTGGACGACGTGAGCCGGTACCTTCTTTTCCTTATGCTTCAACATCAATTGCTTGTATTCGGCCTCCATAGCTCTTGCCGCCTTGATGGATTTCTGCGCCTTAGCCATGTCTTCGTCTAGCTTAGCGCCTTGCTCCGCGATGCACTTGGCCTCCGCTAAGATATCCGCACGCTTCTTATCAAGCTCCGTAACGCTCCGTATATGGGCAACGGTGATTGGCTCAACAAGGAGTGTGCCGTAGATTGCTTTGTCAGTGGGGGTGGCTAGTGGGTTGCCAGCTGCAGACGTTGACGGTGGCACTGGCGGTTGATCCGATTGTCGGGCCCTATTGGGGGGCGTGGTAAGTTCCTGCGCCGTTGGCTGGCGGGTAACCGGAGGAGGTGCGTCCTTGGCCGGAGCCGGAGGCTCGGTGGCTTTTTAGCTGCAGCTGCTCTGGTGACTGCTGGCATGGGCGGAACCCTCTCTTGTTCCCATTCATGTCCGTCTTCTTCCACCACGCTCCCAATAGTGACTAGCACCTGGTGGGAAGTGTTGGTCTTCTCGGCACGCTCCTCCTTCTCGATCTCCTGCTCGATCTCCCTTATAACAGCGTCGTATTCCTCCGAGTTGACGTCCTAGCCACCGGCATCCATATTGATGTCGGCGTAGAGCGCATCGAGGACGGAGTAGGAGTTGGCTTCAGTGTTGGCGATGGGGGATGTGGAGGGTGATGGAGGCGGGACGTTGTTGTTGTTACCTCCTACGACTTCGATGGTAATCACCGCCTTGGCTTCTTCATTAGCGCCCGCGTATTCTTTGACGATGGCAACCATCTCACCAAGGGTGAGAGGGCCTGCGGCCTGCCGCCTTTGGAGGGTATGTAGGAGGAGGGTTCCAGGTGTGATCCCTTCCACGAAGTGGTACACGAGCTCGTCAGCGCGGTCGCCCTCTAGGGTTTCCTCACCCTCATCCAATTGGCAAGGTATTCGCGAGGAGATTCTCCATCCCTCTGAACGCATCTGGCCAGATCGAAGATGGTGACGACGCTGACAAAGTGTGACCTGCGCATCTCTAACGATGGGGGAAGCCAATCGAATTTGTGGGGTCCTTCCACCTTTATCTCCTACACAGGGGCGGTTTGGGTGGGCCTTGAAATTTCCTGATCCGAGCCACCATAGTCCAAAGAGAGGTATGGCCTAGATCCTTCCGCGAACGTGTCCTGCTCAAAGGCGGTCCATGCGGGGCTTGAAGAGTTTCCGACTTCCTGGGAGCTAGGACCCGAGTGAGTTTTGTCGATGAAGATGTGGATGTCTCCGAAGGGGATGACAGAGCAGCGTGTGGGTTCGTCTTCACCGGCACCCAGAACTCATCTAGAGGGACGATTGAGACGTTTCCAGAGAAGAGAACGTGACCGATGGCTACGGTGTTGCCGATTCCCGCAAAGAGATTAGACCTCGCCCGGTGTAGAGCTCGAAGCGCCTCTTGCCGCACGGTGGGCGCCAACTATCGTGGTATTGCCGACAAGTACACCATAGAGGGGTCCTCATAGTGCGTGTTTAGATACGTGGGGTAAGGCGGAGAGTTGGCGGGTACGAGGTAACACAACTTACCCAGGTTCAAGTCCCACAATGGTGGCGGAACTCTACTCCTGCTATAAATCACTATAATGGAAATACGCCGAGTTACAGAGATAGGTTCGCATGCGAGATGTTGCGCGTTGTATGCTGCAATAAGAGAAGTTGTCTGTCCTAAAGGCTCCCGCAGGCCGGCTTATAAAGGCGCCAAGACCTAGGGTTTATAGGGAAAGGTCCTTGCTAGACAAGGTAAAGAGTCCTACACCTACACGAACTAGTCTTCCATGTCTTGTACTCCAAGGCTCCGAGTATGTCGGTGACTCCTACATAGCGTTCCTTTATTTGGCATGGGCCTCCCTTTAGGATCCGTCTAAATAGGTCGGCTAGCAGGACATGGGCCTTGCTACCAACTATGGGCCACCTAGGTTAGGCGGATTGGTGACACTCTATGAGGATACCCATATAGCATATCCCCAACATCCATGTTGTTTATGAAAAAGAACACACATGCAATGACATCTAGCGGATCCATGTGGTTTATGAAAATAACACACATGCAATGACATTAGTGGATCCATGTGGTTTATGAAAAGGACACACATGCAATGACATCTAGTGGATCCATGTGGTTTATGAAAAAAACACATGCAATGACATCTAGTTGAATCCCAGCATGCTGATAGGGTTCCTGGATATGTTTGAACACATGCTAAAGTGGCATCATTGCATGTGTTCTTTTCCAAAACCACAATGATGCACACTAATACACACATATCCACTTGGGTGTGGTGATGTAGCATGTTTCAAAATGGTGATACAATGCATGTTGTAGTTGAATCCCAACATGTTGCTAGGGTTCCTGGACATGGCTGGACACATGCTGGAGTGGCATCATTGCATGTGTTCATTTCCAAAACCACAATGATGCACACTGATACACACACATCCAAGTGGTTTATGAAAAGGATACACATGCAATGACATCTAGTGGATCCATGTGGTTTATGAAAAATAACACACATGCAATGACATCTAGTGGACCCATGTGGTTTATGAAAATAAACACATGCAATGACATCAGTGGATCTATATGGTTTATGAAAAGGAAACACATGCAATGACATCTAGTGGATCCATGTGGTTTATGAAAAGAACACACATGCAACGACATCTAATTGAATCCCAGCATGCTGCTAGGGTTCCTAGACATGGTTGGACACATGTTGGAGTGGCATCATTGGAGATGTTCTTTTCCAAAACCACAATGATGCACACTGATACACACATATTCAAGTGGCTTATGAAAAGGACACACATGCAATGACATCTAGTGGATCCACGTTGTTTATGAAAAACAACACACATGCAATGACATCTAGTGGATCCATGTGGTTTATGAAAAGAACACACATGCAATGACATCAGTGGATCCATGTGGTTTATTAAAAGGACACACATGCAATGACATCTAGTTGAATCCTAGCTTGCTGCTAGGGTTCCTAGACATGTTTGGACACATGCTGGAGTGGCATCATTGCATGTGTTCTTTTGCAAAACCACAATGATGCACAGTGACACACAGACACATCCAAGTGCTTTATGAAAAGGACACACATGCAATGACATCTAGTGGATCCATGTGGTTTATGAAAAAGAACACACACGCAATAACATCTAGTGGATCCATGTGGTTTATGAAAATAACACACATGCAATGACATTACTTGATCCATATGGTTTATGAAACAGACACACATGCAATGACATCTAGTGGATCCATGTGGTTTATGAAAATAACACACATGCAATGACATCTAGTTGAATCCTAGCATGTTTCTAGGGTTCATGGATATGTTTAGACACATGCAGGAGTGGCATCATTGCATGTGATCTTTTCCAAAACCACAATGATGCACACTAATATATACACACACAAATCCAAGTGGGTGTGTTGATGCAACATCTTTCAAAATGGTGATACAATGCATGTTGTAGTTGAATCGTAGCATGCTGCTAGGGTTCCTGGACATGATTGGACACATGCTGGAGTGGCATCATTGCATGTGTTCTTTTCCAAAAACACAATGATGCACACTGATACACACACATCAATGTGGTTTACGAAAAGGACAGACATTCAATGACATCTAGTGGGTCCATGTGGTTCATAAAAAGAACACAGCCACAATGACATCTAGTGGATCCATGTGGTTTATGAAAATAACACACATGCAATGACATCAGTGGATCCATGTGTTTTATGAAAATGACACGCATGCAATGACATCTAGTCGATCCATGTGGTTTATGAAAAGAACACACATGCAGTGACATCTAGTTGAATCCCAGCATGTTGATAGGGTTCCTAGATATGTTTCTACACATGCTAGAGTGGCATCATTGCAATTGTTCTTTTCCAAAACCACAATGATGCACACTGATACACACACATCCACGTGGGTGTGGTGATGTAGCATCTTTCAAATTGGTGATACAATGATGTTGTAGTTGAATGCCAGCATGCTACTAGGGTTCCTGGACATGGTTGGACACATGATGGAGTGGCATCATTGCATGTGTTCTTTTCCAAAACCATAATGATGCACACTGATACACACACACATCCAAGTGGATTATGAAAAGTACACACATGCAATGACATCTAATGGATCCATGTGGTTTATGAAAAAGAACACACATGCAGTGACATCTTGTGGATCCATGTGGTTTATGAAAATAACACACATGCTATGACATTAGTGGATCCGTGAGGTTTATGAAAAGGACACACCTGCAATGACATCTAGTGAATCCATGTGGTTTCGAAAAGAACACACATGCAATGACATCTAATTAAATCCCAGCATGCTGCTAGGGTTCCTAGACATGGTTGAACACATGCTGGAGTGGCATCATTGCAGGTGTTCTTTTCCAAAACCAAAATGATGCACACTAATACATACACATCCAAGTGTTTAATGAAAAGGACACACATGCAATGACATCTAGTAGATCCATGTCGTTTATGAAAAAGCACACACATGCAATGACATTTACTGGATCCATGTGGTTTATGAAAAGAACACATATGCAATGACATTAGTGGATCCATGTGGTTTATTAAAAGGACACACATGCAATGATATCTAGTGGGCCCATGTGGTTTATGAAAAGAACACACATGCAATGGCATCTAGTTGAATCCTAGCATGCTGCTAGGGTTCCTAGACATGTTTGGACACATGCCGGAGTGGCATCATTGCATCTATTCTTTTCCAAAACCAAAATGATGCACATTGATACACACACACATCCAAGTGGGTATGGTGATGCGTCATCTTTCAAACTGGTGATACAATGCATGTTACATTTGAATCCCAACATTGTTGTGGCGTCGGATCAATAAGGATCCTAAGTCCCTGTGATTAACATGCTAGTCCCTGGATCAATAGCTAGAACTTCACAGTCGATGAATATCATGTAAAACACAAGTCATTATTACACGAATAATCCAGAGTATATTTATTACAACTTGCATAGCTTATAGCTAGCTCGAAATAAGACAGCGGAAACTAAGTAAAACTTGAGTCCATCAACGCCTCAGGCTAGCTGCGTGAAGACCCGTGATCCCTACGCACCTTTCAATCTTCGGATTCTGCACATAAGACGTGTAGCCAACAAGTTGGGTCAATACTTTGAATGTATTGGCAAATTACACCAAGGAAAGAGTAAGACTATCTCTACATGCAAGGCTAAGAGTAGGCTCTGGGGTTCATTTGTGTAAAGCCAATTTTATCAATGTAATAAGAAAAGAGATAGAAAGTTTTCCCTACTTTGCAAACTTTGATATATAGTATAGGGTCGAATGGAACACGTGGATATTACTCACCAAGTGCCCAAATCAACCTAGCACTTGGATATTACACACCAAGTTTCCAAAATACCACCCAATGGCGATATTACTCATGCCTTGGGGTTTGTAAAACGTTAAGTTTGGAAAAGAGAGAGGAAGATCATTTAGAGGCTCCATCCTTCAGATGCTCAAAGTTATTCTGTTTCCGTGAACACGGCTGATCGATCAAATTGCAATACTCTCGAGAGGTTGTGCACTTTCCCCACAATCCATGATCAAGTCTTTTTACAGACAAGACCATGGCGAAGCCTTCCCTTAGTAGCCCCTCTACCAGCTGGATCCAACCGTGCCAAGAACCTCCAAATGTTGGTACCTCGGTGAGGTTTCCCACTAAGTACTAAGCCAAGACAGAGCCCATATGTATTGTGGTTGCACTGGAAGCTTCTGAATTCTGAAACATGGCAGACTTCTTTGATTCCTGGGCGGCCGTCCTCCACCAAATATCCACTCGTTGTCCTGTCAAACATTCCGCCCAGAAGAAAACTTAGTTTTATTTTGAAGGGGGTTTTGAGAAGAAAAGTTCGCTCGAGAGAGCTCTCATACTTAGAAAATTTTGAGTCTTTCGAACCCCCCAACGGTACTTAGCATATATATAGCATAGCAAGCAATACTTAGCAAGACAGGGGAACCTAATAGGATGGAAAATCCTAAGCATAGAATTACTCACGGCAAACTACAAAACCGCACTTGCAAAAATAGTACTAAGAAAAACTGCTAAAAACCTACACATGCATACTACAAGATTTGAAGAGCAAAACATGCATACTCAAAAACTGGGACATAAACATGAACAAGTGGTGTAACTTGCCTTGATCCGAGCAGCAATCTACACAACAATACTCCTCAGTGCACTCCGAGCAATCTAATGAAACAAACATGGATCCAATCACAATTTGCACAAAACAAAGTCACGAAGACGAATATGCATGCATGCAACATGGTAATATGCAAGGATGGATTTGATTTCGACCAAGGGTTTTAACCAGGGGTGTTGTTGAGTTGGGGATGTCATTAGAATTGATTCCCCACAGATTTGAAGTATTTTGGGTTAAACCCTAATTATCCAAGCTTAAAACTAGATCTACAACTCCAATATATCTCGAGACAGATCTGAACACCCTAAGCATGAATAGACAATTTTCTACAGAAGGTCTCGCCGATACAAAGCCAATGCAACAAGAATCAACTAAAACGGAGCTACAGATAATATTCTAGAATTAAAATACTCTAATCTAAACTTTAATTCCTACTGCAAGATTCCTGTGCAAAACAGTAAGATTATTGTAGATCTGTGTTCTACTCGAAAATACGAATCCAACGGTATATTATATGCAATTTTTGGACTAATATTCGAATTACTATGGATTTTACAAGATTGAAGCTATTTCTGCCTATTTAAAAGAAAAAGGAAAAAAGGGTCAGAGACGCGTGACACGTGGCGGTTCGTGAGTGGGCCAACGAGGCGCTGTGACGCGACAGCTGAAGCGGCAGCGGCATTAGTGCTGCCACGCTGGCTTGCGGTTGGCCGGGCCGGTTGACCGATTGGGGGCCGTCAGATCTAGATCTGACGGTCGGAGATGAAAGGGAGGGAAGGGGCGGTGGCTTACCGAGGCGGCGGCGAGCGGTGGCGGGGCTCCGGCGATGATCGGCGGTGGCGGCGGTGCTCGGACGACGCGCAGCTCCTCCCTGCGGTCCCGTTCCCGAGGGCAGCGTCGGCCCTTCTTCTCCGAGGCGTCGGCGGATGGCGGACGGAGGCGGCGGACGGCAGCGGGACTCCGGCGAGAAATCCGGCGGCGCTCGGTGGTGGTGGCGGCGGAAAAAGTTGCTAGGGTTTGGGGAGGCATGCCCGGGCTTTTATGGGCGCGATTTCTTGGCGCGGGGGTCACGGAATTCGTCCCGGATTCGCCGGCGATTCTTAAAGCTGTGGCCAGCGTAGCCGGCGGACTTCCGAGGAGGCTGACGGGTGGTCCCCGCTTGTCGGCGGCTTTGGGCGACCACAGCTATCTTGCTTGGCTGGCGCCTGTGTAGATAGGTTCCCGGGCTGGCTTGGCCGGCCCGGTTAGGTTAGGTTAGGTTTTTTTATTCTTTTAATAAATTCTGAATTGCTATTTGTTTAATAACTTTTGCAAACGGACTCCGAATTAAGCGAAACTTGTTTCTAAAATTTTGTAAAAATAAGAGGGTTAGGATAGGATTTTAAAATAACCCTTTTTGCAAAGGTTTTGATGGTTCAAAAGGTTTTACCCCCTTTTGTCTATAGTTAGACTATGGAGTTTAAGAAAAATACCTGTTGCAGTTTTTGATATGCAATGCGATGATGTAATGATATGATGCATGCTTCTAGTAAAATCTGGAATTGCGAAATTTGGGATGTTACAAACATGCTACTAGGGTTCCTGGACATGGTTGGACACATGCTGGAGTGGCATCATTGCAAGTGTTCTTTTCCAAAACCACAATGATGCAAACTGATACACACACATCCAAGTGGTTTATGAAAAGGACACATAGGCAATGGCATCTAGTGGATCCATGTGGTTTATGAAAAAGAACACACATGCAGTGACATTTAGTGAATCCATCTGGTTTATGAAAAGAACACACATACAATGACATCAGTGGATCCATGTGGTTTATTAAAAGGACACACTTGCAATGTCATCTAGTGGATCCATACGGTTTATGAAAATAACACATATGCAATGACATATAGTTGAATCCTAGCATGATACTAGGGTTCCTGGACATATTTGGACACATGCTAGAGTGGCATAATTGCATGTGTTCTTTTCCAAAACCGCGATGATGCACACTGATACACACATATCCAAGTGGGTGTGGTGATCCATCATCTTTCAAACTGGTGATACAATGCATGTTGCAATTGAATCCCAGCATGCTGCTAGGGTTCCTGGACATGGTTGGAGACATGCTGATGTGGCATCATTGCATGTGTTCTGTTCCAAAACTACAATGATACACATTGATACACACACACATCCAACTGGTTTATGAGGAGACACACATGCAATGACATCTAGTGGCTCCATGTGGTTTATGAACAGAACACATAAGCAATGAAATCTAGTGGATCCACGTGCTTTATGAAAATAACACAAATGAACTTACATCAGTGGATCCATGTGGTTTATGAAAAGGACACACATGGAATGACATATAGTGGATCCATGTGGTTTATGAAAAGAACACAGAAGCAATGACATCTAGTGGATCCACGTGGTTTATGAAAAGAACACACATGAAATTACATCAGTGGATCCATGTGGTTTATGAAAAGAACACACATGCAATGACATCTACTTGAATCCCAGCATGCTGCTAGGGTTCTGTTTGGACACATGCTAGAGTGGCATCATTGCATGTGTTCTTTTCCCAAACCACAATGATGCACACTGATACACACACATCCAAATGGTGTGTGGTGATGCAGCATCTTTCAAACTGGTGATACAATGCATGTTGCAGTTGAATCCCATCATGTTGCTAGGGTTCCTGGACATGGTTGGACACATGATAGAGTGGCATCATTGCATGTGTTTTTTCCAAAACCACACTGATGCACACTGATACACACACATCCAAGTGGTTTATGAAAAGGACACACAGGCAATGGCATCTAGTGGATCCATGTGGTTTATGAAAAAGAACACACATGCAGTGACATCTAGTGAATCCATGTGGTTTATGAAAAGAACACACATGCAATGACATCAGTGGATCCATGTGGTCTATGAAAAGTACACACTTGCAATGACATCTAGTGGATGCATACGGTTTATGAAAATAACACATATGCAATGACATATAGTTGAATCCAGGCATGATACTAGGGTTCCTAGACATATTTGGACACATGCTAGAGTGGCATAATTGCATGTGTTATTTTCCAAAACCGCAATGATGCACACTTATACACACACACACCCAAATGGGTATAGTGATGCAGCATCTTTCAAACTGGTGATACAATGCATGTTGCAATTGAATCCCAGCATGCTGCTAGGGTTGCTGGACATGGTTGGACACATGGTGGTGTGGCATCATTGCATGTGGTCTGTTCCAAAACTAAAATGATGCACACTAATACACACACACATCCAAGTGATTTATGAGGAGACACACATGCAATGACATCTAGTGGATCCATGTGGTTTATGAACAGAACACATAAGCAATGATATCTAGTGGATCCACGTGGTTTATGAAAAGAACACACATGAAATTACATAAGTTGATCCATTTAGTTTATGAAAACGACACACATGGAATGACATATAGTGGATCCATGTGGTTTATGAAAAGAACACACAAGCAATGACATATAGTGGATCCACGTGGTTTATGAAAAGAACACACATGAAATTACATCAGCGGATCCATGAGGTTTATGAAAAGAACACACATGCAATGACATCTACTTGAATCCCAGCATGCTTCTTGGGTTCCTGGACATGTTTGGACACATGCTAGAGTGGCATCATTGCATGTGTTCTTTTCCAAAACCACAATGATGCACACTGATACACACACATCCAAATGGTGTGTGGTGATGCAGCATCTTTCAAACTGGTGATACAATGCATGTTGCAGTTCAATCCCAGCATGCTTCTATGGTTCCTGGACATGGTTGGAAACATGATAGAGTGGCATCATTGCATGTGTTTTCTCCAAAACCACACTGATGCACACTGATACACACACATCTAAGTGGTTTATGAAAAGGACACAAATGTAATCACATCTAGTGGATCCATGTGGTTTATGAAAAGAACACACATGCAATAACATCTAGTGGATCCATGTGGTTTATGAAAACAACACACATGCAATGACATCAGTGGATCCATGTGGTTTATGAAAAGGACACACATGCAATGACATCTAGTGGATCCATGTGGTTTATGAAAATAACACACATGCAATGACATCTGGTTGAATCCTAACATGCTTCTAGCGTTCATGTACATGTTTGGGAACATTCTACAGTGGCATCATTGCATGTGTTCTTTTCCAAAACCACAATGATGCACACTGATACACACACATATATCCAAGTGGGTGTGGTGGTGCAATACATGTTGCAGTTGAATCCCAACATGCTGCTAGGGTTCCTAGACCTGGTTGGACACATGCTAGAGTGGCATCATTGCATGTGTTATTTTCAAAAACCATAAAGATGCACACTGACACACACACATCCAAGTGGTTTATGAAAAGGACACGCATGCAATGACAACTAGTGGATCCATGTGGTTTATGAAAAGAACACACATGCAATGACATCTAGTGGATCCATGTGGTTTACATAAAGAACACACATGCAATGATATCATTGGATATATGTGGTTTATAAAAAGGACACATACGCAATGCCATCTAGGGGATCCATGTGGTTAATGAAAAGAACACACATGCAATATGGATATCTGTGGATCCAGTATGCTGCTAGGGTTCCTGGACATGTTTGGACACATGTAGGAGTGGCATCATTGCATGTGTTCTTTTCCAAAACCACACTGATACACACACACACATCCAAGTGGTGTGTTGATGCAGCATCTTTCAAACTAGTGGTACAATGCATGTTGTAGTTGAATCCTAGCATGCTGCTAGGGTTCTTGGACATGGTTAGACACATGCTGGAGTGGCATCATTGCATGTGTTCTTTTCCAAAACCACAATGATGCCCACTGATACACACACATCCATGTGGTTTATAAAAAGGACACACATGCAATGACATCTAGTGGATCCATGTGGTTCATGAAAAGAACACAGATGCAATGAAATCAGTGGATCCATGTGGTTTATGAAAAGGACACACATGCAATGGCATCTAGTGGATCCATGTGGTTTATGAAAAGAACACATATGCAATGACATCTAGTTGAATCCCAGCATGCTACTAGGGTTCCTGGACATGTTTGGACACATGATGGAGTGACATCATTGCATGTGTTATTTTCCAAAACCACAATCATGCACACTGATACACACACATATATCCAAGTGGGTGTGGTGATGTAGCATATTTCAAACTGGTGATACAATGCATGTTGCAATTGAACCCCAACATGCTACTAGGGTTCTGGACATAGTTGGACACATGCTGGAGTGGCATCATTGCATGTGTTCTTTTCCAAAACCACAATAATGCACACTGATACACACACACATCCAAGTGGTTTATGAAAAGACACACATACAATGACATCTAGTGGATACGTGTGGTTTATGAAAAGAACACACATGCAATGACATCTAGTGTATCCACCCACGTAGTTTATGAAAATAACACACATGAAATGACATCAGTGGATTCATGTGGTTTATGAAAAGGGCCCCACATGAAATGACATCTAGTGGATCCATGTGGTTTATGAAAAGAACACACATGCAATGACATCTAGTTGAATCCCAGCATGCTCCTAGGGTTACTGGACATGTTTGGACACATGCTAGAGTGGCATCATTGCATGTGTTGTTTTCCAAAACCATAATGATGCGCACTGATACACACACAAACAACCAAGTGGGTGTGGTGATGCAGCATCTTTCAAACTGGTGATACAATGCATGTTGAAGTTGTATCCCAGCATGCTGGTGGGTTCCTGGACATGGTTGGACACATGCTAAAGTGGAATCATTGCATGTATTCTTTTCCAAAAGCATAATGATGCACAGTAACACACACACACACAAATCCAAGTGGTTTATGAAAATGACACACATGCAATGACATCTAGTTGATCTGTGTTGTTTATGAAAAGAACACACATGTAATGACATCTAGTGGATCCATGTGGTTTATGAAAAGGACACACAAGCAATAACATCAGTGGATCATGTGGTTTATGAAAAGGACACACATGTAATAACATCTAGTGGATCCATGTGGTTTATGAAAATAACACACATGCAATGACATCTAGTTGAATCCCATCATGCTGCCAGGGTTCCCGGACATGTTTGGATACATGCTGTAGTGGCATTATTGCATGTGTTCTTTCCCAAAACCACAATGATGCACACTAATACACACACATATATCCAAGTGGGTCGGGTGATGCAATGCATGTTGTAATTGAATCCCAACATGCTGCTAGGGTTCCTAGACATGGTTGGACACATGCTGGAGTGGCATAATTGCATGTGTTCTTTTCAAAAACCATAATGATTCACACTAATACACACACACATCCAAGTGGTTTATGAAAAGGACACACATGCAATGACATCTAGTGGATCCATGTGGTTTATGAAAAGAACACACATGCAATGACATCTAGTGGATCCATGTGGTTTGCGTAAAGAACACACATGCAATGACATCATTGGATCCATGTGGTTTATGAAAAGGACACACATGCAATGACATCTACTGGATGCATGTGGTTTATGAAAAGAACACACATGCAATGGCATCTAGTTGAATCCCATCATGCTGCTAGGGTTCCTGGACATGTTTGGACACATGCTGAAGTGGCATCATTGCATGTTTGTTTTCCAAAACCACAATGATACACACTAATATACACACATCAAAGTGGGTGCAGTGATGCAGCATATTTCAAACTAGTGATATAGTGCATGTTGCAATTGAATCCCAACATGCTGCTAGGGTTCCTAGACATGATTGGACACATGCTGGAGTGGCATCATTGTATGTGTTCTTTTCCAAAGCCACAATGATGCACACTGATACACACACATCAAAGTGGTTTATGAAAATAACACACATGCAATGACATCTAGTGGATCCATGTGGTTTATGAAAATAACACACATGCAATTACATCTAGTGGATCCATCTGGTTTGTAAAAAGAACACAGATGCAATGACATTAGTGGATCCATGTGGTTTATGAAAAGTATACACTTGCAATGACATCTAGTGGATCCATGTAACACCCTCCCCTAATAAGTCTGAGTTCTTATGTATAGTGTCAATCCTTGGATCGGTTCACTGGCACACACAGTACAGATGAATACCAAAGAATATAACATTGCATCATTATTACATCGAATGATCCAGAATTTACAATCATTACATAATGCATAGCTCAAAGGCTAGCTCAAATAGTCAAGTAGTATACGGAAGTATAAACAGATAGTATGCTCTATCTTCAATTGTGCCACAGGCGAACAACTGTTGAGTGGAGTATCACGACCTATTCGATCACTCAGAATCAGAACATCCTACAACATAAAACGTAGCAGCCCTGAAGGGTCAATACATGGAATGTATGGCAAGTAGGGCTAAGTAAGAAGACAAGTATAGCTAGTATATACATGCTTATTTGGCTAAGTGGAGCTTTCGCTAGCTTGCATTTTCAAAAGCATTTATCCTACTTTCATAAACAGTTTTAGATTTTCTTTGAAAAGATCCCAATTAAGTTAACCCATCAACATTAAAATAATTAAGAAGTTGGAATGAACGAGAAACATGTCATAAACTCAATATCAAGTAACTCAATTGTCCATAACCAGGGACATGGCTAAGTACTTAGATTAGACACCCAATGGTTTGTACACTTCACCCATGAGACCTGGACAACCCATCTCATACCTTAACACTCATATTGTGTTATGATAGGGAGAAGTCCAAGACTAGACCATTCGGGAAGTAGCTCCCCAAACCCGACACGCACCATACCAACCTACCAAAATTCTACATATTTGGCTACATGGATTCGAGTCACCACAACCTACTAAGTCCAGCCAACCGCCAATTTCATTATTGGCACCTGGTTGTACACGTAAGCTATCAAATAAAGAAGCCAATCATTTTTTGTAGATACCTGGGTGCCTTTCCGCATTGATACCACCAAAAAATGTCAATACCATCGCATCCAGGAGATTCATTGATTAAGTTGTTTTAGTTTTTGCAAACCAAAACAAATTTCAAATGATATAACCCAACCCTCGTCTATCATATCACGGCTAAGCACATCTACCAATGGTGACTCAACTATAGGAGATTCCTACAACATAGTCTGGACGTAGCATAGCGGTAGTAGATCCTATTCATGCATCTACAAAATACACCACATATGCAAGGAAAATAGTAGGAATATTCATGAACAAAATAGCATATACTTGCCTTGGATGCAGTGGTCAAAGGAACAATCCTCACACGAGCAAGCGTTGCACTTGTGACAATCTACACGACACAATTGCAACACATAAACAATCCATACACAACCATAGACAAGTGCACAAATGCATGCATGATAATTTAATCAAAAATTCAGTAGTAATTGTATGTTCTCTAATCATTGTGACTACTGATGACATGCATGGAAAAACTTTGATGCATCAAAACCATTTATTAAGAATTGTTGATCCAATTTAATAGGTTTTTAAGAAAATATTAAGCCCAGATAGTGTACAGTGCTATAAAATCAGGACAAAACACAATTGTGTAGGGAATCCAATTTAGAACCAGGGGCAACTGGAATCACGCCAAAAGGACTTACAAATCTTTTTAGATAATTAAAATACTACAAAATGCATTTAAATTCAACTAAAACTTTACCTACTCTAAACCTGCAATTTTAATTCAGAATTAGGTTCTACTCTTTCTTGTGATTCCATAGACATATTATTTGCAATTTTTTGAATAGTAGTCGTTTTGTTATAAATTTATTACTCCAAAAAGGGTATTAATATATTTACATAATTATGGCAAAACCCTAGCGTAATTCCCTCAATCAATTAAATGATAATAATCTACATGAAAATAGCTTTCCATCGGTATATTATTTGCTATTTTTGTATCGGTAAATATTTTTCTATGAATTTTACAATTTAAATATAATCTCTACAAATTTTATAATTGATTTTCCGAGTTACACAGTCAGCCGACAACGTATGCCACACGGCGTGACGTGGTTCGCTAGGCGGGCTGACTGGAAGCTGATGCAGGCACACGCTGACGAGGTCGGCCAAGTGGTGCACCGTTATTGGTCGATACCCCTTCACGGGTAGGTTCTAATCTTGACCATCCAACATGCATCGGACGGCTAGGAGGAAATGCTTCCTCTTACCTGACCGGCGGCAAGGTGGTGGTGGAGGACGGTTCTAGCGTTGGTGCTAGCGGTGGTTCCGGTGGTCGACGGCAGCGGAGAATGTGTGGACGAGGTGACTACGGCCATGGAGGTCACTAAGGTGGTCTTGGAGAGGCATGTAGCTTCCCTGAGCGGCAGCTGTGGACGGCTGGAGAGACACGGTGGTCGTCGATACTCCGGCGAGCTATTAAGCATGGTAGGGTGCTCCTGCGTGGGGATGAAGAGGTCAGGGCGACGTGGTCATGCGAGATGAATAGAAGGAGGGGGACAAGAGGGCGCTAGGGTGACTGCAACCTCGGCTTCGATCTTGATCCTGAAGCAGCAGCGGTGACGGTGAGATTGGAGAGCTCCAGATGGCGGTGTTAGGGTTTTAGAAAAAATGAAAAAGGTAGGGCATGGGTGCGAGAAGGTTTTTATAGGGCGAATTCATGCACAAGGGGCAGGGCGAATGAAATCGAGCGAGAAATCAGGGGAGGGATCGGTCGGGTTTGGCGAAGTCGTGTTCGTCTCCATCTCTGTTCGGAAGAAGGAGATGATGGGTAGGCCCCACCTGTCAGCTGGTACGGGAGAGGTTAGCGGACCGCGGTTGCTAGCGGGCTATGCTGGCCACTGCTGTTGGGCTGGGCGGCTACGCTGGCTATTGCTCTGCGTGCTACGTATGAAGTAGGTGGGCTGGGCCGGCTCGGCTGGGTCGGTCCGATAGGATAGGTTAGTTTTTTTGTTTCTTTTTCTTTTTCTATTTTCTTCTTTCCTTCATATCTTTTTATTAGATATTCCAATTGAGATGATTTTTGTTTCTAAAATTTTCAAATATTTAGTAGATAATCTTGGAAACATTTTTGTAGTCTTTTCATAGTTTGTAATTAGTGGATCTATAAATCCTTGTATATTCCTTTGTAGGAGCAATTTAGTGATTCCTTTTGGGGTTCGAAAATAGTGCTTTGCAATTCAAATTTTTCATGAATGCAATGATGCCATGCCAATGCAAAGCAAATGTATTTTTTCTAGTCCCAAATTTCTAAAACCTTGGGATGTGACAATCCATGTGGTTTATGAAAAGAACACACATGCAATGACATCTAGTTGAATCCCAGCATGCTGCTAGGGTTCCTAGACATGTTTGGACACATGCCAGAGTGACATTATTACCTGTGTTATTTTCCAAAACCACAATGATCCACACTGATAGACACACACACACATCCAAGTGGGTGTGGTAATGTAGCATCTTTCAAACTGGTGGATAAAGTGCATGTTGCAGTTGAATCCCAGCATGCTGCTAGGGATCTTGGACATGGTTGGACACATGCTGGAGTGGCATCATTGCATGTGTTATTTTCCAAAACCACAATGATGGACACTGATACACACATATCCAAGTGGTTTATGAAAAGGACACACATGCAATGACATCTAGTGGATCCACGAGGTTTATGAAAAAGAACACACATGCAATGACATCTAGTGGATCCATGTGGTTTATGAAAAGAACATACATGCAATGATATCAGTGGATCCATGTGGTTTATGAAAAGGACACACACACAATGACATCTAGTGGATCCATGTGGTTTATGAAAATAAAACACATGCAATGGCATGTAGTTGGATCCCAGCATGCTGCTAGGGTTCCTGGACATGTTTGGACACATGCTGGAGTGAAATCATTGCATGTGTTATTTTCCAAAACTACTATGATGCACACTGATACACACACATCCAAGTGGGTGTGGTGATGCAGCATCTTTCAAACTGGTGATATAATGCATGTTGTAGTTGAATCCCAGCATAATGCTAGGGTTCATGGACATGGTTGGACACATGCTCGAGTGGCATCATTGCATGTGTTCTTTTACAAAACCACAATGATGCACACTCATACACACAGATCCAAGTGGTTTATGAAAAGGACACACATGCAATGGCATCTAGTGGATCTATGTGGTTTATGAAAAATAATACACATGGAATGACATCTAGTGGATCCATGTGGTTTATGAAAATAACACAAATGGAATGACATCAGTGGATCCATGTGGTTTACGAAAAGGACACACACGTAATGACATCTAGTGGATCCATGTGGTTTTTTAAAATAACACACATGCAATGACATCTAGTTGAATCCCAGCATGCTACAAGGGTTCCTGGACATGTTTGGACACATGCTAGAGTGGCATCATTGCATGTGTTATTTTCCAAAACCACAATGATGCACACTGATACACACAGCCAAGTGGGTGTGGTGATGCAGCATCTTTCAAACCGGTGATATAATGGATGTTGAAGTTGAATCCTAGCATGCTGCTAGGGTTCCTGGACATGGTTGGACACATGCTGGAGTGGCATCATTGCATGTGTTCTTTTCCAAAACCACAATTATGCGCACTGATACACACACACCTTGAAGTGGTTTATGAAAAGGACACACATGTAGTGACATCTAGTGGATCCATGTGGTTTATGAAAATGAACACACATGCAATGATATCTAGTGGATCCATGTGATTTATGAAGAGAACACACAAGCAACGACATCAGTGGATCCATGTGGTTTACGAAAAGGACACACATGCAATGACATCTAGTGGATCCATGTGGTTAATGAAAAGAACACACATGCAATGACATCTAGTTGAATCCCAACATGCGACTAAGCTTCCTGGACATGTTTGGACACATGCTAGAGTGGCATCATTGCATGTGTTCTTTTCGAAAACCACAATGATGCACACTGATATACACACATCCAAGTGGGTGTGGATGCAGCATCTTTCAAACTTGTGATACAATGCATGTTGCAGTTGAATCCCATCAAGCTACTAGGGTTCCTAGACATGGTTGGACACATGCTGGAGTGGTATCATTGCATGTGTTCTTTTCCAAAACCAAAATGATACACACTGATACACACACATCCAAGTGGTTTATATGAAAAGGACACACATCCAATGACATTAGTGGATCCATGTGGTTTATGAAAAGAACACAAATGCAATGACATCTAGTGGATCCATGTGGTTTATGACAAGTACACACATGCAATGACATTAGTGGAGCCATGTGGTTTATGAAAAGGACACACATGCAATGACTTCTAGTGGATCCATGTGGTTTATGAAAAGAACACACGTGCAATGACATCTAGTTGAATCCCATCATGCTGCTAGGGTTCCTGGACATGGTTGGACACATGCTGGAGTGGCATCATTGTATTTGTTCTTTTCCAAAACCACAATGATGCACACTGATTGATACGTCAATTTTGCATCACTATTCTATGTCATAATTCACTATTATTCATTGATATATTTCATATTAAGAGATGATGCTTATGTTATTTCATCTGTTTTTGCATGGTTGATGACTTTTGGAGCATGGACCGCTGCAGTCAGGATTCTGATGGAAAAGGTGTTGTTTGGAGGCAAAATTTACGAAGATCAGAAAATCCGGGAAAATATACAGAAAATCCTATTTTTCCAGAAGACGAAGGCTGCCAGAAGAGGGAGTGGAGATGGGCCACAGGGGGCCCACACCAACCCCCTACCGCGGGCCAGCCTAGGCCGTGCCACCAGGTGGTGTGGTCGCCCTGGCCCACCTCTGGCTCTCCCCTCTGGCGTATATATTCCTCCCAAAACCCTAAGACTGGGGGAGTGACCACATAAAGATTCCGCCGCCTCTGCAGGGCAGAAAACACCGAGAGAGAAAGATCTCTCCGGCAGACAGATTTCTGTCGGGGGAATTCCTTTCCGGAGAGGGGAGATCGTCGCCATCAACACCACCATCAAGCTGGACTTCATCGGGGTCATCATCATCATCACCACCACCATCATCACCATCAGCACCCTCATCACCATCTCCATATTGCTGTAACAATTGGGTTAATCTTGCATTAGTTCTTAGGGGAAACTTTTCCGGTATTGATTACTCTTTGTAGTTGATGCTATTGAGTGAACCATTGAATTATTGTTTATGTTCAGATTGTTATACATCATTATTCCATCTCTGATCATGATCCATATGATGTCTTCTGAGTAGTTCGTTTTGTTCTTGAGGACATGGGAGAAGTCATGTTGTTAGTAGTGGAGTTGTGTTGAGAAAGATTCAATAGTTTGATATTTGAGTTGTGGGGTACTTATTCTATTTGTGTCATGTGAACGTCGACTACATGACACTTCACATATATGGGCCTATTGGAATGCATTGTGTATTTGGCTACTAATCGTAGGGGTTGCCAGAGTGACAGAAACCTGGACCCCCGTTAGGAAACCATTGCACAAGGGATGTAAGGGTCTTAGAGTTTAAAGCTGTGGTTAGGTTTCTGCCTTAATTACTTTCTTGTACTTACGGATGTTTGCAAGGGGTATAATCACAAGTATGTATTAGTCCTAGGAAGGTCGGTACATTAGCATAGGTTCACCCACACAACACTTAGCAAGCTAAAGAAGATTAATCAACTATATGAAGCGAAAGCACTTGATAGTCTTCCCATGTGTCCTCGAGAACGTTTGGTCATCTTAAGTAATACAACCGGCTTGTTCTTTGCTAAATAAAGGATTGGTCCACTTGCTGCATTTGTTCCTACTGTCTTTTATTTACTCGTACTTTGTTTACTTGCTTTATCAAAAACCCCTAAAAATCCGTTTGCTAAGTATTTGAAGAGAATTCCT
Organism: Avena insularis; assembly: GCA_023614405.1. Lineage (NCBI taxonomy): Eukaryota > Viridiplantae > Streptophyta > Magnoliopsida > Poales > Poaceae > Avena > Avena insularis. Next base: position 260,594,730 of record CM042696.1, read on the forward strand.
GATCCATACCACTAGCCAACACCTTCTGCTCCTCGTTGGGTTCGACACTCTTACTTATCGAAAATACTACGATACACCCCCTATACTTGTGGGTCATCAAGACTATTTTCTGGTGCCGTTGCCGGGGAGTGAAGTGCTATTGGAGAGTGGAAATGGTAAAGGAAACTTCTACTGTGAGTATTGTTTACTTATGTTAGTTGCTTTATTTTCGTTATGAATAATTCGCTGAGTTTCTTATTTGGTAATGCTACTACCACTGCTAAGGTATTAGATGAAACACCACCTGCTGAGAATGATTCTTTTAAACTACCTACAAAAAATATTGATTGTGTTATGGATAACTACTATGTTGGGGATGGAACTATCCATCCTGGTGATCATTTACTCCTTATACACGAATTATACAGGTTGTTCAAGTGTGCAGGTATTACTACAGATCAAGTTAAGAAGAAGTTATTCTCATTATCACTGAAAGGAAGAGCTGAGGAATTGTATAAGCTGCTGAAGAATGGTCAAGCTCTGGAATGGGAGGAAATAGTGCCTCTCTTTTATTCAAAATTTTATCCTCCTAGTGAGATTCATAAAGATTGGAATCAAATATACAACTTTTGGCCTCTTGATGGAGAGAGTATAGCTCAAGCTTGGGGTATATTGAAGTTACTAATGCTCAAATGTCCCATTCATGAGCTCCCCAACAATATTATTATCAATAACTTTTATGCAAGGCTTTCTCTACATGACAAGGATTTATTCGATGCTTGTTGTGCTGGATCATTCACTCGCATGGACGAAGAAGCTAAATGGGATCTTCTGGACAGTATTCAAGACAATGCTGAAGCTTGGGAGAATGACAAAGGTAGAAAGTCAGATATAAATTATGATTATGAATGCATTGAATCTTTATGGGAACTGATGACTTTCAAAATATAAAAAATGCTTATGGTCTAGACTCTCAAGCTATTGCTTCTTATTTTAAGGATTTTGCTTCCTATATTGAAGTGCCTAAAAAGAAGTGGAATAAGTATCATGAACCTTATAAAGATATTGCTAAGAGTGTTCCTGCAAGAAATACTGAAGTTTATACTGTTAATCATGTTTTACCTGAACCTTATATTGAGAAAATGCCTTTCCCGGTTAAGGTAAAGGAACATTCCATGATAGCTAGTATGGTTAATGAAAGTACGAATTAAGCTGTTGAACCTGATAAACAAATGATTGATGAACCTATTATAGCAAATGTAAAAGACTTTGTTACTAAATATGAAGAAGAGGGACACACTATCCTTTGTAAGGATACCTCTAATTTTGTTTTACAAAGTAGTATTATGAGAGCTAGTATTTCCGTGTTACTGTTAGAATAAGTGATCATTGTTACGATGGCCCTTGTGATAGTTATATTGTTAAGTTTATGCATGATACTGAAAGTTACTATGAGAGAGGGAAAATTGTTCTTATGTATCTCAATAATATCAAGTTTCCTCGTTAGATGTTGAAAGTTTTTATGTTGAACTAGTTGAATGCCCGTGCGTTGTCACGATCTATTTTTTTTATCATTGTGCATGTTGCCGGATAAAATACCATTAATACCTACATAGAAAAGATAGCGAGCTAAATATATATGTCGATGATATAAAAAAAATAGAAAAGGGACGGGTTCTATATATTTGCTCATTGAATAACTTATACCCTAGCTACTATTTTGGATATTCCCCTTGTTTGATAAATTATACCCTACAATCTGGTTGAACAATGATGGTTGAACGACCGCTCAGACGCTTCCACGTCCTCCTATGCTGTTACTCCCTCTGTTTTTTAATAGATCGTGTTCTAAAATTTACTAAGGTCAAACTTTATCAACTTTGACCAAAAACGTAAGAAAAAATATCAACATTTATAATATCAAATATATATATTATGAAAATATAATTTACAACCATTTCAATAATATAGATTTTACATTTTAGATATTTTTCTTTTTTGCTAAATATTTGATCAAAGTTCAAAAAGTTTAACTTTGACTAAACCTACAACACGATCTAATTGTAAATGAAGGGAGTAACTCTTTCTACTCTACCAGTGATCAAATGTTGGTGATCTTGAGGCTCTTCTCGTGACTACCTTGCATCGTGGTCATTCTATTTCTCTCCTCCAAAGGATCAACTATTCAGCCTTTTGTGTGCTCGCTTCTCATCATCTATTTTTTTCTAGAACATAGAGAGTATATGATCTAAAAATAAAATATTACCTACTTAGTCCTAAAATAAGTGATTTTTGATTGTCTAGATTCATACATTAGATATATGCGAATCTAGATAAATTCAAGTCACTTATTTTAAATCGGACGGATTATAAAAAATGAAGATGCAAAATCAAAACTTAGTGGAGTGAAATATCGTGGAAGCCTACCCACACGTGGTATAGAGCTGCACGAGCATCACAAGTCCACAGTTAACGCCTCTGAAAGCCTACACTCTGCCATGTAAAATAAATCATCCACGCTTGTCTAGGTCAACGACATGTAAAAGAAATGCCAATGGGACATGTAAAAGAAAAGTGCGAGCGATGTTCTTTTTATATCTTCCTCTCTCTCACATTACCCAAAGCGCAAATCCTCACTTTCTTGAGCACACCGCGATGCTCGATTCCGGTGGCTGCTCCTGCTGTCGCTCCGGTGCTCGCGCCTCAGGCTTGCCTTCTTCTATTCCCCCACCCTCCATAGCCTACCAACTTGATTGAGAGCCGGGCCGGTTCTCCATGATGGCGGCATGGCAACAGATGTGTCCAGGACGAGGAGATCTCTCAACGGCGTGTCCAGGTGGTAGGGTGGCAGTGTATGGACTTTCTTGGCTGGAATCCGCCCAGTCTTGGCCGTGAATTGATGAAGACCGCGGAGGGGAGGTCCTGGATAGGAGGAATCTTTCCAGGAAGGCGCCAACTCACCGGATTTTTACCGGCGGTGTAGGTATTGTCCACGGACCGTACTGATGTTGCTACCATCGCCACCTCCTCTCGTCGAACTCTGCACCGGCGAGGAGGAGCATAGGTGCTCCCCTTCGCTCCTCCTTCCTTCTCTCCGTCGGCCCTAACATCAGGCAAGGAGCCGACTGATCATATGCTAAGAGTAGTGGATGAGCCTGAACATGCTAGCAGTTGCGAGGAGGTAAGGAAAATTCAGTCTGAAATGCATTGTGCCAAAGTGTGTTGGTCAGAGTAATTTGCATTGTCACATGCCTTACATAATAGAGTAAGCAGAGCACCCTAGAAAAATAGAGTAAGCAGAGTGTGATTGTCTTATGTCTATTAGGCTTGGGATGTAGCTAGATGAAGAATGAGCATGCAACTGAACTATAATTTATATACTTTCCCCATGCCCTCACCATGGCATCCCATGACCATAAGAAATATGAATCCCCAAATGCAGACATACTGAATTCCAGTGGCATGGTTCAGAACGTCGAGTGACAGAGATGGTATGCTTGCAGTAGTAATGTAGTTGACTCTAGATAGACACATTGAGAACACAACCATGACATCACTGAGAAAATTCTGTTAAAAACAGTACCAGGTGCAACCTCCTCAATTCCAGTTGTCTACCTACAGGGACCATTTGATTCTACCAGTGGCCACTGTTGGATCCGTCCAGCTGAGGTTTTGTGAAACTACAAACTGGACTTGTGACCTTTCTTGTAAGAAATTTGAAAAATGAGCGACCGATAATGATTCATGATTGGACCGGCTGTAGTTTTGTTCTGCCTATGCCTTATTTGAAACATCCACAAATTGGACATCAGTTGTTCGCTCTTGCATTTTCAGCATAAGTACATAAGTAGGCTATCACATAAATGTTATGTAGTTACAGTGACTGTTTCTCAAAAGAAGGCATATAAATCTTGTCTCAAACAAGGTAAAGCTTCACTAAGATTTAGAAAGAAAACTATCAGGCTATAGCTACAGTTCATAAAATAATATCTACTATATATATAAACCAGAGGTGTTTTTAACTCTTAAATGATATCATGCTGAAGTATGGAAAACATAGTTTGTTTTGTCATCTCAGTTGCTTCTATGGATTTTTCATTGCTTCCTATAATAATTTATATATACTTAGCTTCATATATTTTACCTCCCTTTCAGGATCGTTATGCACACTACTGAACATCTGGATCTATTCATTACAATATCGACATGCTTATGTGAATGTGGATTTCTTAAAAGAATTAGGAGACCAATTTGATAAGGCAAGGAATGCTATGAATCAGGTATGCATCATAGCTCATAAATCAGATTTCAATCCGTATTAGCAATTTGTTGACCGTTATTTTTATTTAACTACATTGGAGGATGCAGTTTATATTGATACTGTAGTAGATACAGACATGTACATCATTGCTAGCCTGCTGCAAATCAAATATGTTTGAATCCCTTACAATTTAAAAGATATAGTAATTATGATGAAATCTTCTCAAATCTAGTCCATCTGAGCTCAATTGCTAATTAAGGACTTCCTTCTAGACTATGTTCAGTGTGGTCGTTACCGATGTCTCGTTTTTTCGCTTCTTTGAAATCTTGGTCTCTTTCTTTCCATTATCTTTGATAGTGAGAATCTTGATGTTTCTTTTAGCGGTGGCTCAAGAAGAAGAAAACATTGGTTCGTATGGTGCAAGGACAGTGGATCCCACTGTTCTTTATCCAGCTTATACAGTCCAAACAAATGAATACCTCAGTAACTTAACACAATGATGCATAACCTGGGTGAGGCATTGCGATGGATCAACGCATGAGGTGTTCACCTAGCCACGAGTCTTGCATTGTATTGAGCCTGCAACACCTGCCTCTCCTCAGGAGGTATGCTCTATCGATGTGCTCTTCAGAGGGCGTTCATCTCTTGCTTCACTTCAGCTGGCATATTTTTACCAGCTTCTCTTCTGTGGGCGTTCATGTCTTGCTTCTCCTCGGCTATTAGATTTTGCCTGGCTGCCCTTTTTCTTGCATTCCTCTCTTCAATACCTTTTTTTCCACCTAGTTGCTCTTCAACATGCATTCATTTCCTCTCTGCTCGGATGTTAGCATATCTCGCCATGCCTTATCATGGTCCCGCCTCTATTGATTTTTATCGCGTGTAACACTTCCATTGGAAGCACTCTGTCCAGCTCTACTTGGTGTTCCATCACATGTTTTAGAACTTTCTGCAAGGCCAACGTATAAAATTTTCAATCCAAGCACCAAATCTGAAACAATGCATTCACCTGCATGGTTAGACTTGACAAATCTTAACCTATGGATAACATACTCCAATGAAGAAAGTCATGGCAAAAGTGATACCATTGGTGTTTCCACATGTTCTATTGGATCCAAGGCTCTGAGGGTACTGGCAGTGGGAAACATTGTAGCTATTTGGGTGGAAGATTCACATGTAAGCAGGCTAGGCGATTGTTCCACAACAACTGTTAATATTATTGCAGGTTTGGTTAAAAACTGTCAATTAGACCTTATATGTCTACACATTTTATTGAAAAAACATACCTTGTTTCCCCTTGTCGAACGAGAGTATAAAATCATGTGCCATCTTATAAGAAAATGTTGCAGCAAAAACGATTAGTGACCTTTGGACCTCCAGGATTAACAAACTTTGAACCTTTGTCACCTTGGTTCATAAACAAAGAAAAATAGTTTGTGCCCATTTCAGGCAATAAAGATTTCACATGGGAGAACTCAAACAAAAAGGGAAAAGTTAATAACATTAGTAGCAAATGGTATCGAGATAATGATCAACTACATCTGAAAATAAATATGTGGCGTAGTATTTGCTCTTGAATTGCAGAAACTGAAGTATTTTGTCAGTAGTGTTCATGTTGCTTTTTTGTGGACTGAAAAATACCATCATCAATGTTTTAAACAATTCGTTGCATGTACCAGGACTGAAGATCATCGAGGGAAGACCATCTGAAGTTCACCATAAATCTAGGAAATCTGAAAAATATTTCCATTATTGTTATTGCTGGGCATAGCAAATGCGTAGAGTAAGTATTATGGTGATAATACCAGCTCAGACTTGGGATTTGGGGCTTGTCTAGTTGGGGATTAGAAGTGGTAGTACCATACCTTGGCAGCAGGCATGATCGGATGGGAGGTTTGCGAGCAGTATGTCATCGATTATCAGTTTGTCGTTGTCGCACAACCTCCAGCCGTGGTCCCTGCCTCCGCTCGCTCGTGCCTGCTTCAGAATCATATGAGAGAGAGGGGTAGATGGACCGACTGGTTTTTTCTAGCGTGCGGGGTGGAAGGAGGTGACGTACCAACCATACATACCATCACAATTGCAGGTCATCCTTTAATATGGTATAAATGTATATATGGTTCAGTACTACCCAAATAAATTGAATTGAACTTACTATGATGCAATTAAAATTTCGTGGCATCTCTGCTTGTTGAGAGAAAAGAAACATTGCGGCATCACCTGCTATATTGAATTGATTGTTGTGCTATAATAGTATGTGGTCTTGTAGAAGTAAAAACCTGGTCAGATTAGGCTTCTAAGAGAAGGGTTGCATGGAAAAAGCAAGGTGGAAGAAAGATCCCCGTGTTTGATATGGTTTCCATGACATGGATGAAAAATTCCTAGATCTTGCCATCTTAGTGTGTAAAGGCTTCAGCAAACAGGTAATATTCCTCCACCTTCCGATTTTCCACTGAATGTAATATCTTAGTAGGATGTTATTTTAATTTTCTGCCTCGACAATACACCCAGTGATTTCAAATTGGCGATGACCCCATCTGCAAGGAAAAATTAAGAAGATTTTATCAAATGTTTCTTTTTTCTTGCTGGTATTCAACACATAACAATGCATTCATAGTTGTTAGGAAAGATGTACTTGCTTTGTAAATCCTTCACAGCACTAATTCCTCCAATATGCTTGACAATACACCCTGTAATTTCAAATTGGTGATGACCCCATCTACAAGGAAAATTAAGAAGACTTGATCAAATGTTACTTTTTGTTCTTACTGACAACAATGCTTTCATGGTTGTTAAGCCTTCATAGCATTACATCCTGTAAGATATGTAGAATCTTACGGTGTGACATACATCAAACTTTAATCCTGATTTGATGATTACACTTTCTAAGAAATAACTGGCTGCACGCACCAACAGTAGACGATTATAATTTGGTGGTTACAATTTTTTGAGATGAATTTAGTACTCATTGCAGAATTTGGTATTCTTCTAGATCCAAATTTGTGTGGCTTAACTTTTTTATGAATAGGTCACTTCATTGTTTGCAGGAGCCACATGAAAATGTGCAGTATCGGCTCAAGAGTTGAATGGTGCAGAAAATAGCCTAAGATGGTACAATCCTATGCTTTGGCATGAAGATGTCACATCAGCAAAAAACACTGAAGATGGCGTGTACCTGCAGTGTACCAGTGCATCGGGGCGGCCGGACGGCGTGGCAGCACGATCTCGGCTCGGTCGGGCATGCACCATGGCAGCGACTTGTGCAGATTAGAAGATCGTCTGAAGATGGCATGTGCCTGCAGTGTACCAGTGGATCACGATGGTCGGGCGTCGTGGTACTGATCGGATCAGCTCTGCTGGGCGGCGCTGCGGCAATGGGCGCCGTTGCGGCAATGGACGCGGATGGAAGGATTATACGTTACGGCAGCACCAATCAGATATCGGCTCGATCGGGTGGCGTTGTGACAACGATGGGCACAGATAGGAGGATCTTCTAAAGATGGCGGTGGATCACGGCTGCTAGTCGAAGCCTTCGCACCGAACGGGATCGGCTCAGGCTAGTGGAGCTTTGAAAGCGAGGGGCGTTCATGTGTGGTCAGCTGCGCGTTTATGATTTAGATTTGGACGTCTTTGACCGGCGCTTGGAATTTGGAGGCGCGGCGATCGCGTCATGCGAGGGTCGCGACATAGGTTTTCAACTCTCTTTTAATGCGAGCGTAGGGAGTGATGTGAGCGAGGACGGAGATTGGACGAAGGCAAGGACGCAGTGGCAGAAAACAGAACCCCTTCCTACTTTTTAGATAGTAGAGATAACTTTTTTATGAATAGGTCACTTCATTGTTTGTAGGAGCCACATGAAAATGTGCAGTATCGGCTCAAGAGTTGAATGGTGCAAAAAATAGTCTAAGATGGTACAATCCTATGCTTTGGCATGAAGATGTCACATCAGCATAAAACTCTGAAGATGGCGTGTACCTGCAGTGTACCGGTGCATCGGGGCGGCCGGACGGCGTGGCAGCACGATCACAGCTCGGTCGGGCACGCACCATGGCAGCGACTTGCGCAAATTAGAAGATCGTCTGAAGATGGCATGTGCCTGCAGTGTACCAGTGGATCACGATGGTCGGGCGTCGTGGTACTGATTGGATCAGCTCTGCTGGGCGGCGCTGCAGCAATGGGCGCTGTTGTGGCAATGGGCGCGGATGGAAGGATCATACGTCACGGCAACACCGATTAGATATCGGCTCGATCGGGTGGCGTTGTGACAACGATGGGTGCAGATAGGAGGATCTTCTAAAGAAGATCACGGCTGCTGGTCGAAGCCTTCGCACCGAACGGGATCGGCTCAGGCTGGTGGAGCTTTGAAAGCGAGGGGCGTTCATGTGTGGTCAGCTGGGCGTTTATGATTTAGATTTCGACGTCTTTGACCGGGGGTTTGGAATTTGGAGGCGCGGCGATCGCGTCATGCGAGGATCGCGGCATAGGTTTTTAACTCTCTTTTAATGCGAGTGTAGGGAGTGATGTGAGCGAGGACGGAGGTTGGACGAAGGGAAGGACGTAGTGGTAGAAAACGGAACCCTTCCCACTTTTTAGATAGTAGAGATTTGTTTTGCCTTCTTATGCCAGAGCCTCTGGTTTTAACAACTTGTTTGTTTTTAAAATTCCCTTGCATAGGAAGTGGGTTATACTGAAACGTGTGTATTTTTGCTTCTTAATACTCTCTTTTACTTTAATTCATATTCTTATGTGAGCATCTCCAAAATTATCATGCCGATCTTAATGGCTATAAAGAAAGAGCTTTTTAGGAGACAACCCAATTTATTTTTGCTTTTAGTTTGTTTTTTTCTTTGAGTCTTGGAAGTTATTACTTCGGTAATAACCTCTCATTATCCGTTTTATTTGGTTTTTGTGTCAAGATCAACCTCTAATGAGAGAGAAGTAATATTTGGGGAAGTTGCTTTTCCGAAACAGATTTTTGTGCTTCATCGTAAAAATTCGTGAGAGATATCTTTATGCCGGATTGAGCTGTTATTTTTTGTGCTTCTGCCCCAGATTGTTATTTAAGTTTCCTTAGTTTTGCACTTTTTGATGTGAGCAACAGAAGATTTTCGAAAAAATTGATCTTTATCTGCTGGTCTATTTTGACAGATTTTGCCACTCTTGCATTTGCTTCTTTATTCGATTTCCTTTTTGAATTCTTTTTGGGTTTTCAGAGGAGTTGCTACAGTAGCTTATGTTCTGATGGTTTTCAGTTGAAGTTGGACTCAAAAGGGTTTATCACTTCATTTATACTAATGTTGCTAATGAGAACTGTGTGAAGTTTTGTGTGAAAGAAATTTCCAGATAGTGGGGATAATGGTGTAATAAGGAAGTGAAAGGTTTTATGACTCAAGTAATAAGTGTATGAAGATGAAGATATTGATGTTATTCAAGTGATGACTCTGGAAGAATCTACTAAATACCAAATTCAGAGACCTGCAGAGTCCGTTTTCAAATAGGTAACAGTTCTGGTAAGAAAAATTCCGCGAAATACTATCCAAATATATTTTTGTAGTTTTCAGACAATAAGGAAAGTTATGAAGCGAAAAATAGACAGAAACGGAGCCAGGGTGGCTCACACCACCCTGTGGCGTGGGCCCACCCCTGGCCGCGCCACCAGGTGGTGAGTCCACCCCGGACTCCCCCTCCGACTCGTTTTCTCCTAGTACCTTCCTTTTGTTTTGAAACTTCGTAATATATAACCCCCCGGATCTCCCGAGGTTCGTATATCGTGTTTTCGTCGTGTTTTCGTTTCGATCTGTTTATGTCAGGAACTATCTTTGAAAGCTTAGAAGAACAATGGTGTCCGCCAAGGATAAAGGAAAGGAGCCTACAGAGGAAGATCTCCAAGACCCCAGGAAGGAGAAGGAGATCAAGAGTGAAGATGAAGAGGAGGCAAAGCACACCGGCACTACCATTGCAAGCATTGGAGTGGTGGCAAACCTTGCCCGGACTATTTCAATTGGAGGGAAGCATTCTCATCACCGTTCAGATCCCTAGTCACTTCCTCCACGCACCAAGAACCCTTTCCATACTCTTATCCATGAGCATCAATACCAGAATATGCCCAAAGGGAAATTACCCTCTAATTGGGATTTGCCTCGTTCTATCCATGCAGGAAAAGAATACTTCAAGGACGTAGAGTGGGGAAAGAATCGCAAGAGCTGGGATTCTCAACCCGACATGATCATGGGACGCATTGGGGAACGGGAGGAGTGAGGCAGGGGATTGTGAGGGGGGGCGAAGTGAGGGTTGGAGCGACCTCTGCCCTTTTATCTAGCGGGGTGGTCGTCCATGCGGGGTGGTCGTCCATGATGGACCAAGCTCACCCTCGAGCTGGGGAGGAGCTGGGCCTCTGGTTCTTCAAGGGAGGCAGTGGAGAGGGTGGTGTGGTGCCAAGGACCAGAGAAGGGGCGGTGTCTCTGCCCTAGGAGCCTTGGGTGCTCCACCCCTTTTTACCTCGGGTGAAAGAAAAGAGGGGAGGAGGAGAGGGCTAGGGAGAGCTAGGTGGCTCTCATTGGTGCAGAGGGGAGGGAAGTGGGGTCATGTATTGACTAGAGAGGGAGAGGGGGTGTGTTGCAGCTGCTGTGAAGATTTTACAAGATATGACATTTATTTGTTCTCTCTCTCTCTCACTTGCTCCAAGAGATAAAGACAAAAGGATGGCCTTGCTACAGTGTAGTGCTATAGGGATCACGGCCAGGGGTGTGATGGGTGCTGGAGAGAGGTGTTGGTCAAGCTTTTGATGAGGTTTGGAGGTGGTCTGAGTAGTGGATTTGATTAGTTGGCATAATTGGTCAATTTAATGGTTATGAAGGAAGTACATGTATGTAGTCTTTATAAAAGGAGGGAGGGGTACTAGTGGGTAGATACAGTCAGGGTACCCCTCCTAGAATTATTTGAGATTTTTTTAAGGTGTTTTAGTCCCCTTAAATCCATTTGTTCAAAAACCTTGTTGGATTTTGATGTGAGGTGGTCCTAAATGTGAATACACACTTAGGAGAATTTTCCCGAGATTTATTGAGGATTAAAAGTATTTAAATCAATTATTATTCCAATTCAGCCATTTAAGAAAATGGGCAAAAAGAAATAATAAATCTCTTAAAAAATATTTATTTTTGAAGTGGGAAGATGTGGTATGATGTGTGGACCTTAGTTGAGCCAAAAGTTGGGGAAGTGTTTTGGCAAAAACCAAACTTTCCTTTATGGAAGAAGATTTGAAGATTTGATCTATTAAAGATATTAATTAGATTTGGAGCCAAAATAATTATGGATAATATTTTATAAATCTTGATGATCAAGGTATATGATGTAGACAAGGTGTAGCAAGCATTTGCAACCTTTGGATTGGATAATCCAAGTTGATTTTGGTGAAATACTCTGGATTAAGGATCTAGGGTGATGTTAATTTCATATCATTAAAAAATGGTTGTATCTTGGAGTTCAGATCTCCCCTTGGGGCATGGGGTAGATGGATGGATAGACCAAGTTATGTATATTGCAATGGTGTAGAGGTTTGAGTTTGATCCTGCTTGAGCTCACCAAGACAGGCTTTCAAACTTTGAATAAAATAAGCCTGCCAAAGCAGATTATCAACTAGCCTTCAAAACCTTGTGGGTTTAAGAAGCACAAAGATCCAATTGGAACAAGTGAAGTACATATTGATAGACCTATATGAGTAGAACACAACCATTCAAAGAGTTGGTCCATAGAAGGTTGGATGGTGGTGTGAGCTTCTATCAAGGTACACATGTTGACTAGATTTGCAGGAATAGTTATTTTCTTGCCTGCAAAACCATCAAGAACAAGTAGGTTGGAGGATGATCTAACCAAGTTCAAGAGTGGTCCTTGGTATTCCTTAGGATGGTTAACAATATGGTTCAGATGCATTTTCAAAAATGCACAAGGGTTGAGAAAGGGAGGCATTCCAAAAGGTGATGTTGGAAATAGTTTTCCAGACTTAGCCAAATTTGGCAGATTTAGGGTTTTTGACTAGATTATGAGAGGGGATGTTTTTAATGGGTTGCAAGGTACCCAAGCATCATCAAGTGGATGATGTTGGAGTGTAGATTGAGTAGGAAGGATCCTTGCTTGATACTAGTCTTCATTGACTTGGAAGCTTCTAGAAGGGATCACTGCAGAATTGATCTGGTTAAGGGTTTTAGATGATCACCTGGTGGCTAGAGATTAGATCCAGATTGTATTCTTGCTTAGGGTTGGGTGATTTTAAAATATCTTGATCCTAGTGGATGATCTCCTAGGGTAGCTCATATTACTTCTAAGCAATCAAGTCAAACAACAGATCAAGGAAACTCATCTTACAAGCAAATCAACTACTACTAGGGTTACCTTCAAGCTTAGCTTGAGGTAAGGATGGGCAATTTTGAAAGGTTGGAGTTTGAACAAGGTAAGGTCCTTGGTACATCTACCAAGAGTAGAGTTCAAAAGATTTATAAAAGGTTTTGGAAATCTTAGAGGTAAGAGTAGTTGAAGGTTCTGTCTTGAAAACATAAGGAGATTATATTATATATCTCTTCATAGTTTTGTCAATAGAAACTACTAAAATAGTTTTGGTTACATAAGAATCTTGGCTCAGGTTTTGAAATGCAAGAACATTTGAGAATAAATAAATTGAGCTAGGATAGTTTTGTTCAATAGCTTTTTGACAACTGATGTTGAGGTAAGGAGTATATCATAAGCTATACAATCAGAAGCATGAGCACAGACAATCAGCAAGCAAACCCTGCAGCACTTAACAAGAAAAAGTTTTTGTTCCCCCTAATTTTTGCATTCTGGACAACTAATCAGGGTTGCTCAGATTGGCATGTTACAATTACTCTTTGTAGTTGATGCTATTGAGTGAACCATTGAATTATTGTTTATGTTCAGATTGTTATACATCATTATTCCATCTCCGATCATGATCCATATGATGTCTTGTGAGTAGTTCGTTTTGTTCTTGAGGACATGGGAGAAGTCATGTTGTTAGTAGTGGAGTTGTGTTGAGAAAGATTCAATAGTTTGATATTTAAGTTGTGGTGTACTTCTTCTAGTGGTGTCATGTGAACGTCGACTACATGACACTTCACCTATATGGGCCTAGGGGAATGCATTGTGTATTTGGCTACTAATCGTAGGGGTTGCCAGAGTGACAGAAACCTGAACCCCCCGTTAGGAAACCATTGCACAAGGGATGTAAGGGTCTTAGAGTTTAAAGCTGTGGTTAGGTTTCTACCTTAATTACTTTCTTGTACTTACGGATGTTTGCAAGGGGTATAATCACAAGTATGTATTAGTCCTAGGAAGGTCGGTACATTAGCACAGGTTCACCCACACAACACTTAGCAAGCTAGAGAAGATTAATCGACTATATGAAGCGAAAGCACTTGACAGTCTTCCCATGTGTCCTCGAGAACGTTTGGTCATCTTGAGTAATACAACCGGCTTGTCCTTTGCTGCATAAAGGATTGGGCCACTTGCTGCATTTATTCCTACTGTCTTTTATTTACTCGTACTTTGTTTACTTGCTTTATCAAAAACCCCTAAAAATCCGTTTGCTAAGTATTTGCAGAGAATTCCTGATCCATACCACTAGCCAGCATCTTCTGCTCCTCGTTAGGTTCGACACTCTTACTTATCGAAAATACTGCGATACACCCCCTATACTTGTGGGTCATCACTGATACACACACACATGAAAGTGGTTTATGAAAAGGACACACATGCAATGACATCTAGTGGATCCATGTGGTTTATGAAAAGAACACACATGCAATGACATCTAGTGGATCCATGTGGTTTATGAAAAGAACACACATGCAATGATATCAGTGGATCCATGTGGTTTATGAAAAGGACACACATGCAATGACATCTTATGGATCCATGTAGTTTATGAAAATAACATTCATGCAATGGCATCTAGTTGAATCCTAGCATGTTGCTAGGATTCCTAGACATGTTTGGACACATGCTGGAGTTGCATCATTGCATGTGTTATTTTCTAAAACTACAATGATGCACACTGATACATAAACACACACACACATCCAAGTGGGTGTGGTGATGCAACCTTTGAAATGGATCGTATGGGCACCTAGAGGGGGGGGTGAATAGGTGCTACTTCAAATTTTAATGCTTTTTCAAATTTAGGCTTGACACAAAAGGTAAATTCTCTAGATATGCTATTATATAGAATTTCCCTATATGCAAACCTAACTACTAGCGAGTAAACGCGAGTGAGATAGAGGAACGAGTAAACCGTAGTGGAGCACGCGGAGACACAGGATTTGTTTTACCGTAGTTCCTTCCTTGTTAAGGGAAGTACATCTGTGTTGGAGGGGTGGGCGGTACTAAGACCACCACGCCACAATAGGCCTCACCCTGTTCTCTGATGGATCCCGCCACCAAAGGCCTGATCCACCTTTCCACTATAGGAACCCTTCGAGGCGGGAACCGGCGCCTTTACACAACTATCGGGGCACAACTCCACAACCAAATGGAGGCTCCCGTAATGACAACAAGCTGCCACAAGAACAAATTATCAATAACAAAACACAAGATCTAGATATTAACGAGAATACTAGATCGGGGATTTCTCCAAGTGAATGGAGAGGAGTTGATACGCTTGATTTGTGATGATGATGTAGGTTGTCTCCCCCTTCAATTCCCCTAAATATCAAAGCCTTCGGGTGGTTGAAGTGGGAGATCTAGAGAGGGAGCACTTGCAACAGGTCTGGCCTTTTTCGAATAAATCAAGGGTTTTGACCAAGGGGATGAAGGGGCTTTTATACCCCTGTCCCAACTGAGCCGTTGGAGCCTTTGGGGCCCAGATTATCCGGCCCAAGTGAGGGCCGGATTATCCGGCCTGGGGAAAACTCCGCCCTAGACTCGGATTATCCGGCAAATAATCCACCCCCACTCAGAGCGACGCGCCGACCTAGCCCTTGCTTGTCTCCTGGGGGCCGGATTACCCGGCCCATGGTGAGGGCCAGATTATCCGGGTGGGGGAAGAAAGTCCGCCCCTTTTTGGAATTTCTGGGGGGAAATCCGCCCTAGTTAGAGCGTCACACCTTGCTTGTCCTTGATCGTCTTCTAGGGGCCGGATTATCCGGTCAGTGGAAGAAAATCCGCCCCTTTTCGGAATTTCCAGGGGAAAATTCGCCCCCAGTCAGAGCGACATGCCATGCAGGGGGCGGATAATCTGGCCCCCAAACACAATAACTTTTCCAGCATACTTAGCACACATGATAAAACTCCATGGTATTGTTATCTAACACACAAAACACAAGGAACCATGAAATGTTCTTTCAATCTCCCTCTTTTTGGTGTTAGATGACAATACTAGGATTTGCAAGATAGTTCTCAAGACAATAATATTTTAGTGAATGAAAGAGACTCCCCCTACATGTGTGCATACTAAAATTTGCATTTGATTACAAATACACACAAGAAGGTACAAGTCTATTTCATTGAAAAATACGTGAAAACTTCACACTGATACATTGCAAATGTATCTATAATTTTTGATGTTCCATGCTTGGTTTTATCCACTTTCTTGTGTTTTGTTCCATCTTTGGAGTACTTTCCATATGATTTCTTGGACAAACCTATTAACAAGAGCCACAGTGCCAGCTGCCTGTTTTCTGCTGTTTTGGTTCCAGGAAAGTCAGAAAATGAATATTCTTGGAATTGGACGGGACAAAAGCCAAAGTGCCTATTTTTCCGGAAGGGATCAAGTGCCAAAATACGATACGGAGAGGGGCCAGGGGCCGGCCACACCACCTGGCCGCGCGGCTAGGCTTGGCCTACGCCAGGTGGTCCGCCGACCCCAAAGACCCCTCGGCCTCTCCTTCCGCCTATAAGTTGCCCTGGACGAAAACCCTAGGTACCCGATCAAAATCCATGAAAGAGTTCAGAGTCTGTCATCTCCATCCCTAGATCGGGAGGATCAAGCTCTTCCCAGACCCCGCCAGAGAGGGAATTCACCACGAGGCCTTCTTCATCACCATGCAAGCCTCCGGTGTGATGCGTGAGTAGTTCATCCTTGGACTACGGATCCATGTAGTAGCTAGATGGCTGGTTTCTCCTCCTTTGTGCTTTCATGTTTAGATCTTGTGAGCTCCGTTCATGATCAAGATCATCTATTTTGTAATCCATACATGTTGTGTTTGCGGGGATCTGATGGATATTGAGATGCTATTTCAGATTGATTATTGATTCTATCATGTCTTTGTTATTTGAGATCTTGCATGCTTTCTGTTGTTAGTAGCTATCTTGGCCAAGTAGATGCTAGCAACTCCAAGAGTTAGTATTTATGCTCGATAGTGGGTTCATGCCTATGGTAATCTGGGGAAGTGATAGAAATCTCTAAGGTACTAGATGTGCTGTTGCTACTAGGGAGAAAACAACGATCCTTTGTTCATAGAACAATTGTATTGTTTACCTTACACGTAGTTCACAAAGCAATAATCTGTTGCTTGCAACTTAATACTAGAGGGGGTTCAGATGATAACCTGAAGGTGGATTATTAGTCATAGATGAAGTTGGATGGCGGTCTATGTATTATGTTGTATTGCCCAGTCAAGTCTCAAAGGAGTCAAGATGATTAGTATATGCATGTATTGCTTCCTTGGTGTTTGTCAATTGCCCCGCTGTAATTTGTTCACCCAGCATGTTTTCTATCTAAGGAGAGCCACCTCTAGTGAACTATGGATCCCAGTCCTTTTTCTTTACATACAATCTACAATCTTTTACTGCTTTGTGTTTACTTTCTGCAAACTTTTACTTCTTTCCATTCTATACGTTTAATCCTTTGTTTTTTCCGCAAAACACGGTGAGATTGACAACCTCATCGCAAGTTGGGGACAAAGTTCTGTGGTTGTGTTGTGTAGGTCTCCACGTTGCTACTAGCACCGGTAGTGCGCCCTGCCAAAGCTCATCTAGTAACACCTTTGGGGTGTTTCCTTGCTCCTACTGGTTCGATTAAACCTTGGTTTCATAACTGAGGCAAAACTTTCTACTGTACTCATCATACCTTCCTCTTGGGGTTCCCAACGAGCTCTACGTCGATCGTCGAGTGCATCAAGATCTTTTCTGGCGCCGTTGCCGGGGAGTCAAGGACATCTTCACAAGGGGAGTCCCTCATAACCAATCTCTTTACTTTGTTGTTTTTGTTTTTCTTAGTTTTCTTTTTGCTTTGTTTGCTTGTTTGTTCTTCAAAAAACACAAAAAAAATTAGTTTTACAAGTTTGCTTCCTTATTTCAAAAACACAAAAAAATTGGTTCCTTTCTTAAGTTGCCTTTATGACTAGCTCTGCTCCAATCACTATTTCATTATGGATAGCTCACTCAGTTTCCTATTTGGGAACAGTATTATGACTGCTAAGGTAATAGATGAACCACCGCCTGCTAGAACCTCCATGGAAGAAGAAATTGCTGAACCTGAAAGCTCATTAGATGAAAAAGAGGAGGAGAGTGATGGACAAAAGGAGGAAGACCCATGCTTACCTTCTAATGAGAGTAACTCTTTATCCCTTACATTATTTGATTATCCCCCATGCTTATCAAAGGAGGGTGAATGTTATGTTCCCGAGGATTCTTTTGAAAATGTTTATAATACAACTATAGTGCTTGTAGATCATGAAAAGAATGCCTTATGTGATAGTTAATTGTTGAGTTTATTCATGAGGCTACTGAAAATTATTATGAGAGAGGAAAATATGGTTGTAGAAGTTTTTTATGGTAATGAAACACCTCTCTATGTGCTGAAAGTTTTGAAGTTACTTTTGTTTTATCTTCTTATGCCTGTCACTTTGCTCTTTGTGCATTTATTTGCATACAATATTCCTATGCATAAGAAGTGGGTTAGACTTAAATGTGTTTTGAATTTGCTTCCTGATGCTCTCTTTTACTTCAATTCATATTTCTTATGAGAGCATCTTCTCAAATTTTCATGCCTAACTTAAAGGCGTTAAAGAAAAGTACTTATTGGGAGATAACCTAAAAGTTTTAGATGAGTCTTGGAAGTTATTACCTCTGTAATAACCTCTCCTTATCCTTTTTATTTGCTTTTTGTGTCAAGAGTAACCTCTAATGAGAGTGAAGTAATGACTGGGAAAGTTGCTGTCCCGAAACAGATTTTTGAGCTTCACCGTAAAAATTCCTGACAGAGCTCTGTACGTCGGATTGAGCTGTAATTTTTTGTGCTTTTGCCCCAGGTAGTTATCTAACTTTCATTAGTTCAACACTTTTTGATTTGAGCAACATAAGGTCTTCGAAAAAATTCGTCTTTACCTGCTGGTCTGTTTTGACAGATTTCTGCCATTTTCTGTATTTGCTTCTTGTGGGTTCCTTTTTGAGTTCTTTTGGGGAATTGAGCTTTATGAGGGAAGTGCTACAGTAGCTAGTGTTCTAATGGAAGTTTATTTGGTGTTAGAACTGAACCTTGATACTTATTTATCTTAAGTGCACTAATGTTGCTAATGAGATTGTGTGAAGTTTTGTATGAAGGAAAATTTTCAGGTGTATGGAAGAAAATGAGTAATGAGATGAAGAATAGACTAAAGCTCAAGCTTGGGGATGCCACGCGTGTCACCCCAAGAAATATCCAAGAAGTGCAAGAGTCAAAGCTTGGGGATGCCCAAGGCATCCCCTTCTTCATCAATAAAAATTCCAGGTTTCTTCCAAACGCTTCATTTTTATTGTTTCATGCACAGTTGTGTTTTTCTTGGAGCGTCTTCCTTTTCGTTTTCGTTTTGGTTTTTAGTTTGATTGGTTTGCTTAGTTTTCTGAATAAATTGGTTGGACCCCCTCTTTTACACTTTGGTTTGCAAATAGTTTGGTTTGGTTTGGAAAAGAGTAGGAAAGTTCATACTTTTGTGGTAAAAAGAGCTCGTTTTTGACTGTGGCCTATGCTTTGTCATGCCATGCTTGATATTGTTTTGGATCTATGCTTGGTATTCTTTGCTATAGCATGACTTGTTATAAACAATTGAGATTTCTTAATGTGCCTTGGATGAATCATGCGTTGTTTTAGCATATTAAAGCATAGTATAGTGGTATTCTCCTTTGATGCTTTATTTGGATTGACTTGGCACATGCTTACACCATGTTATGACTATCTCAAGTCACCATAGCCTTTATGATCCTTTAGTTTTCAACTTGTAGTATCACTTTATGCTTTGATCAATGATGTTTTGTCGCTCTACATGATTATGGCCGTTATTGCTCTCTTAGTTTGTCGCTCCCAGTCTTTTGCTAGCCTCCACCACAAAGTATGAGTTCCACTCATGCATCCAACTCCCTAAACCAAGTTATTCCCAAGAGTCCACCATACCTACCTACTAGCTTATGCTATTCCAAGTATATTCATGCTTTTGTTTACCTTCCACTTGTTATGAGAAAACTAGTGATTAAAGCTCTCACGAACTTGATGGCACACTTTACTTTATTGCCTCTAATAAACTTGAACCATTGGGTCCTTCTTTGTTGCGTATATGCTTGCGCTTTATAAGTTGAAATTAGCAGAACCATGTACCATGGGAAACGCTTTCAACATTGCATTTGTACTTTGTACCCCATTGATATTATGTTCTTTTGCTTACGGATCCCGGCGGTGTGAAATAAAAGTGGAACTTGTAAGATCATGGAGTTTGTATGTGTGTTAGAGAAACGCCTGGGCCGCTAGCCTAAGCCATGCCTAATCATGGTGGAAACTTCCAACATCACCATAATGAGCACTCTATGAAGCATCCTCAATAAAAACCTATGCAAATAGCAAATAAAAAGATCGCTGAGATGCTCATTGTCTGCTTGCCTTGTCATTTTGATTATGGGAAAGCTCCCGTATCATGTGCAAGGGGTACCCCGTTGGCGGTTCTTAATGATACACATATACTTACAATGACAAGAGCTTACTCGTGACTGAAGTTGAGTAGCATGAGGATCGGTCTTCGTAAGTAAGGGGCATGAGATTTCGGTTTATAACTTGTCAAGCATATCCTCTTAGTTCTGTCACTTTAACCTTAATCACCTTCAAGATGCTTATGATAGGGGCAATGAGAGCTGAAAGCTATAAGTACCATAATTTTTGGAAGCTCTTTATGAGACTTGAATCCCTACTTCCTTTTACAAAAGGTCTTTCTTCCACCATTATATTGTGTCTCCACCTTCTAACTTTATGCACCTACTTTGAGAGCCTAGTGGCCATTCTTAGTTCTATGTGCATTGTCCCAAGACTAGTTGATTGATGCATAACTTGTTATTGCTTGTTTGAAACTATTGTATCTAGTCACTCTTTTGAACTTTGAAGGTGTCCCATGCATTTATATTTTCTACTCTATTGAGGGACAAGCTTAATACTTTTATGCTATGTTTTCTTTATGTGAAACAAACAAACGTCTTGCAAAGCATTGTTATTCATGAATCTTTTGTTTGTGCCTTTTCATGTTGCATCATAGTCTCTTTGCTTATTGGTAGAACTTTGTCTTTCATGTTATGATTGAAGTACTATGATCCCAGCTTTAATGTTTTGCAAATACTTTGATCAAGTCTTTGATGGTGCATGTCGCCTCAAAAATTATTCCTTTTTATCACTTACCTACTCGAGGATGAGTAGGAGTTAAGCTTGGGGATGTTGATACATTACAAATGTATCTATAATTTTTGATGTTCCATGCTTGGTTTTATCCACTTTCTTGTGTTTTGTTCCAACTTTGGAGTACTTTTCATATGATTTCTTGGACTAACCTATTAACAAGAGCCACAGTCCCAGCTGCCTATTTTCTGCTGTTTTGGTTCCAGGAAAGTCAGAAATTGAATATTCTCGGAATTGGACGGGACAAAAGCCAAAGTGCCTATTTTCCGAAAGGGATCAAGTGCCAAAATACGATACGGAGAGGGGCCAGGGGCCGGCCACACCACCTGGCCGCGCGACCAAGCTTGGCCCGCGCCAGGGGGTGGTCTGGCCGACCCTAGCACCCCCTCGGCCTCTCCTTCCGCCTATAAGTTGCCCTCGGGACAAAAACCCTAGGTAACCGATCAAAAATCCACGAAAGAGTCTGTAGCCGCCGTCATCTCCATCCCTAGACCGGGAGGGATCTGAAGCTCTTCCTGGCACCCTGCCAGAGAGGGGAATTCACCCTGGAGGCCTTCTTCATCACCATGTAAGCATCCGGTGTGATGCGTGAGTAGTTCATCCCTGGACTATGGATCCATGTAGTAGCTAGATGGCTGGTTTCTCCTCCTTTGTGCTTTCATGTTTAGATCTTGTGAGATCCGTTCATGATCAAGATCATCTATTTTGTAATCCATACATGTTGTGTTTGCGGGGATCCGATGGATATTGAGATGCTATTTCAGATTGATTATTGATTCTATCATGTCTTTGTTATTTGAGATATTGCATGCTTTCCGTTGTTAGTAGCTATCTTGGCCAAGTAGATGCTAGCAACTCCAAGAGTTAGTATTTATACTCGATAGTGGGTTCATGCCTCTGTAATCTGGGGAAGTGACAGAAATCTCTAAGGTACTAGATGTGATGTTGCTACTAGGGAGAAAACAATAATCCTTTGTTCATAGAACAATCGTATTGTTTACTTTACACGCAGTCAGAAGAAATAATCTGTTGCTTGCAACTTAATCGAGGGGGGTTCGATGATAACCTGAAGGTGGATTATTAGTCATAGATGCAGTTGGATGGCGGTCTATGTATTATGTTGTATTGCCCAATCAAGTCTCAAAGGAGTCAAGATGATTAGTATATGCATGTATTGCTTTCTCGGTGTTTGTCAATTGCCCCGCTGTAATTTGTTCACCCAGCATGTTTTCTATCTAAGGAGAGCCACCTCTAGTGAACTATGGATCCCGGTCCTTTTTCTTTACATACAATCTACAATCTTTTACTGCTTTGTGTTTACTTTCTGCAAACTTTTACTTCTTTCCATTTGATACGTTTAATCCTTTGTTTTCCGCAAAACACGGTGAGATTGACAACCTCATCGCAAGTTGGGGACAATGTTCTGTGGTTGTGTTGTGCAGGTCTCCACGTTGCTACTAGCACCGGTAGTGCGCCCTGCCAAAGCTCAGCTAGTAACACCTTTGGGGTGTTTCCTTGCTCCTACTGGTTCGATTAAACCTTGGTTTCATAACTGAGGCAAAACTTTCTGCTGTACTCATCATACCTTCCTCTTGGGGTTCCCATCGAGCTCTATGTCGATCGTCGAGTGCATCACACACCACTAGAGGGAAGATAGATGCGTCCTCAAAATATTGTAAGAATATCCATTGATAGCCATTATGAGCGCCTCCCACGATAGAGATGTCCAATATAGCCAATATGATAGATGACTCCATAAGAATAATCCATAAGATAAATCTAGAGCCACACAAACATAGTCTCATCCAACACAAATAACAAATAAAGGTTCGATGCTAAATGGGCACAAGCGAGAAAAAGACCGAAAAGCTAAAGTGCAAATACTTGTGCCCGACTCATGCAAATCCACAAAGACCTAATAGAACTACTTCTCCCCCTTTGGCATCAAAACACCAAAAAGGAAGAAGAGCGATGCTAGCACCCCAAGGGATCACTCCTAGTCCTCATCGTCATCCTCGTCCTCATCCTCAAGCTCCTCGGTGTCATCCTCCTCATCATCAGCAGTTGCCGCAGAAGGAAACAGGTGACGCTCAATCTCACCATAGTTGAGCCCATAAGAAGAGTTCCACCGACCATAGGGAGTGGGAGTAGAGGGAGTAGGGGGATCGCCTGATGCACCGGACACTCATAAAGAACAATTGTGTGCAAGAAAAGATGGCTTAGGGGTAGGGAAAGTCTTAGGATTAAGAAAACCAAACTGAGATGGTACTACACACTCAAAATTGCAAGAATCAAATCAACCAAAGGCCAAAATTAAGTGTTATTCCCATAAGAACATGAGATGAGCAAGAAAAACCAAAAAGAAACAAATAAACCCAACTCTTTTCATGGAAGAGGGCGGTGGCTGAGGCCACCTTGTTGGAGTGTATGGTATGACACTATGAAGATATATCTTGGGTTCATGACCAATACTCATCAATAGGATCACATATCACAAAATGATATAAAAAAAATGATTTGACTTGCTTTCAGCATTATGGAGGGAGGGTTAGCCCAATAAATTAGGACCACACTCCCCCTATATCCATGCCCACACCTAGACCGAATAAGACTGAGATGTAAGAGTGAGTGCATGGGTAATCAAGACAAGCTCCTTGAATCAACGATATTTAGCTCATTCCTCAAGTAACAAAACCTTTCTTCATCAAGTGTCTTCATGAAAATATCAACAAGTTGGTTCTTCGTGCGCACAAAAGATAGATCCATATCGCCTCGAGCAACATGGTCCCGAATAAAATGATTCTGAACCTCAATGTGCTTCGTCCTTGTGTGCTATATCGGATTGTACGCAATTTTGATTGCACTTTCATTATCGTATAAAAGAGGCACTTCTCCACAATTGACAACGTATTCCTTTAAAGTTTGCCTCATCCATAATAATTGAGTACATGCACTAGCAGCAGCCACATATTCAGCTTCGGCGGTGGAGAGAGATATACAATTCTACTTTTTAGAAGACCAACATACTAGAGATCTTCCCAAGAATTGACAAGCCCCAGAAGTTGATTTCCAATCATCCTTATCACCTGCCCAATCTGAATCAGTATATCCACATAGAGAGAAATTGGAGAACTTGGGATACCAAAGACCGAAATTAGGGGAATGAACCAAATATCGGAAGATCCTCTTGACCGCCACCAAGTGGATTTCTTCAGGAGCTGTTTGATACCTTGCACACACCCCTACACTCAACACAATATCGGGTCTAGATGCTCAGAGGTAAAGAAGAGAGCCGATCATGGACCGGTATACCTTTTGGTCCACAT